>CM040405.1:95896463-96491463 GCA_022702515.1 Ilyophis sp. 1 JC-2022
ACCCAGCAGTCCAGCTGTTCAAAAATTCTGTAAAAGAAAGTTTAAAGTTACGTGGCCTAGAACCTATTTCAACATGTGCTCAAAGAAAATATTGTTCCCTGTGGGCTTTAGAATTTTTTAGACCTAAAAAGTACATACAAAGACTTAAATATGGACATTTTGTTCTAAAAAATGACTTTAACTGTTCACAAAAAAATGAATGAGTCCAAGTCCTTGGTGGCCTAATATTTGATGTGACTTGAGTGTCAAATGGGGAGCTGCATTCATTATCAGAGAAGAGTAGCTACTTTGTCCCAGTTCTGAAAGAAACTTTCTTGATTTTTTACATGTCTTTCCATTACTATGCTTCCGATGGGGAAAAAAATGTTACATAAAACCCACTATGCAGTGGCGTCATTTCAGCAAACAGTAGGGTATGGCAAGTAGGAGGGGCAAGTGGGGGGGAGGGGGTGAAACGGGGGTTCCCCCCCTTGCTCAAGCGATTAAAAAAAAACGCCTTTTAAATAGTGGATTTTGGTGACTTCTAAAGAAAGATTCTTCAAAAAATTATCTATCATTAGTTGTAAACTCATAATTAGTATTTAGCCAACTAACTATCTAGTTACCGTGGTAAAACATACTAGCTAAACAATGTAGGCCTGTTAGCTAGGTTGCCGCCGTCAGAACACGGCATGACTTCACTAATAACATTAATCTCCACAGCATCCGCGACAGACCCGTCAAAACAGTCATGATTATTATCATGATTCCCATCCTCTCTCTTACGTTTTGAAAATACATCTAACACCGTTTCACTGGCTTCATTGTTTAGGTCTTGATAACGTTCACTTTACAATGTTTCGTCAGAGATGTCAAAGTTTGACCTTTCACCCCAGACTAATGTTAATTAATTATACACTTAGCAATTTTTTTTTTAAGCCATATTTTCAGGACTCACCTGTAAAATAGATGATTGATCTCAGTGTAATTTCCCCCAAATTAATAAATACATAAATATAAAAAAAACGTGACAGGCCAAGCATCTACGTCACACTACAGAGCACCTTTTGCCCAGGCTCTGCTTTTGCCGAACATGCCCATTCTGTAATGTTACTTCACGGTGACGATAGTCAGCTATTTCGACCGCTATTCGATATTGGATCTATTTTGTCGATATAATAAACTTTCATATTATTATGGTGGGTTTCATATTTTTATCTGCCATTGACATCGCAAAAAAGTGGTTCTGTCTGCTAGCTAGCTAGCTGCTGGTCAACTAACAGTTCGCTAGTGTTAGCAGGATAGGTTAACGTGCTGGCGAAAGTGATTCGCAGAAATGCCCATTCTGAGCGACATATTTCAACAGAAGTGGCATAATGGATACGCCTTAAGCTATTGCTAGTGTTTTGCCTGACTTTTACTGGGACGGGGATCGGGAAGGTGCGCTAGTTTTGCAAACTAGGTGTTGCATGTCTCCGTGTGACCCTCTCCAGGCAGAGTAGCAGGACAGCAGAGAAGCGGCGCCCGAATCGGCTTTATTGAGAAAGGGGGGCAGGGGGACACAGTCTAGGGTATGGCAAGACATACCCAAATGACGCCCCTGCCACTATGCATTACTTGTTTCGTTTGTTTACATGATAGATTCAACTTTATCAGGGGCACCGCCAGGTCTCACATTTGGCCCCACCACCCCTGGCCACACCTTCCTTGCACAATTACAGTAACCACACCAGATTTTTTTAGGCCCCCTGTCAGTCAGGGCCCTTTGACTCATCCTAAACCCACCCCCTCCCACACACTCACACACGATGAAAGCCTGCTTTGGTAACCTGAAATAGAATGGAATGTTACTCAAGATTTTACTAAGTTGAGACAATACGCTTAAGAAAGCACAATCCACAGCCCTGAAATCTCCTAAGGCAAACAAAGATCCTTCCAGATACTTTTCTGATGTACTATATGAGAGTGCCCAGTGGTCAACCTCAGAGGTCTCTGGTATTTGTGGTTGGCAATAGAGACATGGCCTTGACTGTGGGAAACTATGACACAACACCATCACAAAGCATCAACAACTCAATTAGCCTACCTCAGTACATGAAAACAAGTGAACAAAAAGATTGTGCAGCTGTAGGGAAAGCTAATTGGTTACATCTAGTGGGTCACGACACTTGAGTTGTTACCGAAGCGCAGAACTCTCTCACCAGGGAATCAATATTCCAATGCTCAGAACTGCACTGGACAGTCTCAGCCATGCATTAGGGTCAGTGTGATGTCTCCTTTGTCAGGGGACTATGAGCCAGCACCTTCCCCTTTTTGTGGTATATTTTTTAAAAGGCACACAGAGGGGCTTTGTGTATGCCACGCTCGAGTGTGAGCAGTGGGGCAGAGAGGAGAGCCAAGCTGCAGAGTACAGGAGAACTCCTGCAACCAACCGCCGTCGTCGCGTATAGAAAGAGTTCAGCCAAAAGCATATGGAATATTTTACACTCGTAAGAATCTGCCAACTGTGGACCTGTCAGCTAAAACAAAGGTAGACCACTCAGGAATGCTCCTGTTTGTTCGCTTGTTTGTTGGGTCCTGTAGACGAGTGACAGAATGTATGAAAGAGCGAGCCCGCGGTAGCTTGCAAAGGTCCGCCTCTCAAAATGCAGGAACAACACACCATAATAGTGGCCTGTCCGGCCATAATAACCATTCTGAATTTTGGCAAGCAGGATTTCAAAACAAGTCTATTTCTATCCACCTCTCAGAGATGCCATCCGCGGTAATCCGACCGGCCTACATGGAAAAAGCTTTGCGCAAGTTTGTGTTTCATAACAAGAAAAATAAAGGTTACATAATTGTCCAAGTTCCTCTTTAGACGAAACACGAGCGCTCTCATGAAACAAACAAACAAACAAAAACCTGCAGAGGAATATATCAATGTCGAAATCTTCGTGATCTACAGACAGATATTAACAGCAAGGACCGTGTCAATTTGGGCCTGTGGAGCTATAGTGGATTTTAATACGATTAACAACGCAAATACCTTTTGTGGTATGTGCCTATTAACCAATCACTTTCATCCAAAATCTCCAGCAAACAGTGTTTGTAACTTGTAGTGGAACTTTAGCCTCTGCAAGGTTGAAGTTACACTGAAGGCGATCGCCAAGCAACTTTTGAACAGCTACTGACCACTGACATCCCTCACAGTTCTTGACACCAAGCTGAACTGAATGTTTTTTTTCCCATGATGCAGCTGGTTGAAATCAAAATCCAGCACCAGAATGGGCTGAATAAATACAGACTCAGCCCACAATTTGCTCCCTGTACTCCAAAGGGCGCCCACGTTCATCCCGTCTGCTATTTATGGACCAATATAATTCCCATGATGTGGCATTGCCTCAGTCCAACTAATTAATTCACTCTGAATGCACTGCGCCCATAACTACTACCAGGAGGTTGTTAAGACCCAGCTTCTTTCCTATAGTCAGCACAATGCAGGAACTCACCAAGACAACAAACACTTTACTAGAGAAAGTAAAAGTTTATTTAATATTCTTATGTTTGACGTCTACCGTGGCGGTAGGGTCACGTGCCGATCGAACGTAAGTGGTCCTTTTCAAGATGGATGAGAATTTCGTGCAACTTAGTGGTAGAGAACAAGAGAAGTGGGGGAAAATATCGGACCAAAAAGTTAAAAAAATACAGAGATCTTGACAAAAAGGCTGCAGCATGGAGTGTTGTAAGCACTGACATGCAGATTCCAGGTACACATTATTATTAGTTGTATTTTCAGAAGCTTTTCTGTGTATGATTTGAGGTGTAACTAACTAGCAAGCGAAGCTACCTAAACTAGCTGACATTATAATACATACACACACACCGCCCGTTTATGAAGACACAGACTGAAACAATGCAGTAATACACACACACAATGTATAAATACACTTTCGGTCGCAGTCCATTTTGCAAAGGCGCTCTTTGGTACACTACCATCACCATCTGTTTCGCGCGGACCGTAAATATGGCAACGGATATAAACAATGCGTTACTGCGACGGACATTTATGTACCGTCAACTACGTCCCTGCCATTGTACCATCTACCGTCCTGCCGTCTACCATCTGCTGTGTGTATAATATAAAAATAAATTGTTAATTATGTTGCTGTCATCAAACAGTGGGCTACAAACACAGTCCAAAAATGACGGGACAAAGAAAGGTTAATAGGCCAATTGTATATCCCTGGAAATATAGGCCTAATTAAAAATACTACCCTTGCGTTTGTGACTGCAGTCAGGGGTGCAAATGAGTCTGAAACCTGAAGGTTTTCTTATCATCTTAGCACACATTTTAATTGAATTCAGTCCGTTAAGTGACATTACATTCAGATCATGATTCCATGAACACTAAGCTGTCAACTGCAGACAAAACCATTGCTGTTGTCAGACAACATTATGAGAAGATGGATCCATTAATCACCTGTGCATTGAAGCGTGGGAAACTGAACGTACCGTGCTATACATGTCCTGAAAATCTATCAATTATATAACAAAAATAACAAGTCGATAAATAAAGCTAGCTAAATGTAGCCTAAATAAAAAGATATTGGATATTCCTTACAAAAGGAATACTGTCGACAATGATGTTTCTGTCACATGGTCGCAAGAAGAATGACTTGCCCCAAAGTCCATAATAGAGCATTACCCTAAAATGGACGCTATTACATATTGTATTGTAGGTCTAATAAGATATCAATAAACTGAAGATCAACCATATCATCATATGATATTGAAAATAAAGTTCAGTTTTATTGTCACTGTAATATTTTTGTATAACGGTCTTTGATACCTGCTGTATGGCATTGCTAAGGCGACTGACTGTAGTCAGTTGTAAACCACTTTATTTACGAGCTGAATGTACTGCTTTTAAGTAAATTGTGAACTTGCGTCACATTGTGCATCACACACACTGCAAAGCTGTCAATTGGAATTGATGATAATACACAATATACTCGTTTCTCAGTCATATATCGCATCCATCATTCTTGGCATAGCAACAACTGGGCTGCACCACTGGGGGGGGGAGTAAACTCAAACTGACCTTGAACCAAAAGCAAGCCAATGACTCTGCAGTACACCTCTGTCACAGTGCTCTTTCATCATAACACCAGGCCAGTAGCACATCCTGTCCCCTAAGATAATGTTGATGTTTTGAACGAGGATCAGAGGAGGAAGGCCACTTCAGCACTTTCTCATCTAATCTTTTATTCATTATTATAATTTCATAGGAAGACTCCCTAAATCAGGACTTCTATGAGGTGGATTAGAGCTCATAATGGTGTCATAAATATTATGGAAAAACAAAGACTAAATATTCAATTATTAATTACTGCAATGGGTGTATGCTGTATGACCAGAGGCACCGCAGTTCTTCACAGAGATGTTGATGCATCTAGCATAATAATCATTATAATATTTCAATTTAAGAAATGAAAACAGGCTCAAATTATACACTTATTCAAGTGCTGGATTTTGGATTACATAAAACTGGAGGATACCTTCCAGGTCAACCAGGGATAGTCTAATTTGAAAAAACAGAAGGTGAAGTTCATTTGTTTGAAGTTTTAATTAGGAACTACAGTTCATAGGTCTTTAACCCCCAGAGAGACTTCATACAACATAGTAGAAAATCGATAATAGGCCTCTATTTAACAGCAGTTTTTATGCAGCAGTTTTACAATGAATAATTCAACAGATTAAAAAAGAAAATAATAATAATAATGCATATATTTCTTAGTTGCTATATTGCTCAAGTTCATTCATACATACCATGACTAATAAATTGAAACAGAAGAGAACCCTTTATACGTTTGCATACTTATTTCAATGACGTTCTCCAAACATCTCCGTAAATATAAATTATTGCCAGCTTACAACTGAACCTGTTCAAATACAGCTTATTTCTCCACACTCTGTCCCTTCACATGATATGGTTGTCCTCTCCATCTTTGTAGTCCTCCAATTACTACACCCATACAAGAAGAGGGCATTTTTGAGATGGCATGGGGCATTCTGGACTTATTTTCCCTCTTTTTCCATTGGCCTATTTATTGAAGTACTGTCTCACATAAATGACTTATCTTCAGACACAACTAGCATTCTTTTCCTTGCACACACTCCCCACTTCTCAGGTAATTCCTCTCTTTTCTGTTCAAACTTTCTGTGTCGCCTCTCCTTTTCACCTCAAAGCTCATGTTCTCCATCTCTCCTCCTCCCCCAAATTTGATATTCAATAGTTTTTTTGTGGTCAGTACTTTTGGAGCCCGAAGTGTGAAGCACTGAAAACTAGAAGCATCGCTGACAGTGGTGTGAATTTGGCACTTTTGCCCGTGAACGCCAGCAGTATGTTCTCTTGTTGTGATCTTGTTAGTGTTGTTACCAAGCCAGGCAGCCGAAATACCCTGCTACTCATAGGGTGCACATGATAGACATGTGAGCTTAGTTACAGGCCCAGGAAAGGCTGTTGCACACATGCTTACTAAGTGCAACAGCAAATTTACAGGACAGCAATGTGAAGCTGTGAAGCTCCCTGCCATGAATGCACCTTAAACCCATTTTAAAGGGTAACACCTTTTTTAGTAATAGCCATACAAAACATAGATTTCCTTTGCGAAGCAGACATCTAATTTATGCCATTAGATCTCATACAGATGGCTGCTGATCCAGGGTGAACATTCAGAACCTCAATGAGGTTTACTGATACAAATTGTGTCATTGACACAGCACCTATACCCATGTTCCAATAGTCCTGCAGTTATTTATAGTGAATTGCCAGCATCATAGTAAGCTTGTGAATGTTGTATCTGGCTGTTTAAAATTCATTCCAGATCCTCCTGTCAATCAATTGCAAAAATGCCTGTCGCCATGGGCAACAAGGCCATACTACCTGCCGATGTGAATGAAAGTGCCAGAGGCCATTAATTGTTGACTGCAATCAATATGCGATGTGAATTTAAAAGGCATGGGACTTGTCTGCTCATGGATAATGTATGGAGACAGAGCTGGCTGTTTAATGGATGCAGGGTGATGCAGGCACCCCAGCCTGCTCGCCGTCATACCCTCGGTAAAACAGGAGAGCCGCAGGTGAGTCATACCTGTGAATAAACCTTCAAATGAAGGAATACTGTATGTGTTCAGAGGAATATCTCTGCTCACACCATATTGGCTGTGATTTATACATTTCAGAACATCCAGGATGTAACATGAGGATGTAGCAATATGTTTGGATTGAAAGCGTCCTGCGGGTTTAAATATGAAAGTACGCCACGTACCAATTTATCCGTCACTTTGCTTTTGTTTTACCCTATTTAATACCTCGCAAACCAGCGTCTGAATCTGGTGGCGCACATCTCCTTTTGATCCTGTGCACATATTTCAAAATCATAGTATTGGAAATTGCACTTTTTTTAGTATGTTCCTTTTACTTTACTTACAGTTATACACACAGAAGCACATACACACAAACAATATTTGCAATAGAAAAAGTATATGTGTTTAAGCTCTTGATTTGACGAGACGTTGTTATTGCAGGCATGAGCCAAACAACAGCGAGCACACTTCTGAAACACAACATCCCAGTGTCTTGCTGTCACATCCTAACAATGCGCTCATAATCTTGCTAGCTTTCCTCTTCCTACAAAACTATGGCGGCTCCTCACAAGACGATCTGTGGCTGTGTGCAGCAGAGGTGTACGGGGGGTATAGCATCAAACCAGACGATCTGTGGCTGTGTGAAGCAGAGGTGTACGGGGGGTATAGCATCAAACCAGACGATCTGTGGCTGTGTGAAGCAGAGGTGTACGGGGGGGTATAGCATCAAACCAGACGATCTGTGGCTGTGTGAAGCAGAGGTGTACGGGGGGTATAGCATCAAACCAGACGATCTGTGGCTGTGTGAAGCAGAGGTGTACGGGGGGGTATAGCATCAAACCAGACGATCTGTGGCTGTGTGAAGCAGAGGTGTACGGGGGGTATAGCATCAAACCAGACGATCTGTGGCTGTGTGAAGCAGAGGTGTACGGGGGGTATAGCATCAAACCAGACGATCTGTGGCTGTGTGCAGCAGAGGTGTACGGGGGGGTATAGCATCAAACCAGACGATCTGTGGCTGTGTGCAGCAGAGGTGTACGGGGGGTATAGCATCAAACCAGACGATCTGTGGCTGTGTGAAGCAGAGGTGTACGGGGGGTATAGCATCAAACCAGACGATCTGTGGCTGTGTGAAGCAGAGGTGTACGGGGGGTATAGCATCAAACCAGACGATCTGTGGCTGTGTGAAGCAGAGGTGTACGGGGGGTATAGCATCAAACCAGACGATCTGTGGCTGTGTGAAGCAGAGGTGTACGGGGGGGTATAGCATCAAACCATTGTCAGAGGGAATGAGCAGACATGGTGAGGTTTGACTCTATTATCCTCTCCACTCACTAAACCTCTTTTCACAGGCTACTGACAATACTCTCCCCTCTCCGGTAAACCAAGGAAATATGACCACCGAAAGCAAGCAGCAGTCAAATTGCTGTTAATTCTGAGGAAAACCAGGGGAATTTCTTATGCGAGTTGCCGTCAAATTGCTTTGAAGATGAGCGAAGAGCTCGAGCCCCTGTTTCCATCCATATTCTGAAAGAGGTCGGCTCACTTTCCCTCCATCTACTCTTCTTTGTGTGTTTTCCCATCTTCTTAATCTAAGTTTAAGGCATTCTCATGTTTGTCGTATAAGTTCATTCCTCTCTGTAGTTTGTTCTGCTTCAGCTAAACAAATGCAGAAACCGGAGAAAGTAGGAGGCTAATTAGCCCGCTCTGGATGTGTACTGTGTACACTGAGCATGACTGTTGGCTACAGTTCAAAACTGCTTGTATAAAATTCAGAGATTTTTATGGAAATGGAAAGTGTGTGTGTGGGAGGGGAAGGGATGGGGTGGGTTTTTATGATTTGCTTGTGGCAAAGCTATTTATTTAGGGAAAGGTTATTTTAAGCTTGTAGTTGTGTTTTCATTGAATTTGTTTATTTTTGGAATTAAAACGTGTTTCAGCTCAGTGTAATCACTTGCATTGACACATGCATGCAAGGATGTGTATATCTTACATTTAAAAAATACCACAACAAAAACAAAAAGCATCCTGGAAATTCTCATCTCTGCCTACTTTAAATGGCGTAGCCTGAATCAGCCAATTACCAAACAAATAGACATAAACGTCAGACTATGAAAACGCTATTTCCTCACTGGTTATGAAAAGAGCAATAAGCGTAGAAACTAAGCCTTGCGTAAAATCAAACATAAACCCATTTGCTTATGGATAGCTAATCACAAAGCCAGTTTCCAAGGTGGCTCCCTTTTGAAAGCTCAGACCTTCCTTCACCCACACAAATATTAACTAGCAACCGAGCTTTAATTACCACCAGAAGGCACGACGACCACTAGCTGTTTCTGTAGGGATGCAAAGAAAAAAGTTTTTTCTTTTTAAGCTTGGTTTTAAATGATCCACTCTTGTTTCAATAAAGATAATGATTAGCTTCTTTAATCGGGTACGTAAGTCTTTGACTGGAACAGTTGGCAATGCTGGCTATAGGATTTTCTTTTCAACCTCATCTAAAGAAAACATTGAAAGTAGATCTTTTGTGGCTGTGAATACTAAAATCCTCCGTACCTATGTTCACCCGATGGGTTTAAGGTCACACTTCAGTTCTATTGAAAATGAATCGTTCTGTTTATACCGTATGCCATGAGTAAGGGCCTCATTACAGTCCGACAGCCACTCATTACAAGTCCCTCTCTAATTAAGTTGTAGACCTGGTAATAAAAACTGAAAACAAAATACCACCATTTCACAGATTGAATCCTCTTCCCAATCTTTGTACAAAAATGTATCTTTAATAAATGTAGCTATTATTATTAGTATGTGTTTACTTTTGTCAGAAGGTTTGCAAGTGTGTGGGCTTTGTTATTAATGTCTTTGCTTTTATTGTTGCCTGTTATTTTCTATTATCTGGAAAGTACTTTTATTGTTATAAGGTTTATTATAGAGATTATAGTGACAATGATTATTATTATTTTTATTAGTATTAGTATTATTATTACCAATACTTTAAGACAGGTAATTATCAGGTAAGAAGAAGAAGAAGAAGAATCATTTTATTATAAACATTGTAACAATAAAGAAATTTCCAGATATTAGAAAATAACAGGCGACAATAAAAGTAAAGACAGTACTAACAAAGCCCACACACTTGTAAAGTTTCCGCAAAAGTAAACACACATAAATAAATGATCAACAGGAAGGTTTGGTCGTGCAGGCTGTAGGCTGTTTTCTGCATTCAACTTAAAATTCTCTCATATTCTCTCTCGCTGCAAATGCAAAACTGACTTTGTCTCTCATACATGTTGCCGTTGACAGGATTCTTCACATGCAGGTAAAAGTCCTCTCCCACTCTATTTCTCCCCCTCTTGAAGCCTGTAACAGGCCAGAAACAGGAGTGTTTATTCCACTGTAATGTATAACCTCTCCGCACGTGTCTGAAACCACGAGCACTAACTCATTTAACAGATGCTAACCAGCGACAGGCAAAGGCCGCTAGTTCTTTGAAAACTTCTACTTCAGTAAATTTATTCAGAAGCAGAGGTTAGGGAATTTAACGAGCACAAACTTCATCTGTGTGTTCTTTAAGCCGACATTAACATTTCACTTGTAAAAATGTTAAAAGAAACTATGGCTTGGATTCAATCAAAATTTGTCCTTGACTGTGACTCTACAGACAATGATTCCCCTCCCCCCAAACAGTTTGGCCAATTCAGCAACCACCAAAAAACATATTTTTTCCATTCACTATCGAGTCAGAATTGTGGACAAATGTTGATTGAATCCAAGTGTATGGATAAAAAATATATCACTATAAAAAATGTGCTAAACTGTGCAATATGCAGGGCATTCATTTATTTCTAAAAGCCAAGCTGTTGATTCCGTGCGTAGTCTCATTACTCATATGGCAATTTAGCATTTTTTCAGTAGAACTGAAATCTTTACAACTGCGAGTTCATAATTATTCATTCCTGTGAGATGATATTCAGAAGGATTTGAATATATTAACTGTCAGTAAAGTAATATGAACCTGAATCAACAGAGATTCTCAGCAGCAAAACACACAGGTGTAAAAACATTCGACGAATAGCGGAAAAGCAGGGCAGAGCATGTGGGAGTCCACTGTAGAAGACACGTTCCCACAAGAGCCATTAGTTGTCCATGCTAGTCACTTGGTTCTTCATGGCGGTGAGAGATAATGGTATCTCTCATTGTGCGGTGTGTATGATGGGGACTGTGGATTTAACCCTACAGCGTGACGCGCCTCCATTACAACGGTTCCATGACCTGGATAATTCAAACTGATGCCTATCAGTCGGCTGCAGGATTTTAAAAGGTGGGGGGGGGGGGGGGTTTGGGGGTTCCGGGCTTTTGGCAAAGTACCGAGGTCTCCAGGTCAATGAGCTTATCTTACACCCTGGCACGCCTTCCAGACGGTTCCGGATGGTTCAGAGCAATCACCTGACCTACCTCAATCACCTGACCCACCTTAGCCATGCATCATTTTTCAGCGCGCATCAAAGAAACTCTCCACATGCTACCCATCCTGACAAAATTGCCATCATTACGGTATATGGAGGTCATGGCTCCTCCCCCTTTAATTTTACGATTCTAGCCAATATTGTGACTTTCACCAGCAATATAGCAGTAGAGAACAGGATAGCTCAAGATGGCCATATACAAACTGAATAAAAATTTTACCAATGGCCTTTCAGTCGGAGGCCCAATGTCCATGAAGTCAAGTGTGTGTTGTGGTACAGTACAGCCTGTGAGCCAATGGGCTTTCCACACACAGCACAGACACACAGCAGAGACACAAACTACAGACACACACCACACACACAGCACAGACAGAGTGTTTACCACACAGGAAATCATCCTCGGGATCCCACCGCAGGCCCCTCTCAGTTTGCTTTAGCTGCTGGTTAAAAACAGGCCCCTCCTTTGCATTTCCTTAGACAGCCCACTGATCTCAGACTGGGGATATACACATGAGTGGGCAGTCAGTGGCCCATGACCCTCCAAGAATGCCTGTGGATTAATGAAACGTATTACTGGCAAGCTAACGGCTCCCTCTCTCTCTGTCTGAGGTAGTGAGTCGCTGGGCAGGTAGCACAAGTCGACCTTGAAGCGTTCACAGGGTTTAAAATTTCAGTTAAGTTCCATTTCATACATCGACCTGAGCTTCAGCTTTGCTTTAATGAGGGCAAGAAAGTTAATTCCTAAGCAAGACAGGATGAGGAATTAATATTCAGGCAAAAGAGTGAGTTTAAAGTACAATATTAAATCAAACTGAATGAATTGGTCAAGCAAGTGCCTCCTATCATAATTACAAACAATTAATATTCACTTGCCATTGATCTCGTTTTATGTGCCTCATAAAAGTATTCCCTACATGCAGAGTCCCAGCTGCAAAAAAAAAGAGTAAGGTGTTCTTGTGAGAATAAATCTCAATAATATATCCATTCCCTCAGTGTGCAGACTGCAAGTAGATTGTAGCGCGGGCAATTTAATCACAACTGTATCTGCTGGGCCAGCTTGTGACAAATGGAGCGGGAAACAGAAGTTATGACAACGGCAGCACATTCATCTTCCCTGCTTAAACTCCCCATAATGCACCAGGTCTGCCAGGCTTTACGATTGCCACACAAAAAAATAACACACCCCACCAGGTGGGCGGGTTCTAAACGGGTTCTCAACCACAATATGTTAAACATTATGGGTACTGCAACATGAAAAAAAAAAGAGTCTTTTAAGGCCTACTGGAAGAGTGAACACTAGTTGGAGATGGAGAGGGTGCTCACGTCTAGACACAGTAATTCTGGAACTGCAAGAAAAGTGTACATTAGCCAGGGATAGGTTGCACATTCATAGGCATAGATTAATTTAGTGCCTACAATAGTGAACATTAGCTGTGGATAGATTGCCTTTGTCTAAGCACACAGTAATTGGAGTCCTACTAGAGTGAACACTAGCTATGGATAGTTTGCCTTTGTCTAAGCACACAGTAATTGGAGTCCTACTAGTGTGAACACAAGCTGTGGATAGTTTGCCTTTGTCTAAGCACACAGTAATTGGAGTCCTACTAGAGTGAACACTAGCCGTGGACAGATCGTCTTGACTTATTTCCCAAAGTCTGAGCAAGAGAGAAAATTGGGATGGCGTAGGGCAAAGGTACCTGAGGGGGTGACGTCCTTTGGAAATTTTGAGCGTGCCTGGCAAACTGAACTAGACGATGACCTTTCACCTCCGTCTGACACTGAGTCATGAAGGCGCTTGCCGGTGCGCAAACAGCAGGGAGTGTTTTCTTTGTGCGTTGCAGAAGTAACAGGAAGGTGTGGAGAAATGTAGTAGATTTTTGCAGGGAAAAGCATCCAAAGACTTCCACTGGGGAACGAACCAGCCTCCCTAATGTGGTCACCAAGCACTGCACCGAGCAACCAACACAGCGTGCTCGTTGATCAAATGTAACCTGATTAGATTAAACCTTAAGTGGGGAGCTACTGGTGGGTAGAGACAAAACCCCAAGTCCCCAGAGCTATCCAAATAGCAGAGACTT
This sequence comes from Ilyophis sp. 1 JC-2022, assembly GCA_022702515.1. NCBI lineage: Eukaryota > Metazoa > Chordata > Actinopteri > Anguilliformes > Synaphobranchidae > Ilyophis > Ilyophis sp. 1 JC-2022. The sequence continues at coordinate 95,910,118 of CM040405.1, forward strand.
TGGTTTTATGAAAGGGCAATGAATAACTGGGCAATTGCAACAATCTCCCAAGCTATTTGTATCGGACAGCAGAGCATGAAAACTTCCCAGTTGACAGGTTTTCATTTGCTCGTTTCCAGAGAAACCTCAGAGGTACTGTAACAGGAGAATTAACACGTCATTTTACATGTGCAAAGATCAGGCTCCCATCAGGTCCTGGTCATAGACATACATAAAACCCACATCTGGAAGACAGATGCTGTGGCAAGGAGACACACACAGGAGCTAGTTCGACAGAGCTTTCGCGCAGATTGACATCATTTTCCCAGGTCCTATATAACCAATCCTACATATTCCCTCTAAGTAGGGAATTCTCTCTCCCTCCACAAATGCTAATCTCCTGCCAGTCTTGGCACACCATCTGCCCCTGAGGTACAGAATAAAGTGCATTGCTCGACTGAAGCAGTGTTACAAGGCACTGCCAGTTCTGGTTTGCAATGAAAAGGTGTAGAATTAACAGCCCACTACTGGGTATGAAGCACACTTCAGGGCCCCACCAAGGCTATTTCCAATAAACTGGTCAAGCAAGTCAACTGTTAACTGCAACTGAAACAACTAAAAATGGCCCATCCTCCAAGTAAAATATTTTGTTATCTTAAGAATTTAATCTGTAACTAAAACAGGTAAATGCACACTGTCTTGAAAATTGCTTTGACAGAACTATGCAAGAATTTGAATTTCTTAGATTCAACAACCGAAAAACATCATAGGCATCACAATGCAAGAAATTATGCAAATAACAACATAATATTAATGGACAGTATGCAATACATTTTAGGAATATGTAACACTGTAAGATGTATAGGGCATATTGAAATATTCCTTTGAGCATTCTAATTGCCAAAAAAACAGTAGAGAATGACAAAAGGTTAATTCCCCTTTGGTAATATACTTTTCCACTCTATTCAATTCTATTCAATTTGGCTTCGAATTCCTTCCCCTGATCCCGTGAAACCTATGCAGTCAGATTGTAAATATAAAACCTGATTATAATTCAACTTCAAAGCTCCAGCATTGGCAAGGAATCTAACTAAGCCATATGCCATTTTTCATGTTTCTCCACTTTGCCTATCACAGTCGCGATCTCCACTATCAGTTGTTGGATGTCCTCCCCAAACTTTAAAGGTCAGCCATCACTTTTTATAACCCCCCCCCCAAGAAAAACGTACAGTGACCTCAGATGAGTTTTCCCAGGGGTGCCGTGTCACAGATGGGGTTGGGGTTGGGGGGTGATTTTAGAAGATATATATATTGTATACGCCTTATTACATTCGGATACCAATCTTGGCAGCGAAACCTGTCCCAAAGGCAGGGGTGGCCAATTGCAGTTCTGGAGGGCTAGGGTGTATGCAGGTTTTTGTTTCCACCAATTACCCTGGCTAAATGAGTTAACTGGCTGCATACACCAACACTGGTTCCCTCGTAGATTAGATCGCGGTAAATCTTTTCATATAGAGACACAAAAACAGTCTTCGGCTGCCATTCATGCGCTCGTCAAGAAATGCAGCTAAAATGTCAGATGGCGTAAACGTTCGGGCAAATTACGTAATTAAGGCCAGAAGTTGCCTTGAAAACCAGGACAGATATGGCCCTCATTTCCCCACCTCTACCCAAAGTGCTTCCTCCACAATCCACCTATTTCCCCCATCATGCTTGCTCTAGTGGAGCGAATAGGATGTTTGGCTTGGGTGGCTAATGCTACATAGCGGTCGGGTGCAGCTCAAAATCGCAGAGTCTTCCCAGGACCAGCAGCCCTTGAGCTTATCGTCACTCCACCGGACCACCCCCACTCCCAGGGAGTCAGGCTGTGTATTTTCTGCAAGCCCCCCCCGCCCCAGAGATAAATCATCAAATACAGGTCAACGCCTGGCAGATCTCTCCATCCTCATCCCCAGAGGAATGCAGAGATAAATGTTAAAGAGGTAAAGGGACTCCCTTTCTGTCCCATATCGCTGTAACTCCGCATTCCAATGAGTAGACAGGAACCCAGTGAAAATGATCTATTCATCGTCACACTGTAGCTACAGACAGACTCAACAGTGACACACATTCCCCTGCACATTGAAGAGAAAAGACCTATAATGAATCAATTGGGGGAGACATGTGTAGAACACCTCCTGGTTATAATGTGATCTCGTAATCCCGTTGTCAGGTTTTATTTGGTTTTCTCCGTTACTCTAAATTAGGTTTTGGATCAATGCTTCAGCGTCATGCGCTGTGTCAAGCAAACAGAGCACACGCCGGGCTGTTTACTTCAAGCTATTTCACAAGCCTCACCTCACAATCAAATAAGGTGTTTTCCTGGGTTCAACCTTTTCTGCGCAATCGTTGCTGACTGACAGTTAACTTACCACAAGGCCTCAATCATGTAAAATCCTGAAAATGCCTTAAGCATGCGCTTGGTGCTCTAATGTGGTTACAGTGGAACACCATCCATAAAACATTTTAACTGAATAGGCCTACTGTGATAGGTTTGTGTTAGGACTTAGTTCGACTTGTTTCATACATATTTCATGAGACTTAAACTGTAGGTTTATAGATATATAACAGATTTATAAGGAACTTAAAGACGGTTTAATAGCGAACGTTCATCGAATTTACTACATCGCCGTATGCGAGGCATATCGTAGGCTAGCAGGCGTATTGTGTTCAAAATCATCCATGAAGGAGTGAATTATGGAGCCCTGATATTATTTGTGAGTTGGCTGTTATTGACTGCAGGGAACCTCGGTGTTTGATCACTTGCAGCTCATCAATCAATGAGACAAATGGTTCTGGAGAGCTCGAAGCAAATTGCCACAAGCAGTGAGTGTGGGGGGCTGAGCACCGTCTTGCGCGGAGGAAAAGGAGGAGCCAGCGGTAGCCCTAAACGCTTCAGACGGGAGATACGCGGCTAACATTGGGAGTAAACAAATGACCGATCTACATCGGAGATGAAGCGACGACTGCTGTTGATCACATTTTAATTGTGTGCGCTGCTGTCCGACGTTCATTCATTTACTCCAGAAGCCCAGGCTTGCTGTCACAAGCACACAAAGCTCTTCAGTCGCCTGCTTTTGCTACACAGAGATTTGTGACATGCATGCGTATACCACACGATAGACCCCAAAGCTAAACGGCATGCACGTTTTTTTTTTTCTTTCTTTCTGTTCATAAATGTGAATTCGAAATAATTCTTTTTTTGTTACAATGAATGGCTTTGGCCACCTCCATGTTCTGGTTTCTCCTCATTTCCTTCACTGGCTCCTGTGAGACACTGACCTGAAGTTACACACCCTTTTTGTAAAACGGCGAATTGTCACGGTACTTGACTCTATACCGTGCTGTGAGTGGCACCATTGTTCATGTAGGAAATGGATCATGCCACGCTCTCGTTAATGAGCTGTCGCTTCAGGAAGATTTAACATTCCACTGAGATGAATCTCTCTGTGCTTGCACAGCTGCAGGGACCGCGCGGTCATAAGGTGCCCACTTCCATATCGCTATCGGCAACAGTCCGCTAAAAGGTCAAGTAGACCCCGGTGCAAAATTTCAGCAACTGGGGAAATATCCGAGAAGGAGCTCACGGTAGCAGGTTCACGGGCAGCCACAGCCTGCCGTATGCAGTTTCTCTCTCCCTGTTGCAAGTGTCCGCTTATCATTTAATTTAAAGAAGAAGAAAAAACCAGCATACTTCAGGCCTGTTCCGCAAACAAACCTATCAAAAAAACAACATAAAATAAAAAAATATCTGGAAATGTATTTTTAAAACATGAAAAAAAAATGTGTGCTGTAATATAATATGCATGTATCTAGTTCTGGTACTTTCAATAATGGACTTCATGCGCATACTGTGAAGTATACATAATAAATCCAAATTATGGCTTGTTTTGACATAGTGCCTTTCATGCAGAAATCCCATAGCCCTTCACAGCTGGGATGCAGCTCCCCTTGCTATAATGCATACAATAGCAATAATGCAGCAATACCCACTAAGGTAATGGACAGCAGCCATTTTGCACAGGCCACCGCGCATCAGTTACAGTGAAAAGACAAGAATGTAAATATGCACTTAGAGTTTGGTATGAGTTTATGGCCGAACTGACAGAATCAGTCAAATAACACGTGTTATGACTTTGCTATAAACATCACGGGTTTTTAGACTGCAATCACAATCCTACCTTGCAATGAAACCAGCGGTAAGATTCATTACAGCATGGAGAATAGTGGTCTAACCTTTTTCCCATGACTGTATCATTTATAATGCCTTAAACAGCTGAGTTTACTATTTTTAAAGGTCCCTGCTTTCTCCTGAATAACTAAGTGATGTTTTCAAACAACTTGCTGGAAGTTGTAATTTGATGCTATTGCATTGCAATGACATTTGTCCATCTCTTTCTGTGATTGCATACACCTGTTAGGCTGTACATTTCACACACCCCTTAGAGTATTACAAATAGCTTGTTTATAGGCCATAGTCAGACAGCATTTAATATGAAACACCGCTGCTATACAAAATGATCTGCCTTCTAATGATTCACTCAAACATTTATTGTTCTTTGTTCAATGCAGTGAATACGTTCACATCCATTCTTGTTTAAGTAATTTTTCAGATTTGAAAGAGCCAAACAGCAAGCTTCATATTTATATTGAATGACAAACAAGGAGCTGTCACTGTGACAAATCAACTGTTTTGGAGAAAGATACCCGATATTTGTTTCCAAATGCATTTTGACAGCATAGCAACCTATTCCCATCACAATTCTAATTCATTGACGGTGAATGTACCTAGAAGAAATCAGTCTGGTCCATCTGAGATAAAAACAAGTTTGCACTTCATTTACAAATACCACGTCTGGGTTTTTTTCCCCCCTGCATGGTATCATCATCCGGGCCAGTCTAGTCTCCACAGAGATTAAAAGCCAGAAGACTCGGTTTGCGCTCCAGGCAAAACTAATACTGAGCACAGGCCACTGAAAACCCTCTAAGGGCCTCAGTATTGCTCTGTATTTTCTACCCTTATAAAACATGGAACCATGGGAAAATAAAAAGATAAGGGTTGAAATTAAAAGTGAGCGGACATATTTGTCCAAGCTGCAATGGGGGAGTAGTGGGGGTGGGACACTAGCGTCGTGTGTCTGGTAGGCTACCCGGAAGTTGATACAAACCTGAAGAATAGGTCTGGGATTAAACAGCTGCTCTGAGAAAAACAAGTCTGTCCCAGGAGAGGACACTAGCAGGCGATGGCTCCTCATTCCCCTCCTTTGTCTGTGACAAGGTCTCCCCGCGTTCACTGCAAAACCTAATGAGGGAACATGCAGAGAAGGGATTTGGCAGCCAGGAGCCAGGATAATGGGGTACGACACAATGGCTTTAAGTGGTTTATATTTCAAACCAAAGCAGACTGGCCAATACTTTTACATCTCCGTGGGACCATGAAAGGAGCATTATATTTCTAGATAATGATAATATTTTGTTTTGGAAAAATGCTCAGAACCCAGGAAACACGCTCAGGACCTAGCAAACACAAGTGTCCAAAAACTATTTCTGTTGTATTTCAACACGGCCTTCTGTAGGCTGCAAGAGATTGATAAGTACAAAGGCGTACTGCAAAAATGGAGGACATTGGCACTGAACTCTAAAACCCATCTTCCTCTATACTTTGTCAGCAACTCTAAGATCAATCTTTAGATCTTTAGTTTCCATGTTTATTCCTGAGACCTTTAGAGGTTCACACAATCTTGAAAGAAGTCCTCATCAGACCAAATTTAGGTTGAAACTCATGTTAATCCTCATGCTCAGAACATGAATGACATACATTTATTCCTGAAATGTCATTCTTATTACACAGGAAGTGAGATGAATGGACTAAATATAGTAGCCTTATTAAGACCAGAAGTGGAAAGTCCAGGGGTCAGACAGTAAACGTCCTGCCATGTGTTTCTTCCACCCATGAGCCAGCTGATTTCACTCATTATTTCTCCCTTCTGGCTGAAGAATTGTGCTAATTAGCAAATCCAGGTGATTAGAACAATATAGGTCTACTGGGAAGGACTTTTACTTTCTGAACCTGGAATTTTCACTTCTGATCAAAACTAAACTCGTGTACAAGATGGCCGCGCAAAAACATGTAATTAACAAAACTGGAGTCCCTGGATTTATCATTATAAAATAGCACTCTGAGTACAAAATGGAAATACAGGCAGAACCTTAACCAAAGAGCATCCCATTATCAAATTTTACTTGACTTCATGGCACAAACGTGTAATGCCATATGAAAGATTGTGATTTTTTAATGACCAGCGACCAAGTAATGAACCGAGGCTGTGCTAATGTATATCACGTGTGCCTTTTTGCGTTCGGCCACATTCCTTCCACTTTTCATTATGAACGGCAATAAAAACACCAATTTAAAAAGAGGACTCATAAGGGTAATGGAAAACACAAACCTTGTTTTGTAAAAAATAAAATACAGCAGTATTTTTTTTTTACAGTGGTTTCTTTTTAGCCATCTTAGCCGGTTTCAGCCCAACAAAAATTGAACGCGTTCGATCGTTTGATATTTTGAACGTTACTCATCAGAGCATTCTTACAGTGATCGCTGTGAATAGCGACCGCAGCATCGCGATTAAAGAAAGCAAATGACCGCAGGTGCTACTTTAACGACAGATTATAGCATGAATAAACAATTTTGGTTGAACATATTTTACATAAAAACAGCTCGGCAGCTGGATGTTGACATTTTACTAAAATGGAGGTTTTGATGAGGCGAAAATGTCGTTAATGGCATTGGCAAATGCATATATTATGAAGTCAATGTGTGCAGGAAGATGCCTTTTATACAGAGATCACTGAATTTGTGAAACATCATGCTTGTTTGTTTCCAGCACAGTCTGTCACTTAATTAGCATGTGTACTAAACCCATTAATGAAGGCCATTAAATTGTGATAAAATAATGCAAATAATAATTTTAGCCTATTAGAGGAGATACTCTAGATCATGTTTTAAAGTCATTTATACACAAAGGAAAGCAGTGACCTTTTCTCTTTGTCAAAGGTGCGTGTACGTAGCATCCATAGGGGCCCCCTTTGCCTTTTCAGACCCGTTCACTTAATAACACACTGAAACTACCAATGGACATTTCTATCATTCTTGGTGCTCGCTGACTTTATCTAACGTGTAAGAGGCACACAGACAGACACACATAAAGGAAAAAATAAACTCTTCAAAGCACCCTTAGATCTACTGAAACAGGCACTCACAGTCGAGACGTGAGATGTGTGCTAGCGAAACACATCAGCTACAGGGATATTCATTTGTTTGTAACAGTTATGAAAGATGCAGAAAATCTTTTTTGAAGCACTGTTTTGAAGTCAAAACTGTATGCCTGGTGGAAGAAATGGCAGCGTGTTATTTAAATCTTAGTCTTACACTGTTCATCCCACTCACTGTATAATAATGCACTTAACTGCACTGCCTGCGCTGCACTGGAGAAAATGACACTACTTTATCACCTCGCCTACACTACATTGTTCTCAAAAAAAAAAAAAAAAAAATATTATTTTAATTAACGAGAACACGTGGGAAGGAGAGGGAAACCGGAGCGCGTTTCTGAGCCTTTCAGCGGCTATCACTCGCTAAACCTTTAAAAATGAGCTTCAGTGAAGTCTGTATAATGTTGAAATCTGCACAGTCGGTTGAGTGCACTGACATTTTTCGATCGTGGATGCGAGAGAAAGAGATCCAAACAAGCTCACTTTGTGATTTTTCTCCTTTCTGAAAACACACATCCAGATGACAAAGGTTCCTCTGCAATCCCATGTGCTCAGTGGCCTTCTTTCCTTTACTTTTTTCAAATACATTGGTTAATCATTTACCACCCATTTTATAATAAATGCCCCACCCCCCACCCACACCACCATTCACAATCACATTTCAATGCGAGAGAATGTCTGTGTTCTTGCATAAGACATACTGAAAGCATACTTTATTGTGGGAACATTTCTGCATCATCTAGTCCCGCCACCCCACATGCAGTAGCGAGTTCTCTTGCTTCTTTCTGAATACAGACGTGTGCCGATAATAAACAGTCCATTTTATATGCAGGTTGTGCTGTGCTGTTCCAAGGTCAGAGGACTCATGACTTCAGGCCCTGAACAAAGCAACTGTAATCAATTTATTCTCTGTAAATTATATTGTATAAAGCGGTGAATTCATTTTCAGTTTTTGTATAATTGGCTGGTAGTCTACTGCCAAAGATATGGATCAAGACTTGAAATCAGGAGGTTGCAGGTTTTAATCCCAAGGAATACTATGACACTGCGTGAGGCACGTAAGAGTTACTTATATGTGCAGCTATAAAATAGATAATACAAAAAATGCAAGACACTGAAGCTGAACAGGAAACAGAAGACTGCCAGTGCTTATTATTAATGCAATGTATTCAGCTGCATGGCAGATATATATACAATACTTTATATTCAATGTGTGCTCCATGCAGTTTTCTTTTGTTTCTTTAATCAAGCCATCATTTACTGTATATCTGAAAAGACCAGTTGTTGTGCCTTGCTGTGAAGCAGTTTTCTTTTTATGTTTTTACTGCTCAAGCCAGGCGCATGTATATGCCTGTAGCCTTACACTGCTGTTGAGATGCAAAGAGAGTGTACTGAAATGTAATACCCAGAGGCGGCGCAACAGGACAGGCAAGGTAGGCAATTGCCTGGGGCCCCGAGATTTGAGGGGGCCCCCGACGGCTGATAACGTTAGTCCTACGACAATGACAATATAAAAATGTGGGAACCCCCTTGAAACTGGGCAGTGCAGTGTGTAGCCTACTAGGAAACCCCCCTAGACGGGGCCCCATGTCGTTAGTAGCACGACAGTTCATTTGAATGAATAGGTGGCTGTAAAAATGTAAAGAATTTACCCCGCCGGTTATCAGAAGGAAAGAAAAAAAACAAGAAGATTTAAATGACCGCTACGAGAGTAAGTTCTATAAGTTAACGTTCTAATCCTGCTGTAACAATCACTACTGGACTGGTACTTGAGTGTGGGAACTTCAGTAACAACATAAGCTACTTAGCTAACAGAATATCAGTAGGCTAACGTTTGTGTAAGCACTCATTCTATTGGGTTGAAACTGGAGGGACTATTAACGTTAGCTACGAAGGCGTTTGCTCCATAGGTCTGCTCATGTGCTACTGCTAGCTGGATCCATACCATAGACTAGAAAAAAAAGTAAGTTCAAACTAAACGTGCATGCTCATTGTAGTCTATTCATCATTGTACACATGCCACTATTTAGTCATATCTTGACCAGCCAGAGTCTAGTACTGTTGACTCTAAAAAAATATGTGTAAAACAAGAACAACTCGACTTTGTATCAAGTAAAATCATACTTTGATTCTCGTATATGTAGTATGGGTATAATTGGGTTAAAAATATGACTGTAAACCCTTTAGTTTGGTAAAAAAATTCAAGAGTTTCTTACGGGAACCATATTAACGTTAGTTGCTGAAACTAATGGCTCCTCTCGCCTGTCCAGTTCCTATATAGCCTAACGTTACTAGTTAATTTTTAAGTTTATATGAGATAGCCAATGAATTTTTCCCCTAAAATGCCTAAACAGAATTTGTGAAGCTTGCCGGTTATACATTTTGAAACGGAACCCATTACCTATCTGCAACGTAGCTAGTGAGATTACCTATCTGCAACGTAGCTAGTGAGTAGCTAGCCTCTCTGGTTTTATGTTCACAGTTGGCTAATGCGATAGCCTGGATCAGTGTTTTTCAACCTTTTTTGAGCCAAGGCACATTTTTGACATTAAAAAAATCCTGAGTCACACCACCAACCAAAAGTGTTACTAATTAAGTGAGGTTGGATCATTTCCCACGGCACACCTGACGATCTCTCACGGCACACTAGTGTGCCGCGGCACAGTGGTTGAAAATCACTGGCCTGGATAATACAGACAAATACTATAATAGTTTACAGTTAGCTAGCTACATAGGTAACTTAATTGACTCTAAAAGTTCGAATATTTTGATAAAGCTACAAAAGTGCAAGGTTTTTTCTAATGATAAGGAGAAGCTTATACGAGAGTAATGTTATAACTCTGAAGGGAATCCACCATCTCAACATGATTTCCTGCTCATGAAGGGTGATCACATGTGAAAATTGAATCAATGTCTACGTGAACATGTAGATGTATGCTATGGATGTATGCTTTAATTTCAATAAAAACCAAATTGCTGGTTAAATTTAATCTACAGGTCAGGCCTAAATTAATTATGCTGGCAATTTACTATAAGCTGTCAAACTAGAATGCACATTGCCATTGTCTTTCGGCATTGTCATCATCGCCGATGATGCATTTTACATACATTTTAGTTGATAGATGATGGTATTGTAGCTACATCAGCCTGATCCTATTGCTGTATATCCAAGCAATTTTTTTTAAAAATTCAACAACAATGCCAAATTATTTATTGAATTTAGGCCTTTTGCTGCTTTCAAAACTCATGGGGAACGACCATTTTGTGGCTGCTTTTTTGAAAGATTTCTTCTGGGGGTGCATGCCCCCAGACCCCCCTAGTAGCCCCCCTAAACATATATCTCTGGTGACACCCCTGCCCAGAAGACCCACAGAAAGCGGTGTGGAGCGAATTTCTCAGGCGATTACATCGCCTCCATGCATTTTCAATGAAGACGACACACCACTTACCCATTCAACCACCACAACAAAAGATACCTCCATCAAATCACCAACTTCAGGGTAAGGTAACGGTTATGAATGTCGTTTTGGGGAAAAAAATAAAAATCAGTCCGAAGGGCCCCATGCATGTTTTTACCTGGGGCCCCCAGAGACACCAATCGCCTCTGGTAATACCTTCATGAGAGGTCAGGTAGACAAAACTCCAAGCACAGCAATATAGCACCTCAATGTCTAACAATCCCAAACATTAAAATCAGCAACAGTAAATACTGGGTGTAGTACTTTAGAAGGACAATAACCTTGTTAATTACATATTTGGAATCTGTTCTTAGTTAGTCATATAACTGAAAAGAGAACCAATATTTATGGAAGAGATTAACAGAAATGGTGATTCTCAGACACAGACTGAATTCCTCTTCACACTCATCCTTTGCAGCAATAAAGTGAATAAGGATTTGGAGCGCAGAGAAAACTCTAATCCGATGTCAAAAATCCAGACAAAGGCATTCGCAAACCAATGTGTAACAAGCACTCCTTCACATACATCCCATTCATCAACTGAGGCGCAAGGTTGTTCAAAAAAAATGGAAATAGGTTATATTGCAATAAAAATGCAAACTTAATAAATGAGAAAAAAAGAAAAGACTACTTTTTTTTTAAATAATCTGAAATTGTAAAGTATGCTGTCAATCAATTCTGTTATTTATAAGCATTTTAAATGCATACGCACGTCTGGACCCACAGTGTATGGTTGTTACAGTATTGCCAAGGTGGATCCCCCACACAATAGCAAGTGGGCGAATCCCTCACACGTTCAGAAGTAGGTGGGAAGTTATCAGAGTTTATCACATTAATACAGCGGTGTCCGTGTGGTCTATTGTGAGCCAGATAAGCTGGGCAAAGCCACAGAAAATTATTGACAATTCCTACATCTTTTGTTTTCAAGGCAACCAAATAGCGAGCAGACAATAGAATCGTTTTCAGCGAGCACACCTGATTCGTTGAGACGAATTTTTTTTTACACTGCCAGAGTGCCCGTGCGACTGATAACTTACGGCTTTATTAGGTCTTGCTATATGATATCAAAAAATATGTGTTTTGTTCTTTTTAAATGTGTTCTTGTTATGGAAGTAATTAGACAATATAGCCTTGCCTTGATCGCGACTAAAGTGCACGTGTAGCCTACTAGCTCGTGCACTCTATTCAGATAATTCCACATAAACTGCGTTTATCTCGAGTTTAGCGTTTGGCTATAAAGATATCTGAATACATAGAAAGTCTTTCATCCGGCACCAGACGCTCGCAGTGAAAGACACCCGTTATACTAGCGCGTCTGCTGAACATGAATGAAAAGCGAATGGAAGTGTTATAAAACACCAGGATGCAATATAACGGTGGTCACGCAACTATGCATGTTACTGCAATTACTGTACGCTATTAACCAAAAAAATGCTGCACTAAACCATGGACAAAAACTGAACTTAAAACAATGATAGTATTTGGGGTAACCGGTTCTCCAACTCACGTGCCTCAATTACAATCTGTAGGTTCATAGATCTCGAAATGAACTCATACGTGTAGCTATCGTGGAGTCAAACATTTGAATTACATTTTTTTTTTAAATGTATATATATAGCCTAAACATACCATGAGTGTGGATAATTTACTCTGTGCGGTCCAAGCTTCTTTTCAGGTCAGCAACGCTTTAACAAGTTCCTTCATGAATAATGTTTAATCCCCATACCGGTTAAACAAAAGAAAGAATAGCGCTTGAAAATCCTCGTCCTTTCTCTCACTTGCAGCAGGTTCTGAGTTGTACATTTAACGTGTAGGTGTGAGTCCGTTTGAATGTCGTCGCAGATCGTAGCCTACTGTTTCCATCCTTCTGAGTAGGTGTTTCTGAATGTATACGGCTTTCTCTCCCTCAGAGTGGTTTTCAGAGCTGTAGTCACATAGTCGAAGGGGGTAGCTTGTGGGGGAGGGGGCGGGGATAAAGAGGGGTAACAGAACTGGACAGCTGCACCGGACCCCGCTCTTTGCCCACACCCTCCTTTACAATCTCAAATTCTAAGTGTCTCCAGCAATCAGTACAAAACATAGGCCTACATTGTAAAAAATAATAATAATAATAATAAGTTGCCTTTGATCGATGGTAACTTTGCCATCTTCATAATATACAAATTGATCATTCGTAATCTTAAAAATAAACTTTTATGTTTCATTTTAAAGTAGACAGTAAGTGAACTACATATCACACAACTCACAGTGGACCAGTTAAGTATGGTGTGGCAGTTGGTTGTAATACTACTACTACTACTACTACTACTAAAAAATAAAGTAATAATAATAATAAATATAGCTGCAAGCAGCGATTCCGAGCAGCATAAGCAGCATTTGTCAAATACAGACACTCCAAAATGGTGGACAACTCAAGACAGAGTTGACCCACAAAGCAAATATCTATGTTTCTAATCAGGGTTTCTGTCATTGTTGCAAGTTTGAAATCTCTTCAAGGGAACAGTGAAATTTTGGATCTCTATAGCGTCACCATGTTGTTTGATTGGGCTAAATCTTTTAACCTGGAGTCTTGATCTAACTCTCAATCACCCCACCAAGTTTCAGAACTTTATGTCAAACGGTTTTAGAATTATTAGCATTTTTGTGATAAGCCACGCCCAATGCAAAATTCATTGGCTTGTCATTCGGCCATTTTTTGACAGGCCTTAAAAAGTAATGCATGTATGAAGGGATGTGAGATGAGTCCCTCAAACAAGTTCTGTGCAAATTGGTCAAATTCTCTAGGAGGAGTAGCATTTTAAGTGTTTTAGAAAAAATTCGAATTAGCGGAAAATCCAAGATGGCAGGCTTTATGGGTCTTTGAGGCAAATTTGTTCGGCATGAGCAGAGGGACCTGTACTCGTCTAGATCAAACGGGGTGCAGTGGGCGTGTCAATGTCAACATTTTGTCACGTGCACTACAGCACCACCAGGTGTTCAAACTGCGTCATAATTTACAGGATCCAAGAGTTTGGCCATCCCAACGAGCATGCCAAGTTTGGTGATTCTAAGACAAACCAGGTCACGGGAATTTTAGGTGAAATGGGAGAAAGAAAAAAAGAAGAAAAAAGAATACCAACAAAAAAATAGGATACCAGCAGCTGCGCTGCTCGGTCCCCTAATAATAATTGTAGTAGTAGTAATAATGATAATAATAAAATAGTTATATAATTATTATTATTATTATTATTATTATTATTATTATTATTATTCGTAGTAGTAGTAGTAGTAGTAGTAACGTAGCAGCAGTAGCACTAGTATATGCATGTGCTTCCACAGGCTAGTGTGACAGTGTATGTGTTTGTCTCAGATGGACTTGACTGTCAGTGCTAATGCCATGGTAATTTTTCAGACCTGTAGATACAATCAAATGCATAGGAAAACATTTTTATTCAGTACCCTGCTGCATGCCAACTTCTGTGACACACTGATCTGGCATAGTTGAGTTATCTTGGTTTGCTATTGACACTGTCCTGAACCCAGTGCTTATAATAGCAGGTTTCATTATTTTTGAGCAGGCCTTTTCTATACAGACAGCCTGATTAGAATAAGACTTGGCACAAGGATTAAATGTATTGTGATTTCTAGGTGTGAAATAAGATTGTATGTCAAACCTAGAATATTAAGTGATAACAATTTCTTAGCACAAGGCTTACCTCTCCTGCCTCAGAGAAAATCTATATAAAATGTCTGGGATTAACCTTCACTTTAGCATAAATACTTTGTTGATGTTTTTAATTTGTTCTGCTTTATCTTGGATTGGTTCTAAACTTTTAAACCAATGTCTATAGGCCAGCAGGGCCCCACTTAAACTTTCTAGTAAACTTTTGAGATGTTTATCATCTCTATTTGGGGAGATTAATCATTCCTGTAAAGAAAAGCAAATTATTTTTCAACCTCTACTCTATTCAGTTTCATTTTAAAAAATGTAACTGAAGCTGCTGATCCATAAATAAATACTGTCACTTAATTTCTATCTAATTCCTTTTTGATTGCATTTGAATTGCCAGAAATGTTAATTATCAAATTGAGCATCTTTTTCAGTTTTAGTTCAGTTAATACAACTTTATCATCTTTTCTAAAAATGTATACCAGGTTCTTGCTTGGCGATGATAGTTTGGACTATGGGACATCAGATAACCATGGATGCACTCACACGTTCTGGCTCAAAAGACTTAGGTAATATTTTCCAGCAAAATACTCTTGATGAAATTGCCCAACAAAAAGAAGTTCAACATTGCAGACTCATAGTATGGAACAATGAACAGTCATATCAACGTATACAATGACATCATGGACTGGAGCTCAAGTGGAAATTAGATTATTTAAACTGCACTATAACTGTACTGGAGCTAAAACACTTTTCCTGGAAGGTTAGATGGTGTTAGCAAATAAATCCTTTAAATTCCACTTTGACACAGTTCCTCAATGCACAACTAAACAAATACCTAGATATTTTCTCGTCTATGTAACTAATTTGAAGTGTTATATATGTCAATATTGCTATATAAGTATAAATTACATTTTTTAAATATTTCAGTATAATATTAGTAATAGGCCAAATGTACAAGGAATGCAAAATCTTTGCATTGCCTCATTGCCTGCATGGCAGAACAGATTATAATTGTTCTTTTCTGCAATTAGTACAGAATGTATCACTATCATTTACAGTTTGTTCTAGCCAAGTCACTGGCTCTCCATTAAAAACCGAGTGGACAAGATTCAGCCTCTTACTTACAGAACTGTGAAAGGTTTGGACATTTTATTCAATTTTACCAGTTGATTTAAAACTTAAATAACACATTTAAGTAAAATAAATAATTAAAGTTTAACACAAGTTTAACCTTACGTTTAATTGTGGCTGCAATTAGTGGATTCGAGTGAATCTTCCAATTTTATGTCCTCAGTAATGAGTTTTGCGTTGTCGTTTGTCATCCTCTCAGGTTAAATTATATACAAGCATACTGTACATACTTCATTTTGCACAAAAAAACTAGACAAAGTTTTACTATACTTACCTGTACCTGACCATAAATATGACCATAAATAGACTTACCTCGACCACCTTCAATCGATAGGTTTACCTTATGGTAGTGGTGGGGGTTGATTTACCTATTTCTGTTCAATTTAAATTAAATGTGACATTCAAAAAACGCAAACCACATAGGCATTATATATATTGCTAAATATTTTGTGGGGGACGTAATTCTGAAAATATTAAATGGGAAACATTTTCCATTTGAGTCCCTTTAAAATTAAATATGCATGGTGCGTGGCTCATATATGCCGGTGTCTCTCTTTGTTGTTGGGAGGTAGCTATATTTATTTCCAGTTGAGAAACGTATTACACCCAAGAGAGGTAATGTCAACATAGAATTAAAATGAAAAAAACCAGAGCGCCGAGCCTTTGGAACATTGTTCAATCCCTGTATGCATATACAAGAAGGAAAGCACAAAAAAGTACTCTGTACGTAGGCTAAAGAAATGCTAGAATTCCAGCAGTTGAGCTCATCTAGACTCTATTAATATGTGCCTGAATTTTTCTTTAGATTTAAATAAACGCCACCTGCTACAGCCAGCAAAGGGGCCATTCTATACAGTCACACAACACAGTCAAGTCAAGATCCACACCAAGTGGGCAATGAATAATCTTAACTGTGATCCTTTTCTTTGCTTTCTTTAAATCCTTCAATATCGTTCTCATCTTCGCTATGTAAATAAGGAACTGGTCATCAAGGACATCTGAAAGTACAGCAGAATTGTTGCCCTGAGTGATAAGGAGTGAGATTGCTGTGTATGAGCCTGCTTTCAGCAGCTACAGGTACATCAAAACCTCACCTATTCTGTAACACGTTTGGTTATAGACTAAATTTAGCATACACTTTAAGAGTTTGGTAATGATTGGTAATGCATGAGGGCGAAAGCCTTGAGTAGTCACAGGTGTCGAACGGTGTTATTTCAGTTATTGTTTAGTATGAGTGGCACAGAATAAATGAGTTATGCTTGTTGTTCACAGAACCATTTAGCAAGGTGTATAGCTACAGAAGCACATGATGAATGGTGTCTGGTTGCAGAATGCCATGTCCTAATCTGTGAATGAACAAAGATCGCTTCACAAACAAACACTATAGAGATTGCTTTTCGCTGTATGGCACGTGCAACCCAGAGTCTGCTTTACACAACCCTGGGAGTCCGACACATCCGTTCATGATACAGCGATGTCAGAGAGAATTCTCGGGACTGCTTGTCCGAACATCTGGCCAGACCAGTCATCGGTGGAAGAACAAGCTCACAGGCAAGCTGGTGTCTCTGCCACTGTGAGCGGACTGGTGCTACTGAGTGCCTCCTGCCACATGGAGCACCAAGCTGCCTGGAAGGAATTTATCTGGACGGGAAATCTAACACATCTTGATAAGAGACCCTGAGGAACAAGCACAATAATTAATCCAGGCAGCAAACAGACAGTCCAGTAAAAATAAATCAATGATCAGCCTCAATAAACCTGCCTTCGTGATATTATGCAGCGGGCAATCCGTTTCAGGTTATCGTGAAATATGTCTGCGCACGTTTGAGTGTATCTTTTTCAACCTTTTCTTGTTCGCGAATTTACATACAGCTTGATTAAGTGAGCAATAAATCAATTTAAGCACGAAAGAGTTTTTCATCTGCATTCACCGTAATTCTTTGCCCATAACTGGAAGAGCCCTGTTTGTTCCTTGAATACGAACATTTTTACAACTTTGTAAATGTGAAACAATTAAAAAATGTGGAAAGCAATTTCACTGACTTAATTATACCTGATTACAAGATTCCTCCTTATTTTATTTTCAGCAACTGTAATTTATTATATTGTTGTCATATTTAATTAAAAAGGTGTGTTACATTTGAATATTTCTGAATATTGTGATACATATGCTTATATTTATTATGCTTAAAGACTTTTATATTTGTATGTTAAAGTACCCGTACCAGTATTGACGTATACATTTGGAATAAATTGGTTTTAATAACTGTGTTGCTTCAAGTATGCTAGTCAGCACATCTTCTGCTCTGTGGCTCATGAGTCTGGCTTATGAGTCAGATGGCTCACAATGCAGACAGCCTGATTCAGGGAGTCTGGTTTGGTCTCTCCCCTCACAGTTGAAATATCCAAGAAAACATTAGCCCTGCAAAAAATATCAGGTTACATGGTTAAGCTAGTTAAGCACTCCACATCATACATAGATTTCTCTGCAGACCATAGACTTCACTTATATCACTCACACACCACTCTCACCGCTCACATCAACACCGGATGCAACATGAGCATGCTGATCCACATCAATCAACCCCAGAGTGGTTCTTTTCAGCGACAATTCTCTCTCCCCTCGATGGACTCTGGTTAGAGTCTTGTCCCCACAATGACAATACCTCGGCCACTGAACACCGTCAGATTTCCCCTGATAAAATTTACTGTAACTCTTTTAATTCTCAACTAGAATTTTCGTAGAAATTTCGGCATAACACGGGTTATTTTATTTCCAAATTCCCCAGAACAGCTAGCCTATTTGTAAAATGCCCTTTTTAACTATTCTAGACTACACAAGGCTGTTCTAGACTCAAAATGTTGTCAGAACTGATTATGATTTTATTGTTTGAAGCTGCTCATAAAGCAGTAGAGGGTGGTTCTCATAGACTACATTTATTAGGTAGCTCTCATTATTATTACCTTATTTGGTTATAGCTGCGCATCTTGGACATAGTTTTACGACTTGAATACATTTAGGCTCAATGTAATGCACCATTTAAATACACTCAATGCATTGCCAACTGTGGTAACAGCATCATATTCATCATGAAATTGTACACTATGGTGTGCACTGTATAGCCTAAAATTCTCTGGTATCGGATGCAATGCAGATGCGGAAGTGTTTTCTGATATTCATCCTTACTGCAAACTTTTGTACGGTAGCCTGTGCCCATGTAATGTATCCTAGTTTGCATGTCATTTCATAACTTGTGTGGTATTTCCAGTTCTTGCCATTGCAAAGAGGGCAGTTTGGAGCAATGTGGTATAATAGTTACAAGGGAGTTTTACAAATAGCTGTTCTGTGAAAGTCGCGTAACCTGTGTAGCCTAACTTTTTCACATTTAAAACAAGCCAAATTTCACAAAGATTGGGTTAGAGTTAAAGGATAACTTTTTTTTCAACTTGGACCTGTTTTTATGACGTATTTCCACCATGCTGATCGGTAATAGTTTTGTCACACCTTTCTTTGGGGAGCTTTGGTCACCCCAAACTTTTGATCCAAACTGTAATAATAATGTCCATTTTCAATAGGCTTCTTCTTTGCACTGTATAAACACACTGTAGTAGCCTATAGTGCAATACAAATTTACATTATTAAAGTTGCTGCTCACATTTATCTATTAGCCCACATACATTTGTATACTAACTGAGCTTTTATTTGGTGGAAAGCTACATTTTGAAGGCATTTCCAGGCTCGTTTGTATGGCGGAAATACTTGACTTCCCTAATATGGCAGCCATGCCGAAACAGGGCAAAAGAGGTATCAAGGTTTTATCTATGGACTGAGCAACTAATGATCATAGCTGACCCTGCCTCTTCCATGTTGACAGACAGGCCAAGTCATTTTGATATATATACGCCATGAAATAAATACGCCTCAAAATAAATATGAGTGGAAATAAATACGAAATAAATACGCTAAGAAATCAATAAAAAAAACAAAAATAATATATTTTTTTAAACTTGTTGCTTATTTATTAATTAATTAATTAAATAGATAAATAAGCAATAAAATAAACAAATATATATTCATTAATTTAGTCTCTTTTATGTATTTCATGGCATATTTATTTCCACTCATATTAAACATTACTGATTATCACATTTGGTTTTTTATAGCCTACCTCTGTAGCAGCATCCTGTTTGTGACCCCAAATTGATGTGGTGACCAATACCCCAGGAACAGACTCCAGAAACAGTCCAATCAGTTTACTTATTTACTCAACAATGTGCACACAGGGAAATCACCTCAAGTGCAGTCCAAAAGACCGCAGAAAAACATCCATGATACATTCATATTTATGCATAACAGATGGCTGAAACCCAATATGAGAGATCACACCCACAGAACATAACCACCAACTATTGACCCCCACGTTGTTTATCAGGCCACTCCCTGGGCAGGGCCCCCTCCCGTCCCCTCCCCACATTCCGTGTCTGCTATCAGGTCATGAGCTCCGTCTTACTCATCGTGGCCTTGAAGCAGGGACGCCTTGATACGCATTGGTTCCCAAACATCATGAAGATGGTGGAAAACAAGCGAGATTAGACGTAAGATAGTGACAGAACAGAATAGCTTTGTGATTCAATGGATGGGAATTTGCTTTGTGGAAACAATAAGAAGATAAATAGCAGTGCTCCCTGGCTGAAACATACATGGAGTTTAACTGTTGGGTACATGACTTGTTTGAACGTTATAGTGGAGGATAACATGAGTACTTTTTTTCATTTACATACAATTTTAACTTTATATCCTTGTGGAAAACTGAAAAAAACTGAGAATTTAACTAAATATTTTATCATAGGGCATGTAATTGTGATTGGTCCCTCTCTTTCAGCATCTATAGTTGGAATTGTGATTTGTCCCTCACTTTCAGCAGCTATAGTAAATCGAACATGGCACATCAACCTCTCTCTCTCTCTCTCTCTCTCTCTCTTTCTTTCTCTCGCTCTCTCTCTCTCTCTCTCTCTCTCTTTCTTTCTCTCGCTCTCTCTCTCTCTAGCTCTCTCTCTCTCTCTCTCTCTCTCTCTTCTTGCAGATTTTTTTTTAATCAGAATGACTTATTAGTATTAACTCCCAATTATAAAGGCAGTAGTGATCAGTGTGTTGTGTTGGCTCAGGAGCCAGCCAAAGATTGTGTGCGATTGCTTTTCTTCTTCGTTGTTTTTGATTTCATCAGTCAGTTTTAATCTGGATAAGGATCTTTTAGGATTTGAACCCATAATGCCAAAATGAAAGAGTAGCTGTAATTTGTCAACCTGCCTCTTGGCGTAATCCAGTCATGTCACATTCACTTTCATAGTCTGCACCATACATTTTTCTGTTCAGCTCATGGCTCTACAGGGTTTAATCTTGAAATCAGACAAGTCTGAGTACTACAACTAATAATGCAGATCACATGAAGCTCTAGTTCCTCAAGCCCTCCACCGTGAGAACTAAATCATCCCCATGCAGTGATCTAATCTGCCTTCCTTTCTCCCAACGGGGACAGTTTGCACTGGGAGCTGTCACCCACAAAAAAAATTACATTTGTGATGCTCAGACACGGATGAGAATTTGGGATTCCAAAGCTCTACTGAGGAGTGAATTTCTTCCCATCCTGACAGGGATTTTGCCGAGGTGGAGAGTCAATATTGGCGGAAGAGGTGGAAAATCCTGCCAGGTTCTTGTCCTATTTCTGGCCTTTTCCGCTTGGTTTTCCTTCCTTCCATTCATTTACCCAACATTTCCTTTTGAAATAAAAAATTACCACCCACCCACTGCTACATTTTAAACATAAGCATCAGTTATTTGCCAATACGCCACATAATAAAATAACCAAATATATCCTTTAATGATTGCAGTCATGCTGAGAAAACTCAGAAAATGCAAGAAATGCAGAAATATTCTCTTTTATACAATAAATTAGGTTAATATTGTACAGGCATTTAACAGATCCCTGAGAAACTAACCTTTCTCAGCATTGTGTCCTGCAGACCAACAGAGGTTTTAGACACACACACACACACACACACACACACCAACAACTGCATTATTATAATCCCTCTATTAAAAAATTATTAATAGGGGAGAAACTATTTATTGCGGATCAGTTACCAGGGCAGTTACCCCAGGTCCTCCACAGGTATAACCCAGATTAATAAATAACATCACTGAATAGACAGACCGGTGGACCCTATCAATATCAATGCCTGATGAGATCACTGTAGTGTTGTTTAAAAAATGACTGGATAAGTCAAGACTAGATAAGTCAATGCTAAGTCAAGACTAGACACCAAATGTGTAAAATGTCACCTTCTCCTTGTTTGCAACAGCAACAAGAACAAAAGGTTTCGCTTCCAGAGCTGGACACACTTACAGCTTTAATGGCTGAGAGAGGAGGCAGATGGAGCACCAATGGAACAGTCTAGAGAGAGAGAAAAGTCTAAGGAAACCAGACAGGATCTTCTCAATTATGAAAGAATTGGTGTCAGAACAGCCACCTGGGAAAGCTAAGAACAGGCTCTCTCTCTCTCTCCCTCTCTCCCTCTCTCCTTCTCTCTTTCTCTCTCTCTCGCTCTCTCTCTCTCAATTTCAATTTCAAAGTGCTTTATTGGCCTGACAAATACAGGTACTTCTTTTTATTATTACCATTATTATTATCTCTCTTTCTCTCTATAGTTTGCATCTATAGTTTAAAGTCTATCATGGCTCATCAAGATTTTATATTTCTCTCTTTCTCTCTCTCTCTCCCTCCCTCCCTCCTCCTCCCTCCTGCCCTTTCTCCTTTGGCATCACACGGCATGATTCTTTTCTCTGACCGAAAACAGATCACATTCAGTGAAGGTTGAACAAAGAAAATATTTTCCTGTGAAGTCACATGATCTAAGCTTCCAATCAAATAATTCCACTGTTACAGGAACTTGGCAGAAGGGCTGCTGCTTATCCCGGAATGAGGGCTGAATGTTTAATATAAGAAGACAGTGAGTATGTGAGCCACGCTGCTCATTGTACTGTACTTTAAATGACATTCAACTCAAAGAAGATTCTTCTCTGTTCGCCCTTTCATCTGCACTATATAGGCCCTGGCAGCATCGCCGCCCACAGAGTTTGTTTTTAGTCAAGCGGAAGTTAATTAACTAAATTTGTACTTGGACAATTTGTACAAAAATATCACTTCGTGAGAGAGAATCTTTTCTGCGCTTTCTACGAGAGCAGTGCAGATGAAGAAATAAGCTTTTTCAAGGTTACCTCCAGGGTTTCTCACAGCGGTGGTCAATACAGTGCATGACCTTGTTTTTGTAATTTCACATATTTGCCAATCTAGGGTGTTGAGATTCATTTCACTGCCCGGGGGAAAGTCAATAAGCAAATTGCCAATAGAAATTCTGGGAAAGAGCATGATTGAATGTACCAGCCATTTTCCACAAGGGAATTTCCATGGCTGGTTGGTCAGTTTGATAGCGGATGACTCCCACTCTACATCTGTTTTCAGCTTTGTGGTGTTAGTCAGACTTACAGGCTCTGTCTTGTAATGCGTAAAAGGGAACGAGTGGAGCTTGGCATTCAATCAACTATCGGGGCAGTTTTCATGAGCAAATAATGTGTTTAGAGTTAGGGTTTACAATAAGAAAACATTCACAATGAATGCGTTCTGCACGCATGCGTAGAGTTCCTGCCCCAGGGTGGTTTCCTTGGAAACAGAAGGACTTTCTCACATTGGTTCCAACACATATTGTTGAAAGGCTGATTGATACACACTTTAGTGTGTCCAACCAAACACTGCCCTTGGGTTTGCTATTAAAAGTATTTTCATATGTGGCTGAATGAATGGGAAAGGCATCTGGCTTGTGGTGGAGTTTCTGTGGCAGTGAATATTTCTGAATAAAGGGCATGACTAAGTGAACCTGTGGCTGCTTTTTTTTCAATAACCACATACTTGTGTTTAGTGGCGGAAAGACTAAACATTATTTTGCCTTGATAGCTTTTTTCCTAGAATTGATGTGGATCTATTGAAAAAAAGACTTTGTGCTCAAACCCAGCTTGATATAAAGGAAAGTTTTATATTAGCAATCATAGATGTTAGTAATACTTGTATGTTATATACAATATATACAGTATTCTTCTATCACTACAATAATGGGTGAGTGTGCTACCATTTTATATATTTTTGTATTTTTCTAATGCAACCATAGCAAAAAAAACTTTCTCAGTTCTACGTTAACTGATGATTCCCCTTACTAGAAGTATGGTATAATTAGGCTCAAATAAAAAGGTTAAAGTTTAAGTTCGATAACTCTGACTGGCAGGGGCTTTTACTGGTGGTTTCTGCAGACCAAATGTATTTTATGGCGTGTATATCACACTTGCTTTGATGATTGAGAAATGATTGAAGAAAGAATTTAAGAAGGTGTTACCTTTCTTGCAGTGATGGCATAGGTCAATGAATAAGATTTGGCACAAGAATAAATATGGCCAAAATGCTTTAAAATAAATTTAAAAGACTGTACAGAAAATAGAAGTGTATATAGTTCTTCTAAACCTGGGCCTAGATATTAGATTAGATTATCCAGTGGGGATTCTCCGGAGTTATTTTAAATATGTTACCCCAATAGAAAATAACTGCTGTTTAACACACATTCAATTCAAAATGAATCAAACTGCTGATGTGTCCTTTTGAATAATTGGATCAAATCATATGTTGAGAAAATTGGTCATGACTAGTTTGTGTTTATTACAGTGTTTAGGAGCAGAAAATGAGTTTAAAATGTTCTTCAATAAACACAGAATGTACAGTTATATACAGTAATCATTTTCAAATAATTTGGTGGCAACAGTGGCATGAGCACCAAATGAAGCAATGCTACAGACATTTTCTTCTTGTGTTTCTCTCTAAAAATAGATTCAATAATGTATATAAATTCACACTAAGCCAACCATTTGAATTATTATGTTTCAGGTTCAGCGCGAGGTTATTTATTGCAGTGAGATATCATTTCCAGCAGCAATAGAACTCGGTTGTTGATATTGCATTTGACTGTCTTTGCTACTTCTGCTACACTGTTTGGTTACTAACCCAAATAGAGTGAAAACGCCCGTGCTGTCGGTTCAGTAAACGCGCGTCCAGCTTCGGGAGTGAGTCTCATGTGTAATGGCGCCTGATTTTTTGTCTATACAAAAAGAAGTACTCCAGTGTCCCTGCTGTACTGCAAGCATTTCCAAAAAAGTCGATTTGACTCGCCTCGCAGAGAGTTATCAAAAAGCATTCCAATGCGTGAGGGTGAAAAAAGGCGAGCCTTATTTCATTCCGTTTGCATTAAAGTGTACACGTGAGGTTTTCCCATTGATAATTCAGATGGATTGTTCCTTCAAGAGAGCAGACATTGTGAAAACGGAGACCCCACTGCTGTGAACTTGCCTGAGCACATTCAGCTCCATACTTCACCAGGATTGGTAGCAATCAATTCCCATTTCCATGCAAATAAGAATAATTAGAGTCAATTTCGCACACATGCCCGCTCAATGGATATTCCGTCAGAGATCAAATAGAAATCATTTCCATTATGTGATGCAGAATGAGTACCTTGCGTGGCATAATGTGTGAGGGATTTCTTGCAGCGCACACAAACAGAAATATAAGCATAGGTTGTAATGCTGGGATGTCAGTCCTTTCACATACGAGCTCAAAAGCAAGCAATCAATCATTAATGTTGGATTGTGTTGTGCCCTTTGCTACCGTGGTTTAAATGAATTGCAGCAGAACTTTTTCAAAGTACAAAAGTGCCTTAGGTAAAGGGCAATCAGGCAGTACTCTATACACAAAGAAACAAAACATGTAAAAATAATAACAGAATTTTTAAAAAAATGCAAGCATGTAACATTGCACCAATTTAAATGAATAGATTTATATAGCCCATTGGTCAGTTATGGGTATATTACTTAATTTCAGCAGAAGAGTGTTACATGGTATTTTTCCCCAGATCCATCCTGGTGATGGTGATGCGTGTAGGTATTAGGAAGCCATAGAGATCATCAATATCCCTGGTGAGCTCGCCAGAGGTGACAATGTAAATGCACGTATCTTTGTCTCTGAGAAACCAGGAGGAACCTGTCTCAGTGCAGTGATCCATTGCTCTCAGGCCTGTATACGTGAGGTGGATCACATTTCCTGCCATAGTTCTATCATAATACCTGCAATTTTCACAGTCTATACGAGAAGATCTTTTTGTACTGCAAGAATTGAATTGAACGGGAGTGGGTCATTGCTGTTTTGGTATAGGCACGACACTCATTTGGTATAGGCACTATAGCAATGACCCACTATAGCAGACAGGACTGAGCTCAGGGTTATCTTTTTTACGTAAGGCTAATTAAGGACACAATGTGCTCAATAGCATACGAACAAAGCCGTGAACAAAGCCGAAAACAAATGCGGGACGTGTAAGTTTAGACCCGGATGCGCTATTTGCTGAGTCGCATCAAAAAATTGTCGGCGGAAAGAATTACAGGAATTTTTTTTGCTGAGCAGCCTTTTATTCACAAGGCCTGCCTAAAGAATGCAAAGTGCTTCGTGCACAGTAGTGCGGCCAAAAGCACTGACACATTTATGTATAGCGACGCTGTGGGTAGAGCAGTAAGTTACGGTCGCGGCGAGCTGCGAGGCGTTACACGCTGATTATCAGGTCAACCTCTCCGATCAATGAATCTGGAGGGACACGTCTCGACGCGACCCATGATAATATCTCACCGGATCATTTACGAGCTGCCATGATTTCGCAGTCATGCAATCCTGCTCCAAATCATGGATGGCAAATATCCAGAGTGAGAAAAAAGGTTTTTCTCATGAAGGAAACGATTCCCTGTGGAGCAAACGCATTAATATTCATAAATTCAGTTTTATTTGAGTGGCGGTGGCTCTAGTGTTGCTCACGGGTCGATGGAATTACTTTAGAAATATGACCTGCTGGCTTTGACCTTTTATGCGTTCCAGCAAATTTCGCCTTTTTTCAGTTGCATTCACATACAGGGCCAAAGATTTACATACCTGCGCAAATTAGTTTTAAATGCGATTTCATTGATATATACTTCAATGACTGGGCCTGGCCTCGACACCCATTCCACTGAGTTACAGACCGGTCTCTTGCTTTCACACAGCAACTGTCTGTCACTCAGAGAAAAGACTGCCCATTCCCTTCCAGGTGCAATGCTGTGTTCCTCGGCCAAAATGTTGACTTCACCTCTTCGGCAAACAGCGGTTCGTTCCCAGAGTGAGGACAAACAGAAAATGAAAGGAAAAGGGGAGGAGCTGACAAAGGCAGGAGCAGAAAAGCAAGTGGAAAATGGGCAGATGCCACCGAAGAAAAATAAACAGATGGAACACTACACATAGCCAGCCATTTTTTTAAATTAGGTATTTTCATAGACTGGAAACAGAAATGTTCCAAAACAAGCGTAATTCCAACAAAAGGAAAATATTTTGAAAAATTATTTTATTTTGGCTTTTAATCTAGAACAGGTTTTATGTTTTTCAGTCAAAATCTTGAGCATCTATTGAATTCATTATATTCTAGTTTAATAGCCTTTTTTATCCTTTTTATCTAGTTTAATAGTCTTTTTATCTTCACTTGCCAGATGTGGTGTCCTCAGGACTGAAGATTAAGACTGTCCACAAGCGTAAATCGCCATTATCTTTATTTTTTTTGTTTTTCTATTATATTTTTTTAAAATTAAAAGCCAATGGAAGGCTTGGCGCATTTACCTACGTGACAAGGCGTGTGTGCACCATCACATGACGCACGCCTGAGAGAAGCCTCTCTCTCTTTCCCACCAGGAGATCAGATGTCCACACAGACCTGCTGTACGAGTCTGTTTTTCTCTTTGTCTTTTCTTTTGTGAGGGTATTTCCCACTACAGTTCCCTGCTTCATTCCTACATAATGTTGAGGGTTTTACATGCTGTGTGTAGAAAATGATGGGACCTACTCGGCCTTTTCCAGTGCTAAGGTTAAGGTGGCAGGTCAGTTTGACTCATTTCAGTGGTTTCACCCACAGCTCTTTTGTGGAACGCCTCTTAACTCTTTGCATAGGAAGATGATGCTACTTTGGGTCAGTTTGGGTCAATAGTGTTTTATGAAATGAGAAAAAATGCATCTGATGATTTAAAATGGTTACATCAAGTTGGTTGAAAGGTTTTATCAAAATCTGATTATTTCTTTGGAAGGAAAGATGCCAAATAAACGGTTATTAAATATGGTTTGAAGAAATGTCCTTATATTTGTTTTTTGTGAATGGCCGAGTGAGAAAAATGACATGTTTAAAAAATTTTATGATTATTTGAATAGGTTTTGAATATTGTTGAATAGGTTTACATTGTGCTGGTCTATTTTGACCTGCGACATAATGGATGGAATTATGTTTTTAATAGTGATTTTATAATATGAGGATTCAGCACCAAATGTTTTTAAGAAGGAAGAGTCTGCCCAGTGCACAAAACATATCATCATAGCATGAAATATCAGTAGTGTCACGTTTTTTGCCCATTGTGGCTCTTCATTAATACAGTGTGTGGACTCATCTTTCTTCTCCAGACTACTGCTCCTATGAAGCCTAGCTTTGTGGAGGCCGGACTCGGATGCACCGCCTTACGTTAACCAAAATGATGGCCGCGCTTCTTCCGCGGAGCCACCCCGGCTGGACCCAAGCCGCGCGGAGAGTGCGGCGCCCGCATCTGGAGCGCGGGAAGTAGGACGCGGTTCACAGGCCAGGTCGCGTTTGGCTCCCTGTCTGTCTGGCGAGCGCAGAGCGGCTGGCTCACCCCATCCCCTCTGTGCTGGGCCCGCACAAAGCTCCTCTGTCACATAATGTCAGCGGAACATCGGGATGGTTTTCACAGCAACCCAACACTCGGCGCTCGCAGAAAGCAGGCCTCGCGGTCGAACACTTTGGCCATTCACCCTCTGTTGAGGCTTATTTTACAAAAGGCGAAGACACGGGGGGGGTATGGGCAGCATGGGTGGGCAGAATATACTGTAACAAATGGATGATTTTTAA
Organism: Ilyophis sp. 1 JC-2022; assembly: GCA_022702515.1. Taxonomy (NCBI): domain Eukaryota; kingdom Metazoa; phylum Chordata; class Actinopteri; order Anguilliformes; family Synaphobranchidae; genus Ilyophis; species Ilyophis sp. 1 JC-2022. Next base: position 95,938,726 of record CM040405.1, read on the forward strand.
ACCTACTGTACATGGCTAATACTGTCCTCTGAAAAAACATCTCTACGATGACACAATAGTTTCCTGTTTGAAAAATTAACTTCCGTTCAAATCCTGCAATGGAGGCATGGACCTCAAGATTGAAAGGGTGGTTAGTTCTTGTGTAAAACTGGGGAGCCACACATTTGTTTTCGGGGTGAAAGTTCACTCCTTTCTCTCACTGTCACCCCTTTACCTAAATTCCCTCTCTTATTTCCAAGGGGCTCAGTTCAGGGGCTCAGTTTCTATTTCCACTACATTGTAGAGCAGCTGCACTGTTTGGAATGCAAATCCTGGGTATTAGACTGGTAGTAATTGCAAATGGATTCCCCAGTGGGAACACAAGGTGCTGTTCTGTACCGACGTGCTGATGGCGATGCAGGGTGACATGATGGTTTAATTTGGACTCGTGACATGAAATGAAACAGCAAGCTGTGGAAACGCTTGTGTTCACTGGGACACAACATAACTGATTGACTCCTTTGCTTCCGAAAACCTGGCAGGACTATATAATGGCGACGATGAGAATATAAACACCGGAATGGAAAAAGGCCGCGCTGTGCTTTCAGCGTCACTTTTTCCTCAAAATATATATTTTTAATTTGACAGCTAACTCACACACCTACTTTTTCAATAAGCACTTGTCACCGTTTCACCGTGCCGTAGGCACACAACTTACAAAATTACATAACCACACACACCAGGCAAGCATGATGTGGAACAGCTATGGAACAGGCTGCATAATGCAACCATATGACAAATAAAGTGGTAAAATGGTTGAATTTGGTGTTGCATATGTCCAGTATTGAATAGGAATTATATCAAGCCCCTAGGCTTTTGCCATGAAACTCTCTCAGATTTGCCAGATTGTTCAATTGTTGGCAGTTAAAATTATTCTAAATAAGCCAACAATCCAAAACTGGCCAACTTTTATAACAGGTTTACAACAAACAATTTAGACCCAAGAAACCAAGTGAGGTGAGTTAACTGTGTAATCAATCGCTTTCATTGTTCAATTAAGTAACATGAAATGAAGTAACATTAAAACCAGGTGACCACAGTTTCCAAGATGTCTACCCCTTCCTCAAATCATGTCATTACACAACAGCTTCTAGAGTATAACACACACACACACTGAAGTGAAGAACTTGATTCCTCTGTGCATAGAGCGATATTAACTTATAAGGTATATATGCATCCACTGAGTGTATCAAGTTCTGCTTGCTTCCCCCATGGATATCATAATATGAGCACTACTTTTTCGGTACATGGGGTGAACATACGAATATGCCGCCTTTAAACATAGTGAGATATGATGAGCGTATGAATATGCTTCATGCGTAGGGTGAAATAGAAAGCAGTAGGTATCTGTCCAATATGAGCTGCTTTCTGCTGTGAGCGCAGTGATTGTTGAGCAGCACACGCTCCTCAGTTGCTATATTTCTTCCAGAGTCATTCTCTAGGTCATCTAGCCCTAGTCGGCTATGGAGAGCATATTTTCCACTTTTCGCTGTTTAACCAGCGTAGCAGAATTAAGTGAGTCACTGTGCCGTGCTGGGCACCTAGTAAATAATGAATGCACGGTTCTGACTGGTTAACCTTAGTGTTTCACTCCGTATTCAGGGCCTGATCATCTCCTGAACCTCAAGCTTTACAAAATGATAAGGAGCATCGGTGGCATTCTTTAAAAGAGACAGACTCATCGCAACCTGACTCCTGACCCGTTCCGCGCTTCCACTGGCTCTATGCTGACATCTTGGTGGCATACACCCAAGACGGGGCACAGATGATAAATATTGTATCTCTGAGCTGCCTCTTTGCTTTCTTCATCTGTACTCAGCATTTGTAAGAGGTAAATATTTCATTGAATCAGATGAAAATTAACTACAAAGTGGCCCTGAGGTAAATGGCCATGTGGATTTTGGTCGCTGATAACCTTCTCATGTAGGTCATGTGATGTGTGGTGAAGATTCTTATTTAAAAGATGGATGACAGCAGGGTATGAAATTAACTTTTTTACCCACTGGCCAAGAGTGGCTTGTGGATTTAAAAAATCTCAGCCACATTACTTTTTATAATGTAACACAACCTGGTTGGTTACTGGCCAAAGTGGCTGCTAGAGTAAAAAATCTTACCAGCCACAATCAATGGATGCCAGCTAACACACACACACACACACACACACACACACACACACACACACACACACACACACACAGACACACGCACACACAGAAAATTGATATTAAATTATAAAGTGATTTTTGATAAAAAAGCAGCCCCCAGAAGCAATCTGGTGTATACTGAGATAAAGACTGATTTTAATAGGTTCCACCTTAGCTAATGCATATTCATGATGCCGCATGTCTAATTGCATATAATCCCCCATGCATGAGTGCTCTCCATTTATAAACATCACACATGGGAGGTGTACTGAATACAGATGAGGTAACATCGTCTGTCAGGTCCACATTTCTTTCCCGCTTCCTTAATCAGCCCAATCTGTTTTGCTGAATGTCATTAAATAGCTTTTTTTTAAATCCTAAGAAGAAAAAATAAATAATCATGAGCACAATCGATAAATTGCACAAAATTGAATGTTCAGTCGAAGATGAAGAAAATCTTTTGATTCGTTTCTCAAATGAGGCTTTTCCGATTTGCAGATGTTACTGGTGAATATTCAATGTACAGTTGCTTCTAAATGTCTATTTTGGAGATGTCAAACTCAATTCCTGGAGGCTCGTATATAGGCTGAATTGTGCGGTAACCTCGGTTCTTAATGAGCCATCATTAATTCCAATTTTCTTTCTAAATAACACATCACTATGGAAGATTGTATTTAAACCCTGCACTCAATAAGTATTTTATTGCCATGGATTCTGGAAAATGTCATGTGAATGGCCAATTCAGTAGTTAAGAAAATTACACCAAATTCATTTTGATTTTTTGAAATGGCTGTTATGAAAATCATCATATACAGTATGTGCCTGCTCCGCCATGCAATCACATTTGATATCCATGGTCTATTCAAAAGGTTTTTTGGATACATGTCGGTGGGCAATATATTCATAATAATTCATGTCAAGTCTTCAGATCATATATCTGGAAGCCACATTTGGAATGTGGAGCCACCATAATTCAATGAGACATTTTTTTAACAGTAATACCATGAGATGCTCCATTGTTGGCTTGCTCACTGCTTTGCCTTCACGCTAAAGAATTACATCTTTCTTACACCCGGCAATTAATTTTTGTCTGTAGGGGACATGAGTTGCTGGTCTTAAAAACCATATACAATATTTTTCTGAAACCTACACTACAAAGGACATTAAAAAAAAAATAAATAATAATAATAATATTGATAATATTATTTCACTGCAACATGTTGTGATCCAAGGCACCTGTATTATGTCAAAAAATGAAAGTACTACATGTCCCAGAAGGCTACACTAACATGCATGAACAATAAAGGTAGAGAAGGAATAGCGATTAGCACTGTTGTTGATTCCTGAGTCCTGGCATGACAGTTTGTGACAGAAAAGGTTCTGGATGTTTGTAGTGTTGGGTAGAGGACGGCATTGTCTGTGATCACATTTGGGCAGAGGGCATGGAAAAGACACCGGGCGCCCGATCAGGCCACCTGCAGACTCGAACCACTCGCCAGGCTGTGCACAACAGCGAAGGCATCCTGGCAAATACTCGATTGCCCAATCACCGTGGATTTTTGGCAGCCGGAGGCATTGTTTGTGTCTAATAGAATCATGTGAATTACCATGGGTTGGCGCATTCTCCCCCGTCGCCTAATTCAAGAGGCGAGTACCTCAATGATGCCATGATGTACTGTGAAAACTTTTTCAAACAAAGTGCACATAAATGCATTACCAACTGTACTTAGAGTATTATGCTCTGTGAGATCGGCGCGCCACACTTCTTTGTAATTCATTACACAAACCAAAATGCATAAATGGTATTTAAAGTAGAAAATTCGCAAGTTCACATTCAGTCGCCACCGTGTTTTAAATTTCAGTTCACACAGTTATACGTTTGTTTGACTGACTATGAGCTGAAAAAGACTCTTTTCATGGAGAATATTTAATGTCTTTGGCATAAATTCCTTTAGAACTGCAGTATTTAGACTGACCTCACGGGTTCTCAAGGGGTTCAGACTTCATAAACTTCATAAGTTTTGGAAAGGCCTGCAGAAATAAACCTTCAGCGTTTCTTCCCTTATACCTCTTCTGAACAGCATAATTTCAAGCCACCGGTTTGATATTTTTCTTTCATGACCAAAAAGCCGCTGCTCGTACAAAGCCAAGGGAGATATTCCTGTTCATAAATTTACTTTAGCTCTGGTCCTTTTAAGCTTTCACATGCATCACCCATTACCCCAAGCTGTGGAACCTCGGAGGGAAAACAGAAGGATTGTTTTCATTCAGGTTGACTAAAGTCTAGGTCAGCTCAACAGTAGAAGCCGGCAATAAAGACACCCACATTGGCCTAATGAAAACAAGGGCTTGGATCACTACTGCTTTTCCTCTTATTAACAATTACATGGAATTTGCTTTTTACAACTGATTATATATCGTTTTCATTAAAGAAGTTTTTTTTGTTGTTTTTTAAAATACACTTTACATGGAAACCTTGAATTTAAGTTAGTGTCAAAAGCTCACAGGGAAATTATCCACGTGCAACAGTCAGTCACATTTTGTGTCTGCAACCGTCACTGGCAATTACACGTAATGGCAGCGGTAATCTAGGCGGGTAAAGACTCGTGATCCATTAATTGATGTGGATGCATTCCATGCAGAAACAGCTAATTATAGTCGTTCCTTTAAAAGATCCACATGCAGGCATGGGGCGAAATGGGAAATGGGTGTATGAGCAGTGGGTGGCAGTGGTACGTAATAAAATAAAATAAAAAAAAATTAAAAATAAAAAATGGATGCAGATTATTTGATCGTTATTAAAAACGAATGTATTTAATGAGGAGTTCAATCTGTTTTAGCATATGTAGGTATATATGCATATGTATGAGAGTGTGAAACTGCAGGGGGCCAGACGCTGGTAAGATCTTCACAGCCCAAACCTTCACACCCTGCCTTCGAGTGCAAAAATTTCTGTGGCTCACATCATACATATAATCTGGTGTAATGCCTGGTATCAAAGTGTTGAGCCGACCGTACAGTACCATTTATTTCAGTCTGCCAGTCTCTGTCTCTGTCTGCAGCTGACGTGGCCTCTAAATTAGCAAGTTTAACTAATTTTCTGTGTTTGTAAGGAGATAATTACACAGCCATAACACTCGTGCCTATACTTTTGCCAGAGCACCGTATCACCTCTTAGTCTATTGTCGGTAACACCTCCGTCACCAGGCAGCACCAGGACAGCAGTAAGTGAAATTAATTGTTTGATTATTTTACAGTTCATGTAAGGCAATGACCAATCACAATGATGGACATTGCTGACAGAGTTTGTTGACCCACCCCCTCCGACCCTTCCTCCCTTTGGATCCCCAGAGATAGGCTAAAGAACCCTTGGCAGGTAACACCACATCCATGCACTGCACTCCACCCAAACAAGGGTAACACACTACACACGAAACCACTGTGCACTCCTAAGACTGAAACTGAGTGTCCCCTACACTGCACTTGAGTCTCCACTCTACTGGAGGGCACGTTTGGGAGCATGTACACAGACAGGTGGGATGGGAAATCGACAGACAATCGGATGATACCACAGAATAACAAGACTAGGCACGCCCTGGGTACTCCCAGGGGGAACAATTGCTCTTTTCTGGCCACAAATGGTACTGTACCCTTGTTTTCCCACAGGTTCCAGAAGACACTCCGTTCCCATTGAGAGTCAATGACACCTAAATTGGGCAATCGATTTTGTCAAATATAATTTTCGTCATTGGACAACTGCAGCTCATACAAAATGCAGCAGCCAGGCTGCTGAGAATACAAAAAAGTGTGATCACATTACTCCAGTACTTACACCGGCTCCCAGTTAGTTTTAGAATTGATTTTAAAAAATTATTTTTATCATTGGCTTTTAAGGGTCAATGTGGGATGGCACCTGGATACGTATATACAACACATGCTCATACCTGAGCAACCAGGTCAAGCATGAAGGACTACTCTATGTCCCATAAGTTTGTTTTAAAACCAGGAGACAGGCCGCTTTTATTTTTTATGCCCTGAAACTGGAACGCACATCCACAAAATATCCGAGACTCCCCCTTGGTTCCAGTTCTTAAATCACAACTTAAAACATACTTTTTTCCAGAGGGCCTTTAATTTAGCCTTTTGCTAAATTGGACTCCTCCAATCCTGGATCCACCCCAGGCGGCCAACGCCTGCCTCTACCCCACCGGTCTTGGGACAGACTAGGAAGAGGCACAGGATCCAAGGCCTCTGTAGGGTGTTGCTGTAGCATGATTTTATGCGCAGAAATAATTTGATGACCAGGTTTGCAGAATTTCTGCAAGCTTCTCCGCCTGACTTCCTGCCTTTTCCGAAGCAGCGTGACGGCCTGCGTCGCCGAACATCGCTTGCGACAACGACGGCAGGCAGCATTTCAGCCCCACACTAAAAAAGTGCTTCCGCCTGTCTCGGGTTTCACAGTTGCGTCCGTGCTTCCCTGATATTCAGAAACAAGATCTTCCCTTTTGAGGCGATAAGCTTTTATCACCTCAGGGTGATGTTTCCTCCCCCACAAGGCAGAAGCAAAACTGACAACAGTATGAAATGGCGTGGGAGCATTAGTAATCAGTCAAACTAATCTGCAATGTTCAGTCTGTATTGGACTGTGCTGTATTTAAACTGGTAGGTGCTGCACCAGAACAGGTTTGCAGTGGGAGCACTAATTTGCGTGTCAGTCTTTTGAGGGGGTGTTCAGAAAATTTGTTTCAGACGTTTGAGTGGAGCCGAAGATGAGCAGGTTCAGTGTGTCGCAAGATTACCATTCAACCGGTGTGGTGTTGCGTTGTGTTTCGTTCACGGTAGGCCCATTTGTAGAATGAGCATTTGCAAAGAAATGCATGCGGAGTCACAATAGGGGTGTGACCATGTGGTCCACATAGTAGCCGAAACCTCCAACCCTTCCCCCAGATGTATAAAGACAACTTTTTCCAAAGACAACTTTTTACCTCATAATCACACATCTCCAACCAAGAAATTCTAGATATCACCACCAACTCTATTTGCTTATTTTGAGAAAACATCTCCAAGTGAATCTTTGCATAAGCAGATGGGCTCAAGACAGCTGCAAACAATATTGGGCTTTTTGTGGCATTTTCCTCTCTTATAATGACTCCCTTTATTGTGCTAAAGCAGGTGTTTTCCAACCCCATTCTCTCAAGAATGGCTGCAGTTTTTATGTTGATGCTTGGGAAGGAAATAGGCATTCTGTTTAGATGTGGTTTTGCGGACGTCTGTGCAAAATTATGAACGTGGCAGCCGCAATGATTTATTTAGACTATTGCTGCCAGTGTTATGCTTTTTGGCAGGGCTGCTGTTCTATTAAGTATTAAATGTGCTGGCACTGTCAAAACTGAGCATTGACATGAACATAAATATGTGGTTGAAATTTATTCCTGGGTTTAGATTTAGGAAATTGTTGTACATGTATACAATTTGGAAATTTGGCCACTTTACTATGCTATTAATCTTGCATCTTTCTGTTTTATTATTTTTCAATGTTTTTAACAATATTGCATGCCTGCAGAATTATTTTAATTGATCTGCCTCATCACTACATTAGCTGCCCCTACAGTAACAACCCTTAGTTATTGACTCCTAATATAAAAATAAATATGTGCAGCCACTCTTTTTAGAGTAAACTCTGTTGGACATATTCACACAATGAAAATCTTACTTTGTTATAACAGGATTTCTAACAATCGGAATGTTTATCGATTAGTCCGAGCCCAAGGCTGTTAGGTTGAATTGAAGCAACATTCACCTTTAAAAACAAATAAAGTTAGCTCAGCGGGGAATGTTTTTAGCACACGCATACAGGAAGTGCCCAACTCACCAAACCTTGTTTTTGTTTCCTTCATTCCCCTGTCATAACACGTCAGACATCACTGGTTACTGTGATCACGAAACAACACGAGGCTGATGCAGGAGAAAAACTCTACTAAACTACAAAAGGGGGTGAGTAGCTCACTGTACAGTAGACCACAATATAAAAACTACCACATATTTTCAAGGATTCCCAAATTCTCTTTGAGTCTATGATCCTGTCCTGACCACTCAAAATCTAATTTAAAATGTACCCACACCTGCTCATTTTGGGAAATCCGTCTTTTGTCTCCTAGGACTCATTTGAAGTTCTGAAGTTTGAGGTGCAAAGGCTGCTGGTCTTCTTGCACAGTGCTAGTAGTATTAGGGGGTGGGGGTGGGAGCTTTGTTGTCGAGGCCTGTCAAGAAAATTCCATTTCATGTAAGGGTTCAAACACATCCCTTAACACATGCAAGCACTAATGTAGGCATCTGTGAGAATAACAAAAGTATACGGCCTGACATATAGGCAAAAAGCTGTGTGAAAATTCCCTCACCATACCTTCTCTGTATTCTGGATGTTGTTAGCACTTGTGGCTTATGCTATTGGTTGTATTTTTGTATTCTTTGATAATTTCCTCAAATGTTCTATAGTTTTCTCTGGATACGGAGCTCTGCCAAGCAAATACAGTATATGTGTTGAAGAGCCGCAGATATAGAGTTCATGAAGTAGACAGGAAATTCCCTGTATACAGGAAAAATAGCTCAAATACCTGAACTGGCCTGAAGAATGGCACCAAAGCTGAATGTTTGCCTGTTTGAGTCTCTATTTCACATTAACTAAAAGTCCATGAGCGTAGTCTTGAGAGCGCGTGTACACAGAGGTGTCAAATGGGCCGCGCAGCACTCTGAATGTTTTAATTTCCTGACGCAATCAGAACTTCGGGTCTCCTGCAGGGCAATCTTGCAGAACGATCTCGCCGTGAACTATTTAGGGGATTTTCCTAAAGGCATAAAATCTAAATATAGGCTCGTCTGTCTGCGCGGATTTGGCAACCTTGTTGAACAGTGGAAGCACTGTGCAACAACACCACAGGAATGTCTGATGCTGTAGCATGAGCCCCAGGGCCCGTTATACGGACTCCAACTCTGGGGGTCCGAATACAGGGGCGCTGGTCGGAGAAGCAGAAAAATCTTCCCACGGACACTGTGAGTTGATAGCAGTGAAACACCCAAAAGGACCCTTATGCAACAAAAAATAAATCCCATACATTCAAAAGTAAACTGCAGCACATTGAGTCATAGATTTGAGTACATGGAGGCACTCCAGATATATTTTTGCTGAATACTGTTGGTTAATTATAAATATTCCACTGACACCAAAAAATGTATGATTGGTATATGTTGCATTCCTCATAGACCCAGCAATTCATTTTTGTCCTCTGTAGGAGACAGAAGTCTCTTGTCATATATTCTACTACACTGAAACCTTCACTACAAGGGTCATTTAATAAAAATAAATAATATTTTTGAGAATTCTTTCACTGCATTTTTGTCATCAAGACACTTGTATTATGTAAAAAAATTTAATACTAAAACAGGTCTCAAGAGGTATTATCCAACACATTTCTTAATGCAATACACAATACATTTGTGTACTGTAGTCAAATGCTAAAATGTGCTCTAAACCACCTCCAATTGTCAAAAATGACTAATCAAGATTTATAACCCTTGTATGAAACCCCACTTATGTGAACCCCACTTACACACAGATAGCAGGCAAGAACCTTCATAAACCTCTGTGGACATATAATTGCCTTTAGATAGCCCAACATACCGCTGGTCCCTTTGAGAATTTCTAACATCTTCGATTGGTGGCAGTTTTATTTTTCATTTCTCAGCAAGAGAAATTAAAGGTTTTTAGGTCTCAGCTAGTTCTTCCTCTTGTCTACTAATGTCAGAGAACGGTGCCGACCACAGACCTGTGAGTTTTATTTTCCAGAAGATTCCACGTGAAAAGACTGCTGCTGTATCTCCTGCGCCTTGTGGCCCATTCCTATTCTTGAACGTAGTGTGGAAGCTCTTTCGATTTCAAACCTGACGTGAGCGCATTCCCATTCACTGCATACACAGCCATTAAACGTTTACGTTCTTTACTCCAGTCTATCAACAACGCTGGCGTTTGACGGAGATGGATCTTCCAAGAGCCTAAAGTGCAGCTATCTTTGAAAGTCTAATGAACTGGCTGCAGAACTGCATCTCATCCAGACAGCTCCGCTCTCGATTTACATGTGAAAGAAGACGGAATACTCATCCACTCCCTGTAGTGGAATACTGTCGGGATAAAAATGACTTGCTCGCACGCAATGTTTGGTGCAGACAGTGTAGATAGAAGTGGAGCGGGACTGTTGCAGAGGGACGTCTAATGGCCTTGACTGAATGCAGAGGCTTCGTTGAGGTTACCAGAGGTCAGATGTGAATGAAACAGGCTTGTGGGGGGAGATGCGGAACTGCGAGCTGTCAGAAGCAGGACGGGGCGAAGATGGATCTGCATTTTATTTCCTGCCATTGTTGTCCCTCTAGATAACTTCCCAAGATGGCCGACATATTTGGCCTTTTTTTTAACGTATGCAATCTACAGAACGTGTATGTGAATACATGAGATTTCATTGTAAGTATTCTCTGCTGACGTGAGTTTTCGTCTTTTTATTGGCCGATTATTTTTTTTGTGGAGGTTGATGGTCTCACGCTGAATGCTACTGTGTACCTGTCCCATTGGGCCTCTGGGTTTTCAGTGACAGCTCTGAGATGCTTGTGTGCATGTTTTCTACTATAATAGACTATTAGACTAGAGACGGTCACAGTCTCAATTCTTGTAATCATTTGTTTTGTTTCTCTTTTTTTCCATCTGATGTTGCAAGAAAAGGCATGGGATGTTGTCATCGTACACCATTTTGAATAAAACTGATGATTTCATTCGTTTTTTCAGTAGTCCTCTGATGGCTGATGATAGAAACATCATGTTTGCCATGCTGCATGTATTGATTTCCATATGAATCCACTCAGGTTCAATCATTGTGGCCATGTTTAAAGGTGGCACGGCTCTCAGACAGAGATTGATAGTGTGTTTGATAGTTTCCTCTGAAGTTGTTCCTTTGGTATCTGCACTATTTTTGAATGGCAAAAGAGGCCATGGAGACCTCTTCACGACTGTCCCTCCCTGCCCAAAATTCACTAATGTATTGTTTTGTTCGTAAGCTATAGCTTACTGCATTACTGATGACTGTGGTATTCTATTGTAGCTTAAACTACCAAATTGCCAAATACATAGACGCGAATACTCAAGTCCCGCTTACACAGAGACTGACAGAAGGGAACAGCTCCCTCACCTCCTCCCTTAAGCCCGGTGCAAGCTTCCTGTTAACACTGCCAGCTGTCGCAGGTGTGGAGACAGACAGAGATACCACCCCGAGCTCGGTTCATCACTCCGCCACTTTGTCCCCGTGACAACATCATCAGCAGTGTGATAGAGAGGCAGATGTCAGACCCTGGGCTGCCGGGGCGGGAAACAACTTAATCAAGTGTACCGAAGAGGGCGAGGACACAACCAAGAAAAAACATGGAGGAGAGCTTACTTCACGGCCAGACAGCGGCAGGCTGCAGGATACGCGTGGAAATGCGCTTTGAAAACGTACGCGATGAAAGTCTGCTTTTAAAGCCTGTTTTCAAACTGCATCTACTATACTTTTAAAGTCTACAATGGCACATTACTTTTATATTTGGATATCTCTCTTTCTCTCTCTCTCTGTTTGTCCAATTGAAGAACACAGGCAGATAGATCTGATCTTAATATCAATGATTAACCTCATAAATAATTAGAAATGTTGACAACATGCATTATTCATGGAGCACAAATGAAGTTGCGAAGGACCTTTATGCGACTGAGGCCCAAAATAAAGCATCAAAATGGGGAACAGTCCCTCTTTTGATAAGACCGAATCACTTCTATCTATATCTGTGCACATATCTCACACATGTTAGTGTCTAGAAGTCTGAGGGGGGAAAGAAGAACCTTTCAGCTGCATCAGGAGTAATGTAAAGGCCCTGTTCTTCTGCTCAATACTTGCCAGGGCCTGGGAGTGGCTCAGCGTTGTAGGCTTCATCAGTAGCTCAACATCATGTTGGCCATCTCCATGTCCCTGTTTCGCTCGCTTTCTCTCTCTCTCTCTCACTCTCTATCTGCTTCGCTCATCCTATTCTCTTAGCCTTTCCTTCCTCCAGAAGAGTGAATTTAATGGCTCCGGGTTTATAATGGTTTGGTGGATTTCATGTGCTATTAGTTTCTACGCCGATTAATTTTTTTTCAAGATGTGACAGTAAAATAGTTTTTTTTCTCTCTCTCTCTTTCTTCCTTCTTCTTTCTCTCTCCCACTTTTTCTCACTTCATCTCTCCCCTCTCCTTTTCTGAAGCCAGGGAAAGAGAAGTGATTCAGCTGGAAGCCACAGTGCCTTCTACCCTCAGTGATGAAGAGCAGGTTGGTTTCTGACACAGGAACATTATCACAACTGCTGTTGTCCAGCTCTTATTAAAGCCGAAAGCATCTAACATCTTAGAGCATGATAGCCAGCAAGTAACGCCTTCCATATATCCACAAGCACAACATGCAGTTACCAATATGACAAAAGTTTCATATAATCTAGGGGTTGTAAAATAAATGAACAGCTATTATATTATAATGAATATATTGAGTGCCCATGTGCATATCTATGTGCCTGGTAAAACATAGACGTCTAGCATCTAGCAGTAACAAATATCTGAATTCACACACCACTTAGTGCATATGTCTAGGTGTAAAGGAACAAATTGAAGTTATTTTGGTAAAGTTATATCACAGTCATTTTTGTCAGAAATTTCCTTTCTGCCCCCAAACAGCAAACAGCCCTAAAACAATGTAATTTACTTACATTGTCAAAAGTACGTGCATGTGATCTTTGCCTGATATTACTGACTAAGTAACAGAAGCTTCGCTCTCTTACAAGTGAGTGCCTTCTGCATTCCATCCACAGAGACCTTTTCAACTAGCATGCACTCATATGAAGCTGTCTGAAACCCAGTGCATTCTGGGTATTCCCTTCCAGAAAAATCTGAATGTCCAAATACGTATCGGTGACCAAGGAGGCCGGCTTCAGAGCCTTACCTGCTACTCCGATTCCGCTTCAAATACTGTTTATTTGCATGACAAGTGAACTTGTGCTGCAAGAAGCATTAAATTATGCAGATGACATTACCAAGAACCACCCACGTTTGGAAAAAAAAAAGGAAACGGGTAAACCCTCTCTCCCCACACACCTATACAAATGCACCGCACCGTGAACGATATGAAGAGTAGACTTTTTAAATTAACAAAATATGATGTATTAATGTAGCACAAATTATATTACTACAATGAAGTGCTTAGCCCACTCTCTCTCTCTCTTTCTTAAACTACGACAGGTAGAGAAGTATTGTGCTGCCACCTGTATTCTAGTTGGCTCTCTCTTCAGCAGACTTCCAACATCCCTATTTTGTACCGTTCAAGGACTATACAGTAGTAAAGTCTTGTTTGAACATGGTGGTCAGTTTTCCAAAGCTGGCCTCCCTCACCGATCAGGCTGATGTAATACACAGAGGATGGGGCGGCCTGTCCCAAGTCCCTGGAGATTGCTACGGCTAAACGTCACTGCTAATTTAATATCATATTGCAAAAGCGCTGAAACGGTTCAAAAGAAACTGGCACCTTCTCAGCGGGTGACCCATTCAAATGAAATCAAATGTCTCTCTTTCTTCACTCCATTTTTCCAATTCTATTTTATTATATGAACATAAACCCTCGGGATGGCTCGGCGTAACTTGGCTTTTGAACATATAAAAATGCCATTGCCAATTACAGAAAGATAATTGCATTCCTTCAGGAGCGGCATAATTCCATTCAGAATTAATGGAAGGATTTGGTCCAATTTCAGAGCTCCACTACCTCTCCCCCTCCTGTTGTTTGGTCATGGGGAGCGGGGGGGGGGTTGGTGGATGTGACTGTTAATTTGGACCCTTATATTGTGGTGGGTAAGAGAAGAACAGAAGGTATATTTCTCCTGAGAAGCTTAAGTATGAGGACTAAGAACCAACGACACCAACAGCGTCTGGCCCACCAGAACTTCCCCTTTTCTTAATTCCAGAGGGGAAGCCTGCCTGTTAATACCACGGCACGCCGGCCTCCAAGCGCACAATCATGGGATTGTCAGTCCCCCGCACTCCTCTCAAAGTGACTGGCTGTTACTCCATTCCACTCCCACGCCAGCGGTAAATGTCGCTTTAAAAGCTGCCCACACAAGCGTGAACGCTTTTTTTCCACTTTTTTCCCTCCCCCAAGGAGTTAGATATGTCTATTGTGCTTTCTGGAATTGCATTTTATGCTCTTTAGCTGTTGCTCACTGCTGGAAAATAAAACTGCTAAAGAGCGACTCAGACTGCATTTCAAAAGCAAGACACAAACAAATAGAAAACAGACATACAGTATATATGCAGTACACTCATAAATATAGGTGGGAATATTAATACTGAGGAAAGACAGTGATCATTTGTGGTTGTGTTAAAGTCCGCATATCATTCCCCTTTTACATTTTATCCTTCGCTTCAATGCAGACGCAGGCCGCAGATATGGAAATTAGGACACTTCCTGTCCCCTGACGTGATACGTCATTTTTCGCATGCAAAAACGCATGGCGATAAGACCAAGTCGTTATTCCCCAGTGTACGTGATTTTAAGACACTTCATCAGGGGAGAGACGGCCACAGATTAAATGACCCAAAACTAAAGGGCACGCCCAGATGGATTGCTTTGTTTCCACCATTGCAACTGGTCTAGTACAACGCTCATATGAGCGTCCCGGATTCTAGAATACTGCCTTAGAATTTTGAAAAAACGTTCCAAAAAAACCTAGTCTTCAAAGGGTTAAATGCATATGCAAACATATTGCATAAACAATATTTGGTACTTTATATATTATATTATATTACAAATGGGTTACATAATAAAAAATGATTCCACACATGTATATCCTACAAAGGATTGAAGTGACCACTATTTCCACAAACAGGGGCGCTGTAGTGGGGGGAATAGTGGAACTGACCACCCAGGGCCCCAAGACGGGGAGGGGCCCTCAGAAGGCCTGGAGTAAATAGTTTGCATTGGGAAGGGGGCGCACAAAGCCTGCTTTTGCACGGGGCCCAGAATTTTGTGCTACGCCCCTGTCCACAAACATCCGCTACCGGTCTCATCCTCAACAGGTCTACACATGTCTGTTTGCAGGAGAAAAAATGCCTTTTCCACTGTTCAGGTTGTGCTCCATTTATAGATGATTTTGTTCACATATATCTACCGGTATATTTTGGCACCCTGGGTACAGAATATATCTACAAATATTTTCTGATGTCAAACATAAACAGGAAGCAAACCTGGTTGTTCTCACGAAAGCATTTTATTTTTCATTTGAAAAGAAAAGCGTTGAGGACGATGGCATTGCCCTGCTACCTGCGCAGACTAAGATGTCAAACATGAACAGGAAGAAAACCTGCTTGTTCTCAAGAAAGTATTTTATTTTATGTATCGAAACATTTCACTTGAAGAGAAAAGTGCCTATAGACGATGGCCCTGTTATTTGTGCAGAGTAAGACCTTCTGTGTTAGCAGCACCGAATCGAAATAAACGGGGACAGGGGTATTGAGTAAACGGGATATGTCTGAGAGGAATCCTTTTTAGTCTGATACTCGCAGATAATGGCTTTCTGCGCTTCTCGGACACCGTTTAGTCCCAGCTGTACCCCCCTCCCCCGAAGGTAGCTTTTGTCGAGGACAATAGCCGGTCTGTTCCTAAAAGCCGTGTAAACTCCATTGTGCAATCCACCTTCACTGATGGATTTATATGCTGGACTAGCCAAATTACTTTCCACCAAAATTAATTCATTAATCACAGTACTACTGACCTACATTTCTTGGAAAAGGTGAGAGGCATACAAATTACAGGCGTTACATTGTGTAAAGTGTTCTAACGTACTGCACCATCTTCCATCAAACTCATTATTTATTTAGTCCCTTATTTATCTACTTTTACCAAATTAATTGCTAAGTGCTTCCATCACCTTAGTAAAAGCAATGCACTTCAGGGCTGAACATATTATTGTATTAAAGTCCTTTATTTTTTTAAAAAGAGCATTTTCTTGCCCAAACAGCAATGTGCCATCCAGGGGTCAACTCAAGAAAAATTGCTTGTTGTCCAGTTTTGATGTTCAGTCTAGAGGGTTTAATTCCATTCCACCAGATCCGATCGCTAGTCCACACTGGAGGGGATAAGAAGGCGCCATGGAAACAAGGCTTGCAATTTCACGATCTGCAGTTCCTCAGCTTTTCGTGATCTTGCGAGATTTGTTTTGATGGTGATATTGAAATCCAATATGTGAACACTATGGGCAAGGGCAAAATAAAAAAATAAAAAAATAAATGAATGCATAAATAATTTAGTGGGAACAATGTGTGCGGTGTGATTGGTTGGCATCCTCGCTGACACTAATTGCAGCAGCTGTCAGAGTGGCTGCGCATTGTGGAGATGAAGCCGTTCCAAATGCCTCGACTGATCTTTTCTCACCAAAAACCCCCACCCACCACAACTACTACTTCTTCTTCTTCTTCTTCCTCTTCTTGCATTTGTTGTTTTGATATGACTGGGTGATTCTACAGAATTCTCAGGTGAGGGGCTGAACGTTATACGGAAATGCATATTTTCCTCCGTCATGAATTGGCGACAAAGCTGTTTTCGTCCAATAAGGCATTAACCAGCTGTGCGGTGCGTTCGGTGGGACCATTGGAGCCTTCTGCCATTGAGAATGCATTTTCGGGAATGTTGCACGCCATTAAGGACCGGGGTATACAAAAAAAAAAATTATTTGCTGAAATAAAACAGGGATTCAGAGAAAAATGAACTGCAGCTCAGTAGCAATAGCTTCCGCGTGTTTGACCCCTGTTTGACGTCTGCCTCTTGAGCACGGCAGCGTGTTTGATGCACATCGCAGCGGTCCTCTCTCTCACACTCCAACTGGGGATAATGAGTTATTTTCCGGTCTGAGCTAAAAACAGAAACCAAGGGGTTTGCGCTGATTCGTCAGCATCCACAAGTGTGAAACTTCGCCCACAGACAGCTTCCCATCTCCACACCCCCGCACTCCCCTCTGTCCCATACGTCCTGCCTCAGGTCTGACACCGAATCTAACAAGAGACACAGCAGGCAAGATTATTCAAATATGGTCACCGCAATAAAAAAAAATCAAAGGAGTGCTGAACCTGCAACAAAGAGTGTTTTTCTTAACCTAACTTAACCTAAAAGTCCACTTTTAATAAACCATATTTTTCAAAGTGGGTATAATTTCTCTGGTAAATGGTAAGATATTTACAGTTTTATTCTTAGGGATTGATATATTTCTAAGTATAAAAATGTGAAAACTACACCAATTTAAACAAAATGTTGATTCTCTCAAAATTGGTAAAAGTTGGCTGAAGGCGTTTTGGAAAAACACTCTTCAAATATGTACCGACTTTGTTGCGATACGAGACTGAAGATGTATAGCGCTAGGTAGCCAAAGCATCCAACTCAGTCCCTAGAGGTTGCAGGTTTAAATCCTAGCCGCAGCAGAAAAGGGGCACAGTCCTGCGCATAATCCTTTGTGTGAACCTGAGACTACGCCCCCCTGCATGCTTCATAAGTGATACATTTAAATAATTATGGCACATCCGCAGCACCACAGGATCAGGATTGCATGCCATTTCTGAAAAGTGCATCGATTGTCATCATACAAAAAACGGCAGCTGTATAAACAGGTTATGAAAACCTTCTCGTCACCCTAGAAACAGCTGTCTGCTAAAAAAATATAACAAGAAATTATTATTTTTTTTATTTCCTTTTGAAATAAAAAGGCTTTTTATGAATGAACATCTTGGCTAAGTTTGCAACAAAAAAACAAAAAAAACTAGGTAGTCTAGAATTGACTGAATGACCTCCAACTAAAAGCTGTTCCTCTGGGTAGACTAGAGGACTAATGTCCATGGTTCTGGTTTCTGTAAGGTGTCTTTATTGTGTGACCACTATTCTTTCTTCTCAAATAGCCAATTGTTCACTGAAGCAGTGCAACCCTTAATCTTCCATATGCAAGTGTTATGTTCTGAGATTCTGTCTGTCTGTTTTGTATTTTTTACTTTATTTTTTCTGATTATTTGTGGTTTCACTGTTCTGTGTTTTGTATTGCTGTCACTCCCTGTCTTCGTCACACTTTTCAGGAGCCTGTGGGTATTTCAGTTTTCTCTGTATTTCCTCTGTCATGCGCTTCCTTCTTTACTAATTACATTCAATTGTAAATAATACTAATTAACTAACAACCACTAACATCTTAGAATTCGGGTCTACTAATCTACTAGTTTCTTTTAGTTTTGTTTTTGTTTTCCTTGTCCGTTCCCCGTTGTTTATTTTTTTTGTTTGTTCCTTGAGATTTTCTGGTTTTGACTTCTGCCTGTGTTCTCGCGACCCTGAGTTTGGACTTTGTTTTTGTACCTCTGCTGTGCCTTCCTGGTTCCGACCTCTGCCTGTTTTGTAACCACTCTTTCGACTCAGTTTATTGTACTGTTGCCCTCATCATTAAACTTCGTTTTTTTGTACTCCCTGCCTGCGACTGGGTCCCTTTTTCCACCCCTCCTTACAACAAGGCGTTTCAAACACAGTCCCTCTGGCCCTCTTTGCAATTAACACCCAAGACAGGCCATGCAAATACACTCATCAACCCTGTCGATCGTTCTGATTTTGAACGCAGTTCAGTGCTCCATTTTGACAGTGTACAGAGACCGAAACACTGCGTGTATGGAGGAAAGTCGTGGAGGCGGAGTTTGTGTGTTGGACTGCTTAATGACACTGGACATCTCGGGAACAGCGGGGGCTATTTTTAATCATGGCTGTATTCCACTTTAATTCACATAATTAATTTGATTAATGCAATGATTCTATAGAATTTTTTTATTTGATATGTTTGTGTGTTGCGGATCTGCCCCACTGTTTGTCTTTTTTGTTGTTGCTGGGGCTAAAGCTGAAGTTAGAAAAATAAAAAATAAAATACAGAAAAATTAAAGTTATTCTATTCTAACCCAGGAAATAAGCGCCGTCTGGATTCACATATCTTCTGTGGAAAACTTTGAGCATTTTCCAAAGTCAATGTTTTTATTCTGTTGTTTTTTGTTTTCTTTTGTTTTGTCTCTTGGCTTTATAATCTGAGGACAGGATGTGCTTAAGTTCAGGGAGAGAGACAATTTCATCTCATTCAATGCCCTCTGACATACTAAACCTTGGGGGGTAACTGTAAAAAAATTGTAAAAAATAAGGTTTTACCTTGCTGGAACATCATGGACACATTAAGCACATTTGTGGTTTGTCTGCTCACAGGATGAAAGAGGGTTTGTCATTATTTTGCTATTGGCATCTACCCTTCTTAAGCACTTTCTGTTAAATATGCGGAATGCTGATTGTAAAGAAATCAGAACCCCCCCCCCAGCTTGAAATACAAATGAACACAAAAAAGGTAGAGGAAAACTGGGAAATTCACACTCACACACACACACACACACACACACACACACACACACACACACACACACACACACACACACACACACACCCCTCCCCTTCCAGTAATCCTTGAGCACCCCTACCCCAACCACGAGGTCAAGCCGGCCCACTAGGCAGGTCATGCCGCATGTCTCCAGGCCTACCGGCACAGAGAAAGAGAGGTGCTGATAAAAGCCTCTGATAAGAGGTACATAATCCTTTTACTCCAGAGTCCAGATCCTGGTTCAGCCCTTCAGCCCAACTAAACACTGATTGAACTGAAACAGTTTAAGCGCTTCTCCCGGTTCTGATAACCGAAATACCTTTGGGAGGCTGGCTCCCGGCAGCTTGGACTGGGTTATCGCTATTGGAATCATTACAGAGGATTCGCCAGAGATCCAAAGACATAATCAGATTTACTGGAAAAATGGACTAAAACTGAAAATGGGTAGAATCTGGGTAGAATTTGCATCGGTGCTTCAAAACGTGGGTGAATGTTAAAATTTCCAGAAATGCCAACTGGGAATGCTGTACCTTAGCAGCTAAAAACATGTTTCTCTTTCTTCAAGCCATTGTGAATGAACCGTAGAAATTAAATCCCAGTAAAAACATGTATTTGTGAGAAGAATGTCAGTTCAGAAATAGCACTGGTCAAGCAACCATCTCACTAAAAGGGCTTAGAATTGCAAAGACCCTGAAAATGTAATGTTCAGAGGCTAGGAAACTGGCAGCAGTTTTCACAGTGGACACACAAAGTCCATTATTCTTGGTCTGAAGCTTTGAATTGAGTATAATGTATCGGCCCCGATGGTTATCAGAGCCCGTTTTCTGCGGATAATGAAATGTGCGATGGACTTTTCCAGCGTCCTCTCGTTGTTTCTGGTTCGGGCAGCGGGGGCAAGAACAAACATGATTACCGCCTCATTTGTTCACGTTAATCAAGGTAAAATAACCCATTCCCAAGGCCTTGTCCTCCCTGACAGAAATAATAGTCTGCCAGAGAGAAGACAACACATTCGCTGTGCCACCAGTTTAAATATGTTTTTAATTTTAATATGTTCGAATTGTGTTTATTTAGAGAGGGAAACACTTGATTTGTTTTATGTTTTGTTTTTTTATCACAAGGTCTTTTTTGCGATTTGAAGATGGCATTCATATTCACATGGATATTAAATAAGACGTCTGCACGCAAAGCAGACAGTAACCTGTAGAAAATTAAATCTATCATCTCTCCAGTTACACAGTCACACAGAATAGCCACAAAAGTGCCCCATTACTGAAAGATGTAGACACAAAGATAGAGACAAAGGGCCTCATGTATAAACATACGTGCGTACGTACAATCAAACGTGTACGCCACTTTCCCCACAGATTTGGGATTTATAAAAACAAACTTGACGTCAAAACATGCGCACATTTACGCAGAGTATGAATCATGCATACACACAGTTTTGAGACTGTGGGAATTGGCGACTCCGATGGCGGGGAAAACTTGCGTACGTACTGTATATCTTTTGTACGTACGCACCGTTTATACATGAGGCCCAAAGAGTGCATACCACATGCAATACCCTTTAGTGGCAGTTAACTTCTTGGGTCTTTTCCACTGGAGATTGAATTACTGCAAGTTAATTTATACAGAAGAAAATTAAATAAAACAAACTAATACGTGTGCGAAATGGCACTAATGATAGACAAACCAGCTCTAGCGTTTACTGCTTAATTGGTTAAAATTATTCAAGCACGTAGCTTTCTGTATTAGCAGTAGGTCCCATTTGACATGTTCTTACTGGCTTGTTTTGGATCATACTGGGGGGCTGAGGCAAAGGCAGACTTGCAAGATGACACATTTATTTCAATAATGCAAATAGGCTATACAACCGGGTTATGCTTTCAGTAGGCTAAGCTCTATGTATTACACAATTATGAGATACATATTGCCTTTCTCTGCCCAAGTTGATTCCTCTCCACGCGAATGTATAGCTACATTGATTTAAATACCAGTTACTGCACGTCAATGTCATGATTCAAAAAGAAAACAATGAAGGCAGGATCTGCCATGTAGCTACACTTAATACACCATTGATCAGCTCCAATCCACAGTAACATGAGGGGTATACTACGAAGCTCTTTTTACTTCAGTCCATGTTTTAGATTTGGGAGGATTCTGGGTTTTACTCATTGCAGTTCAGCTAACTCAATAATCCTGCTTCATAGGCTAGTATACCACATTCATATCATGAAGTGGTGCACATTACAATCGTAGCATACCTCAAAATTGCATTTGCAGGATTAAAGTGACACGCCAAAACTGGTATTACGGTAATGGCAGATATGAATTTCACATTAACAGAATACTCAAAGTAATATAATAAAATGCGACCGTGAGATAAGGGATTACCGATAGCTGTCCTTCATGATGAATTGCAGGACGTCATACAGTGATAACCCCAGGCAGACATCTGACTCACATGAAGCAAGCCGCTCATATATGACTCAACTGCGACACAGTTGAGCGAGCGTTCGTTTGCAGTTTATCGCTCAGCGACCCGATCGTTTGTTCGTTCCGCCGACAGGCTCTATGGCGGATGTGATGGATCTTCCGAGCGATGCCCCCTTTTTCTTCACCTTCGTGTTTCCATTTTCTTTTAATCTCAGAGGCTCTGTCCAATTTGATGTATATTATTCAATACGTGTTTAACTGCGAACAGCGGGAAATGAATTACGCCGCGGAGGCTACAGTGGCCTTTTATTTTCATTTTATAAAGGTGGCCTAAAATATCCCCCTCTGGTACTAAGCTCGCAGTAGGGGAACAGTTATATGTCTTATGTGAAACACAATGTACAGTAGACTGTATATGTATTCTTTGGCCTGTATACACAGTCCAGTCAGTCTGCTATTAATTGGTTTGAGGGCAAAGGCTTAATGCAAAAAGTATCTTGTTTCAAAAGTGGAGCACTTCATTATTCCAGTCAGCGCTGTGGAGAAGGCAGAAAAATCCCACCATGTGCTCGATGACAGGTTCTCCCTGTTATTGAATGGCATTACTTCCTGACAGCACAATACTTCCATTTTCTCTCAGGCTGCAGGCCAAAGCCGTTGCCTGGAGACAGTTTGGTCACGTCCGAGACTCAGCCTAACCTTTTCAGCATAAACACATATCATTTATTAATCTCATAACGCGGTGTTGTGAAAATGTCTGGGGTCCACTTGTTCCTATTTTTGTTTTCTGCCTTCTGTTTTAATGGTAGGCAGACATGCTGAGAGGCGCTTTTGTTACCCAGGGATCATTTCC
Organism: Ilyophis sp. 1 JC-2022; assembly: GCA_022702515.1. NCBI lineage: Eukaryota > Metazoa > Chordata > Actinopteri > Anguilliformes > Synaphobranchidae > Ilyophis > Ilyophis sp. 1 JC-2022. The sequence continues at coordinate 95,961,718 of CM040405.1, forward strand.
AGAAGATTGATGGGCACATCTGGGAGCAAATGTGTGGCATTCATTACCTCTCTGAATGTCTTTTTACAGCGCAATCGATGCTGTGGCCAGTACAGTGTAGTATGCTGAATATATCGATAGTCCATAGTCTTCCAATTAAAGCCATAAATATAATCGTTGATCCTCCAATATAATGATTGTGTGGTTATTATTTGACATATTTTATTAAGTTTCACTGACTATATATTCATATTTACCATTTTCTGATTGAGCAAACCAGGATCCTGATTCACTCTGGACATTAAAGATCAATTTTCATTTAACTGAAAGTGAAGCGAGCTCCTTTCTTTTCTGGTGAAATTCCCAGTTTTACGATACATTAGCCCCCAGTTTAATTGGCTACATTTTGCTGACTTTTCTGGTGCAAAATGGTTTCCATGACTCCCCATATGCAAGTGCCTGTGGTCACACTTCTTCATCACAAAGCTGTTTGGTATCATTTACATAATTCATCAATAAGTATCAAAATAACTGCCCACTTTTATTGTGCCTGACGGTGGAGGTAAAAATATATATATTGCAGAATCGCTCTACAAAAAGTCTAATTTAAGCTTCATGACTTCCCACCAGTTTTTTTTCATGTGAAAAATTACGTGAGAACAGCATGAAATTGTAACCAATCTTAAGCATTCTGACATTAATCTGTAGCCTGCTATCTGGGGAACTACTTTATAGCACTTAATATCTTAAATGCTCCTTGGAGGTTGGGTTGCCAGATATATTTTCTCAAGAAGCAATTAAAGCCTAGCAACCTGATATTAGATTGGTATCTTTAGTTTGTTATCCCCAAACACCAGCTGATCAGGAAGGAATCTGAATACTAGTTCCAAGCACATAAAATAAGGAAAAGATGAATGACATATACATGTATAGCCTAACAAACATTATGACATGTTCAACAAATGTCTATTCAATATACAATAAACAAATGCATCTTTAATGAACAAATGACTCTTCAGTTAAAAAACAAAACAAATTTGGAGTTTTTCTGCCTCTACCTATATCATTGACGATATTTTTATTTTCTATTTAACAGAAAGCAACAGGAGGAATTGTGTTGAGGGTTTTCAGAGCTTAGCCCAAATAAAATAAACAAAACAAATAATGAAGCCTGCAGGGCTAGCCATCATTTTAGGCAAGTAATAAAGACTAGCCTCTTAAATGAAACACCTTGGCTTCCCAATTCTCTTACAGCTCATCTTCTGATAACTAAGGAATGCAAATCTTGACCTAAAAAAACCCAAATCTTATTTGGTTTTTTTTTGTGGCGGATTGTAAGCCAATGTTAAGGTGCATACCGCCAACTACTGTACCAGAGGGTGTAGTTCAGGTCTTTACCCGTTACATTTTAAATCTTATTTACTAATCTTGTGTTATTAATAAAGCAGAAAAGTGCCCTACTTCCCATGTCCCATGTCCCATCTCCCCCTATCCCCAATATCCCTCTCCCACCCTATTACAAAACCGTTCCCTTTTTTTCAACGTACTTTATAATATGTGAAGACCCAAACCAGAGAAGCCTACCACTTTTAATGGCAACAGAAAGGGTATCATCACACTCTCATTGGACAAGAAAAAATGTGGCACAGCTGCTTTCAATTGCCAATTAACTGCCAGTCTCCAAGACACTGATGAACAGCTGATCCGCATAGCCCTATAGTCAAGTGTCAAAGGAATCTCAAATTGAGTGAGGTACAAAATCAAGATGACAAAATTGAGAAGAAATAACTGACCTAAGCAAAAACACACACTAATGTAAACTAACGAGCGCCATAGGATAGGTGACTGCTACAAGCTTTAGGTTTCTCCCAGAAGGCATAGCCGATCGAGCCGTTAAACCAGGCCTGAAAAAACAAGGAGCAATAAACAATCGCTCCCAGGTGTGCATACCTGTAAACAATGCAGCTGCTGTCCAAGGTCCTGAAGACCTCCCAGGTTTTGGGAGACACTAGAGCTGTGTTCGAATATGACCCCTACACCCTTTTGAGGGCGTATATTTGAGACCACTTTGTCAAAAAGCTTTTGAGTGGGCGACTTTTTCTCACAAATGGGGGCACTTAAAATACCAGGATGAACCCCGTATTTCTGGAATTTTGTTGTGGGAATTCAGGAGCACACTCATCTGCAGAATGATGCACTCATCCGACAATTTCAGTAAGTAACCCTGAAGTAAAAGCATAAAAGACATAGAGCGTATATGTATTTCTATGGTATACGATAGGTTCATATTACAAAACACTATTTCTTTTATTTTTTTATTCTATCTTCATTCATGATCTACACTTTGTAACAATCATCATATGTTAACTGATTGATATTCTCAATAAAAAATAAATAAAAAATATAACAAACTACTTCCTCGCTCGCGTTTTGCGGGATTTCTTTCGCACACTGCTTGCAAAGTGAGGGGACAGGGCACAAAGAGACAGGAGTCTGAGTGGACAGAAAACAGGGGTCGTATTCGGTCACGGCCTATAACGTGCAACAGCAGCCAAATACAGGGAGTGGCCCTCTTTGTTCCCACCCTATCACAGCCTCCAGCAGGGATCCTCGACGCCAGTAGTACTGCTCGTTTTTCTACCTGATAGTTCATTGATCGGTTAACTGATTGGCCAGAGATTTAACACACCTGGTGTCCCAGGTTTAAATAAGTCCTGATTAGAGGGGAAGAATATAAACCAGCAGTAGCTACTACTATCCTCGAGGGCCCAATTTGAGTACCCCTGGCCTATCGAGTACTGTTTATGTTTGGGTGTGTATGTGATGTAATAACACTAGAATTAGGTTCCAAAACTTTCAATTATTTTATTAAACTATTAAAAACCGTTGCTCTGCGCATCACATGACAAGAATTGCCAAGCAGATGGACGGTAGTGGCTGATATTGCCTTAACAGGCTGGAACATCATATTCGGTAGGAGTCCTGTATATATTAGGGTTCAGCACTTTCTTAAGTTCCTGGGGTACTGACCCGTACTAGGCCATGGGAATACAGTAGCTCTGTCCTGCATAAACCGCTTTATCTCCTTGTAAAAGCCCACATCATCTACAAAGCACTTCTATTGACTTTAAATGCTCCCAGTGGACTTCTACAAGTCATGTAAGTGACTTGCTACTGTAGCTTACTCTGAGATTCCATTTCTCCAGTACTGCCCATTATACCTAAAGCTAAACTTCTCTCTTTGTAATGCAGACTTTAGCACTTCTGCCTCTAAAATTTATAATTCCTTACTTAACAGATCTGCAATAACACTTTGAAATCAGAGCTTAAGAGCCATCTGTTCAGCCATCAGGCACATTTTTTATTCATTCTTAATTTTTTATTATAAGTATGGAGATGAGTGCACAATCAACTCAAAGACGGCTACCTATTAAGTACGGTCCTTTATTTCTTTATTTTTTATAAAGCTACAATACTAAAACTGTTCAAATGTATTTATCTTGAATGCATGACGCATAAACTACATTAAGTAACTGTGTAAGTATTCCTGGTATCCAGGAATTATATTTAATGTTCCCATTTTCAGAAAAAAAATGGAGCTAAGCATAAGCATGAGGCAAGATTCTGTCTCATTTTAGCGCGACAAACTGCAACATCGCTGTCGTGGTCAAATTCAATCGACGGCGATTGAACGGGGGAGATTTGCTTGTTGTCGTTCTAAGAGCATCTGCAATATCACAGCACAAGCGTCACATACAGCCGTTCAAGGGAGTATCCAACAGGTGTGCGGCATTTACATTGTATGCAATGGAGCTATATCAAAACGAGCGGCAGAGACAAGAACCAGCCGTGTGACTGTTTGTTGACGCTGAAGGCTATCCAGAGCCCTGCTAAAGCCAGCTTGAGTACCAAACCCCCCCCCCTGGCATGGGAAGTAGTCCCATTATGGTGCCGTATTTTTTATTTAAAGGCCCGGCTGTCTGGGCTACGTCTGAGCCCATTGATTAACTCTGTTTCCCAGGATGCCTGTGGAAGAGGCGGGTTTCTGAGTCTGCTGTATGGGTTGAGCTTTGTCTGAGGGTCAGGGATGCCTAGGTCCCTGCAACCAAAAGAAACTATGCTGAAACATTTCAAAGCCAATCAGTGTAATGGTTGTTTTTTTCTTTTGAAAAGACAGGAGTGCACCGAGGATACTGCGATAGTATTTTTCTCATTTCAAATACATTACCGGGTTTGTTTTTGTGCAGGAGAAAACCAAAGAAACAAAAAGCAAAATGTCTTGAAAAGGTGTAGTAGCTCGTAAAAAAAATGTATGGGTTATTAAAGACAAATATGTTTGAAACTGAGTTCCATTCAACAGACCTGCTGCAGCTTTGCAGTTTGTACACGTATGGGTGTGGGTGTGTGTGCGTGTGTGCACGTACAGTTATGTGGATGTACTTGCATACATGATGTGTGTCTGTTCATGAGTTTGTATGTGTGTGTGTGTGCGTATCTGTGCGTGTGTGTGTGTGTGTTTGTGCGTGTGTGGGTGCCTGCATGTGTGAATGTGTGTGTGTATGTGCATGTGTGTGTGTGTGTGCATGTGTATGTGTGTGCGTGTGTCTGTGTGTGTGCGTGTCTGTGTGTGTGTGTGTGTGTGTATGTGTGCGTATCTGTGTGTGTGTGTGTGTGTGTGAGTATGTGTGTGCGTGTGTGAGTGTGTGTTTGTGCGTGAGTGTGTGTGTATATGTGCGTGTGTGTGTGTGCCTGCATATGTGCGTGCGTGTGTGTGTGTGTGCATGTCTGTGCATGTGTATGTGCGTGCATGTCTGTGCGTGTGTATGTGCTTACGCGCGTGTGTGTGTGTGTGCATACATGTGTATGTGAGTGTGTGTGTGCGTGTCTGTGCATGTGTATGTGCATGTCTGCGTGTGTGTTTGTGCGTGTGTGTATGTGCGTGTCTGCGTGTGTGTATGTGTGTGTGCGTGTGTGTGTGTGTGTGTGACTGTGCGTATGTTTGTGTATGTGTGTGTGTGTGTGTGTACGGGTGTATGTGCATGTGCGTGTGTGTGTGTGCCTGTGCGTGTGTTTGTGTGTGTGTGCATGTATGTGTGCGTGTGTATGTGCGTGTGTGTGTCTGTGCGTGTGTGTGTGTGTGTGTGTGTGTCTGTGCGTGTGTATGTGCGTGTTTGTGTGTGTGTGTCTGTGCGTGTGTATGTGCATGTGTGCCTGTGCGTGTGTTTGTGTGCGTGTGTGTGTATGTGTCTGTGCGTGTGTGTGTGTGTGTGCCTGTGCCTGTGCGTGTGTGTGTGTGTGCCTGTGCGTGTGTGTGTGCCTGTGCGTGTGCGTGCGTGCGTGTGTTTGTGTGTGTGTGTGTGTGTGTGCGTGCGTGCGTGTGTGTGTGTGCGTGCGTGTGTGCGTGCGTGCATGCGTACGTGCGTGCGTTTGTGTGTGTGTGTGTGAGTGTGCATGCGTTTGTGTGTGTGTGCGTGCGTGCGTGCGTGCGTTTGTGTGTTTGTGCATGCGTTTGTGTGTGTGTGTGTGTGTGTGTGCGTGCATGCGTGCGTGCGTGCGTGCGTGCGTGTGTGTGTGCATGTGTATTCATGGTTTATAAATGCAGTCACCGGCATTTGACAATCTGAGCGACAGTGAGTGATGTACTGCTTTGAAAAGAACTATGGAGAAACCTCGAATATAAAGTGTGCTCCTCTCACAAAATAATAGCTCTTCCCTAGGCTGCATTTTGAACAAGACTCAAGCCCTGGTTCCACACATGCCACTCACTCACACTCTGAGAGCAGATTGTCACTCCTCAAGTTTCCTTTTTGACAGATTGAGGTCACGCTTAGACTGTCTCCCGCTTGTTAAACGGTATGGTAATCATCGGCGCATTACATACCTCTGCTATTCCCTCAAAGGGTAACTTGAGGGAAAAACATTTCCCGCACTGAATGGTTGGCAGGCAGCTTTGATTGAGACATTGTTTGTAGCGAGCAGTTTCTCCCCATCGCTGTCATGTTAAAATCGCTTTGAGCCACGCAATGAGATAAGAATCCACCCAGATGAATAGGGCTGGATTGGAATCAGAGTTGATCTTTTGTACGTCTTTGTTTTTTCTAATGACTTGTTCAACATACAGTGCGAATGTGCTCTTGGGAAATAAAGGCCCTTGATGCCAGTGATGCAGATGAAGGCAAAAATAAAGACATAGATAAACGACTTTGCAGAAAATGTACATGTACATGTAAAATAAAAACAAGGGTCGTGTAATTGGATCGGAATATAAATGCTTTGCAGTTCGGCTGCCCTGCGGAAGGATGAGTTTATTCATGTAGCGTGAGTCACGGAGAGGGCTGTCGCTTGTCCCATTGTAATTACTGTCTCCGTCCAAGACCGGCCTTGATATTGGCCATTGATTTTCTGCACTAAAGTCAGCGACTCTGCTAAATTAATGTTGACATACCTTGTTAGTAATTAATTTGCCTGAAGACAACCAAGAATAATGTAACTGATTCATTTAGCAACCTCTCGTCATGAAAGCAAATTCCCGTTGCCCTTGGACATTGGTGTAAACATTGTCTGTGAAAGGGGCTAGAGGTTTAGCATAGAATAGAGAGCATTTATATTTTAATACATACATATCTGATTCAAAAGTTGGTAATGATTATGTTGTGTGCACGTTGCATGTTTCTTTTTTACCACAATCATTTATGTAGAGGGTAAAAATGACATTTGATCAAAGGAGAAAATGTGAATCTGCTATTTATAAAATTCAGAATTGTCCCGTCACATTATCAAGTGGAACATAATCCCAAATGATATGATCAATTTCATGTAACTTTGAGAAGAATTGTTCTTGTAAGATGTCACCCGGTAATTTTTAGTAGCCTCTGAAATATTCGGGCCCACGAATCCCAAGCTCACTGCATCTCCTTTTACCGGTCAGTACGCTGTGTTGATTCACACTGACATTGAGCTACAACGGCTGACCGGGGTCCAGCAGAGTAATGGATGGCGTGGCATTTCACATTTGAAGGTGGAAACTACCCCCCCCCTCTTTCCCCCCAGGCTAAATACCAGCTCCTGCATAATGTCTGCCACCTTTCTCTCACGAGGGTCAGAGCTGTTATATTGCGCAGACCAGAGATTTACATTCCCCGGGGTTTAATTGCGTGAGGTTTCCGGGAGACAGGGGAGTCGAGACTCACTCCAGGACTGGAGAAAATAAGGTTGTTTTTTTCCAGGACCAGTTTACAAGGGAGCTTTGAGCGCTGGCCCTGTAGTGCGGTCTGCACAGTCCACTCCAGGTGAAAGGAGATTCCTGCGCTCCTGGTCCAGACAGACAGCGGCGTGGGAAGAGCCGCCGGGTTTGGTGTCGAACGGAATGCGGGCTTATGAAGCCCGGCTAGCCCCCCCCTCTGGTGCACCCCCCTATCCCCCCCCACCCCCCGTCTCCGTCCGTCAGCTCCCTCCCCCCAAACGGGCCTTGCATCCACAACACCGCCCGCCAGAAAAGCACCAACCTCTGCCCGGGCACCGAACCCTCAGGGAGGAATGTGTCCCAGAGACGCCATGCCCGCCTGGTGTGCCCTTCTCCTCCATGCCTGTCGGGTCCCAGAGTCTGCCCTCTCCTTCTCTGGCAAATCCCCGCGGGCATTGCCCATACGTGCCATTTCCAGGGGTGTGAGGGCGTATTGGCTGCCATGGGTGTGATCGCATGTGTCCAAGAGCACTTTTTGTCCAAGAGCAATGATTCACACATATTCATTTTCTCTATTTTTGGCCTGCATCCTAGTCGGCCGTGTAATCATCACAACTTAAATTAAGGGCCGCCCAGAATTAGGGCTCAACCAATAAGAGCGTCACGATTCAGACACGTCCAGACCAACGCCTTAACCGGTGTCCTGACGGACAAGACAAGGGCTATTCTGATCTGATATATGCTGTTTTGGCTGTGTCTAAGGCACCGGTTCTTTTTAACAGAATGAGTAATGTGCGACGCTCGTCCCCAGACGATGTCGTGCGTTCCTGAGGGTACGTCCTCTTGGGGAAGCTTGGATGCGAATATTCAGTGTCCTCTAGTGTTCAACAGAGATGAGGACAAGACATCCACCGTGCTTGCGTATTGTACTTACATCTATGAGGCAGGATAATATAAATCATGTGGAGGCTGACAGGTAAGGTGAGTGCTCAGTCAAACCCATATATAGTAATCCAAAGATATACAGATATCAGTGCTATCCGGCCCTTTCTATTGCAGTCATTAAAGATCATCTCAATTTAGAGGGCAAGATCGAGAGGGGTGGCAGCCTAAAATATATTCAGCCCTCAACAAATGCAGAATATAAATAGCGTTTTAGTACTCTGTAATCCATATGCACGATAAAGCTTTTAGATATTCGAATTTCATGACTATTTCTGCAGTTCTGGCTTATATAAAACAAATCAAATGGATTCGTTACAGTTCAAACTCTGTATTCTTTTATAAGCTGGGTTTTCGTGAGGATTCAAAGGTCACTTTTTTTTCAGGTGTTTTTTACAGCATTTCTACCAACAAGAAGCTCAAAACACAATTTCCCAAACTGTATTTTATCTACAAAGCTAAAATACATAATTGTAATAACTGTATTGCAGACATTCCCTCCATTGTGAAACATGTGAGCGGTAGACGGTGGGTGGCTGGCGAGCAGGAGGCGGCCTGCGTGGACAGTTCTCTGCCTCTTCCTATTCATTTCCTCATTAATCTCAGCTCCAGCTGCGTGGCCCACTCCTCGCGCCTGTGTCGCAGGGAGGCCTAATGGAACGGATGGACCCCAACCTGGGAGTCATGGTAACATGAGGCATCTGGGTCAGACGCCTGTCAATAAACAGTAGTGACTAGCGGCTAAGTATAATCTGCCGATCAATAGGTCTGCAAGTTAAGGGTCAAACAGTTGGAAAAAATGTTAAATAGATGCTATATTAGGGGCTGCTGGATGGCTCATTCGGTTAAGGCACCATGCTGGCCGTGACTGAATATGATCCCTTAACCCCTTTGAGGGTGTATATTTGAGTCAAAAAGCTTTTGAGTGGGTGACTTTTTCTCAGAAATGGGGGCACTTAAAATGCCAGGATGAAACCTTTATTTCCGGGGTTTTTGTTGAGGGGATTTAGGAGCGCACTCATCCACGAAACTGTGCACTCATCCGACAATTGCGGGAAGTAAACCGGAAGTAAAAACCAAAACTTAGTACAAAAGCGGGACATATTACGAATTACTCTTTTTATTTTTATCGATTATATCTCTATTCATAATCTACACCGTGTAACCATTGTCATAATGTAAACTGATTGATATTCTCAACAAATCTAAAAATTATTTTTAAATATTACAAACCACTTCCTCACTGGTTTGGAAAGAGTCTTGCAGGATTTATTTCACACACTGCTTGCAAAGTGAGGGGACAGGGCACATAGTAGACAGGGGTCTGAGTGTACAGGGGACAGGGGTCGTATTCAGTCATGGCCGCTGTGGTGCATAAATGAGTCTCAAGTCCAGGCCGTGCCAGTGCCGACTGTGGCTGGTGGCTCCACAGGGCGTCGCCTGGGGCTTGGGGTCGGGGGGGGGGGGTCAGTAGGAAAGGAATCCTTGTTTCATCACTCTTGAGCGACCCCCGCTGGCCAATAAGGGCGCGCATAAGACGTGCATGTCAAAGCCGCATATGAAAGGTCTTCCTCCAACGGCGATGTGAAATGGCTGCTCTGGAGAGGACGGCCAGAAGGAGGTCCAAGAGAAGAACTTCCGCCTGAATTCTTCCTCCAGTAAGAACCACTCCAGTGACTGGGTACAGGTGAATCAGGCATTCGGGCTGTAGGTAAGCTGCAGCACCGCTGGCGGCTAGGGTATTGGAGGAGGGCAGGGAGTTGCAGAATGGATGCACTGCAGCACCCCCGCCCCCCTCCCCCCTCCTCCCTCCCCCATCCACCAACCCCTCCTACAGACCGTGGGTTTTCCCCGTTGTCCTGGTGACATGGAATTTTCAGTGCCGTGCAAAGCACACACACGCCTCATTTGCCGACCACCTTCCATTTGGAGGGGTCTCCCGAACTCAGGATGTGGTTGGTTCTGATCAAAGTGGGGAGAAAGACAAAAACAGGCTTCGCCACGTCACCCTGAAAGCGTCCAGTTCTGGGTGGAGGCAGAATTCCTTGGATGTTTCGCAGGCAAACATCAGGCTCGCTCTTTCTCTGAAAAACATTTCTGCACACCGACGGTCTGACCTGAGTTTACCACATTCCTGTTTGCCCTGCAGGTCTGCCTGCCTGCCTGCCTGCCTTCCACCCACCGCACTTCCCAGGACCATATCTCTTATGATACACCTCTTATCTGGGCGCTTCTGACTATTCCATTTAAGAGATCAATGAAAATGAGCAATGGGAAGATATTATCAATAAAATAAAGCTTCCCTCTGCAGTAAAGCAAAGGCTGCAGCCAAGCCAGGACAGGCTTGTTAATCAAACTAAGATCTTCTATGAGGTAAACAGTATGGCCTAGCCTGGGTATGCCTCTCTTTCTATCGCTTTCTTTTTCTCTCTTTCTCTCTCTCTCTCATACACACACACACATCATGTTTTTTTCATCTCCAACACAAGTGCACAACTAATAATAGGACATTATTTAGTGAAAACAAATTTGTTTTGCTTCATATTTTTCAAAGCAACAACAAGAACAAAGATGACAGAGAGGTGGCTGGTGATATTGGATCCTGCTTTATTTATTCTTTTCTTCAGAGACAGCGACACCTGTATTACAGAACAGGTCTGTCGATAACAAGCTGCTAAAATTATAATAAGTTATTGATTTCGCATTCTGTTCGTAGCAGGTGGGCTAACAGCACTTAAACAAGCGGGATAAAAAAAGAAGTCACAGTTGCACTGGTTTCGCATTTCAAATATATTAGTGCAATAAGTCACTTTTTCTGGATGCTACAAACTGCAAGTAGCTGATATTAATGTTAAACAATTTATAATAAGCAACGACTATAGTCTATTTACTGCAGTATGTGAACTTGTATTCACTAGTTTTGTCTCTAAACTGAAGTAACAGCTGGAATTCAGACACACGTGGAGCGGCTTCCCAAGTGGAGTATCCTGTTGAGACACATATAGCTTGCGCCTCCTTATTTGTGGAGGATGTTGCTGCAGGCCCTACAGCGCATGTATGGACTGATTCGTGATTCAGTTTCCAAATGTATTAATACATTTTTTTATTCCATAATCAACAGGTGATTTTCACTAGGCTCAGAGAAAAGTTGCATTCCATTAACACTGCTTTCCACTCTGTGCCTGCTGTTGCCAGGCAACTTTCTCCCTCTCATGTGATCTTGGTTTGTCTCACTTCATTTAGAGAATTAATTTTCCTTATAAGAGAGAGGGGAGGGGCTTTTAAAAGCTTTCTATTCAACAGCTGTAAAAATACAGACCTTGAACAAACAAGAGAAAAAAAACATAATACACAAATGAAATCCACATATATATAAGTAGCATGTCAAATGGCAGAATTCATTAAAATCACATGCTTAAGTTTTTAAATGTTATTCAGGGTTTAGTTGTTCTAAGCTGACCTCCCTCAGTACCCTCTAGCTAGGCGATTTCAGTGAGAGATTCACCTCTTCCCATACGCAAAATATCAGTAAAAATCATGTATGATCATACTTACAAAGTTTTATAAAAATCATATATGTTAATTAGTATTATATTATATATTTGTATACAATTCTTATACAATCTCTCAATGTTTTTTTTATAGAGGGAGTACCATGTATGTTAGGGAACTATTAGATTTTAGGCTGAAATGTATATGCTAGTTCTCTACCACATATTTATTTTATAAGTTTTGTATATGGCATATACAGTATGTGCTTTTTATAGGATTTTTACAGACCTTTGGCATATCGGTTCTGACAGATCTCCTGTACTATAGTATGCTGTACTATGGCTAACAGTGTGAGAAACAGTCCATGGGTGTAAGGGAATGTATCTGAGCAGTGCACATGCTTCAGCAGTGCTGGCTACAGTACGCAGGTGCTGCTAGCGTAGCGGTGACATCGGGAGCTCAACCGGGAAATCTAAACGGTAGAAAAAAAGGGATGAGATCAAAAATACGTTTGTATCATTCGGGAATGTCGAAGTTTCGGCGGAAAGGCATAGAGAGAGGGGGAGAGGGATGTCAGCGATGGGGGCACTCTGCTGCACCCGCGAACAAATTTATGGCAACAGGCGGGTACAGCTGTCAAGCTAATCAGTAGTTTCGCCCGTGCGTCAGGAACCAACCGTTCCAGTCTGAAGCTCCAAGACCACATGGGGACCAGCCAAAACATTCTCTGGCCACTTACTTTGTTTATGAGATTTACACTGATTTGGAGATGAGCGTTTAAAGGCTGTGGTAATTTAATATATGACAAAGGGTATTATATCGCATATATATATTCATATAGCACTTGTTTCTTGTTTTTTTTTGCTTGTCCTGTACTTTAATTCTTTCCCACTTATATAACGCTAGTGTCTTGTTTTGTGATATTGTAGTTTATCATGTCTTACTGACTTAAGGCCCTGTCACACTATTGCGTATGAGAGAAACGTATGAGTTGCGGATGTAAATTCATGAAATAATTTTCATACGCGCAAAAAGCCGTTGAAAATAAAGAATTTTTCGGATACTTACCGTATTGAACCTATGAGTAGCGTATGAGTAGCGTATCGCCAGCGTATGGCTAGCGTAATGTACGTATGGCTAGCGTATGAGTAGAGTATGAACTGCGCGTGTCCAGCGTACCGCTATCACGTGACAAAGTGCCAATATAACCATCGGCCTTTCCACATTCTCGGTTCTCAGGATGGGGAACGCAACACGCCACCACAACCGGAAAGAAGTATTGACTCTTTAATGACTGTAGGCTATTACTCAGAGGGTATGCAACATGGTTGAAAAGGACATGATGACGGTGAGGGATTTCGAGAGCTAATAAAACAGGCTGGGCACACGACTCACTCCAGACCACGTAGATATGCTTAAATGGTCTTGAATAAAAATAAGTAGGTCTATCTAGTATGCATATGAGGAGCCTATTCAAAACATAATAGCCTATGTTTTAAGTTGACTGTTCTATGCTAGGTCTACTAGTTTAACTGTCGCCTTTCAATTTCAAGAGCGATTATGTTCATGCTGCAAGTGCCTAGCGGAGCAACGGTTTCGCTTGCTACAGATGAGACCGAGCGCAATTTCTTTTCTGTTAAAGTAGCCTATACACGCCTTCCTATTCTATTTTTGTTATGCTACAATAATGCCTGTTTCTCAAATGTTACAATAAATCTTTGATTGATGAATATAACATGCATTTTGTATTCTGTCTATCATAAGCTATATTTAGCTTTTATGTTATCAATTAATCGACGATTTTTTGTTAAGGTTAACAACTATCGATTAAGGAAATTCCTTAATATTTGCATCCCTACAATGTACCATTATTACCATTATTATCATGTGGCATTATTAATGATCAGTTGATCATATGAATAAACGTTTTTTAAACTTACTTCTGGTGTTTTTCATACTTTTATAATACATCAAATGATGTGTAATTTATAAGTACCCCTGACCCATAGAATAATAAACTGCATTTTACACTTGACTTTAAACTATACAATTGTTCTAAATCATCCTGTCTTGCCATGGAACTGCACCTGCATCTGAGTTGGCCCAGTGCTTCTTTCAATCGTCAGGCATACGCCAAGATGTCTATATACGTTGCAGATACGTCAGACATACGTTAGAAGTACGTTACTCATGCGCTATCAATGCGCTATCAATACGCTAGCTGTACGGTACACCTTCATGTCAGCGTATGACCAGCGTATGTTTAGCGTATAAACCATACGTCCGAACACGCACAAAATTTTTGAGCATGCTTAAAAAACTTTTGGTGCCTCGCCGTATGCCAGCGTATGCCACCGAATGCGACCGTGCTTGAAACGTATACAACCTATGCCTAACGTACCCCTAGCGTATGTCAGCGTATATCAGCGTATATAAGCGTATGAGTGATATTTTTAATACGCTGGCATACGCTAGTACGAAACGCTATAGTGTGACAGGGCCTTTAGCCATAGCTTACTGTGCGTACTAGACTCAATGTTCATGTCTATTGATAGCTGCTACGTTAAGACCGGAATGTACTTTATGAGACTTGTTTGTAGTTGCTTCAGTGACCTTCAGCATGCACTTATCGTACGTCACTTTGGATAAACGCATCTGCCAAGTGAATGTAATGTAATTTAATGTCTTTCAGGAGAGAAAACTTGTAGCCTCCAGACGACTGCAGGGAACACTCTGTTTGTTTATTATTGACAAATTATTGACAAGGCCCCCCTCCGTGTGCGCGCATATGTGTGTTCTAGGCGGACATCTTGTGTTGACGTCACAGGTGTAAAGATATTGAGCAGAAAAATGGTTACATTGTGACAGACGTGACCAATGAGAACACATTTTCAAGCACTAGCAGGCACCTCTGAGTAATCCAGTTTAAGTAACGGGAGTAGACCAAAAAGACACAAAGCCCTAGTTTTAGTCTGAGCAGAGCCAGGACACTGCATGCCTGTGTCTCGCACTCTGTCACTCTTTCTTACCGTCTCTCTGGCACGCTCTAATTAGCTCACTCATGCAGCTCAGAGACTACACCGAGAGAGAGAGAGAGGGAGATTGATCGTCGCCATCTCCTCTCTCAGGTGAAAAAACGGGCGCGGCGCTGTACGGCGAGACTACGGAGTACCCTAAGCGGCATGGAGGTTACCGGCGCCAGGGAGGTTTTACACTGGCTCACGTAGCGTGTCAGGGATGGAAAATCACTGGTCACAGAGTCTGACTGGTCCGACTCTGTGATATCCTGTTAAATCACAGTAGCTCATTGTTTTTCTTATTTCACGGATGTTCGTAATCAGGACTGCCTGTTGACTTGCAGAGGCTATTGACTTGCAGAGCTACACTTGATATTCTGTGATAGACTGTGATATTCTCATCCTTCTGCCATACATTAGATGAATTGTAGCCTTCACTATGATTATGTTTTTTATTTAGCAACATCATGTAATATTTTCAGCCTCCTGGCACACGTAAAATTCTATTCATATACGAGGATATTGTTGTGAAAAAATAGCTGAATAACAGTGTTTTACTCCATATAAACCCCCACAAACAAGCAGTATCTATACAAACCAGAAAACCAACCTCTTTGTTTTTGCCTAGGTATTACAGATTATATAACTTTCATTCCTACAAGTGTTTTCTTCTTCCTGTTTCAGTCTGTTTTGTGTTTTGCGATTCTCAGCTCAACCCAAAGTTGTTCTTACTGCATTTCTGAGGACGGCCTTGTTCTCCTTTTGCCAAAAAGTCATTATTTGAAGTCTTTTCTGGGGATTTCCATAGGCCTGCTAGCTCTCGCAGTCGACCACCAACTTGGCCGTTATCTAACCAAACAGGCAGTAAGAATGGGTATAGGCTACAGATGTAAAACCTCCATTTACTTCTATAGTCACAGGTCAATCATAACTGGAACAATAAGAACATAATAAAACAATGGCCAATGTTTGTTGAAATAGGGAATTAGGAGATTGCACCTTCTTTTAAGCTTTTGTACAATAGTACATCCTGTAGCACAGGTTTTACCATTTCCCATTTGTAAATCCCTGGGGATACTTTCCTATTCTGGTACTCTACCTGGTGCTGGACCTGGGAAACATTGCAAAATTTAACAAAAAACATTTTCAAAATGACTGGTTACTTTTGGCTATACTGAAACTGTAGGTTGATGATACTTTAGCCTATCATGCAGGAAACGTATGATCTCTCAGAGGGCAGAATATGCACTGAGAAAACATTACACACACTTGCATGCACACGCGCACACACACACTCATACCCACACACAAACACAAATCACACATACACACACTCAAAATCAGCTTATAAGACACATACATACAGTTAGCCACAGGAACACAGCCAAGGCCTTGTTAAGCAGCTTCCATTTCACCATCTAGAAAACATTTTGGGAAAAAAAGACTGTGGCACCACCTAGTGGTAGATGTGTGAAGTGTTTTGTGTTTTAGGCAGGGTTTAGAATAGAGTACTCAAGTGACTACGTCAGACGTGGGCGGAGCTTGGTTTCGGAAGTAAATTCCCTATGACAGATAGAACGGGCTTCGGAGACATATGGTGTATTCAAGTGACCAACCCGGGAGGATGGTGCATGATGTTTGCTGTGACGATGGTCCCATTCGTTACGGTAAAGGTGTTCAAATGGTCAGCAGCAAAAAAAATGGACGCCCGCAAAAAGCTGATGCTCGTTTGGCTGTTCCAAATGTTTTAAATCGCATATGCAAAAACGATTGAAGATGAAAACAAACGCAGAAGGTGAAAAACTACATACACCACGCAACGGGTCTCTCTAGCTCCAGATCTCTCCATGTTTACAGATGCTCAGCCGTTTACCTTTGATGCATTTTTCGTCACTTTGCTCATCTCGGTGACCTCAGGAGGTGCCACAAGTTCTTATATCACTGCCTCTGTGATCTGCAAATCATTAGCTCCCTCCTCTCCGATGAAGTGAAGCAGGTCACCAGGTACTACTCTCATGCCCTTGAGGGCGGACACCTTCCCTTTCCCGGCAGGATAGGAAGTGGTGTCACATCCGGAGAGAGTGTGCATAGCCAGGATGGAGTGACACTGCTCACCCAGATTCTCTACTGTCGAATTGATGTTGAGAACAGCGCCATCCCATCTCTCTATCTGCAGGTGACATGTGATACCTACCTTCCAGCACCAATTGACCATGGAGCACAAACACATCAATGTTGTCGCTGAGAATGTGGACAGTCGTAGCTCCTGAGGTGACCGGTTTCACTAGCTACTTTCTTCCTGGCTCTGTACAACCAGAGGAATTCGGCATCTCTGAATCTCGCCAGATATGACATCTACCGAAAGCGCAAAATCCCCCCAGCGCTGAAGTCACTGCCTCCTACCGAGCGCAACGCGCACCTCCATGGACGACGCGCCCATCTACAGGCGTTGCTTTGGACAGCAGCAGACCGCCCTGGTTCACCAGCTGTGGACATCACCAAGTTTTGGACGGGACAAGAAGGAAGGCGAGACGGAAGAAGAGGAAGTTGTCATGCCCGTCCTGGATGCAAGCCCCGTTGCTCCTCCTGTCCTGTTGGACATTATCAGCCGTAGCTGCAAAGCTGGGTTAAAGCCACGTACAACAGCAAAGTGCAGCTACGCAGCTACAGGCCTGGCCTGTACCAGCTACTGCTTCTGCAAAGGCTCCCATAGTACATGTAGCGACCCGCTCACATACTCACAGCAGGAAAAGCAAGACGACAAGAACGTAGAGTCTGGAGAAGAAGATGAAGACGGAGCAGACGATGAGGATGAGGTTGATGATGAGGGTATGGTTTATAACAGTGAAGAGTAGAAGTGCAAGGCGCTCTTGCTTGATGAAAGTTTTCCAGTTGTAACGCGTTGTGTAACTCGTGCAGTTTTCTGCTCTGATAATTTTGGGTATACTTGTGTTTTAAAACCTGTTCCAGGACTCATGTGTTCTACCTGTTAAACATGTTTTACTTGTATTATTTATTTTCTTTTTGAGAATATTATTTAGCCATAGTCATATTATTCTAGTTTGTTATCCTTTGTTACCTATTGTGAGTCACCTCAGAGTGTAATGGTCTGTGAATTAAAATGTACATGTTCTAAATCGTTTGGATAATTCATAAATATCCTAAAATGTATAACCGAGTTGTATTTCAATTATTTCAAATACATAAGTTATCTGTCCGATCCAATCGACACAGCGTCCTCTAAAACTTCTAAATGAACTGAAACTTCATCAATATCGGCCCACCAAGTATTATGCACATTAATGCAAATTATGCAAATTGACCAACATATGCAAGTTAACATCCGGCAGTTTCTAAATGCTGGGGACCCATACTGTACTATATTTCTAATATAAAACTTTTGGGTGCTCAAAATTTCCAGGTTCACATTTCTGGCAAGTAGACTATATGGTCTAAATCAGGGGTAGGCAACCCTGGTCCTGGAGAGCTGCAGGGTCTGCTGGCTTTTGTTGTTACTCGCCATTTAATTGATTAATTAAAGCAGTTGATTACACAGTTAACTCACCTCATCTGGTTTCTTTGGTCTAAGTAGTTGCTGTATTTAAGGTGAAAACAAAAACTAGCAGACCCTGCGGCTCTCCAGGACCAGGGTTGCCTACCCCTGGTCTAAATGAATAAGTGTGACCTGTGACGTTGTCACTTGAGTACTCTATAGTACACTGCAACACAACTAGCTACAAGCAATCCAATATATTCAGCAACAAGGCCTGTATCCACAAGTTTAGCAGTTCCAGAAAGCCAAATTGAACAATTTAGTAATTTGAACATACTATATTCTTTATATTAGTCATTTGTTTCGAAAAGACACTTTTCAAAAAACTACATTCATATATTTAGTTTCAGTAAAATCTGTGCACGTTTCATAGAACATTCCCACTCTGACCTCCTTGTGTGCGGGTCCATAAAAATAATAAATAATTAACCCAGCCTCCACACAAACCCTGCTAATGATGCTAAGTGCAACTGAAAAGCAATGAAAGCAAACAAACTTACATTTATTATGAGAATATTATGAAACAAATGATTGCAGATTAAGCCATATGCAACAAGTAACAGAATACAGAAATGTAACCTAGACACTCTTTACAGATAAACTCCAAAAGTATTTCAGCAGACGAAACATGACTCACAAACAGTTATTCCAAATTTTACAAAACTGCGCAGTTGCAAAAGAAAAAAAAGTGCAACAGCCCATGGATTCCAATCAGCCTGAAGCAGGTGCTGATGGGAGTTCTTCCAGGTCTCCCTCAATAAAAAGTACATTACTGATCACCCTGAGCATAATCATGCCATAAAGTTTTCACTGATCGAATTAGTGAAACCACCACTAGAAGTCCAGAACCGCAAACACGCAGAGCTTTACTGCAAAGGGTAACAGCGGTTGAAATTAAGCCGCTTAAATTAATAGCGGAAACGTTTAAATTAATTTACAAAACATGCTTTCCCCCCCTTTACAATTACAAAAAAAATATTAAAAGAATCTGGTTTGACCAAAGAGTACATTTGGTCTTGAACTCAGAGCAACTTGCTGATAAATTCATTGAAAAGTAACAATTGTACAATTTATTTAAGACTTTATTTAAGTAACAGTTTCTTAAATACTGTGCTATTCTGGACTCGGAATAAAGCACTTTGGGATTTGATATCACAGAGCCCTTAAATTATGCACATGTTTTACCTCTTAGAAGTATAGTCTCTGTTATATATTCTCTTCAGACGGCTGAAGGCATATGGTACAGAGTCCACTCTGTATACATTAGTTCAGTATCATCATTAAAGGCATATTGTAACAGAAACATTTAGCTGTGCAAATTGTTTTCTATTGCGCAGGTCTAAAATCTATTAGATAGTCCACAGCAAATAGTCCGTCTGAAGGTCGCCCATGGGGGAACCACGGTGTATTGGTCTGGGTCAGCGGCTTCAGAAAGACAGGATCGTCTTCTGAATGATGCTGGCGCATTCTCTGACCTCATCCTCATTGATTATGAGGGGAGGGGCCAGCCTGATGATGTCACCATGAGTCGGCTTGGCCAGAAGACCATGGTCTCTCAGGCGCAAGCACACCTTCCAGGCGTCGTAGTCTGAAAGCGGAGACGCGTGCGATTAAAGGCCCCGTCTGAACTGCAGAACGGCTCTTCACAAGTGCTATTTCCTGGTAATGACTAACAGCAAACCCCAGGCAGTTTTGTCCGTTTACTTATTTTATTTATCTTTAACCCTCCCTCTCTATGCCTCCTCAAGAGTTCTTATGACTCTTGCCAGGCTGTAATTGTAAATAAGATTATGATCGGTCTACCTGGTAAAATAAAGGTTAGATAAATAAAATGTAAAAGTTTAGTCACTGATGTTCTGCATTACGGTACGACACGCGAGAGTGAGATGTGGGCCCTACCTTTAGTCTCCTTTATGACGACGGCGTTGAGAAGGCCCTTCCCCCTGACTGTGGCGACGACGTCGCTGGGCAGCTTCATCAGCTCTGCCCGCAGCAGCTGGCCCATTTTCTCAGCGTTCTCCGCCAGCTTCTCCTCCTCGAGGACCTGCACACACACATAGGTTCGGTGTTCCCCATTATACCGCTTACCCTGGATATCACATAGATGGGTTCATTTATCTGTGTGTGGATGGCTGGTCAAAGCTCTGGTGGATGAGTGGAGTAGAGCACTGCTAGGTGGATGGCTGGTCAAAGCTTTGGTGGATGAGTGGAGTAGAGCACTGCTAGGTGAATGGGAGGGTAGACTTTCTGAAGAGGACAAATGGTTTCTTGTTAGGAATCTGGGCGGGGCCAGGACAGGTATATGGGCAGGATCAGCAGACAGGTGGACAGAGCGACTAACAGATAGGTGAATGATAAGATTAGATTTTGGGCATCTAGTCGACGCTTTTATCCAGAGTGACTTACTGTACAGAGCTGTTGCATTTTTACATCGTACCCATTTATACAGCAGGATATACATATACTGAAGCAAGTACCTTCAGTAATATCCTACCTGGGAATTGAACCGGCAAGCTTTTGGTTACAAGGTCAGCTCCGTACCAACCGCAATGAGCGGGGTCACTGGACAGGTGGACAGGCAAGATTGAGGGCGGGTGGCTGATGGCTGTAGATTGACAAGTAAGTGATTGAGCGGGAAGACGGTTGTGTTATTCGATGTGGATGAGTGGAAGCACGGGTACGTGAGTGCATGTGTCACACCCACCTCCAGGGCGGCGATGGCCACCCGGCAGCCTAGCGGGTTTCCTCCATACGTCGAGCCGTGCTCCCCTGGCTTGATGGTCAGCATCACTTCATCATCACACAGCACCGCGGACACCTGGGCGGGAGAAACCATGGTCACATGACCAGCACGCTTCTAGTCCCATTATACCAAACCGCCATTGTCAGTTCGTTTGACAACAGGACTGGAGCTGAAAGGTACTATGTTCAAATGTTCAAATTGACACCATTTTATGCATCACTCCTATCATTAAGGACTGTTCTGTCCATAATATATCAGCCCGACAGTGTTTTAAATAGCAAATTAATTTGAGGGCATGGTGTTAAATGTACCATATGTAGAGTTATTCAACCTGAAATAAATGCTCAGAGTTCAGGGCAAACAGCCAAGTTTTTAAGTCTGTGGCAGAAGACAGAGCAACTTGACTGCCCTTGCTGTTGTGGGGAGCTCTTTCCACCACTAGGGGGCCCAAACAGATGTGACTGAGAAGAGGCGTAACGTTTGAGAGCGCTTGATTACAGGCAAGACGCTCGTCTTGCAGAATTCTGGATGATTATGTACCGCTTTTTCCTATATGGTTTTCCCCACAAGTATATATTTCCCCCAAATTTATTTCCCTTACAGAGCATATGTGCAACTAGATATCCAAATTTAGCATATATTACAATCACAGTCATATATTAAAACCACTCTTATCCAGAATAACGTGCAGAAGTAGAGAACATCAGTGTTACAAAGTATTTCAGGAACACAAAGTGTGACCATGAAAGCACAGAAAGTACAATGTAATTGGTGCAGTTGGTACAGTGCCTCCACAAAATTCCATTGCATTTAATGCCTGCGATTGAAAATCATTGCTAAATTTCAACGCTTCCCGTCACAAAAAAGATGTTTTTAAGGCTGAACAGTAGTAAGGTCAAGTTGCGCTCCCTCAAATGACGGACAGGCTCGACGGATTGACTTTGCTGTTGGAGCACGGGGACATTTAGGTTACAGCTGAGGGCGCCTTCTCTCGAATAGCGAGATAGCTAGGCTTGGTTTTCTGAGGTAGGAAGCCGTGGCATTATTGTCTTTATTGCCATTCTAGTTCTATAGTAAATGTTTATAGTAAAAAAAAAATTTTTTATATTTATTTATTTATTTTAAAATCGTGACTGCGATGAAAGAGCGTCTGGACATTTCGTGCATATGGGTGCTTCGTGTGGGGAGGGTTGACTGTGCTCAGCCGACCCCTCCCGAAAGGAATTCCTGTCTACGTCGCTGGCGCCAGTGACCCGGTCACTCACGGGATAGACTCCCCCAGACAGCGCCTTGCCCAGCAGCACCAGGTCTGGACGCACGGCTTCGTGATCCACAGCCAGCCTCCGCCCGGTCCTGGCCAGCCCCGTTTGGACCTCATCTGCAATGAACAGCACCTACACAGGGGGCCAGGAAACAGGATTATGAGCAATGACCCGTGTGTAAGCGCTAGAGCGCACTTCACAATAAGGCTGCACTAGCCTGCTTCTGGCAGAAAGGGACAATGCACACCGCTAGATATAAGCAATATATAACGACAGCATAATGCAGCAGGATAATTAACCAATCAGAGTAGTCATTTTCTGCTCTTATCATACCAAGTCGGTGCATGTGTAGTGCGTGTAGGTAGTAGTGTGTGTATTTGTATATTAAATTTATTTGGACTTTATTATTATAACTGTGTAATTGAATTTCCCCCATTTTGGGATAATAATGTTTGCCTTGACCTTGAAGAGGCAGATTTATTTTTGGAAATTAATTTTGTGTAAAATAGGAAGAAAAAAGACATGTCACACACTGTACCGGGCCTCAAACTCACATTGTGCTGGGTGCAGAGCTCTCTCACTTTGGTAAGGTACCCCGGGTCGGGAACCACCACCCCAGCCTCGCCCTGGATGGGCTCCACCATGAAGGCAGCCACGTTCTGGTCCTGCAGCGCCCGCTGTCAAACGCAACCTCAAGCGGTCAGCAACCAAGGTAGCTATTGCCGTGTACCGACTACTCCGTGGGCATAACAACTGCCGCTTTTAGTTATGAAAGTCACTCATGTTGGTTCTATGATAAAAGGAGAACCCAGGGAAAGTGTCTTGTTGGCTCATCCACTTCCAATCATTTATTAATTGTTCAAGTGTGACAGATAAAACAGCACTGTTACCAAACCAGAACCCACAGCCAAAGTTCAAGGAAAATGCATGAACCAGTTGCGACTGGTTGTGCAGTTTACAGATCTAAAGAATATGCGAGTTTGGACACATCCTGTGTTTCGTTTATCCTTTGTGTGAACTGCTGGTGTTAGAATAACAGCAAGTACTGAAAGTGCTTGCTGTGTTTTTCATGCATCTGGCATCACAAAAATAAAAAATACATTTTAAATACTTTTATAAATATTGATCAACTGAACAGACCGACTTGATAAGCGGACTAGGTGGACTGCTTGGCCGTTGACAGACTGATTCATTAATTGTTTATGGATATGGAGATGCAGTGGACCTACCTCCAGTGCTGGCAGGTCATTGTAGGGAATGAGCTCAAAGCCAGGCATGAAGGGGCCAAAGCCGTCATAGCTGCTGGGGTCCGTGGAGCTGGAGATAGCCGCCATCGTGCGGCCCCAGAAATTTCCAGCTGTGCGGGAGAGAAGGGGAACGGACCCATCAGCGCGGCGCCACTTTAACCCGAAGGGCCACAAGTAGGTCCCCGTCTTCATCGAGACATTCTGGACAGCTTCCCTGCAGTCATATTACTGACTGGGCTCGTTTTTTTACGACAATGGACGTTATGGACACATTATGCAGGGTACATTTTTCTAATTTTTTTAGGTGTAAAAATGCAACTTGACAGGCTTATCGCCAAAGTAATATGCACCAAGACAAGTCACTTGTGACAATCGTTTGGAAAGAATGCTTGTGCGTCGTGCCGTGACAGCAATTCGTTTGTGCAGTTCACTCTGAAGTGCCACTTGTTCAGCTGAGTTCTCAAGTCATAAACGATGCACTGTTGGTTCCCAAGTTTCACAAAATACTTTGGCCTGCAAACTGCGTAAGCCTGAATAGCGGGAATATTTACAAAAGCTACACGCAGAATGCCCGGGGGTCATTTTTCTTGGCAGGTAGAGTTTTATCATTCTACTCCCTTCTTCTGTGTAGGGCTGGGCGGTATACCGTATATATCGCTCAGCCCCACCTCTGTGTTTTCCATAAAGTTCAAAATGGAAAATAAGTTACCTTTAGTGATGTGTATCCAAATGAACATAGAATTATTAAGATTTTCAATATATTTTTCAGATGAATCTACTGTCCCCAGTTTTAGGAATTGTGAGCCTGGCCTAAACTTTCTGCAGTCCTTCACGTTGTTACAAATACGGCTCACCAGCGCGTTTGGTCAGGCTCGTTTTATTTCACAGGTCAGGCTGATCTGCTGTACTTCATGACCGTGAAATGCATTCTGGTCTTACAGACGGAAGGGCAGGAAGCGGTTGAGGCATTTTAGTGACAACCTTGCGCTCGCCATTGATGCACCTGCATTTTTGAAATCTTGGACCACCTGCAAACATTGGTATGTTAAACCAACAAATACAGTCGTTGCTTCCCTTTCAACTGTGGGGGCCATGGACTTACATGCAAAAATAATCTTGGCTTTGTACTTGGGCACTCCCTTCACTTCATACGCCCATTTACGGGCCAACTTGCAGGCCGTCTCTCCAGCTTCCACGCCTGCGTAAGACAGAGAAGGAAGGAGCGTTACACAAACAAAATATCCACCACTGCAACAGCCAAAAAATAAGTCAATCTTAAGCATTTTAATCTTATATTTAGACTTTAGAATCTTACTTCTGTTACTTTTTTGCTAAATAAGACAAAAAGATTGCTAATGGGGTGAGATAGTTTTAGTCATTTCAAGATTTGCCAGTGGGGTAAGAATTTTCGCTCAAGCAAAAGATAACTTGAAACAAGATAATATTTTCTAAAGACAGATATTTTTTGCAGTGACCCCAGGCACATCTCCCTGGTTCCATATTCAAACCGCCACACCATCGGGCCCTGACCTGTGTTCATGGGCAGGACCTTGTGGTACCCAAACAGGGTCGTGATCAACTCCTCGTACTCTCCCAGCACGTTGTTGTAGAAGGCCCGGGAGGTGAGGGTGAGCTTGGAGGCCTGGTCTTTGAGCGCGGCGATGATCTTAGGATGGCAGTGGCCCTGGTTGACCGCGCTGTACGCGCTCAGGAAGTCGTAATACCTGTTGCCTTCAATGTCCCACACATGCAGGCCTGCGTCAAACCGGAAAGACCCAATTATCGACATTACATAACGGCTCTTTGTGTGACTAAAGGCTAGTATTTGTCATATAGTTAAAGGCCATTTTGCTTAGATGTCCAGTAGCAAAACCTTGCAGTAGTTATTGGACAGACCCATCTTCATGGATATTTCAATTTGAATATTTATAAACATATTAAAAATTTACTACAAGCAAAGTCTTCAGTTGAACATACAGGGGGGGCTCCATCGTGGCGATCTTGCCGCTTCGTCTAAGCGCATGGCGTAAAGTCCATTTAGGGCATGTCCAAGTCCATTTTGCTAGTTTACCGGCGTGTATTTTGGGCGCTAAGCACGGCGCAACGCACAAATGGGCTGAACCTAGTCTATTCACTAATTATAGGTGTGTCTTGGGCGTGCCATGCAATAAACCAATCAAAATGTCCTATCCCATTCCCTTTAAAAGCCTGCTTTTTCACCTTGGCGGATTGCTTGATGGCGAAACAGACATGCTCGTGCGTGTTTAGTGCGATCAAGAAATAGGCTAAATGGATCAATAGTATGATCAATATTATTCGGACTAACCATTAGCCTATGAGTTCCTGGTAATTCCAGTTACTTTACAAAATATATGCGGGTATTTTTCGTTAAAATAACTTCAGTATCAATGGCTTCAGTATCACCTTAGAAAACGTCAAATTAGCCTGCTTGTTCAACAAATTTCATTTGATTATGCAATGAGTGTCAAACATCAATTCCATGAGGCTCTCATGGAGTTCTCGAAGTTCAACCTTCATCCGAAGTTCATTAGGCTACCTGCATAATATTGATTAATAACATAAATACCGTTATTTTACCTTAATGATTACACTAAATACAATAACGCTGTCAGGTTGGCAACCCATATGTTCACGCATATTTCCCCTTGTTTTATAATGTCCTGCTTATGGAAATGTGACCAACCTGTTTTACTCGTAGCATAGGCTAATGCTTTAAAACAATCCACTTTAAGACCATGCAGCGCACATGCAGAGAATTGCATTAATTGTGGCATTAAAATGGCATTTAAATTAATTGTGAATTAATTGTGTAACGTGCTGCAAATTTGTTTTCGTTTCCAATTAGACGTTTAGGTTAGTTCTCTTCTCGTTTTGTTCAGTTATAGAATAACAGGTGAAATCAGCTGGGTTTTAATAAGCTGAGAGTATGGAAACCTTGTCACTGTAATTTAAAAAATGAATACTAGAATACTAAGGTTCAAATTCAGTTAACATGGTGACATTTATCTCCGTTGTTTAACCGTAGGCCATGGGAAAAACCTGTATGCACAGCGAATCCGCTGTAGCTTAGGCTATTTGAAAAACTATAAATGCAAGTCACTGGACAAGGTTTTGAACTTTTTTCAGTTAAAACCATTCTATTTACTTACAGGCTGTAGGCCTAGAGAGCTGTATTGTAATGACATCTGAAGCGCATTTTCAGAACTCAAATGTCCGTCTATTGCAGTGCGAGTTTTCCTTTGAATGACAATTTACCCATTAGGTGTAAATGACAATTTGTGCATTAGGCTTGATATAGGTGTTATCAGCAAATGGAAAGTCATTTTTAATGGATAGCCATTGTCCCGTAACAGAAGATTGTCCCCCCCAGAAGATTACAGGAATTATTGGCAAACATAGGCTAAATCATAGCTTGATCCAAGATAATTGAGAATAGTCTATAGCCTATACATGTAACCTTACACGTATACCATCGCACATCACCTGGAGGTTGCTGGAGTGGGCTGAAAGCAATTTAATTTGTCATTCCACTTCGCTGAGGGACAGGTAGCTATGTGGTCTTTGACCTATGGACCCTTTTATTATTATGCATTCTTTTATAGCCTACACCAGCAATTTTCAACCGCTGTGCCGCGGCACACTAGTGTGCCGTGAGAGATCGTCAGGTGTGCCGTGGGAAATGATCCAACTTCACTTAATTAGTAACACTTTTGGTTGGTGGTGTGACTCAGGATTTTTTTAATGTAAAAAATGTGCCTTGGCTCAAAAAAGGTTGAAAAACACTGGCCTACACAATAATATTTCACATTGTAATCTTGATATTTTTAGTCATCCTTGTGCGAGCGCCTGTGTGTAACAGAGAAGAGGGTGTACGCGCATTGTGCACACGCCTATGTAGACGCACTTATATGCGCTGTTAAACAACTGCGACATGACTTTAGACCAGGTTTTTGGTGGTTTTAGCGCAAGCGCTTTCTGCTACCTCAAGATAGCAATACGCCAAAAATAATCCTGGCCACTCCTCATCTTAAAACCAGCACGCCCAGTTCACTTGTCATGGGCGCAAGAATACATGGTATTTAAACGACGTGAACACAAGGCGTTATAATGAACCATGCGCCGGGTGTAAGATAGCAAATACACTTGCGTTTTGGTTAGCGCCGCTTAGCGCCGGGTGTAAGATAGGGCCCATAGTCTCACAGACACAATGTCACTATCTTAGAAAGCAAAAGTATAAATGCTCAGCACACACCACTTTCAACGGGTTTGTTTTCTCATACAATCACCCCAGGTGCTTTTTAAGAAAACCACTAACAGGATAGACGGCACAACACCTTCTGCTCGCTCCAACGCCACAGGAAGTGGGTGGTAGTTGTGGGCGCCATACTTTTCCTCCCGAGCAAACACCTCTTCTGGAGAGAGGGGGCGCTCTACCCTCTTAAGCTTGGAGGCAGTTGAGGAGGCGGTCCGGACTCCCGAGTGCACGTTTCGGGTCAGCACTGGTCCTGCCCGGACAAGGCCGAGGCCCACAATGGAGAACATTCCTTTCGACTGCGTCAGGTGCGAGAATTCTGTATGGGAACAGAGATGGCAAAATGAGAAATATGCTATGGTCACGCATGTGTCAGTGTCACCAGGACCCAATGGTGTGAACGCCAAACACTGGTCTAAGGTCCAAATGATGCGACTGGTCACAGCACCCTCGCCTACATTCATCACAAAAGGAGCTTGAAGGAGGAGACCTTGTCACAATGTGTGCAGTGACTGCCCTGGCACCTGCCTGAAGAAAATACAATGAGGACCCCTCCCAGTAGTCCTCTGAAAAAGGTCTGGGCTATCTGTACCTGAATTTAGCACACACTTAGTGGCATGTAAAGGAGACAAAAGTAGGCAATGTCACTTTAAAATTAGTCTTCTCAGTGAAACAGCTCATGGTAACCACACTAACATCAAAGAGACCTGCGTATATGACATGAACCAATTAGCACTCAATTCAACACTCTATTAAAAGCATTTTACCCACAGGCAGCTACAGATATAAAGTGGAAGTGGCAGTAAAAACTGCAAATTTTGACGTGACAGTATCCTGAATTCAGGCTAAGAAGGTGGATTATCATCACATTGCCAAAAAGCCTCTTTGTTTTTCATGGTGTGAACAGACCAGCTTGTCCTTAGCCTCATGTTCATTCCACGGATTTGTTCGCTCATTATATTGCACATTTTCAAAAACAGAAATGACACTTCCATATTCATGCTAGCAACCTCCCCAGGGGACACTTCAGTTCCAACGTAAAAGTGTGACTTCTGTAGTCATCAGCCTTCCCGGCTCTGTCAGAACTTAGAGAGGTTCTGAATCTATGCTAAAAGACCCATGACTTAACGACCTGGTTAATGGTCATAATCATACCTAATAAATCACAAGCACTAGATAAATTGTTGTGGATAATTCAGACTCCAGTTCCATGTCCTAGTCAGGAAACTGTTTATCTTTTGCTTTACAAACAGATGCCATCATATCATACAGTACTGTACAGTACAGTACATCATATTTAAAATATCATAAATATTTAGGGTTAACCCAAAACCACAGAGGTGGCCAGCTATCGCATGAGGAAAACTACGTAGCCTGATTAAAGTTGTCCTTGGAGTCACTTTTTAAGAGCAGTGAAGTTACCACAGTGAATCCAAACCCTGACAATAACACCAAGGTCATCCCACCCCTGCCAGATCCATGTAAATATTTGATTTGCTGCAGCCTTTTTAAAATTTGACTGATGATTGGCTGTTCCAGCCCTGCCCCCAGCATACCCCTCCACATTACAGCCAAATAAGGCCTGTACCACCAACAAACCACAGCCCCTGCCAATTGTGGCTCATCTACATACAGTAATGTTGGGAGCGACTGAATCCAGTAGTTTAGCTACAAGGATATGGACACATTGCAGAGAGTATGCTTAAAGTGTTAGCTTAGTAAAGCATATGCATATCAATTTAGGTTGTGAACAGAGAAAAAATAAGACGTATAAGAAAGGGTATACATACTTGCACGCAACATTTTGTTGGTTTGTTTTGTTTAGGACCAAGTTAACATTATTCTTTATTATGTTGAAACTGTGCCATTACATTGTTCACATTTAATTAAGAAATGCCTAATTAGTTTATAAAATAAAGTGTTTATAGTTATAGTTGCCTATGCTTGCGTGCTTACTTTAAAACTGTAACCTATATCACTGCTTTGCACAGACAAATTATTATCTGATTTAAAATTCCTTAATATTGCATTCAACTATCCGGCTAAGAATTGCTCGTCAACTTCGTGAAGAGAAAACTGCGCAAACCCGTTAAACCCGCTGTGTAATTTATGTGTCTCGCTCTCACTACAAAACGATGTTAAGTGAATCATAAAGAGACCTTGTTCTTCCAACAGCACATGCTGAATTTGAATACAGTGTCATTATAACGGGTTTGAAATACCCTACTGGTAATAATAGTTAGCTAAAACGATATCACTGTAGGTCAGGGCAGAAGCAATATTACTCAGCTAGATTAATACCACACCAGCCCAAGGATAACAGGTTAGTTGGCTTGTTCGTTTGTGTCATTTTCCATACTATACAAAGAGTGATACAACACAAAGTGGTGATGCGTGTAACCTTACTGCTAGCTACAAATCTAGTGCACATTGATTATAAATCAGCTTCCAGACAAATTAGCTACGACAGTACGTGCATTACTGGATACCGCGCATCAGATTCCTTTTCCGTAACGAAACACCTCCCTATGACCATGTCGTAGGCCTACCGGCTAACCAACTAAGTTAACAAATTGTGAGTCCCAGCAATCTGGCTCATTCGACTAACGTTGTAATACGTACTGTCTGCAACTAGCTGTTTTTTTATTGTTACAATCAAAAATGATAATCTGTATTTTAGGCAGATGGACCACGTTAGCATATTGCTTTGATCGCTAACCAGCTAGTTATAACGTTACGCCGATAAGAGACTAATTACCTAGTACCATAGGAGAACATTATGGTACCTCCTACATCAGATCAGACATCACCAATAGCTAGCTAGAACATTGTCATTATCAAGCTGAACGAACGTAATGTTACCTTACATTTATCAAGCACAGTTAAGGTTGCCTGGCTAACGTTATCTAGCTAGCAATAGCCTAAATTAGTTTTCAAATACTCTTGACGATCGTTAACGTTATAACATAGCTACGTTAAGACTTGTTTTTTATGAATCCGTCGGAACACTTGACTAATAACTAATCTAATGACACCAAAAACCTTATATTGTGATAGTATGCAGTGAATTACCTTGATAACTGTGGACTCCTCTTAATGACCAAGCCTCTGTGCTCTACGTTGTAACACACCCACTGCCACACACTTGAGCTAGCTCATAGCAGCCAACCAAGCTCTTGTATTCCTACGTCAATGTGACGTGATATCATGACGCAACCTTACCTGATATGAGCAATATAAAGAGATATATTTTCTTAAAAGATACAAAATGAATATCCATGTTATGTGATGTGTGCGTGCAGATTTTCATGTTGCGTTAGATACTTCCATTTATTGTTAAAAGCTCTGATTGTGAAATTGTCCAGCTCTTTCCTTTTTGGCTTGTAACTCCCACCACAACTATCTGTGGTGACACACACACACACACCACACATTTTTCCTTTATAAATAACAACTTTTGCCCTATTCGTCACATTACTTGACTTTTATGTGAGGTTCAGTTTGCACAGGGAATCAATCAATGAAGGAAAGCCTAAATAAGCCCAAAGATTATTGTCGGCTAGTATTTAGAAAATTTGCATTGTATACCATGACTAGGGTTGGGTATCCTTTAAAAATTTTCGATACGGATACCCTTAATTCGATGCGATCTCTATGGGAATTGAGGGGTGGGACTAGATTTAGCTGTAAATTATGCTGGAACAGTATGGAACACATGGTTGGCTAAATGACTGTACGTCATCAAAGGTCTGACGTATCAAACAAGCCTCAAATCATCACTCTGCTGCCAGAAATACAGTAGATATGGATGGATAACTTGAAGGGTTTCTTCTCCTGACTTATTTTTCCATCGAGTTCAATAGGAAAATGTGTCAGGAGAAACCACCCTTAAAGTAATCCATCCATATCTACTGCATATCTGGCAGCAGAGTGATGGTTTGAGGCTCATTTGATACCTCAGACCCTTGATGACTTTTGTCTTTTGATGTTGTTGGGTCACAGACATCAGGAAGTCATGACATGCAAAGTCAAAGGATATGCGACCAAATATTAAAAATTTAAAGGCACAGTCAACTTAGTGTATGTAAACGTTTGACCCACTGGAATTGTGATATAGTGAATTAAAAGTGAAATAATCTGTCTGTAAACAATTGTTGGGAAAAAAAAACTATAGTTTGCTAACATAAAATTTGTGGAGTGGTTAAAAATGAGTTCAACCTAAGTGTATGTAAACTTTTGACCACAACTGTATACAGTGTCCTCCACAATTATTGGCACCCCTGGTAAAGATGAGTAAAAATTGTTATAAAAAATGCACCGTTTGGTGAATTAGCTTAATCTCACACTGAAAAAATGAGAAAAATCCAACCTTTAATTGAAGTACATTTATTCTGAGAAAAAATGTATTCCTCATCAAAAAATAATAATTTTTAACAAAACCACATGTGCCACAATTATTGGCACCCCTGCATTTAATACTTTGTACAACCTTCCTTTGCCAATAACACAGCACTGAGTCGTCTTCTGTAACATCTAATAAGGTTGGAGAATATAGAGCAAGGAATCTGAGACCATTCCTCTTTACAGAATCTCTCCAGATCCTCCAGAGTCCTAGGTTCTCTCTTGTGCACTCTCCTCTTCAGCTCAGACCACAGGTTTTCAATGGGGTTTAGGTCAGGGGATTGAGATGACCAAGGCTTGCCCGGCTTGTGTTCAACCTCCCAAAATTTCCCATGTCACCCCCCTGTTGAGGTCACTCCACTGGCTGCCAGTGACCCTGGCCTACACTGCAGCCAATAAGATGGGCCCCGCCTACCTGCAGGACTTGATCCAGAACTATGTTCCTGCTCGACCACTTCGCTCGTCTACAGCAGGGCGACTTGCACTTCCCCCCCTCTGTGTCAATGGCGCTCCCTCGTCCCGACTGAGGAGCTTTTCCACCCTAGCTCCCCAGTGGTGGAACGAACTTCCCATTCCCCTACGTTCTACACCAACCCTGCCTGCATTCCGTCGTGGCCTGAAGACACACCTTTTCAGATTCCACCTGGACTGATACAACTATCTAGAACCTCTCATGGTACTTGTTTCTTGTTTAACTGTGTGTTGAAGTTTATAATAGTATTTAGAATAGAATTGTAGTTGAGCTGATTTACCCAGTTTACTATGAACTGCATTCAATGTTCAAAGGTTAATAGGGATATCATTACTTACTAGAAAAACTAATTCATGCTTTCATTTCCAGCAGGTTAGACTACTGCAACAGTCTTTTCAAAGGCCTTCCCAAAAAAGCTATTAAACAACTACAGCTCATTCAGAATGCGGCTGCTAGAGTTTTAACAAGAACCAAGAAAGCTGAACACATTACACCAGTTCTCAAATCTCTGCATTGGCTACCAGTATGTCATAGAATAGACTTTAAAATTCTGCTAATAGTATATAAATCTCTCAACGGGTCAGGCCCACAATACATCTCTGAATTGCTTCTACACTATGAACCATCTAGATCTCTTAGGTCATCAGGGACTGGTCTGCTAATTGTTCCTAGGACCAAAACAAAACATGGTGAAGCCGCGTTCTGCCACTATGCCTCCCATAGCTGGAATAAACTCCCGGAAGACATTAGATCTGCCCCTACTCTGCCTATTTTTAAATCCAGGCTAAAGACCTTTATGTTTACTTTTGCTTTTAACTGTTATTAAACTACTGTATTAATGAACTGTGTGAAACCAGCGCCTCTCTCACTGAGACTGGTATTGATGGTCATTTACTGTACCCACAGCGCTGCTCACCCTATTAGACCGCACTTCCCTATGCGTTGTGGGATACTTATGCGTTGTTGCGTGGGAGGTGAAGGACTTTACATGCCTAGTCTTGGTGAGAGAAAGCGCTGGAGGTTCTTATTGTTCAATTTTAATTATTGTGTTTTTAATTCAGAACGTTAGGTTCTGATATGCTGCTGATTTTATTTATTTATTTATTTATTTTATTTTATTGCATTCTTTTGTGTGCTTTGCATTGCTTTGCTGCTTGTCTTTCAATGATTTATTTTTTATTTTTTATTTTTGTAAAGCACCTTGAATTGCCTTTGTGTATGAAAAGTGCTATATAAATAAATTTGACTTGACTTGACTTTACTTCTATTTTATGGGAAAGATGTGCTTTATCTTATCTGTTCTGTAGTTACTTTGATGGTGTTTCTGTATGCACTTACTGCATGTCACTTTGGATAAAAGCGTCTGCTAAATGACTGTAATGGAATGTAATGCCATGGCAGAAGCTTGATTTTGTGTTCAGTTAACCATTTTTGTGTTGATTTGGACGTATGTTTGGATCATTGTCCTGCTGGAAGATTCAATGACGACCCAGTTTTAATTTTCGGGCAGAGGCAGCCAGATTCAGATTTAAAATTTCCTGGTAGTTCATAGAGTTCATGATGCCATGTACCCTAACAAGGTTCCCAGGGCCTTTGGAGGAAAAACAGCCCCACAACATCATGGAACCTCCACCATACTTAACAGTGGGGATCAGGTTATTTTTGATATAGCCATCCTTTTTTTTACGCCAAACCCACTTTGAGTGTTGGTTGACGAAAAGCTCAATTTTCGTTTCATCTGACCATAGAACACGGTTCCAGTCAAAGTTCCAGTAACGTTTAGCAAACTCCAGGTGCTTACGTTTGTGGTGAAATGACAGAAAATGCATTTTTCTGGCATGCCTTCCAAATAATTTGTTGGCATGGAGGTGATGTCTAATGGTAGTTTCGGAGACTTGATGACCCAGAGATGCAACTTTTCTCTGTAATTCTTCAACAGTGATCCTTGGGGGATTTTTTTGCCTCTCTTACCATCCTCCTTACTGTGCGTGTGGGCAAAATAAACTTGGGTCCTCTTCCAGGCAAGTTTGTAACAGTTCCAGTTGCTTTGAACTTTTTAAGTATTGCCCTAACAGTAGATATGGGCATTTTCAGGTGAGTAGCTATTTTTTTATAGCCATTCTCTGACTTATGAAGTTCGACACATTTTTTCCTCATTTGATTTGTGTGATCTCTTATCTTTCCCATGTTGATGTATGAATAAGGGAATATGGCCTCTGTGTCACCTCATATTTAAACCCCAGTGAAACAGGAAGTCATAAATTACTGCTTGAAAGTTTCTAAACACTCTGATCAACTTTTAAAAGTAAATGGAAAAAATGCTTCAGTTACATTTTGTTCATAAGAATTTCTAGGGGTGCCAATAATTGTGGCACATGTGGTTTTGTTAAAAATAATTATTTTTTGATGAGAGATTTTTTTTCTCAGAATAAACTTACTTCAATTAAAGGTTGGATTTTTCTAATTTTTTCAGTGTGAGATTAAGCTAATCCACCAAAAAGTTAATTTTTTTTATAACCCTTTTTACTCATTTTTACCAGGGGTGCCAATAATTGTGGAGGGCACTGTACATACATATATATGGCTGTAAGTCATCAAGGGTCTGAGGTATCAAACAAGTCTAAAACCATCACTCTGCTGCCAGATATAATATGGATGGATCACTTTAAGGGTTGTTTCTCCTGACTCATTTTCCAATTGAACTCTATGTAAAAAATATGTCAGGAAAAAAAAAGGATATTTAGTAACCAAATATTAAATATGATGACTTTATTTAAGTTTATGTTAATTTGTCCAATTACTTTTGGTCCCCTAAAATGGGCGGGACTATGTATAAAAAGTTCTGTAATTCCTATACCGTTAACCCAATTTGGATGTACTGAAAATTCCCTCAAATTAAAGCTTAAGCTCATGGGCTCATATTCATTATTTAATTTCAACTCCAATATGCTGTGGTAGACAGATAGAATAGCAATAACTTTGTCAATGTCCAAATATTTATGGACCTGACTGTATATATATATACACTGTATATCTATGCATTACTACAGATTACATTACTACATTGCAGGCGGTAAGTGTAGTATAATGGGTAGGGAAATTGGCTTGCAACTTAAAGGTTAAATTCCCAGTTAGGACACTGCCTTTGTATCCTTGAGCATGGTACTTAACCTGTGTTGCTTCAGCATATATCCAGTTGTATAAATGTAAGTCACTCTGGGAAAAAAAAGATGTAATGTAATGTACTATGAGCACGTTCCATATTCCTTTATGACATTTCCATACACCACACAACTGAAGTAAGGGAACAGATACATTTGCAGTCCATTCTTGTTTTTTTTGTAGGTGTCCATTGGCACTAAACTGCAGAACAGCAGAACTCATTCCTGGGGATTATCATTTCCATATCAGAAAAGCCCTGTTTCTGCCAGTCATAACTGCCTGACACGAAACAGTATTACATTTAAATTTAATAAGGTGATTTTTAATTTTCATGCCATCCACACTTTGGTCCAATTAAAACAATATCTTACGCACACACACAAACAACAGATAACAGCATTGGTGTTTATAGGTGTTATTTACAAACAGGATATAAGTATCCAAAATGGTAGACATGCTTGTTTTTCATTTTAATGTGAGTGTATTGGATTAGAGGTGCATGTGATAAAATATTGATTTAGGCAATAAACCAATACAGAATAAACAGAAAAAATGTGTGTTAAGGGGCGAGGCAAGGGAAGAACCACTCTTGAGTGGAAGATTTATCTGTCATGCTCAGCGCAACTCAGTAAGTAAACATTGTGTTATAACAAAGAGCTGGCAGTATACCTCGCTAGTTTGAACTTAACTTAAATAATGCTTTGGAAATGTCCATACATTTTTACAAGTCCAGAATCAGTGATATGAAGGTACAGTCTTCATAAATGTGAAGTGTAAAACATTGGCTGAATGAAGCTGCTGTGTGCGAACGGATTCAAATGCCCTCCGGTGGATGAAAGTGGAACTGCACCAGCTGTGTGGCAGACCATATTTCCAGAATTGTATGTGTTAAAAGTTTGGTAGTTTATTGCACTGGGTCCAGAGGGCGCAGTACTGACTGTGACCAAAGAGTTCGATCCGGGCTGCAATGCACTGTCAGCTCCCGGGTTTTGCTTTTTCCATTTAGTTCTTCTGTTTTGAAACCAGATCTTGACCTGGGTTTCAGTAAGGCTGAGAGACAAGGCGAGGTTGAGGCGCTCACAAACTGACAGGTAACGTGTGACGCGGAACTTGTTCTCCAGCGCTACCAACTGTTCATAAGTGAAGGCCGTTCTTGCACGCCGGGATTTGGGGCAACCGTGGTCAGAGCGACTACGGATCTTTTGTCGCGTAGATTCCTGGTCACCAGATTCTATGGTATTGGTGTCACTGTTTATATCTTGTTCTTTTCCTTTTTCGTTGTGGGAAGAGCCCAACTGTTTTTGAGTCTGCACTGATAGACCTGCGGTCTTAGTGTCATCAACCTGGTCCATGTCTGCATCTTTTAGATGGTCACCTCTCCTCTCTCCATCTGTTGAACAAAAAGATGCCTTTGAAGTGAAGAGGCTATTGGGAGAAACGTGTTCTTATTTTGCTTGGTTCATCGACAATACTTTACCGGCTAACTGATTTATTGAACAAAGCAAAACTTCACATACCGCTGTGACCTTTCAGCATATACATATACCTGTTTATTCAGTTTACCCTCGTACTGATATTTCCGTATCTGTATAGAGTAATTTATAACAAATTAGCCTAGGGTTTATAGATCAAAGCGGGACAGGCAGAGAAAAGGCGTTAGTGGTAGCCTATAGTCTGGTGAAGTGGTGCTGAATGGACAGCACTTTTATCGATTGGCTCAACACTTGCTTTGTATTAGGGACGCGTGAAAAAGCCTAATCTAATCATTAATAATGGTCTATATACAGAAACATTTTAGACTACTTTTCTTTATCATTCATCACAGAGCTCAAAATAATAGGTTAGCAAAAAGCGAATAGTCAGTTAGTCTATTTAGGTCTACATATTAAACCTATTTCTGAACATTTATATGCGAGACTGCTTGTTTGTTTAGCCTATGTGATTTTGGATTACATTTATCTATACAGAAGAAATGATTAATGGTTGATATGGATCAGCCGTGTTCGAATGGATTGGCGCAACGCTGGAAAGAAGAGGCAAGGTGGATGTAATCCTTAAATCACTCATAAATCACAAATCGCTTAAAATGTCATGTTGCGGGAAGCAATCCCGACCAAATCCAGCTCCACCATCTAGCCTTGACGTGCTAATGGAGTTTCATATTTGTTGGAGGATCGATAAATGTCATCTATTAAAGGTAAGTTTTAATCGAACAATATTTAGGATCAGACATGGATGGGGTTTGAAGTTTGCGCCTGCAAGCTGCTGGAGGGAGATATGCAGGATGCAGTAATGGGATATCGATCAACGTGAGCTGAGGCATCCTCAATGGGACGATTTAAACAATTACCTAGGCTGGCTGTCCCAAAGCCAATCACATACATTCAACTGGGGTACAAGCGACTGAATGTGAGGTTTAAAAAAAATGCAACATTAGAAATTAGAAAAAGGTCACCTTTCTATCCTTTTTAGACAACAAAAAAATAAAACGCGGTGAATTTCTTGGAGCAAAACCTGTGGGAACCTTTGAGATAACTCGTTGAAATTAAACGTGCAGGTAGCCTATATGCACGTCCAAGTTTAAATCTGACAAATAAGAAATGTTCTTATTTTTGCAGATATTTAGAAAATAAGTTACTTGCATGTTTTCGCCTAGGTTATTTCACTGCACGTGTTAAGATGAATTGAAAATAGTGATTCGGCTAAGTTATTACATAGCCTATTAATAGGCTACTTTAACCATTTTCGCTTATTGCTGTTTCATATAAATTTTTATTTTCACACGGAAAATATGTCTTTCTTACCTAAGTCTTTGTCTCTGAGGGTTGGTTTGCCAAAAGGACCTTCGGGCTCGGACGCGCCTGCAGCTAAACTTCCCCCAACGGCATCACTTGATGGAAGAAATCTCTCTTTCTTCGTGTTCGTTACGCCTGAAAGTGAGTCCATCTTTTTACTGTTAAACTTATTTGGATCCAGTATGTCAATAATAGAAAAAGAAATCCTGTGGCCGTGAGTCATTTTGACCCCAGTGTCCCGGTACTCCAACATCAATGAAAATATATAAGTATCTCCAAATTCTGTATCAAATAATGTATTAGCCTATATTGCTGCAGGACAAAAATGATAATATTTTATCCCCCTTAAAGAGGTTATATTGGCCGCAGTTTCTCCACGGAGTTGGCGCGCTCTGGACTGACAGCTGGCTTCAGTGATACTCAATGAATAAGGAGTCTGATATTGAAGCTGCTCTTTCCTCCCATCTGCCCGGTCATTTAAAGACGCGGTTACGAATGCTCACGTGATACATAGAAACCAGCAATTCGTGTCAGTCAGAATGTCTTTTTGCTGCATGAATTTATCTTCTAGTCGAGTTAGCCAACACTTAGTCAAAATATCTCAGGAACTGCAATAGCCTATTTGTGCCATTATGTGAAATTTATTTCATAGCCTATAGACGTCATAGCCTATAAAAGTAGCCGACAAGAGGTTCCCCTCTTGAGTCTGGTTCGTCCCAAGGTTTCTTCCTATTTACACCAGGGAGTTTTTCCTTGCCACTGTTGCCTTTGGTTTGCTCTTGTGGGGGTTTAGGCTGGGTTTTTCTGTGAAGCGTATTGTGACAATTAGTTGTGAAATGCATTATATAAATAAATATTGATTTGATTTGATTCATTCATTCAATCCTGTAAACAACGCAGTTTTTAAATATAGTAAAGTAGTAGTAGTAGTCTTTTAGTATGCTAGTGTTTGCGGTTTGGCAAACAATTTGGTTACCATCTCATATAACTAGGAGAAATAGGCTACAAAAGTTCTAAAAACCTATTTTTTGTCTGTCTGTGGAGGCGTGATAACCTTCCACCAATATGTTCAAGCATGGGCTTGTAAAAAAAAAGAACACAAAAAATATGATCTATTTATTAGCGTTGCTCCTTGACCACTGCATTAATATTGTTACGCAAATGCGTGCAATTTTTCTGGTACATTTTGCATAGTATAGTTAGCGCGTGTAAGCTGTCCTTTTAGGGCAGTTACGATTTACCCTGATTTGCTCGGATAACCTGTCGCTTGTGAAGAATACGTTATATAATATTAAGATAGATAGGCCTATCTCTTACAGTCGCCTACCTAGGGCGCTGTGGCTGCTGTCACGAAATTAAAACCATTTCTTAGAGGAATTACAAAGTATTACTATGTTCTTTCTCAACGCTGGATATAAACCCATTAGGTTATTCTAATGCCGAGTGATGTCCGAAACTGGATCAATATTCACAATAGGTGTCTACATAGCACTATATATCTGAAGACGATGTAAAGTGTATGGGGGTAGTCAATGAATGACAATTGTTGCATTTTGTCATTCATTGCTTGTCTGTGCTCACATTGACGTATTTTACGCTACCATAATGTCAACGACAAGGCTTTTTATTAGAATTAAGAATAAATAAGAAATAAGCATTATTAGAATTGTCATTTGAAATTTAAAACGTCGACCAATAACCTACCTTTGGTACCTTTTTTCATTCTTGTGTTGGTGCATCCATACATACATATGCTACGTGTAATTTATTATATTGAAATTAAACATAATGGGTTATTAAAACACAACCTTTGCCAATGCTAAAGAAGAATCTCATTTTGAGTTCAGAAACTACATATCCCATGCTGCACCTCGGTACACTGGACTCGATTTAGCGTGTAAAATCATGGCCGAGAAAGATTGGAAAGAGTGTATCAAAAGTCTGAAAGGGGTTGTGTTAGATATGTGCGGTGTTTTGTATGACAGCGGAGAAGGAGGTGGTATTCCCATTGCTGGCTCAGTAGAAGCAGTTAAAAGGTGAGATGTTATTCGATGTAGCTAACAGTTAGCCTAGTTTAGCGACGTATAACTCTTTGCAGTTCTGCGGTAGCCGTGTTGATTTCACCGACTAGCCCGTTTAAAATTAATTGGAGCTAACGTTAACGTTAGGTGAAAGCTTTTGCTGAGAGGAGTGTAATTATTTAGGCTAGATTGGCTACTCAGTCATAACTATATTTGATGTTTGATAGGAGGCTACATTGTGTCGGTTCATATCCACATGCTTACTCGGAAAAGTTGTCAGCCAGCGTTAATGTTCTGTAAAACGCTGACGGCGAGCTGTAAATTTCTTATTTTGCATGGTCCTGCTTAATTTTCAGCCTTTTTTTGTTTTTTAAAACTGAAGTTTCACTATAGCCACACTAGCAGAAAGCAATGGTAGTTGAATAAAATGACCCCGATCGAAGTGAATGAGAAGTTGTGGGCGTTTCCTACCTAGCATAGCTGCTGTGCCCATAGATTTTAGTGACTTTATAGAAGTGTTTAAAATCAAGCTGTTTTCTGCCCTTTTTCATGGCGCAGAAAACGGAATACCTCCAGGTCGTTTTTAATAGTAGCCTATATTATGTGGGGTATAGCACCACGTGTTCGGTGTCTCTACTTTGCATGTTGTTATCAGGATGTAGGTGCTGGCATTAGCCCTCCTCCAGAAATGCTTATAACTTCCTGAGAACTAATGAGTGGCTGTGCTGTGCTTGTATGTGTCTCAGACAGTGAACCGTTGTCTGTTGGCATGCCCATCAGAGAACCACATAGCAAGACCGATGCTCTTTCCCAGACCCGCTTCAAGTAGGCTACTCTAATGTAATCATAACACCCTAGCCTGTGTAAGACCACCCCATCTATCTAATGACAGGAAGCATGTTATTAGGTCATTTTCTATCCAGTGGCAATCATGCTTCTTTTGTTGAACCCTAAGGTCAGTTGAACACAAGTGTGACTTTTATGTCAGCTCAGGGGTGCAATTACACAGAACCGTCTTTAAAGAAAAGAAACACTTTTACACTTTCATGGCTAAACGATTGTGTTTTCTCCTATACCATTCATGGATGAGAATGACCCGGCACGGTGTCAGTGGCACACATCGTCACGGCTCGAACTCGAACTCGTGGTTTGCCGTACTAAGCCTGCTCCTGACTATGCTGCGAATGTCTCTGCTAGTCTCCTCCCAGCGTTGCTTCTTTTTTTTTTTTTAAAGGTGATTTTTAGGCCTGTGCAAGGTCAGTTGGTGGTGCCCATGTAATTGACGTAACACCCTACCTGTTCCGGAGCAGTAATGAGAGTTTTCCATTATGTGCGGGTGAGTGCGCCTGGCAGATGCTGACGGGCAGCAGATGTGTGAAGTTGTGGGGTGATTTGTTAAGGGGCCCGCCTCATCGGACGCAGGGTCATTACGGCGAGGGACACTGTCACTCAAGGCAGCTGTCCCGTCACCGCGAGGTAAAGGTCGGTTCAAAACCGCCCGACGCCGGCTCGCCAAGCACCCTGGGATGCAGTCCCCTCGCGAAAGAGGGAGGAAGGGACTCCGCCGCCGTAGATCTGTCTGCGTCCACCCCCGTATCCGTGGTCGTTGGCAACGTGAGGAAGAAGGGCTCGGTTTTTTGCGACGTGTGCCTGACTCCTGCACTCTGTTCGTCTAGCTTCTCCTGGCCATTTGGCAGTGACACGGGCGGTCGTAAACAGCGGCGGAGGAATACAAAAATGCACTTTCATCTTACTTTCTGATTTGGGCCGTTTTGTTTTGACTAAAATTTTGTAAGGTGGGGCTGCTGGATGGCTCTTTCGGTTAAGGCGCCACTCTGCGGTGCATGGATGAGCCTCACGGCCTAGGATCGAATCCAGACCACCCCAGTGCTGACTGTGGCCGCTAGCTCCACAGGGCGACGCGCAATTGGCTCACGGTATTCAGTCGGGAGGGTTTATTCGGACAGGGTTCTGCGTTTAAGGGCACTCGTTCTGATAAGGGCATTTCTGCATTTAAGGGCACTTGTTCTGATAAGGGCGTTTCTGCGTTTAAGGGCACTTGTTCTGATAAGGGCGTTTCTGCGTTTAAGGGCACTCGTTCTGATAAGGGCGTTTCTGCGTTTAAGGGCACTTGTTCTGATAAGGGCGTTTCTGTGTTTAAGGGCACTCGTTCTGATAAGGGCGTCTGTAAGACTGCGTGTCAAAGGTCCCACCTCCGATCATGCTTTGTGCAAGTTTAGCTGCAGTCTGCGATGTGAAAAGAAGCAGCAGTTGACACCGCGTGTTTCGGAGGAGAACCGTGAATGTCCCGGCTCTAGCCAATCGTGGTAGTTTTGCGCATGGAACACGGCTGCGGTTTCCGATGGTTGGAAATTAGCAGATTGGGGATTGCAGGAGGCTAATTGATTTAACATGTAGCATAGTCCATTTAAGCTATCCATAAAAACTTTGGAGAATGTAACCCTGGGAAAGGGCTTAGTTGGACAGATAATGTACAGACCAAGTAGATGGTCCTTACCAGGGTGTTCGTTTAATGTTTGGTCCAACCATACCTTTTCCTCGGGTGTTTTAGAGAACCATTCTAAGCATCTTTTAAAGCAAGTCTTCTAGCTGTTACATTTACAGTCATATGTTGGAATATTTAACTGAATTTTCATTTAGAGATAGTTTCTTCAGGATTGCTCTTGGAAGTATTCCACATATTCAGGAACCATGAACCTATTTCATATAGGCCTATGAACTTTGTTTTCAAAGGCAAAGATATGAGGTAGTCTCTGTGTTTTTGTTCTCCGTCTGTGTATTTGACTTATAACCATCAGGAAAACGTAACGAAGGGTCCTTGAATGAGGATAACGTTGTGGCATCGGCAGCCGTAGGCAATAGCGGTGGCGGCTCCAGAGTGCCGGTGCAAAGTTCAGCTGTCTTTGCCAACGGAGAGGTCTTCAGTTTGCCATGGCAGATGCGACCTACTGTCACTCAATCGCAGCACTGATTGTTCATTGTTCTGAGAAGGTCACATCATAATTCATTAACAATAATTACTCCCCCGACACCACCTGCACTTCTTCACTCAATTGCCCCATTAAATTACGAGGGACTATCACGTCCACCGCTCCAAACAATGAAGATGTATTTGTAGTGTAAAGGCGAGAGCTATTCGTTACATTATTTAAATGGTCTCATTTAAACCAGGAGAGCTGTCTTTATGAAGGGCAATTAAGCACTGGCTCTAATTGATCATTCATACTCATTACAATTAGGAAATATAAATAGTGGGAAAGGCAGTCATCATGGCTGTGGCTGAGTGAGAGAGTCGTCGGTGGAATGGGTAGGGGAGGCTGGATGTTAAACAGTTGTGTGGGATCCATCTCAATTTGGTCCGTAAACACCTATTGTATGCTTCCCATGATATTTCCACCTAGTGCTATTTTTCAGAACATTAGGCATGTGTGCACATCTACTATTGATTCCTAATCTTTAATGAAAACGTTCATATTGTGCTTTTAGTTATCAATCATAACACAATGAGATGCCTAATATGAAACTAAAAGAGGAATGTAGGTCTGGTACTTGCCTAATCCTCAAAGATTCTATCAAAATATTAGTGATTTATCTGGATGGAGGGGAGCTTCAGCCAAAATCTTCATTTAATATTTTGGTCCTCGCCTTAAGAATAACCGTATTTCTAGTCACACATATATAAGCCCACAACAAAGAAAGTTTACAGAACCCCACCCCAAACGATGACCGCTGAGGTGTGACGTCTCCCCTTTCCTCGACTGTAGAAAATGGGGCGGGGATGTAGTGGGGGTGCAGTTCAGATGAAACTAAACGAGTACCCAAACCTTCAGTTAGCCTACGTCATAAGTATTATGATTATGACTTCAGAAATGTATCGAAAATAATACATTTGTTGCCGTTCCACAGTGCTCTCCAATTTAAAAAGTCACTTCCGTTCATTGAAATGATGACATGAGTTCTATCATCTCTGAAAATGGTCTCCGTCAGTCTCTGGCTTGAAGGCAGGGGCCATCAGGGTTGGTTCTCAATCGCTGTAATGTGCTCTACCTCAAGGCTCAAGGCCTCGGACCTGGAGCTTCGGTTCTGCACAAATGAGACCCAGGCCACGCGGGAGAGGTTTGTGGCCAAGCTGAAGAGGATGGGCTTCGATATCTCGGTCAGCGAGGTGTTTTCCCCTGCGCCTGCCGCCCTGGCCATCCTGAAGGAGAGGAACCTTCGGCCTCATCTGCTGGTGCACGACGGTACGGC
This sequence comes from Ilyophis sp. 1 JC-2022, assembly GCA_022702515.1. Taxonomy (NCBI): domain Eukaryota; kingdom Metazoa; phylum Chordata; class Actinopteri; order Anguilliformes; family Synaphobranchidae; genus Ilyophis; species Ilyophis sp. 1 JC-2022. Next base: position 96,006,529 of record CM040405.1, read on the forward strand.
GGTCAGGCCAGCCCGCGTAACCGCTAAATTCCCTGCAGGATCCGGCAACATTGTCCTCAACTTAGAAATGAATGCAGGCTTTACTTTTTCCTCACAAACAGTTTTGCGAGTGGTGATGGGTGAACTATCCAATTTGTGTTGACAAAGGGCAGGGAAAAAATAGCATTTGCATTTATACGTGGGCCAAAATGTTAACTGAATCTTGGCTTTTATCTTTATCTTTATCGTTTAGCTTGGCTCTTAGAGAATTGAGGGCATGGAGAAAGGCCAAGGAGCCAAGTAACAAAGTTCCAGCGAAATATGAAGAAGTCTACTGCAGTGTACTTCGTATTAGATAATGCTTGGCTTGTTTGATTCTTTTCATGGAAATGTTTTTCATTACTTTTATTACCTTTTGCAACTTTATGTTTGTGTTCGTGCATCCCATTACCATGAATGTCCGTGTCAATTTGTTTCATAGCATTCTTGTACTGATAGTCTGATATATTGATTGATGATTTAATTCATTATGATGAACTAATTACAAGTTGTCATTAATTAGTGTATTCATTCATTCTCTGACATTGGGTGATGGCTCTGGCCATTTGATGTGTTTAAAAATGGCCGTACAATCTCTTCCCTGCAGATGTGTTGCCCGAGTTTGAGGATGTTGAGAAAACGGACCCTAACTGCGTGGTCATTGGAGATGCAGCAGAGAAGTTTTCCTACCAGAACCTGAATGATGCATTCCAGGTCCTCATTGGACTGGAGAAGCCGATGCTTTTCTCTCTGGGCAGAGGGTAGGTCGTGAGCTGCTGGGAGATGTATTCAGTTCAACGTGAAATATTCTTACCTGTGCCTTGCGTTTGTTATTTTTTACCCTGCATTTTTCATCAGCGAAGCTTGGTGACACGTTTAAGAAAGTAGCCACGGGCAGTGGCGGCTCGTCCATAGGGACGCTAGGGGCGGCGCCCCACTTGATTGGATAGAAATTTTTTTTTTTTTAAATAATAAATAATTTTTTTTTTTTTAAATAATAATAATTTTTCATCTGAACACATTTCATAGATTGATTGTATAAATGTATATTAATTCTAGTCAATACATGTATGTTGAATAATTGGCTTTGGTTGGTTTGCGGACATCATTACCGTCTCTGTTGCTCTGGGGCGTCGAATCGTACGTCCCTCACACACTACATTGACATGCATTGCTACCTAGCGGTTGTTGGAAGGACTGCACTTTAGCTTGAGGTCTATGATAGCATTTGGGGCGTTGGGCAGAACGCCCTGGCCATTCTCATTTAACCCCATTCAAACGAACATTGTAGTCATGGTCAGTAGTTGGCGCAAGAGAGCACACGCCGATGTCACATTCGTCCGACGAACTTTGAACTTCGTTGTTGACGCTATCTTCCAGCGACATGGCGGCTGCAGCAGATAATGTTACGTTAACGTTAGCACTCAACAGCGTGGAGTCTATTTTTAAAACTCACTTTGAGAAGCTTAGTCTACAAGAAAAACTCCGTTTAAAAGAGCTAGGTCCAGATAGGCCAGATATTCATCTACAGCAGGCGGCTAAGGACAGAGGGAAGTCGTACACACGAGTGTTCTCCAGGAGCTGGTATGATAAGAAATCATGGCTATGTGGCTGCCCAATTCGGAATGCTGTTTTTTGTTTCCCCTGCATTCTGTTCCGTTCAGAAAAACATGGCCAGGGTGAAATGCTGTGGACGAAAACAGGGATGACAGACGTTAAGCACTTTTCCGAACGAGTGAAAAAACACGACACGAGCAGAGCACACATGGAAGCGTGCCTTAAGCTATCCATGCTAGGAAGAGCTAACATAGCTACACAGCTGTCTGATGGATATCACGTCAGTATTCGAAAACACAACCAGGAGGTGGATAACAACCGACATATCCTTTCTAAATTGATCGACTGTGTGAAGTTCTGTGGGGCCTTTGAACTAGCTTTGAGGGGGCACGATGAAACGGAATCATCCGAGAATCCAGGTGTGTTTAGGGGACTTGTTGATTTTGTATCGACACTGGACGGTGCAATGAAAGAGCACTTGGAGAATGCAACCGTATTTAAAGGCACCTCAAAAACCATACAGAATGAGCTACTGGACTGTATGCTGTCTGTAATGCAAGGCCACATTGTCCAGACCAGGACCTACAAAGCACGGATTACATGTCTATCCAAGCAGATGAGACCACCGACATAACTACGCATTGTCAGCTCGTCATTGTGTACCGCTACATCGACACTGCCAACACGGTGCAGGAGAGATTTTTTGGCTTTGTTCGATTGGAAGGAGGCACGACTGCAGATGCCATTGGAGGTGCTCTCCTTGAAAACCTGGCCCTGCAAAGTTTCTTTATAAGTGAGGAGGCATGCTGATAGTGGAGCAACATTGTAAGGTAGGCTAGGCCTATTCATTTATTTTTCCTTTTTTTGTGTGCGAGATCGTCATGTTGTTCTCCCAGCTACACGCTGTCGCTCTCCAGTGTCAGTGCCGCTGTCAAGGATATATTTTTTTGCTTTATATTGTTTGCGAGTGCGACCATGATCAATGATCAAAGAATAATCTATGAATAATTTTCTTTAGAAAACAAATTCAGTAATTTTCTATATAGCCTAGATCAGGGGTCGCAACCCAAATGACAGAAATAGCCTTTTCCCCCCCAAATTCTCTAGTTTGGGAGCCGCAAGGAATGTACCCCTGGATATGAAAATAAATAAACGGTAAAGAGATGCACGTTGATTGTACAACAAACGTTTAGTAATGTCAATAAATACCCTATTATTTTTTCCCTACGCTGTTGATGTCACTGGTGTTTTAATGAGTCGATCCTCTGTTGCATGAATATGAGCATAGCCTATAGCAGGTAGCCTACATTATTAATGTGCATTAGCCTAAACAGTCAAAATGTAATCGAGCTAAATATAGACGTGATGAGTCATATTTGATTGACTGCGCTCCGGCAAAAATAGCACTACAACTGTAGCAGTTAAAAGCCCTGTTTGTGCACTCGAGTCGGCTACAATGTTACTCTATGATCTCCGTGTCTGTCATGACCCGCCCCACTTAGTCAGCCAATCACCGGCCGCCACTGGCCACGGGCCGCTGGGTGGCTCATTCGGCTCATTCGGCTAAGGCACGTGGTGCACGGATGAGCCTCGCATCCTCAGATTGAATCCGGACCGTGCCAGTGCCTACTGTGGCCGGTAGCTCCATAGGGAAACGTGCAATCGCGTCGCCCGGGGTATGGGAGAGTTCGGTCAGTTAGGGGTCCTCGTTCATCGCAATACAGCGACCCTGAGTTGTCGATTGGATGCCTGTGGACTGCGTGATAAAGCAGCGTATGAAAGATCTTCCTCCGACTCGCTCTATGTGAATTTTGAGCTGTAGTTGTCTGCTGTTGACACCACATGTTTCGGGGAGTGTGAATGTCTACGTCTCCCAAATTAGCAGTGGGGTTTGCGCTCGAATGCACCTGTGGTTGCAGACGATTGGGAATTCCAAATTAGGGTGAGAATTGGACATGTTCAGCCCCACATTGAGTGTATAATGTATTTTTAAAAAATGTAAAAACACAACATTTTTTTAATGCAACAAAGCATCCCAGTGGAGAACACGAGTAAAAAAAGTTTTAATTACATGGCTAGTTTGTTAACAAACATTAAAAAACTCCAAGCTTATACGTTTTCATTTAAACTGTGATTGGACCTTGCACGTGTCCTCCTGGGTCTGTCCAATAATGTTGTGAATGAATGAGTTTCTAATGTTTTATTTAGGATTGCTTTTATGCACTATGAATAATATAGGCATAACCATTCTGGTCACGTTAAAAGAGCACTGGTTTTGTGTCCTTGCTGGGCCATCAAAGAGAAGTAGTTCTGGAAACCTTCTGATCAGTTATAGCTATTCATTGAGTCCCAGGTCCATGAGACGCTGGTTCTTTGGCAAAGGGGGTCAAATGACTCTTATTGGAAGCTGAATACCTTGCGTTTGGGAGATTTACCAGGTCCAACATGCCTTAGTGCAAAGGGAACAGCCACAGTTGCATAGCCTAGGCACGTTGTTTTCAAAGGTAAAGCAGTAAGTCTTTCGTTCTTTAATAGCCGTCGACGGGGAAGCGGCGGACAGACAGTGGGATGAGTTCAATTCAACAGGAGGTGAAGACGGGGCAGGGGGACGTGCCGCTTAATGTCCTCCGTCACATTTTCGTTCGAGAACGAGCCTGCTTACCTCTCGTCGTGGAGGGTTAATGGCCGTTCCCGCGGAGGTCAGGTCAGGCGTAGGGGGAGCGGGCCATGACTGAGCGACGGAGAACGTCGGCGGAAGATAAACCGGTAAACGAGAGAGACGCCGCCACCCTTCCCCCCTCTTCAGCCTCCGGCGGCCTTCTCCTGGCTGGAGCTCTCCGATCCAATAAGACGCGGCGGGGTTGTCGGAGGGAACCGGCGTTCTCTCCCAGGGCTGAAGGGGCCTGTGACATTGAGGTGTCAGGCAGAGAGGGTCACGTTCGTATTGTTTTAATGGGCGTTTAAAATGGTAATGGGACGACTGTCTCACATGCGCATATTCACATGGTCACGCACACGGCTGCCAGGTGAAATTCCGGTGCCCGGGACAAAATGATAATATTATTCCCGGGCTCGGGACAATAATATATACCACAAGTTCTTGGCCATTGTCCCCCCCCCCCACCCCCACTCCTCCAGGGCCTGGGACGACGTGTCTGGTTGTCCCCCCCCCCCCCCCCGACAGTGGTGCTGGTCATGCACGTGGACCCCACATTGTGGCTTTCAGTTTGCCCATCTTCCCGCATCTTTAATTTATGGGAACTGTAAAATTCTATGATAAACAAAAACGGACAGCACTCGCTATATACTCATGAAACTAAACGTTTATGCTTGACATATCCACACATTTTGTCTATTTTTGTTTATTATATTACTTGTTAATGGGGTTCGGCACCCCATTATTTGTCAATAGATTTTGAGTATGTTTAATTTTTCAGTTTGAACTGTAAAATTCACCGATTCCCCTCTCCACAATTTCAATCATCTTAAAGAGGCCTTGAAAGTAATTAGGTGGTTGGATTTAAAAAAAAAAAAAAGTTCATATTGAAATATTGAATGTCTGCCAAGATCAAATAAACGGGTTGCAGGGTAGGTCATCCTGTTATGGTACTGTTTTTGTCTTCTGGTATTGAATATCGACTATGCCAGTGCCGACTGGCCGCTGGCCCCGTAGGCTGCCGCGTAGATGGCTATAGCGTCACCCGGGAGGCAGAGATTTCAGTTACATTACATTACAGTTATTAGGACACCCGTGTGTTACCTCACAACAGTACCCTCCCTCCATCTGCCTTTAGATGAGGTGCCCTCCTCCAGCTCAGTGTGTGTGTGTGTGTGTGTGTTTATGTGTGTGTGTGAGCTTAACTGGCAGACTGCAAGGTAAAAATAAGCAGAAGCTTGGCATTGTGTGTTTTTAGAGGAGAGCACGTACTCGTCTGGCCTCTCCTGAATTCGCAGAGGGGGGTGCAGCAATCAGCATGAGCACAACTGGCCGTTCCAAAATGGGATAAATAATTGATCACTTTTTAATTTTTAGTATGTCAAATTTCAGTTCTTTCTGTCAAAATGACTCATGAATTCAGAGGGATCCGCATTCTCTGACTTTCAGACAAGATTGCAATGATGGTTCAAAAGCCATTTGAATACTTACCCAGTGACAACTCAGTGATTCATCTAGAGTATTTATATATATTCACCCTTATCCCTTTTACACTTAAAGCAGTTAAATCAGTTGTTGCCTCCAAGCATGCTATTTGATTGTGCTAAATAGCTGGCATGTTACTGGTTCCGTGCACCCTTACCTGGTTCTGCTCTTTTCTCTGGTTCCGTGCACCCTTACCTGGTTCTGCTCTTTTCTCTGGTTCCGTGCACCCTTACCTGGTTCTGCTCTTTTCTCTGGTTCCGTGCACCCTTACCTGGTTCTGCTCTTTTCTCTGGTTCCGTGCACCCTTACCTGGTTCTGCTCTTTTCTCTGGTTCCGTGCACCCTTACCTGGTTCTGCTCTTTTCTCTGGTTCCGTGCACCCTTACCTGGTTCTGCTCTTTTCTCTGGTTCCGTGCACCCTTACCTGGTTCTGCTCTTTTCTCTGGTTCCGTGCACCCTTACCTGGTTCTGCTCTTTTCTCTGGTTCCGTGCACCCTTACCTGGTTCTGCTCTTTTCTCTGGTTCCGTGCACCCTTACCTGGTTCTGCTCTTTTCTCTGGTTCCGTGCACCCTTACCTGGTTCTGCTCTTTTCTCTGGTTCCGCGCACCCTTACCTGGTTCTGCTCTTTTCTCTGGTTCCGTGCACCCTTACCTGGTTCTGCTCTTTTCTCTGGTTCCGTGCACCCTTACCTGGTTCTGCTCTTTTCTCTGGTTCCGTGCACCCTTACCTGGTTCTGCTCTTTTCTCTAGGCGCTACTACAAAGAGACCGATGGACTGAAGCTGGATGTTGGGGTGTACATGAAGGCTCTGGAGGTACATTCTGCTTTGGCTTTACTGGACTGGGGTAGCAGCCAAGAGCGGGCCGCCGTCTCTTCTTCTGATTTCTTTAGTGTGCCTCCGCCCCGCCCGGAACTTAAATACGCAAATACACTGGCATTACATGGAATTGAGTCATGTAGCAATTTGACCTCTGCCTGTATGTGTGTGTGTGTGCGTGCGCACACTTATTTGTTTGTGCGTGTGTTTCTGTATGCATGTGTGTTTGTTTATGTATGTGTTTATTTGTTGTTTTATCTGTGTATGTATGTATGTGTGTGTTTATTTGTTTAATTGTATATGTGTATACGTGTATTTTTCAGTATGCCTGTGACGTGGAGGCGGAGGTAGTGGGGAAGCCAGCCCCGATGTTCTTCCAGAGCGTTCTGACAGACATGGGCATCCAGCCGCAGCAGGTGAGTTACACCAGTACAGGAGCATCACTAAAAAAACACTACTCATTTACACTATTAATAAAACACTCCTCATTTACACTATTAATTAAACACTACTCATTTACACTATTAATTAAACACTACTCATTTACACTATTAATTAAACACTCCTCATTTACACTATTAATTAAACACTACTCATTTACACTATTAATTAAACACTACTCATTTACACTATTAATTAAACACTTCTCATTTACACTATTAATTAAACACTCCTCATTTACACTATTAATTAAACACTACTCATTTACACTATTAATTAAACACTACTCATTTACACTATTAATTAAACACTCCTCATTTACACTATTAATTAAACACTACTCATTTACACTATTAATAAAACACTACTCATTTACACTATTAATTAAACACTACCAATTTACACTATTTATTAAACACTACTAATTTACACTATTAATTAAACACTACTCATTTACACCATTAATTCAAACATTGTTCTTCTTTCCTCTTTCTAGAAAAACACCATCCAAAATGGATCCAAATATTTCATATTGTGAGCCTACTTTTTACAAAATGATAATCATAATGCCTTTTACTTATACCTACTTATAGTAATACTGCATGTTGTTTTTCAAGCACATTGATAATCTTTTGTTATTTGGATGTGCCTATGCAATAAGCATATGCGTTTAGAGCACTTCCATGTAAGCTATTTTATGCAAACGCTGAATGTGCCGGATGGGTTTTTACATGAACATCCGCTGTTTGACATCACACGTTAAGATGCTACGCGGCCGTTTGATTGATGTAAGTGGGAGCGTTTGCAATCGTTCCACTGCAGGTGTGTCTTCCATAGCATTCCATGCAGAGACCCTGAGCAGCCAGCACCAGGGACGGCGGTGTAATTGCTTTAGTGGGTGTTGGAGCAACCAGCCAGCAGTAATCAATAAAGCCCTCATCAGCCATTTCCCCTTGCGACCAGCCCTCATTCCGCCCCTAATTGTTCCTTCCATTGAACAAGAGCCCGCTCCGAGCACAGGGCAGGGGGCCACTCCCGAGGGCCCCACGCCTGTCGCGCTCCATTCCAGCCTTTTCCTCAGCGGGCCCCGGAATAACGGATTACTCATGTAACGCGTGGCTGGAAGAAAGGCCCTCTCCAGACCTGGCCGAGAGTGACCTCCAATGACCGCCGTCGTTCCGGTCGTAGTCCTGCATTCGAGAGTTAGCGGTTACGGATTTGGGGTCAGGGTCAGTGTTATAGATTTAAGATGGGGGTTAGGGTCAAGGTTTGCAGATTTGTGATGGGGATTAGGGTTAGGGGTGCATGTTTCGTGTTGGGGGTTAGGGTTACGGGTTTATGCCGGGGTTTAACGTCAGGTGTACAGATCTGTAATGGAGATTATGGTTATGAAATTAGCATGGGGGTTTAAGGTAGGGAGTGCTCAAGTGTTCTTTATTTTTAACACATAAACACGTGAAGGCTCGATCTTCCAACGACGTGGCTTTTTTGTATATAATTTTTTTGTTTGACCGACCGTTAGTAGTTTGATGATAAGCTAGAAAGAATGAGTATTTCTCTTCTCTATGACGCCTGCGGCCGGAGCGAATTAAACGGTTGTGTCTGTGCTCTCCTCCAGTTGCTCCCTGGGGGGAGGGGCTGGCAATTTGACTAACCTCCTTATTCCCCTGGACAAGGCAACCCCTGACCTTCATTTTCCAAACAGCCCCCCCCCCACACACCCCTGAATGGGCAGTGATTGGGGCTAATTTGCTCTTCAGTGTGTCCTTTCACCTTAGTAAATCAAAAATCCCCGGTCCCCCCCGGGGTCCCACCGTCGCCTCCATATGCCTCTGCTGCAAGATGGCTTCTGCAGGCATCACTACCCATGTGGAGCCCTGCGCTCCAGGTCCACGCTCGCCTGTCTGCCCAAATCAAAACGCACAGCCGCCACGCCAGCGCTTAATCATCGCCCCTGAAAAAAATTCCCAAAGGTCAACTTCTTTTACAGAAGGGAGGTGCGGCTTCTCTGCTCTCTCTCACACTCACTCTCACTCTTTCATCTCTCTCTCTCTCTCTCTCTCTCTCTCTCTTTCTCTCATGTTGTGTGCTGTAATAGTCCCATATTTCTCTGCCTGCCATAGGACATTGCTGTGGATTATTTCCACCAAGGTGAAGAGGGTTATCGTGTCACACATATTGGCACTAAAACATTTAGGGCTTTATGTGAGTGGTTGGAAATGTGTACTTCAAGCGGTCTTAAATTCATCTGTGAGTTGGGGGGGGGTGGATTTATGACGTTTGTGCACGAAACCTGCCCAATTCCCTGTAAAACCGTTTTCCTCCAGCACAGCTGCATAGACATCACCAGACACTGGCTCTCGGTTGGCCACGGGGTAATAATGCTCCACAATAGTGCTGTCCATTTAAAAGACACGTTTTTCCTTACCTGTAGAGAATACTTTTGAACAATGGTTGTTCACTAATCTATTTTCCCTCCAATTGAGACACAAAAGGGGTTTTATTTAAAAATTGATTGCATTCTTCTGGAGCATTAGCCCATGAATAATGAACCATTAAAACTACTGCGTATGCAGATGAGTCACTTAAAAGTGACTTTTCTCTGGCACTTGTCCGAAGTGCATTTGACAGCCTGGATTAAAGCCCACTGGGTTAAATGCCAACTGTGCCTTTGAGTCCCATTGGCAGGTGTCACTCGGGGGGAAGGAGGTCCTCAGACAGCAGGTAGTCCCCAAACTCACTCTCAGCCCTTTTGCTGATTGGTGCCTGCATGCTGTGACATGCCTGTATCAGATGCAAAAACTGTGCTGAGCTTTAGCGGATTGGCCAGTATAAAAGAAAAGGGCGTATGCCATAGGCTTGTGTTAATGCAGTGGCCTTTCCCATTACAGAACCTGTGTATGTAGTGCGGCGGCCGTACTTCCGACTGTGTTTGACCGTCCGCTTGACCACCTCTCCTCCCGCTCGCAGGCACTGATGATTGGAGACGATCTGATTAACGATGTGGGCGGGGCCCAGAACTGCGGAATGAGAGGGCTTCAAGTGAGGACGGGAAAATACAGGTCAGTGTGCGCGTGCGTGCATTAATAGCAGATTGAGTCATATGATGGCCCGGTGTGATGATGCGAAATGCATGCGCCCAAGAGGTGATGCATGTGATAGGCTGCTGCTGCTGCTGCTGGTGTAAGTGCACATGTCAAGCTAAAAAAGTAGCTTAAACATAGTCATCTAATCCTCTTTAATTTATTATTTATGTTTAATGTTGAACGGCATTTTTTACCAGCCATACTGTACAGATTCAGGTGCTCTTTTGACGCATGATCTCTGCTTTATCATAAAATAAGTTGAAATAATTTGTTATACAAATACAGTTTGTTAACGTGTGAGTTAACATCTGTGCTCATCTGCTTCTTTAGTAAATGTGGAAACATGGTTTCTGTCTGTTAGCATTTGTGTAATAATGCAAAACATATCCGCATTTGTTTCAGTCAATATGTTTAGTCAAATATCGGTTATTGATATTGGCTGCATAATATCCATATTGTTCACCCAATATAACCAAATAATCAGTGTTTTGTGCAGTACTCTATAATGGTTCAATTGCACAGGTGATTGGTTAAATAATTGTTGATTACGTAATTGTTTAGATATCAATGCCGACGTATGTGCAGCACTGTTTAGTTCAGTATATAGGAGCACACCTCTGCTCCAGTCAGAACCCATACATTTTTTTACTTTGGCATTAGTAGCACCGTATAATGACTTGTGAGAGAGTACATTACTAGTGCTTGATATTCTTGATTCATAGTTTCTGTCATGTGACCTGTGCGTTAAAGATGTGTGATGTTGTACCACTAGAGGGCGGTACAACTCCAGAATTAGTACAAGCTGCGATTGCCTGGCTTGGAGAAAGTTCTCAGGCATTCAGTTTTCTAAAGGACTGATTCTTTTTAATTTTCCATTGAAAATTCCATTGTGCACTTTACTTGTTGTAAGTAAAATGTGGTCAAATTTCAAAGCAGTGGAGTCATTAACTGGAGTAACAAACTAGATAATGTTATGATAAAAACTTGGCAATACTGGTGTGTAGCCTATTAGCAATAGCATCGAGGTTACCACAGAACTGACGAACCCAAAGGTTACAATGGCAGTGCCCAGTCTGGGATTTGAACCTGCATTCTCTGAGTTCCCTGTCCATTACACTACCCTGCTGCCTCAAGTACAAATACAAAATGGCAAGAATCAGCCTAGCCATATAACCAGCGCCGTACCGTGGGATGTAGAACCGGGCCTTCAGTAACCTTACCTTTAAACGGATATTAACTCCCAACCTGTTCCCATTTACATTTCCTGCTTATCAATTAAGCATCGATTTAGTGAATAACATAAAATAATAATATAAATTTGTGTTGTGAAGCGCATTTTTTTTTTTTTTTTAAAATAAAAAAATAATAAAAATATAATATATGTGTGGGTAGTGGGGTGCACTGGAAAAAAAAAAAGGCATTTGCTTTGAACTGAAACTGAACCTGTTTGGATTCTTGATGAACAATCCAACAATTCACTGAATAATCAAGACCAATATGCATTCTATATTGATTAAGAAATGATAGAAATGAGATGGCTACAACTTGAGATGGCAAGGATGGCAATAATCTGAATAATTAAGAATTAAACTTTTTTTTTGAAAATAATTAAAATGAATTGTATCTCACGTTGTAGCGTTTTCTTCTCGTCACGTTATGTAATGTAATTAATTTTAAGGCTGCGGTCGATTTTGCCGAAAGGATTTAAACATTAGAACGTAAATACCAGGAGGAATACCTCTTGTTAATTATATCAAACCAGCGTTGAGCGCAATGCATAATTCAGGCTAGAAAACAAACTTATGAAAACCTGTGCCGTTTCATGAACATTTAAACTGCAGTATCTTCGCGTGACGTAGTGACGTTTGCATGTCATCGTAAATGTAGATATAGGAAAACACTGCACCGGTTTATGATGCAAAGAACAGTGCTATCTCAAAATAAACCGGTAATCATTTCACCTATTGGACTTGGTTATTGAGCAAACCAATTGTTTGATTGTTTATCAGGCAAAGTAAATGGAAACAGGTTGAGAGTAATCGTCCGTTAAAAGGTAAGGTTACTGAAGGCCTGTTCTAGGTCCCACGGCATGCCTCTTTATATAACACACCGCATGGGTGCTCAGTCATATTCAAGAGGCCTGCATCTAGTATGGGTGCAGAATTAGCAGTAAAATGGCTGATTATAATGCTTATAAAGGCGGGGTCCATAGGTGTCGTAGTATTGGGCGTGGTACAGTTTGGCTCTGTGGGTGGGGTGCCGCTCTCTCACCCTTGAGCAAGGTTATGCGCCTAAATTGCTTCAGTAAAATATCCAGCCATCTGAATAATATGTAAAACTGCTAGCTGCGTAAAGACACTTGGGAAGAGTGCGTTTTCCTATAAAACGGATAACAGTCTCCCGCCATCACGGAAAACCATCACGGAAATTCCTTTGAGAATGTGTCAGCTGCACTGCTAACAACTTTTTCTCTCCTTTTTTTTTTTTTGCTTGTTAAATTTTATCCAGCGACATTATCCATGTCCGTAATCCTAGGTTGTTATACACCTAGAATAATACGAGGCCTTGGCTTTCCTAGGCTAATTGAGACGAATGGGCCCCAGTTTACCGTGAAGCTGATTACAGAAACATATGGCCACTCATTTAAGGACCAATATAATGAGCGTGCATGCGTTAGTGAGTGAGTGAGAGGGAGAGGGAGAGGGAGAGGGAGAGAGAGGGAGAGAGAGGGAGAGGGAGAGAGAGAGGGAGCGAGAGGGAGAGCGAGGGAGAGAGAGAGAGAGAAAGAGAGGGGGAGAGAGGGGGGGAGAGAGAGCGAGGGAGAGAGAGAGAAGGAGAAAAACATGGAGGGAGGCTGTCAGAAAGGTAGAGCGAGCATAAAGGGTACTCGATGTGATCAGTCTGTACACAGGAGCCATTGCCAGGACTTTGTGTTCTACAAAGCCGCAGAAAGGAGTTGTGCAACAGTGAGAAATTATAAATGAGAGACGGTGGAACAGCATGTCGGGATATCAGCAGGTGCGGCATTGTGGGTCACACCGTGCTGACAGATTGTGAGTTTGACCCCAGAGTTGCTTGTTCTGCTACCTCGCAGGATAAATCACAATCATGTGAACACCAAGTGCTCAGCAATCGCTTGAATGCCACCCAGCTGCAGTTCACATTACTCTGTGGGACACTCAGCATTTGTGTGTGTGTATGTGCGCGTGTGTGTGCGCGCGTGTGTGTGTGTGCGCGCGCGTGCGCATATGCTTGCGTGTGTGTGCCCGCGTGTGCGTGTACCTGGCACAGGTCAGTGTTTTATTCTCTCTGGTCTTTATTGAGTTCCATTGTGATGTGCGATGCTGGTCTTTGTTCAGGGCTGTCTCTCACCTGGCAGAGCAGCCAGCAGCTTCGTGGCTCTTACATCACAGGCCATCACTTACAATTTACAGCGTAGTCATTTGACACTTTTAGCCGAAGTGACCTACAAGGGTGCATTTAACATGGTAATTGTAAATTAATTCTAAGTTAATGCTTAAAAGGAAATGCAGTACGTGTTAATCAGGGGGTTGCTGGTTTCAGTCCTTTGTGAGGCACTGCTGTGGCACTCTTGAGGAAGTAACCTTAACCACCTCATTAGGCACACAGCTGTAGAAATGGAGAAATAAGAGATAAGTTACGTAATTGGAATCTACTGAACCAATAAACAGCACGGTAAACTGCAGCGTCACATATTAAGGTATATTTTGGATTATTTTCTTCAGTGTGACAGTGTAATTATATTTTATTTATTAGCATTTGGTGGTTTGTTGAAATGAGAGAATGCTGCTATGTGAAATGACTGCCTTCATGGGGTTACATCCGATGTGGCTCAGCCTGCTTTGATGGGGAGTCGGGCAGTGAACACTCATCTTCGGCCACAGACACGTGTACGCACACACGCGTGTAGACGTGCTGATACAGATTCAGGCTGCACTAATTCAGTGAAGGCTGTGCGTCTAACAAGGCGTGAATGAACGTGTGGATATATTTGGTGCCGGCCACACGTCCTTATTTATCTCTGCGTCTTGGTTTGAAACAAATCTGTTTGTGCACTTTTTATTTCATGAGTACCGCTGTATCAACCCAGTGTTTAGCTCCGTCAATTCTTGTGTCTCTAGTGCAGTAATTCTACATGCATTATGATATAGCTTTCTGTTCACTGTCTTTCAGGCAGAAAAGCTGAAGAAAGGCTTTGATTCTCCTTTATATCAGCTGTTCAGCTGAGCAGTGTCTTTCATAGTTTGGTGCTTAATGATTAAAAAATGTGTGTGTGTGTGTGTGTGTGTGTGTGCCCCAGTTGGCCCGGCCTCAGTGCCAACACCTCTCGTTTGCTCTGCTCCGATCCCTCATTCCCGCTAACCGCTAAGTCATTCAGCAGAAACACATTTGACTGCCGTCCTTTTGGTAGCCCCTAAGCATTTGCCCAAACATTGCTAATTGTTTGCCGTTCCACTCGTTGGGCCCATAAACATACGCGAGTCCCGAGGAGATTTAACACTGTTTAACTCTTCAGGCCCAGTCCCGACAGGAGCCCGTCGGGCGGGTGATAAAGCATGCGGATGATTTGTTTTTTGGAAACGCAGCTGTTTCCAAGCGGAGCAGATGTTGCGCAGGCCCTCGCGTCCCACAGGGCCCTCGTCGGCCACAGCTTCAAACGCCAGCGTCACGCCAGAGAGCAAAAAATAGCTGCTTCGAGATCGACCAGCTTGATATATACTTCGGTGCAGTCGGGATATGAGCCCTCTGTTCCCCGAGTTATTTGCACAGAACTTGTTTCTTGCCGTCGTTGCGCTGGTTGTATAAGGTGAGCGGAACGGCCCTGGAATGGACGGTATCTGCTCTGCTCCCAGTTCGCCCGGGGTGGGGGTACGTTGTGTAATGCTCCAGTCGACTAGTTCACATAGTTATCTATGGAAATGTTATTGCCGTGCGCGCATGTCGTCTACAGTACAATGCACTGTGGAGTTCTCTGTTCGGAATTTCCTCTTTTGCTTTTCTGTTTATTACTACTTCTAGTGTATATATAGTCTTTTTCATACAATTTGATTACTGTAGAACACGTAACGTACTGAGGCCGTGATGTGAAAGTTCAAAAGCTTTGTGTGCGTGCGGAACTAAATGCCAGAAAAAAATCCAAGCTTATCGATTTATAACAGGGTAGTTTACCTTAAAAGCCTAATGCAAAGTGGTTAATTTTCACTAAATATCGCCGCATGTACTCAGCTTAGCGCCGCTTAAATAAGTTAGTTTCTGCTGGGGTCTTAATTTGACATATTCGGTCTTTGTCACGTCGGCTCTTTCCGTATCTGTAGGTCATCTGACGCATACCAGCGAAGGATTATAATGATTGCTATACTGCGCTGCGTGCACAACCTGAGTGCACTCATTCATGTGTTTATGTGACATGCAAGGCTCAGAAAGATTACAATCATTATAGGGGAGGCCTCGCCACAGTGGCAGCTCGCAGTCTCCACTGATTGCCTTGTAGATTGCGTTTCAGGGGCGTCTGTTCGCGGCGAGTGGCTGATTGTGCCTGCTTCGGCTAAAAAATATCTAACTTTTCCCATGCCAAAAATAATGAACGGACAAAAATAGTCGAGCTTGAGAACTGTGTAATGTAGAACAGGTTTTGCCCTAAAGCCAGAATGCAGAGGTACTTTAGAGCCCTGATGTCATTAACACACGTGGGAACCTGCCGTCCTCGGCTTTCTAAGTGAGTATTAACCGTAAACTGTAATCTCAAATAACTGCTTTTCAAAATGTCACTGGTATTCACATCAGTTTGTCATTTGTCCACACTTTGCCAATTATATGTTCACTGAATCGTGCGTACTGGGTTACCTGCCCTACCTAACGCAGTAAAAGTAATACTTGGGTAGATTTATGAGAAGATAAATTCTCAGGAAAGGGTTTAGTAGGACATTGCAGACACTTACAAATTACACTGCCTGGCCAAAAAAAAAGTTGCCATTGCACCCGTCATGCATAGTGCCCACTGTACAGGCCTCTGGAGGCAGTGTTATGATCTGGGGGTCAGCTGAGTACCTGAATGTACTGAATGACCAGGTTATCCCATCAATAGGCATATTCCAGGACAACAATGCCAAGATTCATCGGACTCAAATTGTGAAAGAGTGGTTCAGAGAGCATGAGGAATCCTTTTCGCACATGAATTCGCCACCAGAGTCCTGACCTTAACCCCATTGAAAGCCTTTGGGATGTGCTGGAGAAGACTTTACGGAGTGGTTCGACTCTCCCGTCGTCAATACAAGATCTCTGTAATGGAGTGGGTTGGTTCAGAGGACCAGATGCGACAGAAGGGGTTTCAGACAAGTGACCCCGGAGGGACACCAATATAATGGAGCGGACTCCGTAGGAGGGAGAGGGAAAAAAGGAAAACCAGAAAGGCTCCAACTCCCAGTACGAGGGAGTGACAAAGGAGACTTAAAAGGGGAGAAAAGGAAAATGACCCAACGACTAGAAGTCAGCAAAAGCAATAACAAGGATAGAAAACCTCTGCTCTCAAGATGAGGGGAATCTAAAGAGGAACAAACGGTAACAGAAACAAACGGTAAGGAAAACAACCCGGAAGTATCGGGCGAAATGCTCGTAGGCTAAAGCGAGAAAAGAACAAAAGAAACAAACACTTAAACTCAATAAAAGAGAGAATCAGAAACCACAATTTCAAAAGTACTGCTATCAAGTCCCGCATTGTTTAAGCATACAGCAGAAACAAAGCGGTCAATAGAAAGCACTTGTCCTGTACCTTACCGGCTTGAATGTTAAAACGAAATAGAGTACTCAAGTGACTACGTCACGCTGGTTTCGGAAGTAAATTTCCCATTCATTTAGAGTGTCGACATTAACTAAAGCTTACTTTTAAACCATTTCTACTGATTATGTCTTACCGGATTGTTCAATATAACGCTCTTTCGCAATCTATGTCGTTTTTATGGACCAGCTTCGAGTATATTTTACGTTTTCGTATTTTTTGTGTGAAAATACCAGCGCCGGCACTGTTTTAAAAACTCCACGTCCCATATTTCCGTCCGAACGTGCAGCCTTGTCTCCAGGTCTCCAGACCGTCAGATAACGGTAGCCAGCAGTAGCACACAGCTCCGTTTTTAAACACTTTTTTTTTTAACGTTAGCTAGCTAGCTTGAAGGACTAAAAGCTAGAATTGCTTTATGTGGTTAACCGTAGCATAGTTTCTGACCTTGTCGGGCGGGCTTCTCTACTTAGCAAGCTAACGGTAGCTAGTCTTCGGTGGCAGTAGTCTACTCCCGTAATCAAAGCTAAAGGCGGTCCAACGAAACATTAGCGTGCAAATTTTTTTTTAGCCTGTGTAAGGTTCATTGACTTGCTGCGGATTAATATGTCCAAGTAGACACAATCCCTGGAGTTTATTATTAAGCATTTGTTGGCTTCTATTCCTCATACTTGTACCTTGAAACATAGCTCCAATTAGTTCCACATTTTAAGTGATATGTGTAAGGTATTTTTTGTCAAAAAGCAACTGTACAGTAGGTGCCCTGTAGTAGGTGTCCAATTCGATTTCCATGTTGACTGCATTCACCAGCTCCCATCAGATCAGTCTGCGAGACTCTGCAGAGGCTAATGCAGTTTTTCTTTCTCTTCGCTTG
Organism: Ilyophis sp. 1 JC-2022; assembly: GCA_022702515.1. NCBI lineage: Eukaryota > Metazoa > Chordata > Actinopteri > Anguilliformes > Synaphobranchidae > Ilyophis > Ilyophis sp. 1 JC-2022. The sequence continues at coordinate 96,024,255 of CM040405.1, forward strand.
TGCCACTGAGAGAGTGTTACAGGAATGGTGCCGAGGTTAAAACAGCGACCCCGCCCCCAAGCGCCGTGCAGACTGCCACCATTAAGGAGTTCCATGTTATGATACAGCGTATAGAGAAGACAGACAGCCCTGAAGAAAAATAACCCTTCAAAAAAGGTGGTGATATCTCCCCCTGACCAATTGAATCTATCATTTCTGGGACCTAGTGGCGTCGCTAAGGGTGGGGGGCTGAGCCTCATCACAAATTTGCATAGCACCGGCATTTTTTTACAATTTTACTATAAAAAAACATCAATTATCAGCACCTCCGTGTATTGACATAGCACCTCCAGAGAAACATTCCTGGCACCGTGCCACTGCTGGGACCGCTAACATGCATGAAGCTCTCCTTCTCCGAGATGCTTTACGAATACGGGCCCAGGCCTCAGAAGACTGCTGACACTGCAGCTCGGCTGGCCGTTCTTGTTATTGTTCTCATACTGGACTTTAAACAGTGGCTGAAGATACGGCGGACCGTGTACGTTCGGATTGTTTGTGCAGAGGGTGACAGTCTCACGCTCTGGGTCGTCAGACGCAGAGTCGGCTCGCCGCTGGCCAGTGTTAAAGAGAGACAAATCCCCCCCCCCCCGAGCCGGAATACTGCCAAACCTCTGTCAGAGGGTACGGCGAGCAGCGGGCTTCTCTAAACTGTTTACCGTTTAGAGCTCGCCTCGCGTTCTCACCCTCGCAACGGCCTTCGGTAATGGCAGGAGATTCTGGGACTTTCCCGAATAAACATTCTGAGGTAAACGTTGCGGAGCCGTGGGACAAACTGACGACGTGTGGGCCGCGCCTGGTCAGGGACTCCCCAGGAAACGGCGATCGAAACACCCCCGTTGGGGGGTCACCCGCCAGCCGATGGCGCGGCAGATTGCCGTTCCGCCTCTGAGCCGCGCTCTGGCCACACAGAAGGGGGTTATGTGAGTTTGTCACACTCACGTTGCGGTGTCAAGTTAATGTTCACAGAATGGCTGCTGTACCGTAACACTGTGAGGCACAGTGTCATTTGCTGTGAAATGATTGGTGAAGTTTGACACATTCACACTTCAAGGCAAGCTAAATGTTAATGGTTTTACTACTGCATAGTAACACTGTGCCCACTCTGCTCACAAATAAATGGTAGTGTTACCCCAAGCCCTCCTCTAGGCATTGATTAACATAACTGTTTTCTGTGCATTGAGTGGCCCGTGTACTGTTCCGTGCACCAGGTCTAACACACTTTTTGTGGTCATAGTACCATTTGCCTTTTTAACCTCAGGCAGATGAAAGAAGAGCGAGAAGGTTCCATATAGTGTGTATGCCGGTTCTGGAAAGTGCAAATAGTGCAATGGATAGTGGCAATGGAATTAAGTTTTACAGTTGTGGAGGAAATAGTGTGCCGTGCATCACAGCAGTTGAGTACCGTATGAAATATTCAGAATCTAATCACTTCTGGGAAACGATGAAGCAAACCCTGGAGCTGTTTGACGGGTCATGTGGTTATGGGTTTTCTGTGTGCTTATGAGTTTTTCTGCCGCTGCAAGTCCGAGCGGGCTTCTCCCCGGCGCTCCGCGGAACCGCGTGACCACGCGGTTACCCGCGTCTCCCGACAGTGCGTTTTTCGGTCTCCACCGCCCACGGCGCACACGTGCTACTCCCCGGATGTGCGGTAAGCGGGGTGTTTCTCGCGCCGTCGCGGCCGCTGGAGTCGAACTAAGTGAAGTCATTATATGTAATGTGCGTGAGGAAGGAAAAAAATCATTAAGGAAAGAAATCTGAAAAGCGGAGAAGGTAAACAAATCCCGCCACGACGAGAACCCCCCCCTGTACTTAATGTGCATTTCAGTGGCACTTAGACGTCTCACTTCATTAAACCCTTTTATCTGGGGAAAGATGAGCCCCCTTTCCCCAGTGCCCCTCTAACAGGCCTGCAATAAACTGACGCCGTTTTTCTTTTAACCACCAGCCGCACCGTTTCACATCGGCGGCACGGAGGCCGCGTTATTTCTCCGACCTTTTTGATCTCTGCATCTTGTCGGGCTGGAGGCAGACCTGGGTTCAAATAGTATTTGTTTTGGCTTCAAATCTGTGCTTTTCTGTGCTCTGTTGATCTTGCCTGATGCATTTTAGCTTGCTAGGAGGAGCAGATGGGCTGGGGTTTACACTTTTGGGATTATTTAATTTGTTCCAATACACCAGGCAAGCTTAGTCAAATGCAGAAAAGTGTATGGATCCAAAACAGATACTATTTGAACCCAGGTTTGGCTGAAGATGTGTGCGTCTCATTTCCAATCACTGAGAGAGGTGAGCGGGCCTCTCTGCAGGAGGCTTTTGTGACCTGTGCCGTTCACAAGCTCCAGCAGACCCTCTGAGATAGCTACCCTGTACTGTACGTACTGCATTTCGTGTCCGGCTAACGTTTCGCCCTTCGGTCGGTGTCGTTTGGCTTCGCTATTGTGACGAGCCCGGGTTTCGGGTTTCAATTTGACGTGTCAAGCCATTTTTTTTTGTTTGTTTTTTGTTTTGTTTTTTTGCCCGTCATCTCCAGACAGTTATGAAACCTCTGTCTGTGGAGATTATAGCCCGAGTGCCTACGAGCAGACAGTTGTAGAACAGGATTTTTACTGTGTGCTCTTCTGTAATGGAGCTTTTCTTTCTTTTCTTAAAAAAAAAAAAAAAAAGCAGACGCCAAGCAAACACTCGTAACTCGCTGGTCCTGAGGGCTACGTCGTTCTGGCGTGCTAAACTGGTCCCCACCCTCTTTTGCTCTTTTGCCGCTACAGGCGAAAGGATCGTTGCTGCTGCCAAGGTCGACGCCGAGCCGTGCTCCTCGACCTATTCAGGAGCCCGGGTTCGTGGTAGAATGCAGCGTAATATAAAGAACATGACTGTATTCAGAAACGCATCCTGCCTCACAAATGAATTCGCCACGAGGGGAAGGTGTCGGGGAGAGTCGATGCGTAAGCAGGCCGAATGGCAGGTCGTGAAGTTTTTAGGAGTCCTAATCGAGCGTGGCCCAAGGACCCCGCGCGTGTTGTGCAAAACAGGTTCCTTTGAACCGACTCAGGAACTGCGCACTTTCCTCCACTGCGAACCCCACCCCCACCACTCACCCGCTCACAAACTCCAAAAGAACCAAAAATAAGAGCGGGGGAACAATGCGAGGTAAGGTCATCTTTTGTCTGGGTAGTAGCAAACAGACAGATAACGTAAACATGGCGGTGTGATTGGGTAGGAGGAGGAGTGGTGGCTTGGGCGACTTGGCAGACGGTCTCAGGATGGGAGGGTGGGGGGAAGGGGGTGCTGGGTAGCGACAGTCCTGTCCGCACTGGGGGGGGGGGGAGCACATTTTGGCCTCATGCCATCTCACCCCCCTCCCACAGGAGCAGACAGGACACATGCACTGTATCATCATGGGCTTTTGCATAAAGCAGTCATTCCATTGTTCTGTTCCCCCTCTCACATAGTCCCCTGATGGCAGATAACCGAGGCCATACTAACTTTAGTTCCTCCTGTAGGTGTTACACTGCTGTTGTTCCCTGCAGCATGTGTGTATGAATTTGGTAAGTACAAGGAAGGGCGTCACACAAAATCAAGTCATGAAGTCACTCTTTCCTACCATATTTTTATATATAAATGTCATGAAAAATTAAATGTGCGATAAAGTACATTTAATAGGCGGCTTAGTGTAGCCAATGCTCTTCATTATTTACATATGGGAAGTGTACTTTCTAGGCCTAGGATTTCCAAACCAGATTCTGGGAAGGCACAGGACGTCATAAGCAAAATAGGAAACAATCTTTCCCTTTTACGAACACTTTGTTTACATTTCCATACATTAAGGATAATGTATTTAACTTTTTTTTCTTTTTCTTTGACTTTGTCTGGTCTGCATTCTTGGTAACGCAGTATTGCGTTTTTAAATGGCTATAAAGTAATGACATTGTGATTTAGCCATGCTGCCATACACAAATGTAGTGTAGTAACACAGCTGCCTGTTGTATAAAAAGGGGTAAACAGTTAAACCATTTCAGCAGCTTGGTGGTTTTTAGCATTTACCTTTTTTCACTGTTACTAAATTAAACTAATGCTAACACAGGGTGGTAGATGGAGGTACATGCGGCATCCACATTAAAATTGACAACAATGCTCTTTTGTGTTTTCCATTGCAGTCGCCATTGTAACAAACCACAGGGGTCGAGCACAAGTAGGCATTTTGGCTACGCGGTCAGATCGATTTATCCAGCTGCCAAAAGCCTATTTCAGTCTCTTGGAATTGGCATTGACAGCTCTGCCCCGAAAAATCTATTTAATCAGGTCAGGAATCGACCTCAACCCTGTCGTATTGTTGCGCTTGCTCTGGGCATGCTGGGATACGAGCGCCTGCTGCGCCAGGATTGGATCCTCCCCTCTCAAAGACACGGGAAGGATTCCCGGATAAATAGGCCATGAGCGTTCCCAAACGGCCATTACAAAATGTCACATGGAAGTCCTGGCTGTCTCTCGCCTCTGCCTGCTCTCTGCTGGAATTTCCGTTAGATTTCCGAGAGGACTACAATGATATCCTTCCAAAGATGACTCGGGCCATTTCATTTTGATGTAAAAAGCCCTGTCGTCAGCCGTTCATAAGGCCGAGAAGGACGCAGTCACCTTTGCAGTCTGTAAGAGGCCAATATAAATATCTGTGTTTACACTGGTGTCATTTTGACGGAGACATCTGGTAAAACCTTAAAGGATGCCGCTGTTCTCTTAAAAAATGCAATCCAACACAAATCATTTGGCTTTGTTTAGTTTTTAAAGTATACCTTTATTTATCCAGGTGAGTTAAACTGCTAACTCGAGCTAGGATTCAATCAACATTTGCCCTTTGAGTAACAATCAAAAGCACTAATCATTTTCTTTTCTTCACAAACACAGTTCAGCAGGTTCAGCAATCACTAAACAAACTCGCAAAACTGAATTTGAAGTGTTGAATTGGCCGTACAAAGTGTCCAACTAGTCTTTCTTTATTTATAAGGCGTTATTTATAATGTGTAGAGTCCTGTTTCTCAAATCACAGTCCTCGAGGGCTCCTGGTTTTCCACCCTGACTTTACCTGGGAGTCAGTTGTAAAGACAGTTTGGCCAATCAGTCGCACTAATTGTTCAGTTAATTGCCTGGGAGAAAAGAAAACCAAGGCTGGGTTTCAATTCGAGGGCCAAATTTGAGTATCCATGGTCTAGATATGGTCTGGATATTCAAATCTGGAGCTCAAATCCAAATCCGGCCCTGGTTTTTTTTCTCCCATGTAATTACCTGAACAATTAGTGCTAACCAGCAGTTCTTGGACCTCGAGGACCGTGATTTGAATACCAGGGGTCTGGAGCGTTCGTCCGAACACTAGGCTTTTCGTTATTTTCCGAGACCCACTTTGGCACCGTTTAAGCTGCGGTCATTTATAGTGCAGACGGCACATCTGTAGAAGATGTACAATGTAGATGTGGGCCTGCTGGCGTGTTCAGCTCTTACAGGTGTGCCTGTAACTGTTTTTGGCTGAACACTGACACATCTCTCACCGACCCAGGGTGTCAGGAGCCCCCGACAGAGCGTTCTCCAAAAGCAGGCTGCTCTTTATCAACTTTAAAACGTTAATTATTTACATGTCCTTTTACAGAGGCGGACAAAGAGCCTTACAGTGTGACAATGAGCTAGGTTTATCCAAGCTTACCAAGGCCCTGCTATAGTACTTTTCCACTCCAGGGAGCTGGGGGGGGGTGTGTGTGTGTGTGTGTGAGGGAGAGTGTGTGAGTGACTTGTCCTGGTTCACAGATGGCAGGCTGTAACATCACTCTTAAACTTAAACACACATGCATAAAGCCCAGAGCCAGGCCCCAGCCACCTTCCCAAAAGCAGGGGCCAGGTTTTTTAAACACAGGAGCAGACACAAGCATTCACCCGACTCACAATAGGGCCTTTTCTCTGACTGCATCCCCCCTGCCCACATGGTCTGCTTCAGAAGCACTACACACGCATGCACGCACACACACACACACAGATGCGCACGCACACACACATGCACACACACACACACACACACACGCACAGACACACTCAGATGCGCGTGCACACACACAAACACACCGCACACACTCGCACACACACGTACACTCTAAATTGAAGGCAAACAGCACTCTGGTATTTCCAAAGAGAATGACCCTGCAGATGCAGTTCCCAGGGGCACTTGGTAACAGCAAGCTGCTGAAAAATGTGGGTCACTCTCTCCCCAGTTACAGAGTGATCTGCTGGAGGAAGTTCTGGAACATTCAGGTGATGGATGGACAGCTCTGTTGTTGGCAAGACTGGTCACTTCCTCAATGCAGACCAGCTATATATAGCATTTGAGGCAAAAGAGAAAAAGCAAACCAAGGATTTTCCAGTTTTGTATTGGAAGTCCACAGAGATGTGTGCGTAATGATTACAACATTGCCAAGACTGCAAACCAGACCGTGTTTATTTTTACATATTATTTGTTTAAATATACATTTTTGAAATGTGGAGACAAAATATTCTGCAAAGGGAGACTACTCCATTTTGTAGAGGATAGAACCCCCTGCGTATCTTTCACCCGCAATTTGGGAGCCCCTGCTGTCATAGGCGTGTCCGGGGGGAGCACCGGCGCCCCACGGAGTGTGATTGACCACCCCTCCCCCCTCTTAAAATCCTAGAAAAGCCCCTGCCTGCTGTTGGAGGCACGTACTATGAGGATGCATGTGCAGGTCACAGTGCAAGAGCAGTGAGGATAAAGGCCCGTCAGGTGGAAACTCACCACCATTGGTTTGCGCTTCTATAACATTCAGAGAGGTCATCTCATGCGACGTGTACATCGGCTGTATTGTGCGGAGGGTCTGAACAAGCTGGCCTGGCCGCTCAACCGCGAGACATTGGTTATTAGCCACAATGCGTGCCTGGGCACCTAATGCGTGACGGCAGTCCACTTAGTTTATGTTAGAAATAATTAAGTGGCCCTAAGGCAACCTAATTTCCGGAGGCCACTGCATTGCTATTGAATATTGATATTTCAGTTATGCCTACACTGCCTTTAATAAAATATACATTTCGTCCCATTGTTTTTAAGAGTAGTTATGACAATGACAGCTGACATATGGTATTGCCATGACGGAAGTGCTATTGACCTGTAAGATTCCTTTTCTCTTTTGGTTGTCTGTGTTTTATCGTATGATACTGTTTTGCATTATACACATGGCCAGGGCTTCACTGAAATATAGATTATGTCATTATTATTATTATTATGTCACCTGTATAGCTAAATAAATAAAGGATAAATACAATAATTTAAAAACCTGTTTTCGTTTCTGCGACCGGATTTGAGGAAGAGGCTATGAAAGACGGAGGTGCCTTCAAGCAGTCTGTGCCGTGGCTTCGTTCGGCGTATGGAAACACAGCTGGCTTTCACGGGGTGCGGGGAGAAAATAGTTTGAGAAACGCAGTTTGTTTCGTTTGCCGTGAGAGCAGTTAAGCTCTTATGCCTTCCTCTCTCATAGGCTACTGATGGGGTTTCTGGCTTTCATCTTCATACACTACGCAAAGATTATCGCGTGACACCGGGTCGCGTGCAGCAGCGAAGAAGCGCGGCTTTATTAACCTGGTTATTTTATTAGCGTACGCTCCTAACCGGGGTAATTTAAAAAGTGTAGCACGGTATCCGTTCGTAGCCTATCGCAGGACATGCACTGAAGTAGTTCAAGTGAAGTTGTTCAAGGCCATCGGAGACGTACTGCACCCAACATTTGACCCTGAAACCTTTGGGTTCCCCGCATTCTAGCAGTTTGGCTATAAAGTTGATTTACACCTAGCACATTATCCTCTTACCCTAGTTTGCTACTGCTATGCACTCTCAAAAAGGACATGTTGATATCCAACACACTTTTTGTGTTGCTACTTTTGTTTTACTTTCAACACATGTTGTCAAAAGGGGGACTTTTTAACACAGACTGTTGAAAAGAAACACAAAATGTATTATCCTTAAACCCTTAACTAGACATAGAGGTGCGTTAAAAAATGACACTTGTAGTTTTTAACACATCTGTTTTGACAGTGTAGCGCTTCATTAGAGATTAGAAACAAAGTAAATTATTTCTAATAGGCCTATTGTTTATCCTCCTTGTACTACTGTGATTCAGCGACGGGGGAATGCACCTACGCTCGGAAAGAAACGTGTATCGGCTAGACCATTCTCATGAAGCATATTTGTTTTGCTTGGTTTTTTAATTGATTTATTACATGCTATGTGTAACATTGATCTTACCACTTTTGGATGGAATTTGTGTTAATAAAAGAGGCCCCAGGAACAGGTGAAGATGAACTCAATCTTGAACAGGATGTTTCTTGTGAGGAAACGACCCTCCTGTGAGGGTTTGCTCGCCGCCAGGTCACCGCAATTTATTGCAGGAGTGTCTCCCTGTACCCCGAGCTTCACGCTCATGACCGCAGTCTCTATGAGGGTCATGACCGTGCAGCCCTTTTCCTCTAAAACGGAATGACAGGCTGTCCTTGCCATTCTAGCCTCCATTTTGTCTAAATCCAGGGTTACAACACAGTGCTGCACGTTATACAGGATGTACATTTTTTAAAGTATCACCACAAAACAGAAGTCAGAGGCCTCACACCTCAGAAACCCCAAATTGCGTCGTATTAAACCGCGAGCGCCGGTTTGGCCGCGGGAACAAGCGGCCAGCAGTGGCGGCTGGTGATCTAAATATAGGTTGGGGCGCTAGCATTTCTAAAAAAAACAAATACATCTGACTTTGACTTTAAACAGAAAAAACAAGCCACCTTGTGTCTCAGTTGCATAAGACAGTTTAATTGGCAACAGTGGAGGACAGTTTTTCAAGTAAGACTGATTGTTTCTAATGGCAAACTCTACAGAAAGTGGGCACATTTGATCCCATTAATTTTTCTGATAAAATCTCAAGGCAATCTAACATTTCTGTTTTATTTGGTCTTGCTTTATAATAAAAAGGATTCCCACCAACTTTTAGACCTGGCCCACTCATATTTTGATTAATAAAGGGGTTAAAATTTTTGGATATGTTGCTAATGTTACGTGGACAGAATTGACTGAACTTAGTTAACTTAACAAAACAGTTAAATATCCTTGACTGTATGTTAAAATAATGGAATGTACAGACATACAGCAAATGATTACATGACCATTTCAACATATTTATGAGTTTTTTTGTGCTTCATCAACATATGGATTGGGTTTCACAGAAAACACGGGCTTTTGCTAATGTTACATGGACAGTGTCTAACGTTAGCACAGGGAATCTCCAGGTTCGCCAAATGTACACAATGTTTACATGCATTTACACACGCATTCAACGGGCATCCCAACTTTTCGTCATTTCAACACACATTTCACCTCAAATAATGTGTAGTTTTCATAATTTCGTTTCTTGAATGAGGTGTGCGTTACATGACGCTATCGTTACTTTAGTGGACAGAATATTTATTCATTAATTTCGAGAAATAAAATGAAATTTTTCTCACCCGCCGCTCCAAAATTCGTGAATCTACGATCTTAGCGCAGGCACACAAATACGATGGGAATCACTTCCGCGTTAAATAAAAGTGGATCTCGCAATGTAATACTCGCGAACGTTACTGATTGGTCACGGACAGAAATAACGTTAGCCTTACAATCGGGTTTCTATAAACCTATACAATTGGATTAGCAAAATTCTTCCCGATCATAACAACAAAGGGTTTAATTGAGTTACTTCCTGTGCATTTTAATAGTTACTAAATCCACCGAATCATGTACAGAGAGGGGTAGGCTATAGCTAACGTTACTGTGATGGACAGAATGAACAGTAACGTTCGCAACTGGAATTAAGCATTGTTTTGAATGTGTGGGATATTTTTCTGTCCACTTCCGATGTATTTTCTGAAATAAAATCTACTACTTTACTCTTTTCTTTTCTTCCAATGAACGCCTTGAGAAAGGTTCTTTTTGCAAAGAAATAACCGAATTTTCTTTGCTTTCTGTTCCACTTGAAGAAGCCATTTCGAATTATCTCTCTCGCTTGGTCTAGGTCTAATGAGTAGCAGCCGACTGAACCTATCCGTAGTACTTGCGCACTCGCAGTGATATCCTGCTAGATGCCGGCTGGGCGTGATAAACATGCCTTAAATCCAATCAAATAATATCATAAACCATGAGGACTAATCAGAAAAGGGTAGGATAGTCCGGGGCGCACAGGCCTGCGCCCCGGGACTTCCTTTTTTGGCGGCGAATCAGGCAGCAGTATCAGGGGGCTCGCCTGAAAATGAATGAGTGCTCTGATTCACCATAACGTTACCGGCGCCCCGCAGTCCCCGGAACATGCATATGTAATGTATTAAACTTTAGACAACGCAAGGCCAACATATAACATGTTTAAGCTACTAAAAAATTAAATAATAATAAAAAATAATAATAAAAAATAATAATTTTAAGCTACTAAAAAAATTAAATAATAATAAAAAATAATAATTTTTTTTAAACTTTTTTTTAAATTTGTATGTGGGGGAGGGGGGGCGGCGCCCCAGCGCCCTCTATAGGCCGGCCGCCACTGGCGGCCAGTTCCTCTGAGGTTTTAGAAAATGGCCTCTTTTGTCTCGCTGCAGCTGTTGTACTTTTTAGCATCTTTATTTATTTCACATCGTCCTTTATTTTTTACTTTATTACTTCCTTATTTGTGCGCGGGCCTCTCTCCTCAGAGAGGGAGGGTGGGGGGCGGATAATGAGAAGAGCAGGAACGACGGCTTAAACTGTGCGATTCTGTGATTCCACACACCCTCCCCGGAGGAACGCCATACGCCATCAATCACCCCGGCGACGCCCTTATTTACCCAGAGGCCATCGGACAGATCCTATTCCCGCTCCCGAGGCCGAGCCGGGCTTATTCGGACAGTACGGAAGACCCAGATCGGGAGGGGGTAAAAAAAACAGGTTCATCCCATGCGACACGCGGAAGGGATCTGCTGCATACGTTAAACTCAGGGTCCTGATGGTTTCTTGCTTTTAACAGGCCATCAGTCATCAGCCTCTGTACAGTGATTCACTGCAGAGCCACAGGAGCACAATGGCTTTCAGGACTTCCAAGACCAAGTAATTCTGCAGATAAAGTGATGCTTCGATGTGTAGTCTTGACCGACCTTTCAGTCTACTTCGGTGTTTCACTCTTATGGTCTACATTACAACATGGGCCCTGTTCTGACATGAAAGTACAATTTATTGTAATTATAGTATTAGTGTAACTATTTTAAGGATATCATACAGTGAATGGTTGTTCTAAGTTTCCAGAAATGTTTTTATGGGTGGATTATTGCCCACTTATATTTGAAGGGCTCCTTGCATCTGGCTTTGTTTATAGCAGCAAGGTCAGCCAGTGATTTGAATGAACCTGCAAGCACTCGGGAGCATGATAATCCAGGTGATCTGATTGGATCATTTTCTCTGGGATGTTCTTATCAATGGCTCTGTTTATAGCAGGTAGAGAACAGGGTGTATCCTACTACATAAAGACACACAAATTATTTGTTTTCAGTATGGTATATAACTATTAATTTTGATGTATCATTTGTGAATTATTTTTGAAGATATGTAATTGCAGCATATTTCTATTTGTGATTCATTACCAAAGAGTGATGAATATATTAATCCAGATCCCAGCACAAGCAATTTACCCTTAGAAATGTTATGTCCCATGATGCAGTTCAGTTCCATTACTGCCCCGTATCGATTAAACAGATTTTTTATTTGAATAATTATAAAAAGTCTGCTACATAATGGAACTAAGCCTCGTTTATAAAATGGCTTCTTCTATAATCCAACATTGATCAATCATAATCAGAAGTCATATTTGTATTTGCAGTATTTTACTGGGATTTTTGGGGTTTGGTAACTTGCTGGTCTGCGTCTCACGCTTCCTGCCAAGATCCACTGGCACATGCTAGAGGAGGCAGCTTTTTGGCGACTTTGCTCTTCATTTCACACTGAGATGTTTTTTGTTTTTTTAACTCTGAGAGGAATTGAGTGGAAAGAGGGAGGTCCTGTTCATCCCTGCCTCACCCCGGAGGGTCCGGCCTAACAGGTGGGCGGGTGCGTTTGAATGGAAACGGCACGGGACGGGCCTTCCAACTTTCCGCACTCAAGCCGCTTCAAAAGGTGTTCGGTGAGCTAATTACCTAAAACATCACAGAGCCTATGTTAACTGGGCCTGGGGGATGAGGCGGGGAAAGGCTGCTTTTGACGTTAGCGGATGGCTGTTCGTAAGGAAGGCCTTATCAGACGTTAGTTACTGTGTATGTGCATTAATAACACACTCTGCAAATTCCTCCGGTGGGAAGGTGAAAAGGTAAGAGACCAGCTGATATATGTGCCCATTGCCAGTGGGACTTCCTTCTCTCTGGGTCGAGCTAGCCCCTGACGTGCGTGCGTGCGTGCGTGTATGTGCGTGTGTGCGCGGGTGACAGAAAGAAAGCAAGAGCGTTTGATAAGCGAGGTGAAGGCTGCCGTGCCGTTCACCCCCACAGTCTGGCACCTCACTGATTAAGTGCGTATATCACACCCTCTGAAAACAAATGGGAGGACATCTGCCACAGAACGGGCTTCAAACGTCCTCTCTCTCTCCCTTACTCTCTCTCTCATTCTCTCCCTCTGACTCCCTCTCTCGCCCTCTCTGTACCTCCCTCTCTCTCTCTCTCTCTCTCTTTCTGACTTTCTCCCACTCCCTCTCTCTCTCCCCTATCCCTCTTTCTGACTCTTTCCCTCTTCCACTCCCTCTCTCATCCTTTTTCTACCTCCCTTCTCTCTCTTCCTCCCTCACACACACACACACACACACACACACACATACGCACGCACATAGGCACATAATCACTCAAACAGAACAGCGCACACTTATAAAGATGGCTCAGCCATTATCCTGGCCTTGATCTGTCCAGAGAATACATCAAAACTCACATCTTCCTAACCTGTGCTTCAGACAAAGTGTGATATCTTTTATAGGGGATTACGTTTGGTGGCCGTCTCTGACATTTATGAGCATGTTATATAAATAGAGGAAACAGCGGGATACACCAGTGCACATTATCACTCTGGCCAGAGTTTGAGAGACATACATACATTATATTGCACCACCACCACCATAATGCTTTGTACCGCTCTGCATTAAGCACCCTTTTCCATGTAGACGGGATCAGACATTTTATTCATTTATAAAAACCGGCGGCAGTGTAAAGTCAGACAGTGTAAAGAGGGAATACTCTTCTCACCATTATTTCTTAATCCTGATCCTTAATTTTAATACATCCACTTCCTGTGGCCTAGTTACAGTTGAAGTCGGAAGTTTACATACACTTAGGTTGAAGTCATTAAAACTAATTTTTAACCACTCCACAGATTTCATGTTAACAAACTATAGTGTTGGCAAGTCAGTTAGGACATCTACTTTGTGCATGACACAAGTCATTTTTCCAACAATTGTTTACAGACAGATTATTTCACTTTTAATTCACTATATCACAATTCCAGTGGGTCAGAAGTTTACAAACACTGACTGTGCCTTCAAATTTTTTTGCAGCTTCGCATATCCTTTGCATGCATGACGTCCTGATGTCTGTGACCCAACAACATCAAAAGACTCTTGATATCTTATTTCCTGGTACTCTTACAAGCAATACTATAACATCTCTGCATTTCAATAGATCTCTATCGGAATTTGGAGGGTGGGACTAGATTTAGCTGTAAATTACACTGGAACAGTATGGAAACACATGGTTGGCTAAATGGCTCTAAGTCATCAAGTGTCTGAAGTATCAAACAAGCCTTAAATCATCACTCTGCTGCCAGAAATACAGTAGATATGGATGGATAACTTGAAGGGGTTCTTCTCCTGACTTATTTTTCCATAGAGTTCAATCGAAAAATTTGTCAGGAGAAACAACCATTAAAGTGATCCGTCCATATCTACTGCATATCTGGCAGCAGAGTGATGGTTTGAGGCTCGTTTTATACCTCAGACCCTTGATGACTTTTTACCATTACCATTTTACCAATCATGTATTCCATACTGTTCCAGCATAATTTACAGTTAAATCAAGTCACACCCCCCAATTCCCATAGAGATCCATTCAATTGCAGAGATGTTATAGTATCGCTTGTAAGAGTGCCAGAAAATAAGATATCAACAGTATTTTGATGTTGTTGGTCACAGACATCAGGAAGCCATGGCATGCAAATAATATGCAAGTCTGCAACCAAATATTAAAAATTTAAAGGCACGGTCAACTTATTGTATGTAACTCCAACCTCCAAGTGTATGTAAACTTCCGACTTCAACTGTATATACGCTGAGGCGTGTGCTGTCACATTGACACGTTTGTCGCATTTGTTTATCTCGATGACAGCATCAGTTCTATATCATCGTAGATTAAGGGAGTGCAAGCAGCAGCCGGGCCTGTCCGTTTTTATGTGTGTCGATATTGCTTCGACCTTCACGTACAAACGCGTTACCTCAGCGGTAACAGAGCCCGTGCCGTCGTTAATTTTGCATGGGCAGATTGACCCGGTTGCACTTTGAATTATTCACTGCGGGACGGACAGCTGAACGACTGGGGCGCCTCTGATCGAGGGCGGGGGCGGGGGGCAGGGAGGCAGGGGGGCGGGGGGTTTATGGGGCAAGATCGTCCCTCTTAGCCACTCCAGTGAAGCAATGGCCTGCAGGTCGGCAGCGAGCGTAACCCGACCCTGGGAACAGGGAGAGGGAGCGTTACGGCGGCGGAGACGCAACACCCCTCTCATTAGCAGGGCGCTCACATCGCCGCAGGGCAGCGCAGCTGACTGACATGGGTAAACATGGCCGGCCTCCCTCCCCCCAGCTTTCAGCGCGCCGGCGAAATTCAGCCCCTCATAGAGCCCCTTTTCTCTTCGCTTTCACTCGCAAATATTCGAAATGGCCCAGCTGCGGAGAGGCAGAGATTCTAGGGGGGCTCGGCAGGCCACGCTCCCGCAGTCGGGCATAAGGGACCCCCATCTGGGGCCCGCACTGAAACGCTCGCTTGGTGGTTCCACGAGGAGAAAGCGTCCGTGTATTATGGGTGGGGGGTCAGATCTGTGGCCAGCAGGACGGGTAAATGGGCGAAGGAGGATTAGGCGGATCTGTGAATGCTCGGTTTCGATTGGAGGAGGTTTGTGACTTGTGAGCTCAAGCCTCCTTATTCAGTATTGTTCAGTGTGAAACATTTCTTCTGGCCTTGCCAGTTAAACAGTCACCTGTATCCTCTGCCTTAATGAATGAATACAGATCCAAAAAACAAGGACAAGAAAACCATAGCACTCGTTAATATCTACCAGCACTTAATTCTCACCCCAGATAAGATATCACTTCTAAGTGTTCTTATTCGCTTTTACAGATTCATGAATTATTTTGAGACTTGTGAAAGGTAACAGGCTTTAAGAGCAAAGAGCAAACCTTGAGCAGTGAGAATCGTTCTTCTCATTTCTGTTCCTCTTAAAAACTCCACAGGATTTCCACAGGGGTCCATTGCCATTGAGGTCGACTGCATTTCTAGCACACAGGTTAAAAGACAGAAACAAAGCACAGAGCCGCCGTGAGTGAGACGGAAAACAGGCTCGCCGAAGAAACCGCTCTTGACACTGTTACTTCAGAAGATTTTCATGTCAAAAATCGAAAGCAGCCGTGTACCGCTTAAGAGGTCGCAAAACCCGGGCAGGCCCAATAGCACGTGTGTGTTCCCAAATAGGTTTCTGTCTGACACCTGAGGATTTTAGGCTCTGTTTCTTATCCGCATGTTTTTAGAGATCCTGGCTGGCGGGAGGGAGTCGGCTGGCCCTTCAGTGCGCTGAGGTGCCGTGTTCACATACGGGCTCCCCCTCTCTAGCCAGGTTCCTCCCAAAATTTCTTCCCATTGAGGAGTTTTTTTCTCGCCACCATTTTTGTGTTTGTCTTCACGCTAGAGAGTTTTTGCCTTGTTTACATTTTGGGCGTTCAGGCCTGGTTTTTGCCCAATTTTCCTTCTGTTTCTCTGTACAGCGTCTTTGTGACAGTTCTCTGTAAAAAGCGCGATACAAATACAATTTAATTTAATTTAATACGTATGCCTCTGTGTGAGGGAAATGCGATCAGCTGCTTCTTGTGTGTCTCCTCCAATACCCCCGCAGGCCCAGCGACGAGAGGCACCCCTCGGTGACGGCCCACGGGTACGTCGACAACCTGGCCGAGGCAGTGGACATCATCTTGAAGCACAGGGGGCAGTGAGACTCGCAAAGTGACACCAGTCCAGACCGTCCGTCGGTCCGTCTTGGAGAACACCGTGTCGCTATCGCAGTTATACCTGAGATACTTAGAGAATGCTTAGAGAATTTTTGTTGATGTCAGGTTGAAATTTTACAAAGAAATAGGTTGCACAAGCCATGACGTGCATCATAACTTAAGTACTGATTGAGTCTTACTCTTAGGATTAAGACTTAGTAATGAGCTTCATATGGATGTCACTTCTAATGCATGACCTGTCTACTTCTTGTTGACATGAAGGTGCATGTTGCCTCAATTTTGGTGATGAAGGTTGAAAATTAGGTTTAGCAATATAGATAGGTTTTTGACAGTTTAGGAGTATTCCTTTCAAGTACAAAAGAATGATGACATATGGAAAAACCCAAATATTGTAGTTTGAGCGGGTACCAGTACTTCCATACACAGTACTACCGAGAAGCTACATATTGCTAATAGTTGTGTTGGGTTCCGTAACCTCATACAAAACAGATGGATTGTTTTGTAGGTATAGTTTTTGTGTGAACACTGCCGTGAATGCGTAAGTGCTTTTGAGGGAAGTGTACCGGTGGCGTAATTAAGCATTTTGTTCTTTGTGTGTAGCGCATAAAAAACCTTGTTTATGCAACCATTACATTGCAGGGAGGAACCTGGAACGCTCACGAACGTTCCGCTGCAGACAATGTAGCACTTCTGTTTCATTTTGTCTTTGGAGAAATAAAAGTAGAAAAGCTGTTTCATTGTTTTCTTCATGTAACCGTGGGTGTTTTTGTTTTGTGCCATCTATTCTGAAAGGATCTCTTGAACGGATTTGATAGTGAGGAATGGAGCCTTAATGTTTGTGCGTGTTTTAACCTTTGGTTTGAACTCTGCCCCAGTTGTGGGACGTAGGCTAGGATTCTGTCAACATTTGTTCTTAACTTTGACCCAGGACTAAATGCTATATTTTAATTTATTTTTTGCTAAAACATTTTGGCCAGTTAAGCAATCATTGGAATGACCTTCCCTGAGAGGGGGAAAAAAACGTAACACTTAAATTGCAAGTCAAATTGCAAGAACAATTGAATCAAGGCCATATATAGTTTTGTTCAAGTTCATTGGGTTAGTATAGGTCACTGTCAGTGGGAGTGTTCAGTGAAATAGGCAGCTATGTGTAGGGGGAGAGAGCTGTGTTTCTGAGATTTTACTGAGCTCTCAGTGCTACTGGGGAGAACTGAAGATGAGGACCAGATGGACCTGTGTGTGCGCATGTTTGTATATGTGCGTGCGTGCGTGCGTGCGTGTGTGTGCGCGTACGTACATCCATCCATCCATCTGCAGACAGGGACAACCTCTGGGCCACGAGTGAGAAAGACACACATGACACATACAAAATATAGTAAGGCGCACAGTACTCAGAACACACACAGACACACACACACACACAGATTTCCTGGCTGCCCCAGGTTATTTTTCTCCTTTTTGCAGGCTCATCCTTTATACACGCCACTATGGTCAAACACTGATATAATCACACCCACACCCACACCCTGTCCACACTGCGCTTCCCTTCCCATCACCTGAGTGGATAAAGAACTGCTGAAGACATAATGAGTACCTTCACGTAAAATGGCAAGATCACCAGAGTCTGCCCCTTTTTGGCTGGATACAGTAGGTGTGTAACTTCCTAAGTTCTGGCTTAAGTCTAAGATCTCTCGCCATAATCTTACTGAGCTTCAGTTTGTACTGTTGGAGCCAAATGTGGAGCATTTGGACAAAGACCAGAAGTGTGGTGGAGGAGGAGGAGGAGGAGGAGGAGGGCGGGGCCACAGGTAGAGATGTGATGCATACTCACAGAAGCGGATTCTTTCTTCCTCCCACAGGGTCACTGTGTACCGCAGCACTCCCAGGACTTCAGTTGGAAAATTGCATGCAAGACCTATGTGCCTTTGTCTAGGTGACAAAGAATGCCGTCCGTCTAACCACACAGACACACACAAGCACGCACAGGTTCAGACGTATAGAGGCGCCTGTAAATCAAGTCGCCGTGGACGCACGCTCGCTCCGTTTATCATACACGGCGCACTAGACACACAAAATTGCTCTGATGCTCACGGCGCTCTAGACACACACATACCATGGTCTGACACTTGTGAGGTCTCGGCTACGTCCCGCACCATGGAAACCGGGGATGTGTGTCAATACCGTTCGCTAGCACTGCTAATCTTGTTTACACACACTAACGCACCCGCAGACACAAACCACAGGACGAGTTATGACTGGGAATCTCCTTGAAACAAGGACAAAAAAAAAAATAAGACAAAAAAAACAGCCTGTCAGACCTTTGATCAATCTTTTTAGAAAAGTTTCAAGGAGATCTCAATACAATGGAACAATGTGTTGTTAACAGGCCGTGAAATGCTGAAAACATTTTTCTTCTTTTATCCATTCAGCGCAAGTCAAAGCATTGTGCCGTTTTTGAATGAGCCGGAGCAATGGAAACTTTTGAAAGTGCTACCAAGGCCTCTGCTGATGTGTGATTTATACAGATTGCCTTGAGCCCAAATCTAGGAGGGAGTCGACATCGAGGCAGCTGGTGTTTTGTTTTAAACGGGAACACAGTCGAGCATTGTGAAACTGGACGTGCTTGTGGGCAAGGCACAGTAAATACAGTACTCGCCCGAATGTCTTGTTTCGGTAACTATTTGAGCTGCTTTGTATAAAAGCCATAAATGCTATGCAAAAACAAAAAAAAGACACCGATTTACCTACGACTTTTCAATTGAATCCATAGATAGGCAAATTAAACTCAGATAAATCACATGGCACACAAGCTGTTTGAATATTAAAGGTAGTGAAACTGGTTTGACATAAAACAAATATCAACATATGGTCACTGAATGGAGGGATTCTATTAGACTAGAGATGCAGTATTTGAGGGGTGGAGCAAAAAAATATCAATTTATGACAGTCAACAACCGTGTGTGCACAGCTCTTCGGTTCATATCTGACCCACTTATTAGTGCATGACTGAGTGAATCGAGGGCAAACGCGTACAGTATGCTCAGTCCTTTTAATGTGACCATCGACTCAAACTCAGAAAGGCTCTCGTATAGGTTCCTCAGAGACGAAGGCCGAGCCAGTGTGTTGAAATCAGGCCTTTCTAAATGACATCATCTGAAAACCTGCTTCCTTCCCCCCGTGAGGAGAGGTCACCTCCCTTCATCTTCCCCAAAATGTTCCCAGCACTGCGTCCCGAAATATCGTGAACGCACAATTATTGCCTTACGCCCAGCGAAGACCGTAGTTTTCTGCAAAACACACAAAGAGGTTCCTCTTCCCCTTCCTCTTTTTTCAGGCCTCCCACGGCAGATGGTACAATCCTCTCGCTTGTACTGCGACAAACTGAACTTTTGTTTTTTCTTTCTTCAACGAGCGGTAGTAAAATGATAATCGTTAAACCTAAACGTTGTCTCCTCTGAGGGTGTACATTTCCCAGAAAACGATTGCGATACCCATCCTTTGTCTTGACCGCGCATGTGGGACAAACTCTTTTGTGAACAGCGGTTGCGCAAGAAAACCGCACATGTTTTGGTTCTCACCCCTCATTTCTGCTTCTCACCCCTCATTTCTGCTTAGAGGGGGACCTTTGCCTTTTCTACACGGCTTTGTTAAAAAGCAGCACTCTGTACTTTTGGTTTATATGTGGTTTACTGTGTTTATCTGGGAAAAGGCCCTTGCGTATAAAAAGCTGTGTTTCATGCTCTTTCTTCAGATCCCCAACCTTTTTGTTCCATTGTAGAGCGGCGGAGGAAACACAACTGAGGTAAATACTTGGTTCCCTGGTTTCGTAGCTCTGTGGGGCTTGTAGAAAACAAAAGGCCGTTATGAAAATGATGAACTGGTGCTTGCTTCACTTTATGTTACCGTTTGCTGACTCCACCATGAATTTTATTGGGCAATTAGATGCAATAAACTCACAGCAGACCGTTACTAACGACTGACCCGAGTACTAACCCAAAATCTGTTGTGAAATATTCCTGGAGGGATAGCATCTAGCACTGGAGCAAGGGGGTCATTTAAAAGTCATACGGCGCAGGTTTTAAGCACGACGCAAAACATTGCAAAGGTCAAAGGTCATGTGGATTTTCATTAATTATATTATATAGGAAGGCTAGCACATGGCCGTTCTACAATGCTAATATGAAAGAATAGAGATGAGAAGAGATCTATCAGTATCAATTACCAGTGCCAGGTCTTGTTGTATAACGATAGTAAATGACACAATGATGCTACTCTCTGAAACTGGGGGTAGCACAAATGCTCTGGGCTGGGCCCTGGGAGCAAAGGTCAAGACAACTTGCAGCTGCCTATCTGGAGGCTTTAGCAGGCCTGGCGTTTCCTCATATCCCAGTTATCAGATCAATTACTCAGCAGAATTTACCGGCCTGTTTGGATTTCCTTTAAAATAAATACGAACGGCTTCCTTTTGAGAGGGCATGTCCAGACTGCAGGGGATCGGCCTAAACCGTGGCTTGACAGCGATCGTATATTTGTGTCATAAATGTGAAATATCAGCTGCAGATGGTCTTACTATATATCTACTTTTCATTGGCTTTTTTCCCCCTTCCATTTAAAAATATGTGTTCAATCATGTGTTAGACAGTAAGCCTGTTTACGGCCCGCGTAGAATCAAAGGAGCGCAGGCCCATTTCTGCAGCTTGCTGGAAGCTGTAATTCTTATTCCATTCTTGGATTCCTCATTTGCCAGTGGCTGTCTGTGAGGAAAGAGATTGCTGTGGGTAGTGCTTTTGTGAATGGTCATGATCTTTAGGTGTGCAAAACTGCCAAAAGGAGATTCAGGGTGAACGTACGTAAGATGTATCCTCTGCCTGCTCTGCTTGTAGGTCACCAGCCAGCACTAATGTTTAATCTGAAGGCAAATGTTAAGTTTAGCGATAAAATAATATTAAATACAACCTTGAAGCCTTTATTATCCATGTAAAATATACTATATATTTATTCTCCAGGTTGGACACGGCTGTGTAATATTTTCAATTATTCACTTTCATCACTAATTTCATTATTTAATTAGTTCCAATAAATTCCCCCATTCAAATCAAATGGAAATCGAGGAGCTTACTTGGATTTATGGGGTTCTTTAATGACAACCCCCCCAACAGACAACCCCCCCCCCCCCCAAGAGAACAGTGTGAGGGGCCCAATCAGTGGACTATGCCGTTACTGGTTCATATTGATCAGTCCTATAATTACATTCCATTCTGTTCGCCATGTCTGTTTCAATTTGCCTGGATTTGAGTCTCGTGGATGAGCTTAGAGTTCACAGTAAAACATTTTTTTTTAAAAGAATGTCAGAGAGTGGCGAGATTGGCAAGCCAGTGTAGGGCTTCATCGAAGAGGTCAACCTAGAAATTCAGCCTAGTATTTAATTGTGCTTGATACCCTGTTCTAGTTATTATAATTTATTACATTCTAACATTATAAAGGTTATGCTTTGAGATCCATGTTATCAGGAATTTTATATTTTTTGACCACTATCTGATCCAATGAATGAAAGACTGAACAATAGCATTTAATAAAACAGCTCCATGAGATGTGGCATCAGACAAAGGAATACTGACAATTAAACACCCGATAGCAGGCATGCAGCATATGAACTATATGGTTCAGAACCAGTCATATCTCATTTCAGCTCAATTCAGAAGCTTCCCCAAAGTAATCCTTAAAACTTGTGAAGTTTATGCATGAGTAGAACTGATTTTTTTTGGCCATCCAAGGTACGTTAATTGTGGCATTCGTACACACTTTAGCTTAGCACACATCTCTACATGCGCCTCTCTCTGCCACAGAGCTCTACTTAAAGAACAGCAGGAACTGTCACCCTCCTGACCTCTCTAGACCTGCATTACCTTGGCCTTTTGTCCTCTCTCTGCCCCACTCCCCACTTCCTGCTGAGCAGGAAATGGTGGGTCAGCTGACCGGGCCTCACTTTATTCCGACTCTGCTACTGCAACCCGTGCAAAGATTTGTTTTACAAAAAAATAGCCTCGATTTTCACTCTTGTGTTTGTGAGAAATATCTGTGAGAGGTTTTCTCCCTTTCAACGGCCAAACAGCTTTTTCTTCGATTCATCGCATTTGTTCCCCCGTGGGCAGCTGTGGAAACAGTGTTTGGACTGCTCTCTAAAGAGTGGGAGGGCTTTCTGTGCTCTCTGGCACCAAAGCCCATGTGCCTGGGCTGGAATGGCAGCTCAAATAGTTTTTAGAGGAGGACTCCCCATCCGCCGTCAGTGTAGAAATATGCAGTGTGGTCTTTCACCCTGAGTAAAGAGACACAGAGATGTCACTGTAGGTTATGGACCCTCAGGGCATGACACATGCACACCATGCTATTATCATCCCTCTGTGTGTCGTCTGGCAGCTTCAAAAGGGGGGCGGCGTTAGGGTGCCTTTCCTGAGGAAGTACTATAATGGAGCAAAACAAGCAGCTCACAATACGGTTCTGACCCGCATGGTGATTGGCTACTTTGGACAGGGTATCCCTTTTTCCCAAGGTAAAAAAGGTTCAGGTTTAGCGTTCACACCCTCGGTCCCATGACCTTGACGCATGGGAAGACGCCCCCAGGAAAGAAGCGAAACTGCTTTTTTGGTAAACCTAAACTGCGGGCCTCATTTGGGCTTTGTACAGCCTCTCGCCTGAGGTCCTAAGAAGGTCTTGTGGTGCGTTGCCCATGCTGAGGAATTGCACAAAGCCCAGTGGAGCCCTTTTCACTTCCCAGTGGCTGAAAGGATGTCATTCATGCAACGAAATGTCACGTCGCCTCACTTCCGCCACCAGCCGCGTTTCGCTCCGGTACAGCCTGCTTTTGGGCGGTAAAATGGACGAGCAGTGCTAAGATGGCATCCTCTGGCACACGGCATTCCTCCCAGCTCTCTTCAATGCGGACCACCGGAGCAGCGGATAATGGTTCCTCCCTCAGCGGGGAACTAGACGGCTTGGGCACATCTGGATATGTCGTGTCGTTAGCTGCGGTTACATCTCCCACCGCAGCACCGCGTGAGGTGGTACGATTGCCCGGGAAACGGCTAACAAAGGCAGAAGACCTCGGGGGTCGGACTTTATGGAATACACCCAACGCCATTAAACTCCGTCGCATTGTAGTCTAGCTACGAGTGTGCACCACTTAAGCCGCCGCCGGGCTTGGCACGGCAGCGACCCTCCGGATAAAGGCATCCGAGATAAATCAGTGCCCACTCAGACCGAGGGGCACGTCGAGGGCACTTGTGGGGGCAGAGCGTAGCGCGGAGAGAGAGACGGAGACAGATAGGGCCATTTTCAGTGAATGCTGAGAAAGGAATGCACAAACGCTGGCAGAAAAAGGACAGGATTCCTGTTCGTGTACGGCGCAGAAATATGCCAAAGTTTCCCCCATTTCCTGCTTCCTCCTCAATGCGCAGCGCAACACAGACGCTTTTCATCTACGGCGCTGGGCTGGTGTAAGCAACGGAGGCCCGTCTCACCTCACTGCGCTTTTTACTAGGCACACTCCGTTTGCCCGTTTCCGAAGGCCCCCCATTTTACAAACCAAGTTAGCCGAGAAGAGGTCCCTCGTCTCAGACCTGCCCGTTTTGTTTGACAGAAGTGCACAACTCGAGCATGTAGGTTTAAACACAGTTAAGGCAACCCAGACGATCCTGTACTAATACGCGGTCGAATCCAGAGAAACAGAATTCGTACTGAGTCTAGATTACTGTTCTTTATTCAGCTTTTGAGACTCGGGTATAGTATGTCAAATAACGCAGAAATTTCAAGTAGCGTCTCTCTCGAGATTTCACGGCAGCCATTTCACACGATTGAACCTCAGTGCTTTGTCTGGTCTTTGTGCAATGACATCGAACAAGTTTTGCATTTTGTTATTCTTGCAGTAATTGACATTTATTTTAATGACCCTCAGACTTCTATGGTATTCAGTACCTTCACAAACGTTAACTTGTGACGCAAAAGAAAAAGTTTGTAAGCACTCAGATTAAGTCTGGCCCTGAATTTACGGTTCAAGGCCCATATTCATAAAGTACATCTTAAGAGCGCAAGCGCTAATCTTGATAATATTTTTTTGCTCATTATGGATAAGGTTAGGATATGGACAGGAGGGACCAGCACTCCTACTCTGATGCTTTATGAATAAGGGCCCCCCGACTCTAATGCTTTATGAATAAGGACCCTGATCAGTGAAGAGCTCTGATGGCACTGCAACCGTACAATAAAGCTGAAGTTCAGGTGTCCGCTGCATCCCTATCACTGCTGTCAGAGGCCAGGGGAAGCGAGATCGAATCACCCTTCCGCCGGTGCCACACGCTCCCCAGCGGCTGACGCGTCTCCCGCTCCCCAGGAAAAGAGTCTTTCGGCGAGGCTCCAGGTCTCTGGGATACGCCGCCGTGCTTCAGCCAACACAACAGGATCTCTCCCAGGTTCAGAGGCCCTGTATATTTCCTGAACCTGAATGACAAAACGCAGACGCCATTTCCTTTCGCCCCTGCCATCTCAACTACGATCTACTTTCTACTCAACATATGCAAAAGGTCAGTAAAATCCTATAAAAATCACATATGCCATATACAAAACTTATAAAATAAATATGCGGTAGAGAACCGGCCATATGCATTTCATACTAAAATTAAATAGTTTCCTAACATACATGGTACTCCCAATACAAAAAACATTAAGAGATTGTGTAAGGATTGTAAACAAATATATAATATAATACCAATCGACATATATGATTATTTATAAAACTTTGCAAGTATGATCACATGATTTTTACAGACCATTTGCATATGGGCTGTGCTGCACCATGTGATCATTATCCGTCACTACTCTGAACTACTCTTTGAGTAACAATAGGACAACAAGATAGCATAAACCCTAAAACAAACAGACAATTGTACAGGTAGCCTACTGACTCAGTCTACAGCCGTGGCTGAAAGTTTTGAGAATGACACAAGTATTGGTTTTCACAAAGTTTGCTGCTTCAGTGTTTTTAGATCTTTTTGTCAGATGTTACTATGGTATACTGAAGTATAATTACAAGCATTTCACAAGTGTCAAAGGCTTTTATTGACAATTACATTAAGTTTATACAAAGAGTCAATATTTGCAGTGTTGACCCTTCTTTTTCAAGACCTCTGCAATTCGCCAAATTCGCCCTGGCATGCTGTCAATTAACTTCTGGGCCACATCCTGACTGATGGCAGCCCATTCTTGCATAATCTATGCTTGGAGTTTGTCAGAATTTGTGGGTTTTTGTTTGTCCACCTGCCACTTGAGGATTGACCACAAGTTCTCAATGGGATTAAGGTCTGGGGAGTTTCCTGGCCATGGACCCAACATTTTTATGTTTTGTTCCCCGAGCCACTTAGTTATCACTTTTGCCTTATGGCAAGGTGCTCCATCATGCTGGAAAAGGCATTGTTCATCACCAAACTGTTCTTGGATGGTTGGGAGAAGTTGCTCTCTGAGGATGTTTTGGTACCATTCTTTATTCATGGCTGTGTTCTTAGGCAAAATTGTGAGTGAGTCCACTCCCTTGAGAAGCAACCCCACACATGAATGGTCTCAGGATGCTTTACTGTTGGCATGACACAGGACTGATGGTAGCGCTCACCTTTTCTTCTCCGGACAAGCTTTTTTCCGGATGCCCCAAATAATCGGAAAGGGGATTCATCAGAGAAAATGACTTCACCCCAGTCCTCAGCAGTCCAATCCCTGTACCTTTTGCAGAATATCAGTCTGTCCCTGATGTTTTTCCGGGACAGAAGTGGCTTCTTTGCTGCCCTTCTTGACACCAGGCCATCCTCCAAAAGTCTTCGCCTCACTGTGCGTGCAGATGCACTCACACCTGCCTGCTGCCATTCCTGAGCAAGCTCTGCACTGGTGGTGCCCCGATCCCACAGCTGAATCAACTTTAGGAGACGGTCCTGGCGCTTACTGGACTTTCTTGGGCGCCCTGAAGCCTTCTTCACAACAATTGAACCTCTCTCCTTGAAGTTCTTGATGATCCGATAAATGGTTGATTTCGATGCAATCTTACTAGCAGCAATATCCTTGCCTGTGAAGCCCTTTTTGTGCAAAGCAATGATGACTGCACGTGTTTCCTTGCAGGTAACCATGGTTAACAGAGGAAGAACAATGATTTCAAGCACCACCCTCCTTTTAAAGCTTCCAGTCTGTTATTCTAACTCAATCAGCATGACAGAGTGATCTCCAGCCTTGTCCTCGTCAACACTCTCACCTGTGTTAACGAGAGAATCACTGACATGATGTCAGCTATTCCTTTTGTGGCAGGGCTGAAATGCAGTGTAAATGTTTTTTTTGGGATTAAGTTCATTTTCTTGGCAAAGAGGGACTTTGCAATTAATTGCAATTCATCTGATCACTCTTCATTACATTCTGGAGTATATGCAAATTGGCATCATAAAAACTGAGGCAGCAGACTTTGTGAAAATTAATATTTGTGTCATTCTCAAAACTTTTGGCCACGGCTGTATGTTATGAAAGCTACAGTGGGTTAACAACGCAGTAGCTCCATCAGTTACAGGGTTAATGAAAACTCTCTCTCTCATCATTAGTCTTGACTTTTAAAAGCATCCCATGGAATGTAAACCAATGTCATACTGTCAGCAGTTAAAGTGCTTTTTTTCAACAACAACTGTTGAAAGTACAATTCTCTCGCTTCCTCTACTTCAGCAACTACATTACTGTAGTTGGGGGACTGTGAATGCTTCACCGACTTCCAGAACAATCAAGACATCCTTCAAAAAAAAACCCATCTGTCAAATCCATCAGTAACACCATCGCCGATAAAATGATGTAAATATATAATCCCCACAACATTGAAATTACAGACACGGTACATTTAAAATTCTGTGTTTATTCATATAGATTTTTTTTTAATGTTTTACATTGCTTTGTAGTTAAAAAATGTAAAAAAAAAAAAATTAATGCTATTAGCATAATCTGTTTCAGAGGGAGAGAGGGGAATACAATTCAACAGACTGACTTCCCTGTTATTTTTGTGAAACGCAACACTTTTTTACATTTTTATTTAGCAGTGTTTGTGTGAGCACAGACGTCTCTACGTGTACCCCGTGAGAAGGGGTGGGGCTGGACAGCGGGTGACAGGGGTGTGGTGGGACGAGAGGGGGGCACATCAGAATTCTCCAAGCGCTGCTCTCAAAAGCTTTTCTCCCAGGTCATCATGTACCCGGCGCGCTCGTGGAGGAGACGTCACGAAGACCCCTCGCGAAGGGGGAGCCCCCGGATTCGTGCAGAGAATCTGTACAAACCTATGGGTTCTTTGCTCTGTTCCGAATGCGCCGCGGTATTCAGGCCGACGGGAGAGAGGTCGCGAGAGAGCGCTGCAGAGGGAGCGACTGCCCCAAACACCCACACCCACCCACCCGCCATTCACTCGCTGCCTGGAACAGGAAACTCCACACGTTCGTCACCCGGCCGCTCGCCCCCGAAGCTCCACACCCCCAGCTCCCGTGTCCACTTTCCCACAATTCCACATGCTTGGTCCTTCGAACACTCCCGCCTTCTCCCTGCATTTCATGTCCCCTGCGCTCTTGTCTTTTTTAAAGTTTTTTTTCCCCGTCCTCATTCAGTTCCTCTCAATCTGTTCTATGTCCAATTCCCCCCCCAGCTGGTAGATGTCCTTCCCGTTCCTATGTGGCCCCTCCCAAAGAGTCTCTGTCTCCTCTACGTTTCCCAACGCCGAGTCCCCGCTGCCCGTGGAGTCACTGTCCAGCTCCTCATTGGGCGGGTCCTCCCTGTTAACCTCTCCCGCTTTGGTGCGCTGCTGTGGCTCTGGGTCGCATGCAGAAGTGAAGTCGCTCAGGCATTGGTTGGTGCTACTGTAAGAAGGCGGGGTATGGCTTGATTGGCAGGAGTCCGAGCCAGTGATTCCGGGACAGCTGAGGCTGTGGAAATTCCGGAGTTTCTGAAAGAGAGAGGGGATTGGTGAAACAGCTGTTTGGTATTCACTTCCTCAATCAAAAGCACTTCAATAAGACAAAAACATAGAGAAACATTAGGTTTGAGTTCCTGGTCATTCTTAAAGGGCTCCTACAGTTGTTCTCTGTACCCTACCATCTGCATAAAGCATATCAAGTCAGATACATCCTTGCAAAAGCATTATAAAATGACCACAAAGGAAACATAGTTTAGCTGGACACACCCTAGTCAATAACCCTTAAAAAGCAAATTCAGACATGCTTTAATTCCTGCCAAACATAGCCACTGGGGTTCACTCCCTCAGAAAGCCACCCCAAGTGCCTTTTAACCAAACCACCTCCTTGGCTTCCAACCCACGCCACGTGTTTGCTGTGCTTTTCCATGGCAACGGCAATATTTGCATTGTAAATCGACAGGCTTTTTCCAGCACGTGGACGATCCCACCCCCCACCTCCCGTTTCAATTCAGCCGCGGTGTGGACACACGAGGCTTGATTTACAACGCCTTGCCTGTTCCTCGAATGCACACTCCGCACTCATGTGGCCGCTAACGCCGCTCTGACAGAGGGCCTCGTTCAGAGCGCGGCCCTTGCACGGCACTGCCCGGGCACATCCTCCCCGGGGCGGAGCTTCGAACCCGTGCTCCCGCGAGACCGGCTCTGAACGATGATCTGGGCGGGTGTGTGATGCGAGCCCCCGTCAGCTTAGCAGCTGGGGACGAGCCAGGATAGCATCGCAAGAAAGGTCTCGCCCACGGGCGAACGTGCCAGTGGAAAACCTGTCCAGACCAGCCCCCCCCTCCCCAAAGCGCTCGGTATCCCCCACCGCACACAGGACAGAGGCGTGTTAAACACAAGCGCGGTGGAGATGGACAGGGTGGGCTTTGTGAAGGGGGGGCGGGACGACCTGCCTGAGTGAAGCGAGAGATCACAGGATACCCGTCGTTTTCCTTGGCGCCCGTCCCCCAGCCCACTTCCCTCCACCTCCCGCCCCCCCCCCAACCCAACCCCCTCTGCTTGCTCTCTCCCCCCGCGCTCCTTCTCTCCTGACTGAACTGTGCACACTCTCTCCCTTGTGAAAGGGTAAGAAGGCCATTCATAAACCGGGCCTGATGAATGAGACAGCACTGAGCTGCTACAGTGGTGCAGGGCTCTGAGACCGCACGCACGCACGCACGCACGCACGCACGCACACAGTACTGTGGTGCTGACTCAGAAGCGGCCCTTTATTTACACAGGAGGCAGTCTCACTTTAGTAGTGAAAGCCGTGTGTGTGTGCACAGCAAACAGATGTGGTCAACATGGCTGTAAAGTGCTGCTTTGCTGATCTAACCTCAGCGAGAGACAGTGTGCGAGTGTGTGCGCATGTGTGTGTGTGTGTGTGTGTGTCTTTGTGTGCGTTGTCCACGTGCGTGGTCTCACACTATCCAGGAGGACATTGGCTAACTCAGGCCCTTGCACAAGACACTTGAGGGCTTGCGATGAGTTTCCTGCTATCTGTCAAATCAATCCTTCCCCTGCAAAATGTTCCTGGGATTACAGCTCTGCTGCCCAAAGGCAACAGGAGTAGGGGGGATTTTGCTCACTACTACTGTGTAGATTGCCCAGCTTGTCACCTTGTTTACTTGACTTCTTGTTCCCGCACCCCCACTCCCCTCTCTAGGTAATTCGCTGGCGGTAAGCAGGCAGTGAAGGGACATACACTGCATCATATGAGAAATAACCTCTAAAACCAGGCCATCAACTCTTTATGTATTCACACCCTCCCTCACACTCAGGCTAGCTGTAGCTCTTTTTAACATTCTGGTGGAGTCTATATTAATGACCTACCGCAGTGCACCCCGATACCTCATTTGGGGGAACAAAATACCTCAGTTTCTCATTACGAGATACGTTATTAATTGCGGTGTTAGCTTAAATTAGATGAGGTGAACGGTTACACTGTTGTAAAATTCCTGTCATAACCCCGCCTCCATTTTTCCCCTCAAGTGACACATTCAAGAGTAATGAAACTAACGATGTATAATTGCTGATGGTGGCCTTTAATGGCGGATGCTGTCCTGCTTAGAAGACTGAAAAAATGTAGTATGGGAGAGGCTTCTGTTCCTCCCCCTAACGTCGTAAACCAGCGTGGCGCAGGGTTGAGTCCCGCTCCTCCCGGTACGTATCGCAGCACGTCTGCCGCCGATCCCTAACCCCGCGGAACGCGGCTCTGCTACGCGCGCCATTCCCGCCATCCGAAGCGCGGCGCGCGGGAGACTGGGGAAGCTGTCTGTCTTTTACAACATCGAGCGCCAGCCAGCGAGGAGGTATAATTAGCACAGGAGAAGTGGCCGTGCCAGCGGTCTACCAGCCAAGTTCCTTAAAACTCAACATCTTCATCATCATCTCAGCTGACCCTACGCCGTCCGTGCACGCCCGCCCTTTCTCGACGGCAGGCACGCGAGGGCGGGTCGAACCACGGCAGGGGAAGGATCCTGTTAAAAAAAGCTTAAAATACGTAAGCTTTTCTTCCGAAGTTTGCGGTGAGGTAGAAGGAGAGCGAGCGACAGTAACGGCGGCATTCGAAGAATCCGGAAGGTGTAAAGCTGGGGTCCGGTGCCCGGGCGAGTGCCCTGTGCCACCCAGTGTACTGCACGGTGCTGTCACCACTGCTCACATTAGCGCACACACACACACACACACACAGAACTCACACATCAACACCACTACCCAGCTCAGGGGCTGAACTGCCCCTGATCAGTACATACACACATAAATCCGATGCCTTAGCTGACACTTTTATCTATAGTGACTTACAAAAGACTTAATTGTCCTCTTCAGAGGATCATTCTTCATATGGCAGTTACAATTTGACTTTGACTAATTCAAATGACGTTTGGAAAATGACTACTGACAAACACAGGGTTTGTACTTAGTTGTTGCCGAAGACACAGATGAGCCTATAGCGCGTCCTGTGTGTTTACTGTTCTGGGCTGTGTCCGAATCAGCACTCTCCCACACTATTGAGTAGTCTTGTTGAGTAGACAGAAGGAGAAAGTAGTTAAGTAAGCAAAGTTTTCTCTAAATGTACTATACCTAAAACCCCCAGATGATATACTTTGGGAGCATACTTGGTTGGAATATAGTATGGAGGATATTTTTTTGCTTACTGCATGTTGCATACTAAACAGTACACAGGGAACAGGACGCAGTAGACAGGGCTCTGATTCTGACACAGCCCTGGACAGACCAAATGGGTCCATGTGCTGTAGCCATCGTGCATCCTTTTTACAGTCAGTGGGGAGCAGGGTATGAAATTAACTCTTTCGCCCACTGACCAGAGTGGCTTGTGGAACCTGGTTAGTTACCAGCCACAGTGGCTGCTAGAGTACCAGCCACGATCAAAATTTTAGCAGCATTTGGCTGGTGTTAATTTCACACTCTGGTGGGGAGGGATGAAGACCGATGTTAACAGTCCCAGTACCAGGGGAAAAGTAAGTATGCTTCATACACTTCAAGTGCTCTGAACTACGGTTTCGCGGTGGAAACGGGCAACTCAACATTCCTGCCAATCCTTGTGCAGGTGTACAATTATCCTAAAAGGAATGCAAAAAAAAGTTTTAAAAAAACAAGGAGTAGACAAAAGGCAGGAAATAAGGAACCATCTCAGGCTGGAACATGATAAGGCTTTCAATAAAATATTTTGCCTGCCTTTGTGAATGTTTTCACAAAGCCCTCCTGGTTTAAATGATGTGAGGCAAACGCTGTGGATTACATGCAGATCTGGCACCCAGCATGAGAGAAACGGTGTTTATTTTCAATGGTGTACGATCGTTAGATATGCAAACGGAACAGCACAACCCAGCTAGGGGTAAGCGTTGTTGAAGATGCTTCCTGGCTATGTTATTCTCTGTCGGATACAACGCATTTTCTTGCGCGCTGAAGTAGTCTCTCTTGGGTTGGGGTTGGTTAACTGTGGGCCGAAGGTCAGTCTGCTGTGGAAAGTCCCCTCCGGCACTCCGGAAGTACAGTGAGGCTGTGTCCGAATCAGAGCCCTTCCATACTATTGAGTATGCTTGTTGAGTACACTGGATGAGAAAGTTGTTAAGCAGGCAAAATGTTTTCTAAATGTAGTGTACTGAGATACTCATTAAAAAAACCCTGGAAGTAATAATATACTTATTTTAAAAGTTTAGCTGAGTATATTCAGGAGTATATTTTTCAGGAAGTAAACAACCATTTTGTTCCCATAAACCTCACGTGCAGATTCGCTGACGATTTCCAACAACGACGACGACATGGGAGCATGACACATTACGACACTTCCACATTATGGTTGGAAAATACTATGGAGAACATTTTTTTGCACAGTGCATGGTGCATACTAAACAGTATGCAGTAAACGGTAGACAGTATGCTAGTACACAGAACACAGTAGAAAGGGCTCTGATTTGGACACAGCCCAAGGCTGCCAGTCACTCCGGGGTGTGTGTGATTGGCAGTCACGGCAGTCCGTCACTGTTGCTCAGCCACTCCCTCGATCCCCTTTGTGTAGCCCAAGTCATGCCTGTTTACCATCGTACCCACGTGTGAATGCGTGCATGCCTCTGCAGGTGTGTGAGGTGTGTGTGTGTGTGTCTCTCTGAGCCGTGTGTGTGTGTGTGTATGTGCACGGGTGTGTACGCGTTTCAATGCAAGCTCTGCGTTTTAATGTGAACTCTTGTCTGCAGGTTTTTTGCGTGAGCTGCATGTGTATTTGTGTGTGTACA
The DNA here is from genome assembly GCA_022702515.1 of Ilyophis sp. 1 JC-2022. NCBI lineage: Eukaryota > Metazoa > Chordata > Actinopteri > Anguilliformes > Synaphobranchidae > Ilyophis > Ilyophis sp. 1 JC-2022. The sequence continues at coordinate 96,057,371 of CM040405.1, forward strand.
GTATGCAGTACATGTGTTTGTGCATATGTGTGTGTGTGTGCGTTTTACTACAGGCTCTGTGTGCACACATCTGTGTTTATGTATCTGTACCGCGAGAGTGTGCGTGCCTGAGTATCTCTCAAGTCCGTATGCTTTGAAAACAGCTGATAAAAGGCTGCTGGAGAACATGCCAGTCATTCTGAGCATGCTCCCCAGTCAGTCAAGCTGCGCAGGTGGAGCACGTCTTCACACGTCTTCTGCCGTGAGAGAGCAATTAGACCATTTCAGCCACTGCCACTGCAAGCAGCTACTGGGGAAAAAATAAGCAACCTGATGTAATTATGCTGCTTCCTAATAAGGACATAGACGATGACTCACAGCGTATGACAAACACGATCAAGGAGGTAAAAAAAATAATTTAAAAAAGCGGAGCGAACCGCACAGCTGACAATCCACTGCGAATGTCCAGCCAGAGTCCAGAGTTCAAAGTGACAGCTGTCCTCGGCAACACTCGTTTTGGGGATAATTTCACGTTTAACGCTCGTAAACCGCGGCGACTCGGGCGCTCCGCGTTTAAATCGGGAGATCCCCTCGCTGGCGGCTTCTCGACCCGTCACGGGTTCGCTGCTTCTCTCCGCACTCCCCTGGCCTCGGGATCCCGTCCACAGCTCATCCCAAAGATGACTCTGTGCTGCAAGATAGCCAACTCTGCATTCTGTGCTCTGAGAATACCGGACCTGGTACAGATTTTTCTATCACTTTTAACCCCTAAATAGGTTCTGTGGTGGCTAAGACACCTTTAGCGAAACCTTGAGGGAGCGCGTAGCGTGCAGCATTCCTGATAAACGGTCTCGGGCTAGCCCGCAGCACGTGACACGCCCCCACGGTCTGCTTCATGCGCGACTGCGCGCGGTATGTATGCGGAAACGCGGCTCGAACGCAGGTCAGGTCCGTGAGTGTTTTTACGCCAGCGCCTCTGAACGCATCGGGGCAGGCCTCTCTGCAGAGCCGAAATCCGTGCGCCATTTATAACCCGACCGAGACAGGGGGGGGAACGAAAAGCGCCCGCTTCCTGTTTCTGGACAGCTCCGTCAAAGATAATCAGGAGTCCGAGGTGTAGAACAACATTCCCGAGGGCGTGAGCTCCAGCAGGGCCCTGGGTAATTCCGCCCGTAGCCTTTCTCTACTCCATTATTGCTGGTTGAAGCCGTCTTGGTACACTCTCTGAAAGCCAATTAAGAGCAGGCTAGGGGACGGATTCTTGTAATCTGACCTCATGAGCCCGCGGATCTTAATCAAGACTGATGAGGTGGAGGCGCAGGTCTGCTGAGTAATGCCCCGCCAGGAATTCCCCGGGGGTTTAGGGAGAGCCGGAGAGGGTTGCTCGGAGAGGGGCCCCGGAGAGGGGCCCGGGCCGGATCCTCAGGGAGAGGTTCATCTGATCCGAAAGCCTTAACACCCCCCTCCCCCTCTCTCACTCCCGCCAGTCTGTGGTTTATATGCACCGTCTGTTTCTTCCGCACCAATGGCGAGTTCGGTTTTTTAAAAAATGTATAAATATTACTCAATGTGTGAAGATACGGTTCTTCTAACAACCTGCATTTATTTATTACATTCTTGAGTTACTAAGACCCTAAGACCTTTAGCACGTGCCACACGTTTTGGCACACGCAAATGTAATAACACGACCAATGATCGGTTCAAAACAAATACGATGACTAAAAATTAGTCTTGTTATTGGTTTTGCGTGTGCTGAAAGGTTTTGCACATGCTAAAGTTTGAGTAAATCAGGCTTGTGTGTGTAATACCAGTTCTTACGTGGCGCTGCACAGTGCACACGCTACGATCGCTAAGTCCCGCTGCTCAGGAAATGATGCTACATGCAGCTAGCACAAAAAGGTAGCTTCATGCCAGTCCAATTAAATCCAAGGAGCTTCTGAGGGACTGTCGGTGAAGTAGCTTGCCAAGAGCACAGTGCTAGACACCACAGCCTAGACATATAAGGTTTATATCCTTAGCCAAAAATTATGAGGCGTCTGCAACGACAAGATAGTCGACTACGTCCCAACAGGGATGGTTTGAATTCAGCAAAGGCTCCTTGCTTACCGCAGCATTAGTTCCTGCCGACAGCTCTCTTTAAAGTCGGGAAGAAGCAAAGTGGGGAATGGTTTAGAAGTAAGTTTCAAATTTGCTGTGGTCAAACTCAATCTGTCAAATTATTATTCTACGTTATCTGGAAAATATCTAAATGTTTAGGAAAATTGTAAAATGGTTATTAAATTCCGATGGCTTACATGGGAAACGACAAAAATCGTTTCACCAAGCAGTACATTTCCACAGCACTTGCCAGTTATGAAGTTTGCCTCTTTCTCGCAAACTCTCTTTACTTTAAAATCACACAGTTACTCAAAGAGTCTAAATAAATTCCCATTCAGTCTATATAAATGACGGTATTAAAAGAAGATATAGACTCCTGAGTAATGACTGTGGGTCTGCGGCTAATGCTAATGGCTCCTGCATTAGCGACGGGCTCAGTTAATCCGTTTATGTTTCTCCCAGAGCAGCCTGCCACAGTGGAAACAAGTTTTATGGCTTTATTGCGTTATCCTGGAGAATGTGCAAAGTGCAATCATTACACCGTACGTCTTTAGTATTTCAATTAGAATGGATGAAAGCCGCTAACCTGGGTCATCTTGGCCAGGTCCAGAGATGGTCTGGCCTGCTGGGCCTCCTCCGGCCGCCTGCGCTTCATGCCGATCTTCTTGTCGTTGAGGACGCAGGGCTGCGAGCGGCTCCGGGCCAGCCCCCCGGGCCCCGCCCGGCGGCCCAGCTCGGGGGTCGAGTCGGGCGAGCTGGCCTCAGACGGCCCCCGTGCCTCGGGGAAGCAGATCTGTTCGTGAGAGAGGTAGAGGGGGCGAGGCGGTCGAGCGGGGGCGGAGGGCTGGAGGCTGGTGAAGGTGAAGCAGGGCAGCTCGAAGCCCAGGGGGAGGGCGTTGGAGCGGGCGGGCAGGCTGAAGCTGGAGCTGCGCTGCATGGCGGGGAACGCCCCCGCCGCGCCGGCCCCGCCCCCCCCGGCCCCGCCCCGCTGCACGCTGCCCCCGCTGTGGCAGCGGCGCTTCTCCACCGACGTCCACACGCGCGAGCTCTGCGGTCGCCACGCCGACCGGCAGCCCCCCAGCTCGTCCGAGCAGGACAGGGAGCGGCACTGACGCTTGCTGGGCGGGGCCGTGGAGGCCGAGGGGCCGGCCTTGACGTCGCTCAGGCTCAGGTCGCCGATCAGGCTGGTGATGGAGACGGCGCCGGATGTGCCCGTCTCCCTGGCCCAGCCCCCGCCCCCTGGACACGCCTCTGCCACCCCATCCCACAGGCTCTCCAGGCTGGTGCCAACCGGTGCCCGCTGGACCGCACAGCTCCGCCCCAGGTCCCGCCATCGATCTGCCCCTGCGCACACACACAAAATAAAGGATAAACATTTATATTTCTGGCTTGCAGTCTTGCCAATGTTGTAATGATTGTAAATATTAAATATACCCCGCCACCCACACACAGAGACCTTCCGACCTCATTTAGCACGGACGCAATAAAATTTCACCCAAATGCAATAATGCCTCACAAACAAATGAAACCTACTGGGGCTCTACCTCCCAGTTCCCAGTTCACTGTAAATTTAGATTGTTGTGTCCCGTTAGCCTCTATACCTCTGCAATTACATAGGAGTGAATCCACTTCAGCTCCTTTTTTAAATAACAGCAGAAAAACAAGCGAGAGAGAGAAAAAGGAGGCAGAGCCGTGAAGGCCTGACGCTTTCCTTCATAACAATGCTCTGCACAGTGGAGCCGAGGCCAGGCAGACAAAAGGAGCCAGAAATAGCAGCTCCTGGTTAGTGGCGGACTGCCATGACCAGAGAACCCTGCCGTGCGGGCTAAAACATCTGCGGCAGCCGCAGCACCAGGAGCTCAACGCATGTGCAGCTCAGCACCAGGAGCGCAATTAAGCGTGTGTGCAACTCAACACCAGGAGCTCAACGTGGGAGAGCAGCTTAACGCATGTGCAGCTCAACGTGGGAGAGCAGCTTAATGCATGTGCAGCTCAACGTGGGAGAGCAGCTTAACGCATGTGCAGCTCAACGCAGGAGTGTAATTAAGCACGTGCGCAACTCAACACCAGGAGTTCAACGTGGGAGAGCAGCTTAACGCATGTGCAGCTCAACGCAGGAGCGGAATTAAGCACGTGCGCAACTCAACACCAGGAGTTCAACGTGGGAGAGCAGCTTAACGCATGTGCAGCTCAATGCAGGAGCGCAATTAAGCACGTGCGCAACTGAACACCAGGAGCTCAACGATGAAGATGATGATGCTAACGTTGGGATTGTGAGACGGTGCGTCGATACGCAAAGTGATTTATTAAGCATGAAAGAAAGTTTGGGAAAGGTATTTGCGGGTGCATTTTAGTACAAATGGAAGGCAGGTATTAAAAAACACGGAATCGATAAGATGACGGCTGTCATCGTAGTAAGACACGTACGGGTGGGTTTGGAATATCCATAACTGAACTAACGCTAAAAATACACAAGAAGAGAATTTGTGAATAGGCTATATCATGAACAGTAAGAATATTGTTTTAAACGTGAAGCAGAATACAAGAGTACGAACTTCCCATTCCCCTACGCTCAATACCAACCCTGCCTGCTTTCCGTCGTGGCCTGAAAACACACCTTTTCAGGCTCCACCTGGACTAATACTTATCTAGGACCTCATGGTATGTCTTCTTGTTGAACTGTGTACTCAAGTTTATACTATTTAGAAAATAATTGTAGTAGAGATGATTTACCCAGTTCACTGTGAACTGCACTGTGTTCGTTACTAGGGATAGCTGATACTGTATGGGAAGAATGTGCTTTCTTATCTGTTCTGTAGTTACTTCGATGACCTTTCTATATGCACTTACTGTACGTCGCTTTGGATAAAAGCGTCTGCTAAATGACTGTAATGTAATGTAATGTAAAGAGTAACTAGCATTTGAATCAAACAAGCAAAACAACGTCTATTATAACAAACCGTGAATAACAAGCAAATCAAACCTTAAAACAAAATAGAACCGCTTGTTTGGGATCTTAGTAAATCGACCCTTCAGTGTCTTGTTCAATGGCACAGACATCAGGGGGCCCATCCAGGATTCAGAAACCTTTACCGCTACACAACACTGCTCTGTGGTGAGAACATGGCTTCGGCCAGATCAGGATATTTTCCGATGTTTCCTGCCCCATTCACATTCCATCCAGCTGAAGACACAAAACCGCCTCAGTAGCGTTTCTTTAGATGACACAGCCCAGAAATCCAGACCCGTGAGGTGGCGTGCGGCGTCCCCCGACGCCCATGGGCTGAGATTGCCGTGCGGAACGGTGGCCAGGTTCCCTGGGCTGGCCCTAATCTGGCAACCCCATCATCCGCGAAGCATTGAGCCACCAGCGAGGAGCAGCGCACGCTTCTCTGAATGCAGCTTTGTCTCAGGGAGGTGAACCACGCATTCCCGGAGGTGAGCCTGGCTTTAATTAGGGCCCAGGACCCCTACGAGAGTACGCGCCAGGCGGCGCGCCGCAACTGCAAGGCCCCGCCCGGTTTAGACCCGCGCAGAGAGAGACTTTCCCAATTCTGTGCAAGGCCCTCTGCGTAGGCAACGGGGAACTGCGTCTACTGTCGAGAAACCAGTGCTACGGGGGTGCTAAGGCACGAGGGGGGTGCTAAGGCACGAGGGCCTCACGCTAGCATGCTATTACTGATTTCCTGCGGGGTGTGTGCACACCTTCATTACAATCCAGCCCTTTCAAAGACTTTCCTCTTTTTCTGTGAACAGCTGAAGATTATCTGAAAATGTAATTTTCACAGGATTTAAGGGCTTAGGAAAAAAAAAGGCCTGACCTGACTAAAGGGTTTGTGTGCACAGGCGTTTCATTTGTAAAAGCTCAAAAACCTCGAAAACGACTTCAGCCGCACGCATGCAACGAACAAACTGCGGAGATCATTTGGGAGCGGAGCTAGACGAACTTCACACGCGTTCGTCCGGCCTCCACCGTCACTCTACACTGGAAGCACTGGATGCGTTCATTACCAGGTCTTTGTGTGGTCTCCTCCGGACAGTGAACGCACGGAGGAGGTGGGGGGGTGAAAATAATCTCTGCTAATCTCAATCACCTTTCAGCCGAACAACAATGGCCATCGCACCAAGCCACACCTGACGTTCAGTGCAATCAAAGCTACTGCAAAGAACACTTAATTACAGTAATTACTCACTTAATTATAGTTGATAGCCCAGAGCTTCACTCAAGACAAAAACAAGGGAGTGGGGAGAGAGAGGACAGGGGTGTGTGTATGTGTGGGGAGGACTTACCCATAATTCCGCAGGAGAAGAGAGCCGTCCCCTGGCTCATCATGGTCTGCCTCCCTCGCTGTGCATGGGACAGAGGGGGTGAGAGGGGGTGAGAGGGGCACTGCGCAAGACCGAATGCCCCCATCGGGGAACCTATGCCGCCCTTGTGACTCTCGCAAACGAGGCTGCCTGCTAATGCGGCTACGAAAGACACCGGCGAGAATGATTCACTGAGCAAAACAGGAAGTGCAACACTTCTTCGTTACTGGCAATGAGCTGTCAGCAAGGAGATGTCGTAAACCACAAAAAAAAAAGATTAAGCAGCACGTGGAGAGGACTGATCGCGATTGAGCGCCTCTCTTCCGGATCCTGCCGTCCAGCCGAGCCCAGGGGCTCCTGACGGGACGACATCGCTTTCTCTGCGGCTGGGGGGCAAAGTCTGCCCACGTTACCGGGAGACCGCGCTCCGCGTCGCCGCAATAAGCAATCCTTTGAATGGCAAAAGAGGCAAGACTCACCCAACCCTATTAAACCCTGGCTTTACACGCGACTAGAACTGAGGGTTGTGCAAACACATCTGACACACCCTTACAATAACAATCAGTTCTGTTGAGATGGTAGCCAAGGTAAAAAAAAAATTTTTTTTAAACGAATAACATCCTTTCATTGAGCTCATAATGAGTAATAACTAGCGCACACTGTGACATCATTTCCTTTGATATCTTCAGAGTCTCTTCTCATAGAAAGTCACATCAACTGGCTGTGTGTGGGTCGCCTCAAAAGATATTTTCCGAACATGTTCTCCTGAATATTCATATTTACTCATTAAGGAAATAAGAACATAGTAATATGTGATGTTGAGACGTGATGTTCAGCCTATCAAAGCTCGCCATTTTCATATGGACTAGAGAGTATCCGGCAAAGAGTCAAGCCCGAACATGAACTCTGCCTTAACTACATGACCTGGCAAGCTATTCCACACCTTGACATTATGTAAAAAAAAGAAAACTTTGTGGTAGCAGTGCATGCTTTGCCTCTCACTAATTACAGACTTTGCTCAATGAAAAGAGTAATTTATAAGTACTTTGTTACTTTGAGGCGATACGAATAAACACCTAGAGACTTATTTTGATTTCCACAGAATGTAGCCAAGGCCTTTTTGCCCGATAGCACAGATACTCTGACTTCAACCTTGTGCTCACAACTTGCTTCCTTGCAACTACACATTGGTATTCTGCAACTGGGTGCTTGAACTTTCAAATATATCTTACCAGCTCCAAGTCCGACTCTCTGGACGTTACATCATCGACACCCTTCTTCTTTTCCAGTGTTTTAGTATGAATGATCACCATGGTAACACATGTCTTTGCCCCAGTCCACTCCAGTGCAGGCAAAGGCCGACGGAAGGCATCTTTGCTGGTGTCGCGGCGTGGGAGGGCTGGACGCGTGTCCGGATTCCCATCGGCAGAACGCTTTCGCGCTCGCCTCAAACGTCACACGGGCGTCCTCTGATCCCTGGACAAACACAAAAAGAAGCACCAATCACAAGCTGGTTAAGGGCCTTTATTTTCCCACATCGCATACTGGCGGCCAACCTGGCGACCGGCCACAGAGGGCTGCGTGGCCGCGGTAACCGAGGGCCTTGACACGCCCCAGGGGCGGCGCCATCTCCCGGGGTGACAGGGGGAGGGATTAGGTCTGTCAGCCAGGTGGACTCAAACACTGGGCCCATTCACCATTTCAGGTCTGGATGCAAAGACCAGCCAAGACACAGTGTAAAAACTGGCAGAGTGGTTTCTCTGGTGGCCTAAGCAGTAAAATGCAGCAGAATGTAGTTAAAAAGAACCCTTTAAAAATGGATTATTTTACACCATGATGTAGACTCTACATACCTCCTTAATGTGGGGTGTGGACCTATATTTAAAAAGGCACATAGAATAGCCCTATGCAAAAAATATTACTCTGGTTGAATATTTGCTTAAATGTATCAAGTGATAATAACTGCGCCCTAAAAACTATTTTTACATTTTGGGCATATAGCAGATGTACACATTGTTAAGACCACTTGCATACTTTCACTTAGCCTACATACAAGCCATTTATTCAGCTGGATATGTACTGAAGCGTTTCAGGTTAAGTACCTTGCTCAGGGGTACAATAGCAGTAGCCCACCTTGGAATTGAACCCTACAACCTCAGCATTAGCAAGCTCCCTTCCCTAACCTTTATGCTAAGCTGCCACCCACCAACCTGAGCCATCAACTTTATGTCAAAATAAGCATTTTCACTTTAAAAAGAACCAAACTTCAACCTCTACTTACTCAATCTGTAAATGCTTAATAATGACAGTGTGAGAAACTAATAACAACGTTTTCAGGGAACGGCCCTGGCTGTCCATTAAGGGAAATAAACAAACTTGCACAATTCCACTGCCATTCCGTGTGTAGCACAGGGACCCCCTATAACGTAGCATTTTAAATCTAGCGTACATTTCTCTCACCCAAAGAGGCCTATCGGGTGTCTAAGAGCGAGCATGTTTGCTTGGTATATTCGAATTTCAGCACACGACACGGAGGGAACTCAAAGTGGTGTAACAGAATCCTCGGAGGCGAGCTTGGAATAGCTGTGACCCCGCGGTTATCCAAACAACGGAGTTCCATTAGCACCGAGCCATACGCTGTAAACCGGCGTATTAGAGACAGATGTACGGCGTGCGTGTTTTTGAATCGACGCTTTTAATTGAAGCTGCGGCCAGCTACGACAACAGCTTCCTAAACGCCGAATGGCTGAGAAAGAGGGAGACGAGAGGTCTGCGGAGAGGGGGATTGCAGAGAGAGAAAGAAGGGCAGAAGGAGAAGAAGAGAGCGAGGGAGGGAAGGAGTAATAGGAGATGCGGGAGAAGGAGGGAGAGACTGGTGAGGGAGGGAGAAGAGGAAGAAGAGAGCTGACCTAGCCCTGGTTCTGCTGGTTGTCCGCGAGACAAAGGAGTCTTGTAGCGATGATGAAAAAATACCGTGGGAAACAATGAGGTGACATCACGGCGGGATCACGAGGACCCGGCGGCCATCGTCACGGGACAGGGGCCAGGCCCGGCCGGAGTTACACAGCTCGCTAGCGTTTCATCTCGGTCCTGTCACAGCCACATATGATTTCCATTACTTACATTTATCACTCTGAGTAAACAACATGAGGCAGGGCTCCAGAGACTAGTGTTCTGTTCGCCGTTCCTGAGGTCGCTTCACTGGCTGGACATGACTCATGGAATCAAAGGCAGAAAGACAAGAGTTCTATCCCCGAAGGCGGGCTTAGAGGGGCGTCCATATTTGAGAAGGCGCTCCATAATGGACAGGGTCACTGGGGCTGTGTCCGAATCAGAGCCCTATCTACTGCGAACAGTGGCAGAAGTGTACTGTTTAATGTGCACTGTTTAGCAGTCCACGACAAATATCCGCCATACTATTTTCAAATCGCACTGCGGAAGTGTCGTAAGCAGGTCATAAGACGTCCCACCAGTGTTGCCATGTCCGCGGTTTTACAGTTAAATTGGGATACTTTCAAAGTGCCGTCACGGGTAAAAATGTAAAGTCACAATGCACGCACTTATTTAAAAAAGTTAAAATATGATGACCCCTGCGCTGCCATGTGTTGTTTTTCTTGTATTTGAAGGAAAACGTCAGCGAAGCTGCGCCTCATTTTTTAAAAACAAAGCCTCACGTCATATTTATGCAACCAAAATGTTTGTGTCCTTCTTGAAGTGTGCTCCCGAATGTACTCAGCGAAACCCCGGAAGTAAGTGTGTCATCCGGGTGTTTCAAGTATACTGCAATTTGAAAAATTTGCGCCTACTCAACGACTTTTTCGTCCTATCTACTCACCAAGGCTACTCAATAGTGTGGAAGAGTGCTGATTCGGACATAGCCTGGGTGTGTTGGGGCTATGAGGACACTGATAATCCCACCTCCAGTTATGGAGAATCAGGAGCATTGTGGGACCGATTAGAACATTTGTACCCTTCGGGACTCTGATAGAACTGATTACCGCATAGTGCTGTTCAAAGACTTTTGACCTCTGGCTTTTCATCTGTACGAATCCCATGATTTATCAGAGAAAGCCGCACTTCAATTTCAGAAAGAACTCTTTAAATTGAACATTACTTCGAACACATACGATTTTAGAAAGGTAAGTCTATACCAAGAGCCATGGAGTATTCCTACTATACTAGTTTCAGTCAGAGTGGATTCTTTTTCATAGCAAAAAATAATATTTTTGAGAGATTACTACAAATCCAAATTAAGCCTGCATGAAATAGACAACCTCGAAGTTTGCATTATGGTGAATTTGACCAGACACAGGACTCTAAACTGTACACAGTGATATATGTTATTCACTTAACAAACTACTTTAGAATACCTTTAAGGAACCACGGATCTCCAGAGTACTCAGCTGAGTTTGTCAACCGTTTAATCTCGGCCACTGTAGAGAACCCCAATGAGGTTTTAACCGTTTTACTCATCATTTTGTGGGATCATATGAGGATTTGGCAACACAATTCTCAATAGCTCCGCAGGGCATGCATTTCAAGAGAGTGACACTGACTGTGAAATCACTTCAGTCAAATGAATGGATGAGTTCCCTGGACCCTCTCGGATTTCGCCCGATATCGAGTTTCACGCTAACGGCGGGGGTCGGGTTGCTGCATACTTGTGAACAGTTAAACTTTGATCAGCACCCCGGTGGTGCCAGGAGACCGAGCCGTCCTTCACGCCAGGCTTTGGACCACCTCCAGTGGCACTGTCAACACAAACGTTCGCAAATTATCCGAAAATCCTACTCTGCTGTAACCTCATCTTTTTAACCCCTCCCCCCCCCCGAGGAAAAGCGGGCCCTGGTTTGGGTGGTTTGTTTGAGGTGAAGCTCAAGTTTAAGGTGTCTTAAGTTCTGGCACTTCAGTGGAGCGTCGGGGGGGGGGAAATCGGGCTGTCAGTGCCATCTTTTTCCAGTACTTACGCAATGATGTGATCCTGAGGGCTCAAAGCTGTCCCCTTTAACTTCGAATGTAAACAGCACAGATGGGGACAAAATATCACTCTCCATAAAGCCTTTTAGATCCAGCATTTGGTCTTGCTTTGTGTAGCTCTGGTTAAAATGGCAGCCGTGTTTGTTTTCAGGCAAATTAATAAAGTTATCCTGCAAGATTTATTATTGGTATTTTTAAATGAGAAAGTTTTGCGGGAAAGTTTTTCAGCGGTAGAAACAAAGCAATACATTTACATTTTAGGCCTTTAGCTGACGCTCCTTATCCAGAGCGACTTACAATTAGTGCACAAAAAAAAAAGGCCTAAATTCGTAAATCACCAACATTCCTAGTAGAAATTAATGAGAGTTAATGGTCGGGCCGTAACACCCCAGAGACAGGTGAGCATACATCAAGCAAGTACTCCTTACCATGCCGATTTTTAAATGGCATGTCCAACAGATTCACAACTGCCGTGGTGCCTTTTCAGCTGTTTCCCAGGATGCAGTGGAATTCCCAGCAATACTTATCGCCCTTATCGTCTGTCACACTGGGTGTTCCCTGATTGCGGCCCAAATTCTCAACCTGGCTCTCGCTGATGTGTGGCGAGCGTCCTGCTGCAAAGTTTCCGCCACTTGAGATTCTTGACTGGCACTACATACATAACATTCATCATTGTTCGCTATATCTGGAATAGCAGAAGCAAGCAAAGTAAACCCATTTCCTCTTTGATACGACCAAAGTATCGGCTCCTACCTTTGCTAAGCGTTCGCGCGCGTACAGAGTAGAGAGGTGTGAGTCACTAAGGACAGAGAAGCGCTGGCATTTCAGGTCAGCTCTGGCGATTCAGTGCAATGTTTTAATTAAAAGGAAATATCTTCAAGGACAGCAGGAAAAGGAGAGCATGAAAGGAAAGTCTCGCCGTCTCGCACAGCGACGAGGCTGCAGAAGGGACGAGCGATGCATACCCAGACGCGCTCCGACGCAGCGGCGGCGTCGTCCGCTCCCGCGCCTTCCCTGCCTCGCCGTTCACACTGTAAAAGTGGCAGGAAAAATGCGGACGGACCGGATTCCGTGCATATTCAATTTTGCTTTCTCACCGAGTGCAATAGGCGAACCTCCATTCCCTGCAGTGAACCCGCTTTTATCTCAAAAAAGCCTTTAGGAGGCCGATAGCTTCTTTATCTGGCGAAGAGTGGCCGTCACCGTGACGATGTGGGGGCGCATCACAAAGATAAAGGCTGCACCTTTTCTGAGAAACTTCTCCTCAAGCCTCGGTGGGTCACTGGAACCAATTCTGCAGCGAAGCTAACCTAACTCCCAGCCTCAGCAGGGGCATTGACCTCCCTCTGTTTGGAGCCTGCACTTTTCACCCATGGTCTCATCACAACTTCCAAACGATTTAGGTTGTAAACAGCAGCCAAAATGACAAAATTATATTAAATCCAAAGGGCGCGCAGTGGGCCAGATGAAACTAAAGACCTTCTTTTGGGATTCCTTCACTCTTGACTCCGCTGCAAGCCAACAGGAACAGGGACAAAATTAGTGTTGTTTTCTGTCCATGAGTTCTGTGAGTAATACAATGTGGTGGCATTGCAGGATACACAAGCTGTAGCCCATATGCAATGCACTATATGGCTAATCCTTATGAACAACCCCCCCCCCCCCCCCCCCCCACACACACACACACACACACACACACACACACACCTTCTAGGTTTCAGTACAGTGGGTTTATAGAGAATATAATGCCAAGCAAACATCTGTTAGAGGGGTGTGTAGTAATAATTAAGACATTGGCATAGGCCACGGTGTATATATTCAATAACCGCCCCTGGCTTTTTTCATCAAGCATTATGACACACATGGAGGAAATATAGGTTTACTCCGACTTCCAGCAAGAAACATAAATCACTAATTACTACCATATAAGCAGGTTTTTTTTATGCCTTCTAACATGGTTATGAATATGATAACATAAATATAGCTTAATTCAAACAATTTACCATTCAGTCATTTAGCAGACATTTATATCAAATGACTTACAGAACTGCACTCAACCAGATATAAACATGGATTATAAATTTCACTTTTGTTTACACTAATCGTCTAATTACATAAGAATCCTAATTTAAGCAATTTATTTAATTCTCATAGTCAAATAATCACTTTTTTTGGTCTAATCCCCGCTTTGGGGTACAGAAAATATGGATTAGGCCTACAGAAGATGAGGTACAGGCATCGCACTTGTTCCTTAACAAACGGTATTTCATTTTTCCACAACCGAGAGCCATTTTGGAACGGCTCAGTGCAGCACAAGGCTTGGCTTGGTCCTCCAGACCCCAAAAGACCCGTCCCTGGCCTCTCCACGCATCAGATAGGCCGCTAATCACCCGGCCTTAATTGTGGTTTCTCCCCTTACCCGTAGCGTCTGCTCCGCGGCCATTACCGGGGTCTTAATCCACATGGATACATTACATCAGAGCCCTGTGGCTCTCAGCCCAACAATTATGGTAATCCATCTTACTTGATCAAGTCCTCGTTGGGATGTGTAAATTCACACTGTTGCTCGGCCTCCTGTAATCCTTTTTCCACAGAGAGGGCGAAAAAGAGAGAGAGACGTAGAGTCGTGCGCACCGAGCCGCTCAACCGCTTCCGCGGTGTATGCAACGAGCGAACCCATGGGTTCTCACCTGAGCTCACCAAGCAGTTAAGTAAAAAGTTAACTTTGAGTTAACCCCCCCCCCCCCTTCCCTACGCTGGAGACCGCATGCACCGAGGTCGGTCCTGAGGCCTGTGCACGTCTCTCCCCCTCTCTGTTCAACAGCCTGCGGATCGCCGCCCCTCCCGCCGAGCACCTGAGCCCTGCTGAGCTACGAGGCTGAAACCCGACCTCCGCACTCAAAGGAGAGCATGCGAACAAATCAGCAGCCACACAAAGGATCTCATTAAGAGTCTCGCATACCAACGTATCGGCCTTGCTGGAGCCATCATGGATTTTGTTTGTGATTCATTTTATTTATTTTTTGGACAAACGATCCCTCTCTAGATCTCTTCCAGGTCAGTTGGTGACGGGAGGATTGTCTGAACATGAGAGTACACGGCTCAAAGATGACAGTTGAAGAAGGACGCGGAGAACGTGAAGGCGTCCAGACCATAGACTGTACACAAATATGAACAAAGTGACTGTGACATCACGCACCAACTTTCCATGGGCTTGTGAAAAGCGTTTTGAAGCTGTGGAACTGCTGCCAAGTTGTAAAAAAAACAAAAAAACATTGGAGCCAGAAACTGTACAGTACATTACAGTAGGGAGCAGGAGGACCCTTATATGGTCATTCAGTCCGGGCCGGGTCCAGTAAGTCCCCTAAGTATGTGAGATACTAGTGACATGCAGTAACTAGGAAGTGCCGCAACCTGTCCCGGATTAGTCCACAAAATATGAAGATATTCTCCAAACGATACAATACCTTAACGAATCGACACATGGGCAGACATTAGACAAAAAAAAAGCATCTATTGCGACTACATGTTCTCACAGGAAAAATGTATTGACTTCATATTTTGACCACATTTGGTACCATTGACTTGCATTGAAAAACGGGCCTGAAAGACCTATACTGGAGCCAACCGTACTGGGTACGCCAGAGAGCAACGCTCTCAACAAGATCAGGAAGTGAGCTTCAACAGCGAAGCCTGGTTTTGGCCCCTTGGTCCAGACTGATGCTGCAAACCGGTTTCGCTTTCAGCGACATTAGCGCATTTGCGTCGGAACGGAGAGGAAAGGAAGAGCTCTCCGAACCGAGTGAAATCGGAACGGAGAAGGACCTTCGGTGATTAAGGCAGGTGGTATGTGTATTCTGTGGTGGCGATGAGCGCTGGAGGGCCAGAAGAGAGCCTTGGAAAATCAGCAGAAGAATGGTTTCCAATTCCAAACAAAGTTTTTATGACGGAAAGAAAAAGAAAAAAGGAAAAAAACGCACCGAGGCGTTAACTGTAATCATCCAGGGGGGTCGTTTCCAGGGTCGTTTCCAGGGTGAGGGGGATGAGGTGAGGCGGGCGTCGCCTACCCCCCCCAGGGGGTCCCGCAGATCCTGCACGCACCTCAGTACCAGGAGGGGCCTCGGCTTGGGTGCCATTCTCTGACCCCCACCCGGAGTCCCACCCCACTCTCACACACCATCGCGGAGCCGCCCTCAATTTACGCTGCAATCATCAGACAGAATCCGCTACTTAAAAAACCTTGTGACTCACCCGGGGTATTAAAACAGAGAGCGAAACCAGGAAGCAATTTCATGCCTTTTCATAGCTTATTTTCCTTGGGCTCAATCCAGACGGTGTTTTTCTCTCAATCTGTATTACTTTTCCTTAAACAAAGTATAGGTTTTTTTTTTCTATTTTGAGGCCTACAGTACACACCCAGGCAGCACGGACCCATTCGCTGTGCGGGGGGGGGGGGGGGGCACGGTAATTACAGCGCGGTCTCCAGCGGCCTCCTGGTGCTCTCCCGACGGGTGTCACTCACACGCGATGATAAATGTTCCAGAACACATGGCCCGCTGGTTCACAGGACTCCAGCTTGCTGGGGCATTCTGGGAAAGAGCAGCTTGTGGCACGGGTTACGGTGCTCCTGAGAATGCAGTCAATCAATTAGCAGAGCATATGCCTCTTCCATTGGCTCGAGGCCCCCAAATGTTTAAAGCCAATGCAGATTACTGAGGGGATTCGATGTCATGGGCTTTACATAAGCCATTAAAGTTTGTGCCCATTGTAGACGTCAAGATCAAAAAATGCTAAATGGTAATTAGGAAACATTAAATAAAACGTATATGCAAATATACGTACTGTACACATATGTGCATTGTATGTGTGTGTGCGTGTGTGTGCGTACAAGCTACGTAAATATACACATGTGCATGCGTGCACACAGACACACACACACACGCTCAGACATAGAGACACAGAGACACAGACACACACACAAACACACACACACACACACGAATGATCAACTCAACCCCTTTGTCCAGAATTCAGAGTTCTTTGCCCTGCTTTTTCCACTTTCAGCCAGGATTCAATACAAACAATTAGGACACAGGGTGAGCGAGCGAGCAAGAGGGCGTAGTTAAAATGAAATGTGTGGGTATACAGGCAATGACAAGCATGGCTAACAAGTTTTGGAGGCTTGCAAAGCGGCAAGGAGCTGGACGCCTGAGCTGCAGGGGAGGAGGGGGGACACAAACACGGTTTCACAAGCACACAGCTGCCCACACAAACCGGGACCCAATAGAGCCATTTACCATAAACACAAAGACCCTGCAAATCTGTGCATCTCAAACACGCAGGGGCCAAATGGGGCCTGCTTTAAAAAAATAAAAAAAACTCTGCTTAATTACTTCATGCAGAGCTTGTATACCTGCACTCTGAAAAGAAAAAAAGAGGTTTGTAGAGGTCTGTAGATATAGGCCTCTAAAACCTATAGGCCTACTTGTCAGGGTAATACAAAAATGTCCATATCAATGCTGTCCTTATTCGAATTATAGTGCCTCATGTTTTGTGTGCTTTATTCCCTATCCTGCTATATTTTCAGTAAATAGGTAGAGTATAAACTTGCACTGGACTTTGCTTGGTCAAGTAGTTACCGGCCAAGGCGACAGTACGAAAGGTTCATCACAACGCGGAGTGCTGCATTTAACTCCCCCCCTCCTCCGCCACACCGTGAACCAGAGCTCTGAATGCCTGATACAAAGAAGTCTAGGCCTGCTCGTTTGGTGTCTGTTTCACACATCCTTTGCGTGGCCTCAATCCTCCCTCGCGGACTGCACCTGCCTCCCCAGAATCTACAAACCACATTACTGTAATAACACGGCTGCGCAACAACAAAACAGGCCCGTACACCGTAAAACTCGTCACGATCCGAATTCGCTCGTGATAAAACATTGGCAGCGATAATTCATTAGCCTAAATCTTCCCAGGAGACTCGCTCTGAAGCACCTGCAAATCATTCACCTCTTCAGTCATTTTCACTCGATAGGCTCGTAAATTTTCCCCTGCCATGTTTCCATTGCTAAGCAGATTTGTGACAGTCTTTCAACGGCGAGGCGCTTCGACGTGCCTGCGGCAAAGAACGCATCGCCTTCTGGTAGACAACGTTTTAAAATTGAGCTTCTTTCAACCGTCCATTAGAGCTGAGAATTTTTTCCTCATGACGTTTCACCTGGGTCACAAGAAGTGCTCCAATTACACTTAGATGGACCATGTCACAGTAATTTAAAAATATAAAATATAACACCATATAACACCATACTGTAAGCTGATAGTGAACTTGTGATTTCTCTGAAAAGGACAGTGTGGGGCAGGGAATTTACCGATTAATATTTTAATTTAACCCCCCCCCCCCGGCCCAAGAACCATGTTAAATCAACAGTCCATCTGGCACATTGCAATCACACGTGCTAGTTTTAGTCAGTGCTTGAATCTTACACATCTCCCAGACCAAAGTTCAGAAGCATCAATGTAGCTACAATAGCTTCAATTACTGCATTGTGTTTCCAGATACCACATTTAGGCAGTCTACGCAACTCCGGGAAGCTTCTTTTAGTTGGCAAGAGTGGCTGCTGATGGATTCCTACCAAGGTAGACTATAGGAACCCTTGTTGGCGGGGATGAAATATACTGTAATATATTGTAAATATGTGGAAAATGACTATTCATATATTTCACATACATTGAATATTTTGTGAAGTGTTGCAGTATCTTGATATTATATTTCAGGTCAATATACTCCCAATTGCATAAGGGAATTTCCACCAAGTGACATAGATATTGCACCAACCTTTTCAATCAGACAGTAGGGGTGCTGTAGAAGATTACACTGGCTATAAAGAAATTTGACTGTATTTTTAGAAACCAAGGGAGGAAATATAAACTGCTCTTTGGTATTAAAAACACATTATTCCTAAGTGATACACCATCAATAAGCCTACCTTAGATATAGGTAAACCTATTTCACAGATGGTCCTAAGTATGCTTATACTTACCTGAGAACAGACGAGCTATATTTGTAATATAAAATCCAAGGATTAAAAAAAAACACAAATTGAGAACACAGCAGCTAAGGGAGGAAGTAAGCCTAAACAAACACCTCCTTCCTTACGTTACAAGGCCCCTCTAGACTGACCAAAACATTAGGCAGGATGAGACAGACAACAGGCCTCATTCAAAACGCAGATGGCCTGGGCCTTTCGGCCTGTCACGGTGAGATAACAATCAAAGAGGTTACACTTCTGCCATGCCAGTCCCCCATGTCATTTCAGTCACTCGGCACAAAACCAGTTCTCTGTGGACTTTCATTTCTCTCTTCTGATGAGATCTTTGCCCCTATGCCCAACTTATCAACGCAAACATCCTCTCAAATATATACCTCTAAAGTTAACTCAGCAAAAAGGAAACGAGTTTAGCAAGCAGATTAGTGTTGCACAAGCAAAACAGCATATTACATGAAGGCGACAGAGAATAGGGATTTACTTGATAATCAAGTTACTTTAAAGTTTTTTTTTTTTTTTTGGGGGGGGGTTGGTCCATAAACAACAAAACATTAAATAGCATGGCTCTTGTAAAATATCTGAGACACAATCATTTCTACGGCGGAGCTACATTCAAGTCCATCCCACTGTTAAAAGTTTTCACAGGCTGAGCCTGTCGGTAGGAAACCATTTCAGACGACAAGCAGGCTCCTAATGCTGGGAACTTGGAAGCTGGCCCTATTTTGCGTCAAGCTTTCAGCTGAAAGGTAGCTCAAAAACGAAGGACAATTTGACCAGAAACAGAAGCCTTCAGCCCACAGGGAAATCTGCCACTGGGCAACCGGTGACCACAGGATGATCCGCCCACGTCGGCCGCCATATCCTCTCCGCAACACTCAAGCAGAAAATATTTCATTCAAAACATTTGCATCATGTCGTGCGCATTTCACTTTGCGTAATGGGCTCATTTGCCTATTTGTTTCAACACACACACAAGGTCAGCAGCCATCGTAACACGAGTTTCTTGTGGGGGAATTTGAATTCCACCGAGAGTAGATACTTACACTATTGCCAGACGCCTGTGATTTTTATCCCCTAATATATTCCTCTAATCTCCCATGCAACTAAATCCCATACAATTCTGTAAGACTTCTTCTTTTAAAATCTATCATATTTACTACCCTATGTATTTATTTTTTGTTCATTTTTAGGAAAAGTCCCCATCTGGCAACCTTGAATTATCACCGGGCCTTTCGACATCTGGGAAAGTATGCTCCATGAGAAAAGAGATATAAATGCTTTAATCACAAACACAAATGATCTCATGACACAGTGCAGCAATGAGTAGGCCTATAATGTCGTTTGAGAAAGACTATTTTGTGCTTCAGAGACAACAAAGAGGGAGACTAGAGGAAAACTATTGGTAGTTACATGTTTAATGGAGGACATGAGTCTGAACAAATCTAAATCTATCTATCTGAATTACAACCTGCCAGTTTTGTGGATAACACACAACAACAATTAGGCATAACAGGAATGTGCTTCTGGGAGTGGTAAGATTACTACACCAAAAATACATTAAAGACATAAATCCATATTACGCTGACTTATTCTCGTACAGAAAACTAGCTACACCTTTTACAAGAAAATATATGGACACACCTGTCGTAAAAATGCTCTCCTGCAGCGTTGGCTTATTCCAAACAATTGCGTGCGTGCGTGTGTGTCTGCAGTGCATAAAACTATGAAACAAGTTTTTAGCCTGAATTGCCTTGTTCACAGAGCTGAGCCTGGGGCCCATGGCAGGAGCTTGCACACAGCAAAGCTTTTGTCCTGTCTGCACTGTCTGAATGATCTCTCAAGCAACTCTTCACTACTTTAACGTTAGTTGGAGTCTGATCTATACGCCAGCTGTGACTGCAGTAACCTGGAGCATGGCAGTTCAGCCATACTTTTCTCCATTTTAACGAGCATTGTTCTTCAGACTGCAGCATTGTAATCTAGGAAGGAAGTCAACAACTCAATTACCGAGAAGCCACCACACCAAGGAAAACATTTCTATTTCAACGTCCTTGAGACCTTCTCTATTGTGGCTGGATCGTTAGCTAACTCACTACACAATCATATAATAATAAATCCCAGTGGACTGCGAGTTCCCAAGCAGGCTACCAGATCGAGTTAACTAGTTGGCTTTAACTTAAGTCAGATGGAGCCCTTCGGATTTCGACGTGTATTATTTATGTTGCCCAACATGTCATTCCATTATAGGCCACCCTATTCGTCCATCGTCTGCCACACTAGCACCGATTAGCTAAGTAACTACAAACAATGAAAATAAATCCTCATGGCATGCATGCCATTTCCAGGATCAAAGATAAACATGCCATTGTTCCACTTCCAGGTGTCGATGCTGGACTGTCATACCGACAGGTAAGCTATATCGAACTAATTGTAGACTAACTAACGTACTGTCAATGTCCCAGACCTGCTGTTTGGCTATCTAAAATAATGTACTCACATACCTAACGTTAGCTAAGATATTGTGTCAATAGTAGTAGCTAGCCAGTTAGCTGGCTAGCTATCTAACGTTACACACAAAACTTGGCTAACGTTAGCTGCTATCTACCTACCTGCCAAAACTACAGCAGACCTGACTCAGCTTGTTAGCTACTACTGCTAGCTGAACAGGCTGTGTGTAGTTTTTTAGTAGCATAATAGCAAAGAGCCTGATGATGTTAGCTATCTAAGTTAAGTTAACCAACATTAGTTAACTTCAGCTAATTGAGTACTTACAAGAATCGGGCAGCATACTGTCAGACTTCCCAATGAGATGAAATAATCTCTAAGGGATCAATGTTGAACTTCCCAACTGTAGCTGTAAACCTGTCGGAGTTAACTAAATGGCTGGAAAGAAAACTAAGTCATCTTCAACTGCTGCAACAAAAGACTAGCTCTTCAGACAGCTGCGTGCACCCTACTGCACGTTACAGCAACACTAGACTGACCTACTCTATAAACATTACGCCAGTTCCTTCGCTGTACACGTTGTAACAGTATCCGCACACAGTCGAACCATTAATTTACTAGAAGAGGGGGGGACCGTGTATGCTGTAGTACAACTAGCCGAAAACATTATGCATTTCTTCACTAACTTTAAAAATATATATATATTAATGTATATTTTAAATGTACAAGCAAACGGTCTTGCGGTAACTGTTAAATTGTTCTTAGATTAAACAAATATATTAAAGAGTTTTACCTTTTGTACTTGGCATCGTCTACTCTGGAGTTATCCGAAAACAATAGTGTGAGGAGGTAACTCGCAAGCGAAGTACCGGTGTGGTGTTTTTTCAAGAGTTTCAGCATAGATGTAGAACATGCAGAATTTATTTCATTACATATTAACTCTGAACCGAAGCTTTCATACTATTTACACAGACAGGAAAACATTTTGATGATAATAAGTCGGCTTTGCATTTCGGTTCTACCGATTCATTCTATGCATTTGAAGACCTGTATTGCACTTTGAATTTGTTTAGTTGACGAGTCTTTGTGCGTCCTCTCAGGCATAGCATTCCACAGCACAAGGGTTTCCTTTCCAGATAAAGTGCTGGAGATAATGCTATTCTCTGGTATTTGTTGTTTCTCTGCATTTCTTATGTGTATATGCATGTTAAGATCACAAACTTAAGGGCCTGAGGGTCAGGGATGTCTGTAAATTATGTTCATATACTGTATGACAGGCACCAATATCGCTGTGCATAGTCTGTGTTGCCTAGTTTTTATCATTTAGAAAATTCTATAAAAATGCATGAAAGGTCTGTGCAGAAAAGAAACAATACAGATAAATATAAATTTGTACATCGACTATCCCATATGCACACAGCAAAAATGCCAATGTAAATATGCTGGTGTACATTTAACACCCTGAGGTGTTTATGTGAGACCACAATCTCATATAAACACCATATGGTGTTAAATGTACACCACCATTTTTGCTGTGTTTCAAATTTTCAAAAGTTACACTCACAAGGCAAAACCACCAGTAATATTACATTGAGTTATGTATTTGCCTAGCAGACACCCTATCCACAACAACTTCCAGAGGTTACATGTTTTAACATACTGTATCCTTTTATACAGCTAGATAATAGATATATGCCCATGCAATTCAGTTTGAGGGTCTTGCACAAGGGAACACCAGCAGTCTCCTCTTTGGGATTTGAATTTGCAACTTCAAAATCGCAAGTCCAGTATATCCATTATACTACACTACTGCAGTGACTGTTATAGAGCCATGCAAATATACAGTAGCACTGTGATAGTGACGTTCAATATTTTATGAGTGGTTGAAATGGGGCAGAGAAGAATCTTTCTCACATACACGTGGCTTTCCTGGTCTGGAAAATAGCACAGCTTCTTGCACAACTAATTTCATCAGCACTTGAAAATCATATTAAGACGTTTCAAACTGTTTCCCTGGCTACAGAGTAAGAAAACACACATATTTGCTGTATCACACTCAGGACTGAAAAGAGAGCTGTTTTCACAGGGCAGAACCTGAAAAGGCAGCTCCCATAACTCTCAATTATCATTATGAGCTGTGCCTTCATCCAAGTGTCAGCACAGCGGCCTCTGAATTTGTTCAAACAAATCGCATCCATCATGACATGACAATTATAGCCACACATTTCACAGCTATTTTCACTGCTTTTGGACATGTGCTTTCAACACCAGAGCTCACTAGCATTAACAGCCTCGCATAAAACAGGCACTCTCATCCATATTTTTGCCTTCGCTAAATATACAAGGTTGTTTAATTCAGTTGCATTGAAGAATGTTCTGGGTCTTAAAAAAAATATATAGTTGACTTAGCTCAGCCAGGGTCCTTCCAATAAGGCCTCAGAATTTCTGTGGATGCCTTTCATGTCTGCAACGCCAAGGCTGTGTCTGAATTAGCATCAGGACGAAAAAGGCATAGGAGAAATTTTCTCCAAATATAGTATACTTTAAACCCACGTATGACACTGAGTATATTTGGGTGCACAAACATTTTGGTCGCATGAATCTGATGCGAAGCTTCGGTTTAAAAAATGAGGCGCAGCTTCGCTGACGTTTGCCTTCAAACACAACAAAAACAACACGTGACATGGCCGCGCAAGGGTGGGACGTCTTACGACACTTCCACAGTACCGTTGGAAAATAGTATTGAGGATATTTTTTCGCATACTGCACGTCATGGCTAAACAGTGCACATTAAAAAGCACACTTATGCCAGTGCACTGCACACAGGAGACAGGGCACAGTAGATAGGGCTCTGATTCAGACACAGCCCAAGTTTCAGGTGTGTCTGTGGTCTGAATCAGTATTACACTGAAATTCTCCTTCCAAAGTATTTTTGTAACCACTAACACTTGAATTAAGTTTTAACACACTGGGGCCATGCGATAAACAATGGCTCAAGTGGCTCATTCACATTGGGAAAAAGCTGGCCCATTCACCATCCATATACTGAATACACCATTTACAATACACCTGCTGGAACTCTTAATACATGTCTTATACTTGGAATGAACGTTCTAAGAATATATAGCAGTATGGAATAACCGAGAAGCTACTTTCAAATGAAATTAGCTTTTGACAAAGCCTTATAGCAATGGCAACCACTCCTTCAAGAGTGTTATCTGGAAAAACGGACTTGACCAGACTAATGCGTCATGGCATATCTGATAGGATTACAGTGTCTCCCTTTTGTTCCATATTTGTTGCACCGTTTCTTAGCAACTTCTTTAACAGCACCTGTCTGAAGGCTTTTCAATGTAGTGCTCTTCATGGATAGTACCTTTGTCTCAGCATAAAGCCCGACCATTAGACGCACAGTAGAAACAACCAACTCCCAGTATGGATATGTAGAAACGGCGCGGGTTGAGGTAATCTGACATTAACTCATTGTGAAGGCCTGAGGGCACTGTCAATCTCTTCTATGCAACATGAAGACATTTAGTCATAATGCAAGTCAATTAAATACTGTGTACTTTACGTGCGGTGCCCTGGATTTTCATTCTCAGGTTTTAGCCAAGGCTGCACCCACCAGGCCATCGGCCCACATTCCACTTCTGGGCAGAGGCTGTGAACCATGGATTGCAAGCAGAAAAAAATACACATAATGCCATTATCTGTGAGCCGTGCCAATGCTAGATAATGTTCATTCTTTATGGTGGGGTGGTGGGGTGGGGGGGGTTTGTAGAAATCAGATCCAGGTCTTGCCTCCGAATACTTAAACGATTGTGGTTGTTAAGTCTGTTGAAACATTCCTGGAAATTGCCTGGCTTTTTGTTTTCACAGCTTTTCTTTCACATACTGTAGCTATCTTTGCTTACGCAAGGACGGCCTATTACATGATGAGTTACATGAATCACGCTGCTGTTAAACGCTGACTTTGTCGCCGTAAATAGCTGAACATAGGACGCTTTCTCCTGGGTTATTTGTCTTTTGAAGATATTCTCAGGCATTGTGCTGAAAGTAAAGTCACAAGGGAATCACAAGGAGACAACAAAGATCAATGAAAAATGAGACGAGGTATACGCGGGTCTCGCAGGGATTAAATCCGAAGGTAAAATAACATAACATGCCTTAATATAACATTTCAGTGACCTATCTTCATGGGTCAAGTAAAGTCACAAGGCAATCACAAGGACACCTTTTTTTTTTTTCCAATCGTCGATTTTCTGGAGACGATGTGCATCATGTGCTGGGATAACTCTGAAGAAAATGGTGCTTAGGATGAAGCCTATCAGAATGGAGTAAACAACTCATCCATGCACTGTTGCATATGTATATGTACACGCATGCGTAACAAATGCATGCACCAAACATTATTTCTATATCTTTCCATCATAAGACATGAAGTCCTGTTCTTGTATTTGATCATTTAGTCCAGTCCTGTCTTTCATTATGTTACAGCTTAGGTTTTACCATAGACTGTATAAAAATTGGGTTTTAACTGCTTTCTTTGGTTATGATTGTTTTATGAAATTGACGCCTCCCTCTGAAACAACCAATCAATCTGCTGAAACCTTTAAGGTTTAGTATATATTTAAAATTCAGCACAATTAATGGTATGATATTCATTTTGACTTGTATTGCATATTGTGTCCAGCGACCAATTTACCATGAGTAAAATGTAAGTAATTACAGAATATGCAACATTACCAATACCTGCTGTTGATCTGCTTATGTCATAGGTGCATATACGTTGTGAGGAGATTGCAGGTGATTGGCATGGTTTCGTGGGTAATTTATTCCTTTTCTGCTGTGGTTCTCGTCATTTCGCTCCTATTGAGAATCCATCAGATTTTTTTCATGTTCCGTTCTGGGGTTTTGCTTCACCTCGCTGATTATTCATTTCACCTGTGCTACTACCTGCAGGGTATTTAAGTTTCTGACTTCCGCTTCCCCGGCACTTCTTTTGTTTCCCTTCGGGGACAATAAAGTTAATCTCATCATCATCATCATCTTCTTTGTCATTCCGTATTACATTGAGCCAGGTATAGCCAGGTACAAGTGACCTCGTGATATTAAACTTGTTTTATGTTCACGAGGGACTTGCTTCTAGCTTTATCTTCAGGTATAGGATTTGTTCCCCCTGTTAGTATTACTGTGCTATTTTTTCTCTTGCTGTTCTCAGTGAGACAGTTTTTCTGTGGTGGTTTCGTTTTTGTTTCACCTTCTTCTGACCGTCTTAGTGTTACGTGCCGAAGGTATTCTTTTCTTTTCTAGTTTCCCGTTTCAGCTCCAGTATTGAGCTCGGGAGACTTAGTTTTGTGGTCTCACTCGTATATTCGAGTTTGCCCTATTTTTTTGGGTTGATTTTCATTTGGCTGTTTAGCTACTAGGAATTATTTCCTGTTTTTTTTTCTTTGTATCAATAGTTATCACTCCCTTAGTGGTCCTCACTTTCGTGGGTGACTTGTTCTGATCCCCCTACCTCCGCATTTGATTCACCGCTACTAAATCCATCACAGTGATGTGCTGTCGACTGAGTGAGACAACTGAGCTGGTGGGTAGGGTTCTTTACCCACTATAGAGTGGCTCTCATGTTTCTAGTTATATGGCCTGGGTTGTGCATACTAATACACCAGGGAGATACAATTACAGTCTCTGATGTTCTTTTTCACCCACCATAGATAATTACACAATGTGAAATGCCTCCCTCCACTGTTCTTTGAGAGCAGAGGCCATTTTCAAGTGGCAACAGATACCTTGTTCTGATTTTTGGTTGACATTGGAAAAAAAATCAGTCTTGATTACTGTGTCGGGTGACATATTGCTGTTACTCAATGCAACACACGGATATTACTTGGACTAAACAATAAATAAAAAACTCTTGAGTATTACAGGAGCTAGCTCAAATTAATCTTACCACATGAATAGGCACAGTAATTGTATAATAAGGTTCTGCAGGACTGGCAGTGAGGGAGGAAATGACTACGCTACAGTATTCAAACAGCACAGCCACACTGGCCAATCAAAACTGTTAAAAATGAGTGGCGGCGGGGCTGCTGGATGAGTCATCCGGTTAAGGCACTGTAGTAGCAACTATGGCCGGTAGCCCCGTGGGGCAGCACACAATTGCTGATTGCATCACCCAGGGACAGAAAAGTTCAGTCGGTTAGGGTTCTGTATTTCATCACTCTCTAGCGACCCCTACTGGTTGATTTGGCACCCAGGGTCTCCTTGCCAAAGCTGCAGGGGAAAGGTCTTCCTCCAACTCAGTTCTGTGTAAGCTTGGCCTGTGGGCCGCGGTGTGACTAGAAGCCGGCTGGCGACACCATGTCATTCGAGGGAGAAATCTTGATATCTACACTTTCCCGAATTGACTGCAGGGATTGCAGCATGAACCCGGCTATAAATAGCTCATTCCAAATTAGGGAGGGAATTGGTCACGCCAAATTAAAGACAAAGATAAATAAAAAATGAGGTGAGGTATGTGCAGGTCTTGCAGGAATTAAATCCGAAGGTAAAATAACATAACTTGCCTTAATATTACACTTCAGTGACCTAGTTTCATGGGAAACGGTTTTATTTATTTGTTTTTTAAATGCGTATTGAACCTTGTTTTAACAGGGTACTTTTTTTTGTTGACATTTTTGGCAATGAAAACACAAAAGTATACCCTAAATCAGAAGTTTAGTTTAAAACAGAGAATGTGGTGGAATAGCCCCCCCAAAATTTCACTGAAATACGAACTTGATATATTGATTTATTGCAGCACTATGCATTTTGGCATATTCACACTCTCTGAAAATGAAGCCTGGGACCTATTTTTCTTCTTTTTTTTTTTTTGCCTAAAATAAAATTAAAAAAAATAGCCTAAAATAAAGTTTGGGAACAGTTAGGCATTGACAAAAAACAAAATGCGCTTGATCAGGTCCAGTTATATCACAATCCCGCTAGTGTTCGATCCAACTGTTGATATCTCAAACAAGCATTATTAATGGCCTGTTTTATTTGTGTGAACAAACAGCTCAGTTCAAACAGTATTTCAGTGGAAGGACTTTCTCACCCCTGCCCTGAGACTCGACTGGTCCGACGTCAACGTGTTGTGCACCTCGCTATGCGCTGTCAGACTGAAGCACGTGTCTGCATGATCTCTGCCCCTGCATTAAGGGTTCACTCTAGCTGAAATCCAAGAAGATTGACAGCAGCCAATAGTTTGCCCTCCACATGCTTCCCCAAGGATGGGCTCTTTTGTTGATTTTTGTGGCTCTCAGTCCCAAGCTAGGGTAACACGATTTCCTCAGCAGCACCTACAGTAGATACAGCACCAGCTCTGTGGCCCAACTCACAGGCAAAGCAGGACCCAGGGATCAGCAGCTCTAGAAGTCATTATTAGAAACGACTTGAGCCACTAGGAAACAGTCGGTGACATCAATCAACAGTGATAGATTAATTAATAAAATTTTATATTTGATGTTTTCTATGAAGCTGCTCGCTCTCACTAATTATTTTGAGCTGTTAATTCAGTTTGTTTGCTTGTTATTGTTAGTTCAGTTTGAAGTCGGTAACCAAGAATGGCACTCCTCACAGTGTCCCCTGGAGATGCTAGTCAGCTATGTTGTCCGGGTTTTGATAGTAGATATACCCTTATAATTACATGACCCAAAAAAGTAAATGGAGATCACACACTGAACTCTACGTAGCAAGGCGCTAAGAATGAAAAACATGCTATTCTGAGAAAACCGAGGATGTCTAAAGATATCAAAATGACTATATTGTAATCCCTCCACGTTTCCATTTGTCAACCTTACTAAGGCACTGATGTTATTAAAATAGGGTCTGAATAGTTTTTCATATTATTTTGGATTTGAATTAATTGAATTTCAAACAAACCCTTTCACAAACACCCGTTCCAACCAAAAGGAGTGTTGGGTAGGGACACTGACAGCTAATGCTTTGGGAAACACAAACAGTGACCAGAATGAATGGTAGACATGCATTTTCTCAAAGGTTGCAGCAGCTAAAATAAATATCCAATGAATGAGATGTTTTATTTTCTGCTAAAGCATGGGACAGTAGCTATCTAATGGGTACTTGGGACCAAAAGTAAACACATACTCAGAACACTGGGATCAGATATTAGCATTTTTATGATTGCTATTGATTCACTGTAGGGAGGGACACGTATGTGCTGTACCTCTGAATGGAATGATCTGTGTCCTTGCGTTTGATAGGCTGGGTTCATGTGAACGTTTGTTAAAGGTTCAGAGACTGTCAGGCAGACTGCTGGATCCCACCAAATGTTCTGTCTTGTAGTGATCTAATCTGTTTACATTCTTCCCCCTTGCGCGCATCTGTTCTTGGGGGGCTCCACGAGGATGCCCACCACTTAGCAGAGTCCACGTTGAGCGATATACAAGCCACTGTCACAGGCATCTGCCTTAGCAAACTCTCATATGAAGCCTGTGCATGTGCATGCCCAAGCAAATAGTTAGGGTTGAACACATGTTCAAAAAATGTGTTAGCACATGAAAAAGATTGTACAAATAATTAAAACTGGGTTTTGCAGTAGGTGGGTATATATAGGGCTAACCTCCATTAGAACAAGTGTCTGTTTATTATCTACTCCCCTCTTTAGTGCAAATAAGACTCAGTTTCTTCCTGGCTTCTGACCAGGGGCCAGTGTGTGCTGACTGCTGAAAGCTGGCCCATGGCACTGCCTCCCGAGAGAGCTCTTCACACAAACCAGACCAATGACAGCCTGTTTGCAGAAGACCACAGAGGGCTCCGCTAACATTACCTGGGTTTAAGAAGTGCATAAACACAAAGGTTGGTACATTAGGCACCAAATCATTTTAGAGAAAGCAGGCATCAGCAAAACCTTTGTTTTCTTTCAGGTTCTGTATAGCTACATTATTTCTCTTTTGATTACACAGATTTTATTTGTGTAAAACTTTATTTTTTTTAATGATGAACTAACTGGAGCATATAGGCCTGCATTGCTTAGTGTTTTTACAATATAAAAAAACTCAAGACCATTCCAACTTTTGCCTTCAGTTTTATACACATGCCCAGTTATTTGCTTGTGGTCAAGAGGTTAATATCAAACTGCTGCCACTACTGTTTTCTGCTCCATTTTTTTAAAAGATTTTTTTCACCACCTCCTCCCCTCTTTGATGATTATTGTTAATAAGCTACAGTATATGCACATCTATGTCAGATCATAGTTATGACCAAACTATATAGAGCATGCAACTGCATCCACATTTCCAGTAATAATACTCTACTCAAAGGATGAATGACAGATGAAATCATAAATAGAACACATATTACATATTACATAGTAATCATATTACTGGTAAATAATAACTAAAGTCGACAATTCCAATATTTAATTGTGTCGTTTGTGAGAAATTAAACACATTTCACAATATAAATGTTGCAAAAAGATATATATTTATATACAATTTTGTTGAGTTAAACTTTTTTGAACAACTGAATGATAACAGTGGAGCTCTGAGTGTAATATTATGTCCTTTCCTTCTGGTTTTCTACAAGACAGCGTTAATTATTTTTCTAAAGCATACTAATTTCTGCTAAAATGTACAATGCATAATTAAAACTAATCAGTGGTTGAATCAAGATGCCTATAGCCTTGGTCAAAGGATAGCTTGATTTTTCAGGATGCTCATATAGCTACTTGTCTTCTAAACCTGTGGTTCAAAAGTTCAAGGAACAAGTTCATACTCGTATTGTTGTGGTTTGCACCAACCATTTCCTAGAATTAAACATTTTAGATATTTTATTTATTAATGGTGTGTATAAGGACAGTACATGTATTATTTAGAAATATAAACAAATCATTCCCCTTTACTCACACAATACACATTGCATTGTTGTTAGCCGCACTCCTAATTATATTAAGGAAACATAACTAGGCATAGACATGTTCATCCTGTTTATTGGTTGTTTCCTTTCTTGCATGGGATGAAGGGGCTTTGAACTTTTTGAAAGTCAGACATTTGAGAATACTGACAGGAAGGTAAAATTACAGAACCCTATGGTGTAATGTATTCTGGCAACAAATTGCCTGTCAATAAAATGCAATACTGCCACCTATGGACACATTATAGATTGACATGAAATCTGGTTGAAAAGTCACAAACATTGCCTGTGATAGCTTCTGACTCTCACACTTTTTTTTTTTTTGTCTGCCAGACCTGTAAAACCAATACTTTTCTTCATAATTATATATTTTTAAATCATATCATGTATTTGAAAATCTGGCACTCCCGCTGATCTATGACACAGCTTTTTGTTGAGGTTAGCTTGTTGTTTTCTTCTCTATAAACATATTTCATTCTTGCAGGACTGAATCTTGGAATCAAAATGTTAATTTGTATTAAAAACGGACAACAGAGATAAGTTGTGCACATTTCACATGGGAGTTTTTACATAGGGTCTATCTGTTGCTTCCTCCCTCAAATTAAAGCTGACAGTCTGCATTTCAACCTCGTTGACATTGTATCCTTTCAAACTCAAAGTGCTAGAGTACAGAACCAAAATGAACAGAACAAAAAATGTGTCACTGTCCAATTAATTATGGTGCACACTGTATTTCCTGGCATGCTAGCTAGTATTGGCATAATGTGGCCTTATATTCTTCAATACAATAGATTAAGTGTTTACATGAACAATTAATAACTTGTTGCAATTATAGTTGGAATAAAAGCCAACAGTAGCCTAACCAAGACCATGTTTGAAAATCACTGCATTAAGAGATCGGTCGTAATGTAGGCGCAACCTGTAACACCGTGCCTACAATTCCCATAATATTTAAGAAAGCAGCGATTGCATTGCCAGCTGTGACTTTTTCAATAAAACTCGTTTGAGTCTGTTCGCTAAATTGGATCACTTGCCATTGGTTTTACACTGATTTGATGGTTTGAAAAGCCACAGCTTTTTTAAAACTTTCTGTATGAAAAGATCGTATGAAGTTTTAAAGTTAAAGAAATTAAAAAAAAAAAAAAAATTCCTTCCGGATAGCTTTTACTTTTCTTTATTACTTCGTTTCAAGACGTCTGTTTCACCCCAAAACTCGTATTGTTGGCATCGTTTTCCATTATTTGTAGTACTTTTTGGTTTTGGATTCTATCCTGTTTTAGATCGGATTACGTCACTTTGGTTTAGTAATTTCAGGCACAGCACACTGGCAACCACAGACAGGTCCTGTGCTCGCAACCCTGCTTATGCGGCCGCTGTGGATTGTGGGACAAGCGGAGATGTATCAATGATGGCTGCTTCCATTTCGGGTTACACTTTCAGTTCTGTGTGTTATCACAGTGCCAACAGCAACTCTGATCATGTAAGTTTGCAAAAACGGTCACAAGAAAAAGTGCAGTCTATCCGCACAATAGCTTTTCTCTAGTTTCAGTATGTTATTTCCCGATGATTATCAAGTTTCTCCAGGCTAGCTAGCGGCTTAGCTAGTGTCATCTTCCTGTATCGGGTTCATGGTCATTTTTATTATTGTTCTCAGACTTTAGGATGAAACCCTGAATGTCCGTGGTTAGGTTGTTGCTTACGTGTAGGTAGTGGGGTGAAGGATTATAACTAGGCATCAAGATGAAGCAACCTTTTGTGTTGTGTTAGCCTTAGCGATAGCTGATTTGCTACCTTGTGTTGATTTCAGACAACCAAGTCAAGTGTAGCCTACTGAGTAGTTGATGCCTGCAACTGCTAGCTGTTTTCTTAATAGTTAGCGAACGAGAGCTGTCGCTGTATCGTAGCTATATAGCTCAGATGTAGAATATTACATTTATTACAAAAGTGTTTGGTCTGATTTAATTTCATGTGCCTACGAAATTGCACACGGATTGTTGGCTAACCTTTATCGATCTTGTTTTTCTGGTTGGTCTTGTAATAGGTATGGTCTGCATTCTTTGCATAGTTTTGTTGACATTTTGACAATCGACTAACTAGCATTAGCTAACGTACCCGGTTTTTGTTTTTACCATGGGCTCACTTGTCAACATAATTTGCTAACGTTATTACAAACGTTTTAAACGTTTTTGTAAACTACAAAAGTTGGCATGCTAACTTAAAGCTCACGTATTTATCGTCAACGTTACCTAGTCCTAGCTATTTCTGTTTCGTACAACTGTCATTGTTAACATAAATTATGCATTCCATGTGTCCATATCGTTTGTTTTGCTTTTCTCTATACATTGTTCTGTTGAAATCAGTACACATCGAAATGCAGATTGTTATTTATTCGTTTATTCCAATTCAAATGTAATCAACTATAGTTACATTAATCTATTTTTTTAAAATATAAATATAAACTTATTATAAACTTGCATTATATTTGTTTTGTTTTATTTCTTGTGTTATCTTGTCAGATTGATGGCTAGTATAAGATTGGTGCATCTGAATCACAGAATGGTGGAATTAACCAAATTTTTTTTTTTTTTTAAAGGAAGGATTTCTTTTTGGAGAAGTCAGGCAAGAGGAGAGTTTCAGCATCAGTGATTCTCAGATTAGCAGTACTGAGTTTCTGCAAGTAGTCGGTAAGAACTTAGACCTCCACGTTGATATAGCACATCCTATTAGCCTATCCGAGCCCTGGCATTATCGACTTTTCTCTGTCCGTTTTCTGGAGGAAGTAGTGTTTCTTCTTTTCAAACATTTAGTTACTTTAAATAAATAATGAAATATGATCTGTGTTACATAAGAGCTTCTATAGTAGAAGCTGCTGATTTGATTCTTCCGGGTCAGTTAAGCAAATATGATAGAATTACATAGAATTTAGCTTGCAAAAATGCACTCAGTCGGGCAGTTGTCCAGAAGATGCTCACTTTTGTCAGACTGAAGTTAATTATTACCACAGTTCCCCCCCCCCCTGTTGTACAATAACTGACGGAGCAGCTAGGGTCTATGTGATATGCATTGTAAAGCATTTTTGAGGAAAAATGTTGCCAGTCTTCCTAGGAGGAACAGCAGCTTTGCTAAATATTTGCTAAATATTACTGTTTTATTACTATTACTAAATATTATTAATATTTTGCTACATACATTGTGGTTTTGGTGCAGTAGGTTAATAATGCAATCTGCGAGATGTCTGTGAATGCTATATTTTTTTATTTTTTTACCTATGCTACTTTTGCACCGTATTTTATTCTGTCTTGTATGTTATGTTCTCTGTTATTCTCTGTCTGTCGTGTTTTTTTGTAATGCACTTTTATGTATGTTGTTTTTACTGTAAAGCATTCGTGCTGAGAAGGGTGCTCTATAAATAAAATTTACTTACTTACTACTACTTACTATGTCCAGAGGAAACTGGGAGGTAAGTGCAGTTGTGACAGCTGAAGTTTGGTTAAGAATTGCAGTGCAGCTGCAGAAGTTTACAGCCGTACAAAATTGTTTAATAAAATTAGGCTTTGTTTCCAGTGTGTTACAGTACATTTTTCTGTCTATGCAGGTGTTTGTCTTCTCTTACTTAATTTGGGAAATGCACGTATAGCCTTGGAAGTTAAAGCTGGCAGGGCGAAGGCGACTGATGATTTGTGCATTCACAAAGTTATTTTGTTTGCATGGAATTTTATTATGGCAATGTTTATGTATTCTGTGTGCTTCTTTCTACAAAAAGAATTATGTTTACGTTATTTTGTTTTCCCAAAAACTTTGAAAGATAAACATTCTTTTGGATTGTAATATTTGTCCCCCGGTTATTATTCTTATGCATCTTAACAAAATGCAAATGAAGATCATAACCATAACAATACTGACATAATCAAGAGCCAGGTGTTTTATGTGTAGAATTTGCATTGACAACATTACTGTGGAATGTTGACATGACATTGTGAAGTCATTTTAACTAAATGATACTGATTGATTGCGATGGAGATTCATAATATGGAAATTCTGGGCTGATATAAGCAGCCGATGCCGATAATACCCTGTTTACATTATTTTTAAAAAGCAAATGGCAAGCAAGCTTTCATATTTATGGGATACAGATGTATGTGGATGAGCACTGATGTCAACTCGGGGAAGGTAAAATTCATAATAAATGTGTCAAAACTCATTTTAGTTGCTTAACAAAATATTTCAACTTGCTTACTTTATTATGAAAAAGAGAGGGCAGAGAATTTCTGGTTTTCCACCCTGCCTTTACCTGCGAGTCAGGTGTGAAGTCTGGCCAATCAGTAGCTCTAATTTTTCAATTAATTACCTGGGAGAAAAGAAAACCAGGGCCGGAATTGGATTCTAGGGACAGAGTTGAGTATCCATGGTCTTGACTCTAGAGAGCTATTGAGTCTCGGCAATTGCTTTCCTTGTCACCTGGGCAAATAGTAAAAAATAAATACTAAAAACAAGGTTCTGTAAGTAAGGTTCGATAAGTAAATTTTACGCAGTTATCGGCCAATACTGACATGGCCACAATATTATTGTGCATCCCTAGCTTTAGTCGAATACCAAGTCTTTTGGTATAGCTCCAGCTGTGCTTTGTCATTTCTGCCACATCTGGAAGAGGCTTGTTCTTAGTTGTTGATTATCTTTTCTTGGCTTTGATGGGATATCTTGTCCCATAGAGGCCCTGTGGTTGCTGAAGAGCAGAAAGATGCCATCCCATGAATGCTGGCAATGTGCCTGTTTTTAAATAGGCTTACAGTACCCATCAGACTCTTAAGCACACTCAAATTGCTTGTAACTGTCATTCTCTTTGAATGAACAGTGCTATAAATGTCAACAATCCGCAGTGTGTCTTTTATACAAGGGATGCCAAATATCTGAAGTGCTTATAATTTGTTTCTGTAAGATACTATTGTAATTGCCATGTTTTGATATTCCAAAAAAAAGTCTTGAGCACAGTATATAATATGTTCAAAGTGCAAAATGTTAATTAAATGCTATTTAAACAGTCTGCATTAAGTTGGAGTTAATGAGGCATATTTTATTCTCCATGGGTGTTGAAAGCACAGTTTGGTTGGTTTTTGTACCTGGAAACCCTGCAGAAATACTGCTTTACTTGGCAATCTTCCACCAATATATATTCTGCATTTTAGGTGATAATGCAAAGGTTAAAATCGTAGAATAAACCAGACCTTTTTTTCTTTTAAACATAACGTCAACTTTAATACCATTAAATGTCCCTTCATGTCTGAAGGGTGACACATTTAGTATGAATTTAAGAGGAAGTCTACTATAAAGAACATAATTTTTTCATGTTTAAAACAGATGTTTACATTTTTTTTTATATAGGGTAGCGTGGGATGTGTAAGGAATTTACTTTTGTAACTCTTTCCCTATAGAAATCCATAATCATGAACCTTGTGCACAACTGTTTAGGTAAGAATCATTTTCTTTTAAAGAAGCATTAATTAATTGGTCGTATTAATATTATCGTATGAATTAATCAAG
Organism: Ilyophis sp. 1 JC-2022; assembly: GCA_022702515.1. NCBI lineage: Eukaryota > Metazoa > Chordata > Actinopteri > Anguilliformes > Synaphobranchidae > Ilyophis > Ilyophis sp. 1 JC-2022. Next base: position 96,093,676 of record CM040405.1, read on the forward strand.
TTGCATTCGAGCGGTGGTAGAAAATGGTTTCACCACAAATTCAAGCATGGAGTCTGTTTGTTTATTTTCATTTTGTTCCATTTAGTCAGTGTGATACACTGCCTGGCCTAAAAAAACGTTGCACACTTCCGTTGGACCGCTTTTAGGTTTGATTACGGCGCGCATTCGTCGTGGCATTGTTTCGACAACCTTATGCAACGTCACAACATTTATTTCTGTCCAGAGTTGCATTCATTTTTGGCTGAGATCTTGTATTGACGACAGGAGAGTCGAACCACTCCGTAAAGTCTTCTCCAGCACATCCCAAAGACTTTCAATGGGGTTAAGGTCAGGACTCACCTTGGTGGCCAATTCATGTTTTGAAAATTATTTCTCATGCTCCCTGAACCACTCTTTCACAATTTGAGCCCGATGAATCTTGGCATTGTCGTCCTGGAATATGCCCGTTGATGGGATAACCTGGTCAATCAGTACATTCAGGTACTCAGCTGACTTAATTTTATTGCTGCATAACGTTGCTGAGCCTACACCTGACCAATTGAAGCAACCCCAGATCATAACACTGCCTCCAGAGGCTTTTACAGTGGGCACTATGCATGGCCGGTGCAACGGTGACTTTTTTTTTGGCCAGGTAGTGTACTTTGCTTAGCACTTGTGCTTGAAAATCTTAAGACTTGAGGAAAACCTGTAGAGTCACGGGAAGGAAAATGCTAACCCCACTCACACAATCTTTTCTTTCAGCTTTTATGACTATGCAGGCAAAGTCGATGAGGATAATCTTAGCAGAATACTCAGAGAAAGGAGAAAAGTAAGTCTCCGTCCTCCCCGGGGTTGGGTTGAGGGCTTGTTTTTCTCCCGTTTGTGTCAGAGCCTGCTGGCACGTTGCTGGTCCCGTGGCACCTGTTCTGAGTGAGTGTGCTCATTGCCGCAGAATGTCATCGGCTGGTACCGCTTCAGACGGAACACGCAACAGCAGATGTCCTTCAGGGAGCAGATCCTCCACAAACAGCTGAGCCATGTCCTGGGCGTGCCCGACCTCGTCTTCCTCCTCTTCAGCTGCATCTCCACTGCCAACAGCTCCACGCACGCGCTGGAGTACGTGCTCTTCAGGCCAAACAGGAGGTTAGGCGTGACGTGCACTCCCACCACTCACCATTCCCGTGGCGGGGGTGTTCTTTCCTTCCCTCATGGGCACTTAAATTCTGTTTATTAAAGCTGTCACACTCCCAGTTTGACCATCATCTGGGCTGAATGTCCTTGGCATTTCATGTCAGATTGAGTTGAATATTCATTACGCTTCTAAAGGCTGTATTTTAAATTGGCTAAGAAAGACCATGGAATGTCACCATTTCATCTGTCGAAGAAGTGTCCTGATATATTTTAGGAGTGCATTATGGGAATGGGATAGCTGATCTGTAGTCAGATTAGATTAGGATCCTCTGTCAGTAGCTATCAACACCCAGCCCCCCCCCCCAAACCACAGGCTTGCTAATTCAGCATCTCCGCCCCTACCAGACATTCCGTTATCCATGTCTCCTGTCAGGCTTAGTCCGTGCTAGTTGAGTCCAGCGTTTCCATGGTTGAGCCCAGGATCCACTTACAGCCGGCCTCTCGCTCTTCACTGCTTCCCCGCACCTCTCTGGCAGTGTAGATTTACCAATAAACCTTTGGGTTTGCCTGTATTCCTCATGGCACAGCTGTTACTGTCAATAACAGGTGCCCCAGTCTGGCGTGTTCTTTGACTCTGTGTGTGTGTGTGTGTGTGTGTGTGTGTGTGTGTGTGTGTGTGTGTGTGTGTGTGTGTGTGTGTGTGAGTGTGACAGAAAATTAAATGGTAGCATGGGGGGAGAGACGGAGAGACGGAGAGACGGAGGGAGCGAGAGGGCGAGAGAGCGAGAGGGCGAGAGGGCGAGAGGGCGAGAGAGCGAGAGAGCGAGAGAGCGAGAGGGCGAGAGGGCGAGAGAGCGAGAGAGCGAGAGGGCGAGAGAGCGAGAGAGCGAGAGGGCGAGAGAGCGAGAGGGCGAGAGAGCGAGAGAGCGAGAGGGCGAGAGGGCGAGAGAGCGAGAGGGCGAGAGGGAGCTGGGAGGGGCTGAACGATGTGACCAACGGCCTGGGCAGGAGCTGACCAGACATGGGATCCGATGCCGAGCGCTAGAGGCCGGCGGTATGGGAAACTGACCTGCCCCCTGCTTCCCTGTGCAGGATCCGATTGTAAAAGAGACCCTGCTGCTAAGTTTGGACATGCAGAGTCGTACATGCGGGCCGTAAAACTTGTCCTCACAACATATCACTTCTTTTGAAGCTGCTTGGCCCTGGCCCTTTTCAGTATTTTCAGGTGCTTGTGGATTTGTTGACTGGTGGCCCATACGTTTACTACATGTTTACCACATTCCCGCATAATGCTCTATTAAGCCAGAAATTGTAGTTGTCTTTTCAAACATAAATTTTTTTTTAAAAATTTGCAGGCAAAGTAGATTAACTCAATATGTAGGCTAATGGTGGACGCCTGCACTCTGCCTATGTGAATCTTTAGTGGAGCCTGATCATTGTCCCTCACCAGCAGGTGTAACCAGCGGATATCTCTCGCCATCCCCAACCTGGGGAACACCAGCCAGCAGGACTACAAGGTGTCGTCTGTCCCAAATACCTCCCAGAACTACGCCAACGTCATCAAGGAACAGGGGTAAGCCAAACCATTCTGCGGTATGAAGGTGTGGAGCGTGACACTTTATGAGCCAGCAGCCTGTTGTTCCAGTGGAGATTGAGAACAGTGTTTTCTCGATGGAGTCTCAACATAAAGTCCACTTTTAAAATGGAGGGTAGAGACGGCCACTGTAGGAGGCAAAGTGCAGCGAAACGTTAACACGTCCGGCAGAGGCAGGTGGTTAATGCCAGCAAGTGCTATGGAGGTGACCCGAGGCTAGAGAAAAAGGGTGCCCCCCTCGGCCAAGCTGCCTGGCCTCATGCCATACACAGCCGTGTCTCTTCAAAGGGACTTATGCCCACAAAGAGGCTTAGTGAAGATCAGTGTTCGGACAGGAAGTGAGTTAGGCTGCTGAGAGGGCAAGTTGAGTTTAAGGAAGAGCTGTATGTGCATATAAAATGTTATTTTAAATGAACAGCATAGCTAAGTGTTTTTGATGTTTGTTTGTGTTGTTTAACTGTTGATTTCCCCATTGTGTCTGCTCCCTCTCGACATAGACTGTTACACTGATGGTAACTACTGTACAAAGGAGGACACAATGGGTAGATTGAAAAACTGAGCTTATACACTCCCAAGAAATGTCTGTCATAACAAGTGTTTTAGTCTTGTAATGAGACTTAAAAAAAAATTCTCAAAAGTGGAAAGTATTAGCTTGTTTTAAGTTACTTTTTTCTTGACAAGTGAAATTATCTTACCCCACTGGCAAATCTTGAAATGAGTATAACTATCTCACCCGACTGGCAGATAGTTTGTCTTACTTAGCAAAAAAGTAATAGAAATAAGATTCTAAAGTCTAAATATAAGATTAAAATGTTTAAGATTTGGTTTTTGCAGTGTAGTATTAGCTCACTTTGCACCAACAGACATTTAGCTGTGTTTAATACCATTGAGGAGCCGACAATGGGAGCTGTTCTGCAATGTTGCAGTACTCTTTGTGAAGTGAAGGAAGCGTCATTATTCAGAAGCGACTGAATGTTGCAGGGCTGAGTTCTTCGATAGGGATGGAGTGATGAAGGACGTCAGGACAATCTTCCAGGTCTACAGCGCACTGGAAGAGAAAGTTCTAGTAAGTTCTGGATTATTAGCATAACTGTCAAGCACATGGTGATGTAGAGTCTTTTTCACAACCAAAATTTGCATAGCAGTAAATTCATTTTTGCCATTCTGTCATTTACATCATGGGTAAAAAGCTAATATTGGATTTGTTTAAAATGGTTCCTTGATCTCCCTGAAATTCTACTTTTCCAACATTTGGAGGAATGTAACCTCGTCATGATTTGCTACATGGTTTAAGCAGCACATTGGCATGGTCTTGAGACTGCTCTGGTAAATCTCTTGCAGGCTGTGTGCGGAGAGGTTGAGCAGAGCGAACGCGTCAAAGAGAAAGTTCTGGAAGAAGTGAACAGACTCAAACAACAGATCTCTCTCAGGAAACACAACAGTGCGGAAGAGGACAGGAGTAAGTGTTCATACCCTACCGTTCCTTCTTACTCTACAGGTTTTACCTCCAACATGACGCCATCAAGATGAAATGGCTAAATCCACTAGGCCTTGACCACTTCATCCAGCCTGTTTCCTGCTCAATGCTCAGGCCTGACCTTGTCCTCTTGGTATTGCTTGTTCAGGGCTACAGGAAGCAGCTGCAGCAGCAGTCACGGCCGCGGGGGCACACTCAGTTTCGCCAGAGGACTCAGACCCCACCCTCCTCTCTAGGGTGGCCTTCCACAGTCCCGCCCCAGAGCGGTTCGGCCCGCGTAGGCCCAGCACCTCGGACACTCCGCCCCCGTACTCGGACTTGGTCCCCCGGGGCACCCTGGTAGCGCTGTCCCCCGAGCCCAGCACAGTGCTCTTGCCTCGGCCCCAGGCGGTGGGGGCCTCCGGCCACGCCTACGGCGGCGTGGGGTACCCTGGGAACGGAGACGGGTCCAGCTCCGACTTCTTGGACAGGCAGGCCGCAGGGCAGGAGGACGAGGAAGAGGAGGAGGACGACGACGAGGAAGACGACGAGGACGAGGACAGCAGTGAGTACGTGAACCTGGTCAGCGAGCCCTCTGAGCTGGCCGACAGCAGAGTGTTATCGTTGCCCCAGGGCCGGCCAGCTGGCCTGAGGCCGGACGGCAACGCCCGCAGCTCGCAGGCCTCTCACAGCTGAACATGGGGGAGCACTGGCTCTGAATATCCATAAAGCACGGAAGGGTGGCATTTAAAGAGTGTATGCACTGAAAATAAAAGGCATGCAAGATGCTTCTGCAGTTTTTTTATTTTATTTTATTTTAACCAGACATAATGGGGGTTCAAATACGGCGGACTTTCCCAATGGGAACCTGATGGGTGTTTCCCTCTTGAATGGAGATTTTTGTTCCATGATCAGCGGAGAATGTACTTTCCATAATTTATAATAGACATATTGTATGGATTACTAGATGAATAAATTGACCTTTGGTGCCACGTTTTGCTTTGGCCAGGTTACAGCAATGAGAAGCGCCTGGACTCCCACTCACCATTTTGGTTCAGTCCGTCAGATATCTAAACATCTTAGATAATCCACTTGTTCCATTACTGCTTTGCCTTGTTATCACATTTGTCTAAAGGAAAGGGGAAACTATGCTTTCTGTTGCCTTCACGTTTTCCTCATTGAACCAAATTAGCGGTTGGCTTGTGTCTGTTTTCCAACTTAACCACTGTAAGCAAGTATTATAATCGCTTAAGCTTGCACGCTTGTCTGCCACACATTACTTTTTAACTGTCAAATCTTTTCTTACTGCAGACGTTACCTGCGACTTTGCGAACTTCGTTATGCTACAATAAGGGCTGCTTTCTCCTCTCGGATCACAGTGTAACATGATTCATATTATGACACGATGTCAATTTGTTATACCACTGACATTGTGTAGCCTTCGGTGCACTTAAACTGAAATCCCACCCAAGTTTAGTTGTGCCACAGGTAAATTACCTTCTGACTTGTAAAGCAACGCAGCTTTCAATTTTGTGCAATCTTCAGGGCTTACAGAACAAGAACAGAACTAGCAAGACGCTGCTTTCTGAAGTCTATTAAATGCGAATGCACATCAAAAATGCATATCTCCCCAGATTGTAAAATTGCCACCAACTGTGAACTGCAGCTACCGATACTGCGTTAGCTATTACATTGGATGAGGAGTTCTGCCCTGTATGCACAGAAGCCCTTTAGAGATCTGCTGCTGTGCTGGAAGAGTACATCGAGTGAACGGCTGTGGTATTATAATCAACAGACCTCATAGACTACAGTCAGTGTTTAGACTCACACAAACCCAGATTCTGTGCCTTCTGCGTGTAGCAAGACCGCTAAGCGCGAACGAGGTCAGACGCACAGAACACGGCCTCACTGAAGAGGCTGTATGAGCAATGCACAAAGAGAGAAATGCTGTGCCTACTACTGTGGATCCCAATTGAGCATGGGTGGTAGTGTAGGTGGAAAACCGCCACGTTGGTTCATTATTTTTATGTTTAACGCAGAACGCCTCTCTCTCTCTCAATGCTCTTCTGTTAAGGCCAGTATTATAATGTCATCTTTCAAGCCAGGGTATAATGACTAATTCTTTGGGTTTTCTTTGGTACAGCAGCACAGAACTGTTTGGATACTGTTCCAATTTTTGGTTACTAAATGTATATGAATTCTGCAATGCAGTGCGAGTTAATTTCACACAGGCCATGCGTAAAGTTGATCGTGGCTGTGATAATTTTGGCCAAACCTCCTTCTTAAATTCAGAACCGCAGTAGAAGGCACAGGAAGTGGCATAGACGGGTACTCGGTGTGGTTAGCCTTTGAGAACCTGCTTTACTGCCGAGCACAAATCCAGTGAACGTGTAGTCAACTATTTATGCTGAACATCCGTAAGAACAGCTAGATGCAGGTCAGATTCTGGATGCATTAGTGCTTGAATGCTTTAGAAACATTCACTTCAGACAAACTTGATTTGTATATAAAAGGTAATAAATGAAATGTTTATTTGGTTTGCAGTCGCTTGTGTTCATTTCCCACTGTTTATATGACATACACTGACAATGTGATTTGGCCTGTGTTCTTATTATAGCAGTCAAACTGGATATGGTACCATCAAATCTCAGATACGAAAATGTTGAATACCAATATACGGGCAAAAATGCAAATACGAACGATTTACGTACAAATTTGTTCTGCTCACGTTTCATGAATGAGGCCCATTGATTCTAAAGCTTTTGGGGATCTATACACACCATTTTCTTATTAACAAATATACTTTTTAGCAGAATATTGGGACAATTGTTTTGGCTCTGTACTCCAGCACACTGGATTTGAACTAAAACAATGAATATGAGGGTAAAGTATAGACTGTCAGCTTTAATTTTACATCCATATTGAGTGATCCATGTAGGAATTAGACATTTTAATATAGCCCCCCCCCCATTTTAGGAGCGCATAAGTAATGGAACAATTGGCTTCTTGGCCAGTTGTGTGTCTTTGTATCATTAGTTCAAGCACAAGAAAGTTAAGAAAAGGTCTAAATAGGTTGATGCTAGGTGTGGAATTAGCATTTGGAACATACATAAGTGTCAATGGCCAGTAAAGATGAACTGTTTGATACACGTTTGCAAGGAAGCAAGAGAGCTCAGCAACAGCAAAACGACCTGGTGGACCACGGAAGACCACTGTAGTGGATCACCGAAGAATAAAATGGCGGGACTATGTCTAAAAAGGGCTGCAATTCCTACAAGGATCACTGGATATGGCTGTAAATACCCTTAGATTAAAGACCTTTAACCTAATATTCATATGATTTCATTTAAAATTCTATGTGCTGGAGTACAGAGCCAAAACAAGAAAAAACACTGTCACTGTCCAAACACTTGTGCTGTATATGTATACACACATATATATTTAATATACTTTTGTTCCAGTGTCAGTGCTGCCCAGTCTGTGCAGTAGAGTTCTGTCCCTCAGGCCTTTCTCTCTGGCTCTCCATGTCAGCCTGAACGGATCTCCACAAGGCTCGGATGTTCCCCTCCCCAAAACCAGATGCCCCCCTTCGCTCGATGAGCTCCAAGAAAAACGTATCCTCTGCAAAGATGGGCTTTGTGAACATCTGGAGCAGGTACCTGTGGGAAGGAAAGGAGAGAGAAGATTAGGGGTAACATTACATGATACAATACAGATTTCTGATTCTGTAAATATAGAGACGTTTGTCCTTGCCACGATACCATGGTTATTATTTCTCAGTGCAGCAGTGTCAATTTTTTATAATTATCCAAAGCAGTTTGCAGAGGCATCAAACTATAAAGTGCACATCGTGGGACCTGTAGAAACGTGACTTGCACAAAGTACCTTTCTGGGCCATTTTGTCCTTACTAAGGCAAAAGCATGAAATATGCATTGGAATTTGAAATGTACGATATGAAAGTCGGGAGTATTAGCTGAAATTCTGGGTGGAATCCAATAAATTATTACCCTGGAAACCGATATTCATGAAGTAGAGGGTGACCGCGTTTGATGGAGGATGTAAACGACAAGGAAAGACACACCTTTTGTTTTCAGGAGGAGCAAGACCACATAGGGAGTCTGAAGCGTCCTGGCGTAGGTCAGTATCCAGGAGGACCCCATACCGAGACAACAGCTCAGGGTCATAACCAGCATCTACCATCTCCTGCCGCTTTCCCACCTGCCACCGTAGAAGGGGACAGGGCACAAGGGAGAGTCAAAATGGCCATCTGCTTATTCATATCACATGTAAGAATGATACTGTTGACAGCCGACGAGTGAGTGAATAAATTAATGTGCGCATGTATATACTGACTGCGGAAATATTCAGCGTTTCTTGGCTGCAACGTTTGTTACACACAGCTCACAGATTACACAGAAGACATTAAGGAATCGGCTGCTTCCACTCAAGAGTACGGGAAGCATCACTTTTGTTACGCTAAAGATCCAATTGTGTTGTGGTAGGCCCAAATAGTCCAGCAACCTCTGCAGAATTGCATAGGCACACGTGTAGTTGTCACTGTTCATAAAAGCTACTACTTAAGAGCTGATGGTTAGTTTTTGACAAGTAACATTACATTTCAGATATTTTAGCCCTCAAAAATCTTTCACAGAACACAATTGCCAGACAGAAAATTTCCCCCCATACTTAAATTTACTAGGAATTAATGTGAAAATAATATCCAATCTATAGGCTAATCTTTGAAAATGATTAAAAATCTTTTTTTCTTTTATTTCATAAAGAGAAATGAAAAACTAGAGTACAAAGCTGACCTCAGTGTAGTAGGCCGGAGGAGGACTGAAGAACTCCACCCCAGCCTGTGCCAGACTGTGTGCCGTAGAGACAATGTCCTCCGTGTAAAGGCCTATGTGTTGAATACCTGCCCCCTCGTGCTTCTCCAAGAAGCTGTCCACCTGGTTTCTACCTAAATAACCGCACACAATGTCACATCATGTCAGTAGAGCATTATCTCAAGGAAAACTGATCCCAAAAACCCTAAGATGCTGGTCTACGTTCATTTAGCAACACATTTCTTTTGTGATTTATGGAACAGGTTATGGTGATATTCAAGTGATCATTGTTCCTGGCTTAAGACTCCAATACTAAATAGAATTTTATGCAACAGCTAAACTGTAATTTATCTAAACATAACATAAACAGCCCTGTGTGGATTACCTTGCTCATGCAGTGATTCTGCAATAACAAACTTGCAGTTTGGCTCCTTGTCTTTACAGGGGAGCATCAGTCCCAATTCACTGCATTTCCAGTATTCCATGGCAGTCAACCGCAGACCAATTCCATTCTCGTTCAGAACAAACCCTTCATTTACATCCTCATCCCTGTCCAGAAAACAAAACAAAAAACTTTAATACACATTTAGTTATGCATACCCTGAGTAAATCTGACATTATTATTATTATTAATAATAATAATCATAATAATAAATAAATACATTCATAAATGTATGTATCCATATACATTGTTATGCTTCCTCCACTATTAGTACAAATACAAGGAATTCTTACCTGTCAATGAAAAACCTTTGGAAGCCAAAGTACTTCTCGTACCAACGCATGACATCAGGTGTACTTTCCCTGGGGCAAACATATGTTATGTGATCAAAATGAGTAATCGGACTCGTTGTCAGTTCGACACGTGGGACATTCTTTGTCACCTTTTCAAACCCAGGTAAGAATGTCCCCTGGTACCGAGTTTTGTCGATTAGCGTGTGGCATACATTTCCCACAATTGATTTCACTACCGAATATGAAACAATTCCGTTGTCGTCCCGCACAGTTGTTGGGGGCACCAGGAAATCGCACCCTTGGTCGCGTAGAGCGCTGAACGTCCTCTCCACATCGTCCACTTCAAAACACACGTTACACACGGTATCCAGAGAGTAGTTAGGCTGAACATCGTAAAGAAAATTGCATTCAGTGTTACGATTAGTGCCGTCGCCAACTCTAAAAGGAGAGGAGCATGTCTCATTCAAAGCTGGAGTTGAAGAAGAGGGACGCCCCTTACGTGCTACCACTCCCTCATTCAAACCAAGGGATGGACCATTTAATCTTTCATTCACGATGAAAACTGCCGATCCTTTCCTGAAGGCGAATTGTCTTGCTTTCTCATTTAGTCTCGCAGCAAATAAATTGAATCTGAATTTAGCCACAAGGTCATACGCTATTTTATCCACGTTTCTAACGTGGAGGGCAATGTGATGCAGTCGACCCAAATAACCTGCCATTTTCTGTGACGTAGCAGAGTAGGCGGTCTAAGAATTCAGCCTGCTTCATTCAAGTAATTTCTTTTGACAGCTCAGCTGTGGATAATTATTGTCTGAACTAAAGTATTTACTGGTATCTAGTGTAAGTGTATCTAGCTACTAGTTATGTATGTTTTACAGTATGTATATGTAACGTATCATATCCATTCTAGGATTGTGTGCGGCTCATGTTGATGGCAGATGTTTAAAATATTAAAATATAATAATAATAACAATAATAATAATATGATGATGATTATTATTATTATTATTATGTGCCACAGCTTTTTGACATGTACGTATGTACCAAAAGCATTACCACATTGCGCATTAAATTGCCTGTAAACTGGTAGTTGCATTTACTTGAATAGAATAGAATAGGGATTATTTTCCTGAATTTACGAGTGTAGTCTGAATTAACATTAAAGAACGGATCCGGTTTTGCTTGCTTTTCGATCTGAGTTTCTAATCTGATACATCCACATTTGTCTTGAATCCAGTAGATCATCATTTCTATCCAATTCAGTATTTGTCCCAGTTAACACTTCTAGCAAGCTACGTAGCATACCAAAAATGCCAACCAAATTATATTTTGGTAATGATTACGAGAAATAAATCAATCAGATAATAGTACATTAACGTCTAACATGGTTTTACCGCAGATTCACTACTGCAGCAGTTTTTGGTGGTGACATCATCCTGTCACTACTGAAAACATTCAGAAGAGGCAGTCTTGGAGGTTATGAAACTATCGCCATTTTGGCTCTCGTGTGTAGGGGAACTTGGAACTGTAAAGTCTCCGTCAGAGCCAAAATGGAGATAAAGGGCTTCAGTTTCATTTTTCCTCTACGGATAGCGTTCTCTAATAGCAACGAAAGACGTAGCCTCTGATAGGCCAATAACAAGAGCAGACAACGATATCCAATCTATTTTGTGGACGGTGCCCGGTGGTGTGTGACGTTGTAGCCCCCTGCCTTTAGTGAAGAAGGTTTATTTTGGCTTCTCCTGTTTCCCAGTCTCCGCCATTAGTGACACAGGAAGAGTAGCACTGTGGAAAATGGGGATTATAATGGTTTAAGAAACTGGAAAGGAGGCGGCAGAAAGCCGATAATTTTTCTTCGTATTGTGTGTTTCCACACGTTAATGAGGTGAGGGTGGGGAATGGCAAACGCAATTAAAGAAGGGTTTCGGAATTAACGGAGTAAATAGGGATCTGGGAAAGCTCGTGAGGACTGGGACTGGGCAGCTCGGGGAAGGTTTGTTGTGGTTGAGCACCACGGAGAGGAGTGTAAACACAGGAAAAGGTACGGCCTTACGTTTGCTGCTAAACATTCCTGCATTACACAATTTGAAGACTGACTCGTTACTATGTGCAATTTTAGAATCAATGGGATTAAAAAAATGATCTCGTAGTGTCCCCACTGACGTAGATGGGTCAACGTCAGTGTTGCTAGCACAGCTTGTGTCAATAACGCGAGTAGCTCGCTAGCTAATCTGGTGTTCTCGTCCTGCTCGATCGCAAGATAGCAAGGGGGCTATCTAAGCAAGCCAGACATCGCTAGCTAGCTAACTAGCCGCTTCTTCAATAACACCGTTTGTGTCTCATGGTTGCACCGTATTGAGTTTCGAGCCAAGTAACTAACGCTTAGCTAACGTTACTAACGTTAGATGAAAAGAAACGAGACACATTTTCTAAAAAATCTCGGAGACCGCGAAATGTATTGCTGGTGAATCAAAGTAACGTTACACTCAGGTCAAGGCATAAATGAGCGTTGTGTCGAAGTTAAGTTGCCGTGTAACGTTACTTAAAGTTACACAACTTGAACCTGATACGTGGGACATTGAAGAAGGTCGCTAATGTTGGCTATAGGCTGCATTAACGTAGGTTATTTAGCTGGCTACCTATCGCACGCACAGATGAGAGCCACGTCTTCTGAACAGCGAAACTCTTAAACTTCTGTTGGTGTATTATGCGCTGGAAATGATGAAATGATGAAGAATGTTTAGCAAGGTGCACGCGATCGTTTGCACCTCACGTTTTAGCTGTGCCTTTAGCTTTGAGGAAGTAGCTAAATGTTCAACAATATGTCCGTTGTTCATTGTAGCAAGCTAGGGCAACAACATTCAGCTTGCTTCTAAGTAGAAGCTTGCAACGTTGTTGGGATTAGTATTGCACTTCAAACCTGAGTGCAAGGCTCCTTTTACAAGCTTGCAGTTACCTAGCTATAGGCTTTGGTCGCCTGCATTTCCCCATCGTTGCTCGGGGTCCAAGTTGTAGTCTGGACGTGATTTTAATGACATATTTCCATTTGTAAAATGATTTATTTACAGAATTCTAAATGGGTATCAATTATGCGGTTGTATAGATATTCAGCAGGTGTCTGATGTCACGGGATGTCTCGCAATGTTGTTGGCCAAGAACCAAAAGACATTTTTCAAAAAGACATTAACATTTGTTGCGTCAAGTTTTGTTTGTAATATTTGCAGCGCGTATTTTACTTAAAGTGCAGTAGGTATTTCAGGATGGTTAAAGTTGGGCTTGTTAATAAAGGCAAATGTTTAATGCCGTTCAAAAATTTGCAAAAAGAAGAAGGTGTAATGCCATTGCCTGTAACTTTCAAGGCTGGACATTTCAGGCAGTTAAAATGAGCATTTGTCATGCTATGCTACATTCTCTCACTTTCTGTCACATTGTCATATTGTATTGGACAATGCCTCGTGTCACACAATTGGCCTACATTCTTTGTTGCTTCCAGTGAAATAACTTTTGAAAATCACGTGAAAGATATGTTAAACATTCACTACCAGTTAAACTAGGCAAAAATAGATGATAATAATAGTAATCGTAATAATAATGGGTATAAATAATAATAAGAAGAAGAAGAATGCATTAATATATAGATATATATGTATATATATATATATATATATAATGTTCCCATATTTAGATTTTAAGCCTAAGAAAACTACTGATCTGGGAGTGTTGGCCTAGATGCTTTCCAGCTGCAGTCCCACACGGAATAATTCAAAACCATTGGCCTGATTTGTATAGGCTATTTAGTTTGCTTAAATAGATTTTTTGTGTGCGTTTACCGACAGCCGAGTTTCAATGTATGAAATCTTGGCCGCTTCAAGTGATTTAGCCCTGGAATTTGATTCCAGTGGGCCCCAGCTACTAGGCTATGCCGCGCCATTATGGATAGGTGCTCGGCACAGAGCTGGCTGTGTTTATTGTGTCTGTCATACTCACTCAGGGGTGGAATATGGAGTTTCAGTCTTGGCTCACTGACACGGGCTCAGCTGCAGCCAGAAGTAGGCTACACTTTCAGTCAACCCAGATTAAAGACGAGCAAAGGCAGCAGTTGTGCTTGCAGGGCCGATACAGTTTTACCAGGGCTTAGTTGTACATTAACTGGTAATGCGGCGCTCAAAGTGCGGAGAGGTGAGTATTGCGCTTTTACATTTTGACTGGCTAAATGTGAAAGTGCAGGTTGTAGTGCTTTGCCCGACACTGAAAGCACTGCCAGAGGTCCAGGTGGTTAAGGCAGGATTTGATAATCAAAGCAGCCTGTGCTATGGCCATTTGCTCTTCACGTTGTCCTGTTTGTGCCGAGTCAAAGGTTTGCATGAAGGTTTATGCAATGCAAGTATCTGGACGGAGGGCCTTTTGCATGCATTTGTTTGCACTATTATAATATTCTCTTTGGCTCTTTTGGCTAGTCTGGTCAGAACACGAAATGGGACTTCAAGTTGCCAGCCAGTATCAATTTTATTTTATACATGATGGAAGTCTCACAAACATAGTGTTAAAGCCCTATAAATTTAGGCCTTTCATGAATACGGTGAATTAAAAAATATGAATGTATTGTTTTTCATGACCTATTTGCAGCTGCAGTTTTGGTCTCCTGAAGTTTGCACCCATTTGTGTGTCCAGTGCTCTTCATCTGGGTAGATGTGGTTCGTTACGGAGAGAGCGTTGCCTGCGCAGTCTGCGATGCAGCGCTTTGAACGCGCGTACGTTTGTGTTTCCGCAGCCTGCCTCCTGCCCTATCTCCGCCGAGCGACCGCTGGACGATGACGGAGCTTGGGGTGAAGTGGGCCTGCGACTACTGCACGTACGAGAACTGGCCGTCGGCCATAAAGTGCACCATGTGCCGCGCCCAGAGGCCCAGCGCCACCATCATCACAGAGGAGCCCTTCAAGAGCGGCCCGGGCCTGGACAGTGGACGCGAGTGGGACCCGCCGGGCACCGAGGGTGGGAGCGCCATCCTCATCTGCCCCGACTCCAGCGCCCGGCCCCGCGTCAAGCCGGCGGGCACCGTCGAGACCAGCGGCAAGTGGTCCTGCCACTTGTGCACCTACCTGAACTGGCCCCGCGCCATCCGCTGCACTCAGTGCCTGTGCCAGCGACAACGCGCCCGCAGCCCCACGGACTCGCCCCAGACCTCCGGGTCCGGGTCCAGGCCCGGGCCGCCCCCCCAGGACCCCTGCGAGGAGTACAACGACCGGAACCGGCTCAACACGCGCGCGCAGCACTGGACTTGCACGGCCTGCACGTATGAGAACTGGCCTAAGACCAGGAAGTGCGTGGTCTGCGACCACCCCAAGCCCAGCGGCCCAGAGGCCATCGAGCTGGCGGAGCCGGGGGACCCGTCCGCCATCATCAACGAGCAGGACCGCGCCCGCTGGAGGAGTAGCGGCTGCAGCGGGGGCCAGAGACGATCACCCCCGACCCCAAAGAGGGAGTCGGAGGTCAAGATGGACTTCCAGAGGATCGAGCTGGCGGCCGGCGCGGTCGCCAGCAAGGAGGAGCAGGAGGTCGACTTCAAAAAACTGAAACAAATCAAGAACAGGATGAGGAAGACGGATTGGCTGTTTCTGAACGCGTGCGCGGGTGAGTAGGTTTGTGGAAATGCTGCCCAGGTTTATGTCCTGTCGCTGCCGCCAGCGTAAACGTAAAATTGCCATTTGGTGGAAATTGCATTTACTTTTTAAATCTTTTTACCAAATTAAGTAAGGGAAGATTAAAAGAGAGAGAACACCAAATTCAGTAGCATTAGTTGACATTAGCATTAGTTGTTAGTGGGCTGGTATTCCACAGCCCTATGACTGAAGGACAATTGCTTTTCAGTACTCAGAGAGTACTCTGTTCTGCTCCACTGTTTCTCCTGCTGACAAAACCAGCATTGTGCGGACTTTTAACTGCTTTCATGATGTCATGCCGTGCAATAGCAGACGGTGATGCTCCAGAGGCAATCATTTTATTGTGTTCGGATCGAAACGGGGGGATTCAGATTCCTCACTTTGTCTTTCTGTGAAGATGATCTCACTTTTCGCAAATGGAGATGTTCCTAGGATGGATCTGTGTGTGTGTGCGCGCATGTTTAGAGTCGACAAAGTGTAGCTCATCGGCTTCCAGATGACAGTTGCAATTCCATATTTAGTAAGAAGCTGACCTTTGTCTTGGAGTAGACTGTGTTGATTTAACCTATAACCTAGCAAGTCCTGCCCAGTGCTGTTACTCATTAGGAAATTGGTTGGTTACCAGCCACATTATTCTTTACAGTATAACACAACCTGGTTGGTTACCAGCCACATTATTCTTTCCAGTATAACACAACCTGGTTGGTTACCTGACAAGGTGGCTGCAGACTGAAAACTGAGTGGAAAATACTACCAGACACAATCAAAATTTTACCAGCATTCAGCTGGTAGCAGGTGTTAATTTCACATCCTGGTCTTGAGTTTTTGTTTAAATCTGTATTTGAGTGCAGGAGCACAACTGGAGCATTTTTTATGTGGAGTTGAAACTGTTAACATCACCATACTGTGGGCAGTGAGACCGTGGACGGATTGAGTGAGCGAATGAGTGAGGCACCGATGAAAGCATTAGCACGATATCGGCTCTCGCGTGTGCTTCGCGAGCAGTGCGAGTGGGCGAGGGCAACGACTGTCGAGGAGTAAGGGAGTAAACATTAGTGACGTCTGCACTGGCGCGCGCTTTACGATGCTTCCGACCGACAGAACGAATCGGCGGGAGCCGAGATCACGGCGACGAGGGCCGGCAGACAGGTCCGAAACGGGGGCCACCGCGGGGCGCCACGGGTGGACCTTGCGTATGCTGGCTCCCGGTCAAGGGAGCTCGTAAACAGTGGCGCTCATGTGCTGAGACAGGCATTCCGCAGTGCAAAATAACCACAGCATGTGCGCCAGGCAAAAATAAACAACCGTGAACACAGAGTGCCGACCTTGGCCCCCGCAGCTCTGTGAGGGGGTCGTGTGTGTTACAGCCCCGCTCATGTCCTGCCCACCCGCTGCCGTAAACAGTCAGTCATTCCAAGGCTCGGCAATCCATCCCAACTACGTTCATACCTCTGGGTTTCTATTAACGTTCTGTTATGCTAAGGCGCACTTCGCAACTGCCATTAGCTGGGCCGTTGGTCGCATCGAACGTGAGGTACCGCGAATATACGTTTCCTGCGAAGCTCATGTATCAGGGCTCCTCCCAGGGGACGGTATCATTTGACCAAGCTGTTTGCCTGTATCAGAGGAAGCAATTAATTCTGTCATTTTCACTCCCAGCTAGTTTTTCTCAAGGGCTTGGAGTACCGTGGAGTGACGCTGGGATGTGTAGCTTTGGGAATGCAGAGGATAATTGGATATGTTTGCCTTGGGGGGAAATATTACAATGGGGGCTGGTTGAATAGGAAAGTCCTGATTCACAGGAATAACCTGATTTTACGTAGGATATTACATCGGATGTTTTCAACAGTACAGGATACTAAAGTCTGTCTAAAATCCAAAGATAGTGCTGTAAATCTAAAGGGTAGTCATCATTACCCTTCAAGATTTATCAAACTGCGCGTCTGCGCCTATAACAAATGTTATATATATTTACATATAATTACATAATTAGCTATAATGTAAAATGTTTAACGTCCAAAATAAAAATAAAAATAAACTGTCAGTGGAAGATGCTGTATTATGTTGAATTTACAACGGGTGGATTGTGCCACAGCGTTGTTCTGGTGTGTAAGGATGGAATGCGTGAGCTGTCAAAAAAAGACACACACGCACACACACACACACACACACACACTGCTTGAGTCTGATGTTATTGGTGTGGTGTGCTTTCCTCAGCAGGAAACCATAAATTGTGTCAATTGTTTTTGCACAAAGATTTGTCATTCCCACGCTTTTTACGAAATCTTGCCTGTTTTGTTTAGTTTTTTTGCAATGGACGGAAAGACAATGTTTGTGTAAAATTGTTCTCATCTCAGCAGGCTTAAAGTATAGTGTGTAAAGTTTGCCAGCTGTAGTCCACTTGCTTCCAAGTTGCGTCTCCAGTTTGTTCAGCATAATTCCGTTTATCGGCTTTATTTTGGAAACCGGCATATAAAGCCAGAGGCCGGCGTTGTGTAGTATTTGATTGCAGCTTCACTTTACTGTTGTAGGTGCCACGAGTAACGGCAGCCGAAGAAAATGCACGCGAACGCTGAAGCGATCCCCACGTCATGCAGCCGCTGTTTATAAGCTGTCGCACCACGTCGGCTTGAAAGATGCATTCGGGGGCCTCTGACAGATTCCCAACTGGGAGGTATCAAAGTAACCCATTACTCTCTGGCAGAGAACTTGCTTACGCTCGGTGGCCGTTAAAATTAGCCAGCGCTTCCGGAGTAGTTATGCAACCTCCACACCTGTCATGTAAGTGAACTGAGATGGGGAGACTGGGGAATGGGAGTAGGGGAGACTGGGGAATGGGAGTAGGGGTGGGGGAGACTGGGGAATGGGAGTAGGGGTGGGGGAGACTGGGGAATGGGAGTAGGGGTGGGGGAGACTGGGGAATGGGAGTAGGGGAAGGGGAGACTGGGGAATGGGAGTAGGGGAGACTGGGGAATGGGAGTAGGGGTAGGGGAGACTGGGGAATGGGAGTAGGGGAGACTGGGGAATGGGAGTAGGGGTAGGGGAGACTGGGGAATGGGAGTAGGGGTGGGGGAGACTGGGGAATGGGAGTAGGGGTGGGGGAGACTGGGGAATGGGAGTAGGGGTAGGGGAGACTGGGGAATGGGAGTAGGGGTAGGGGAGACTGGGGAATGGGAGTAGGGGTGGTGAGACTGGGGAATGGGAGTAGGGGTGGGGGAGACTGGGGAATGGGAGTAGGGGTAGGGGAGACTGGGGAATGGGAGTAGGGGTAGGGGAGACTGGGGAATGGGAGTAGGGGTAGGGGAGACTGGGGAATGGGAGTAGGGGTAGGGGAGACTGGGGAATGGGAGTAGGGGTAGGGGAGACTGGGGAATGGGAGTAGGGGTGGGGGAGACTGGGGAATGGGAGTAGGGGTAGGGGAGACTGGGGAATGGGAGTAGGGGTAGGGGAGACTGGGGAATGGGAGTAGGGGTGGGGGAGACTGGGGAATGGGAGTAGGGGTAGGGGAGACTGGGGAATGGGAGTAGGGGTAGGGGAGACTGGGGAATGGGAGTAGGGGTGGGGGAGACTGGGGAATGGGAGTAGGGGTAGGGGAGACTGGGGAATGGGAGTAGGGGTAGGGGAGACTGGGGAATGGGAGTAGGGGAGACTGGGGAATGGGAGTAGGGGTAGGGGAGACTGGGGAATGGGAGTAGGGGTAGGGGAGACTGGGGAGTGGGAGTAGGGGTAGGGGACACTGGGGAATGGGAGTAGGGGTGGGGGAGACTGGGGAATGGGAGTAGGGGAGACTGGGGAATGGGTGTAGGGGTGGGGGAGACTGGGGAATGGGAGTAGGGGTGGGGGAGACTGGGGAATGGGAGTAGGGGTGGGGGAGACTGGGGAATGGGAGTAGGGGTAGGGGAGACTGGGGAATGGGAGTAGGGGTAGGGGAGACTGGGGAATGGGAGTAGGGGTGGGGGAGACTGGGGAATGGGAGTAGGGGTTGGGGAGACTGGGGAATGGGAGTAGGGGTAGGGTAGGGGAGACTGGGGAATGGGAGTAGGGGTAGGGGAGACTGGGGAATGGGAGTAGGGGTAGGGGAGACTGGGGAATGGGAGTAGGGGTAGGGGAGACTGGGGAATGGGAGTAGGGGTAGGGGAGACTGGGGAATGGGAGTAGGGGTGGGGGAGACTGGGGAATGGGAGTAGGGGTAGGGGAGACTGGGGAATGGGAGTAGGGGTAGGGGAGACTGGGGAATGGGAGTAGGGGTGGGGGAGACTGGGGAATGGGAGTAGGGGTAGGGGAGACTGGGGAATGGGAGTAGGGGTAGGGGAGACTGGGGAATGGGAGTAGGGGTGGGGGAGACTGGGGAATGGGAGTAGGGGTAGGGGAGACTGGGGAATGGGAGTAGGGGTAGGGGAGACTGGGGAATGGGAGTAGGGGTAGGGGAGACTGGGGAATGGGAGTAGGGGAGACTGGGGAATGGGAGTAGGGGTAGGGGAGACTGGGGAATGGGAGTAGGGGTAGGGGAGACTGGGGAGTGGGAGTAGGGGTAGGGGACACTGGGGAATGGGAGTAGGGGTGGGGGAGACTGGGGAATGGGAGTAGGGGTGGGGGAGACTGGGGAATGGGAGTAGGGGTTGGGGAGACTGGGGAATGGGAGTAGGGGTAGGGGACACTGGGGAATGGGAGTAGGGTTGGGGAGACTGGGGAATGGGAGTAGGGGTAGGGGAGACTGGGGAATGGGAGTAGGGGTAGGGGTAGGGGAGACTGGGGAATGGGAGTAGGGGTGGGGGAGACTGGGGAATGGGAGTAGGGGTAGGGGAGACTGGGGAATGGGAGTAGGGGTAGGGGTAGGGGACACTGGGGAATGGGTGGGAGTAGGGGTAGGGGTAGGGGACACTGGGGAATGGGAGTAGGGGTGGGGGAGACTGGGGAATGGGAGTAGGGGTGGGGGAGACTGGGGAATGGGAGTAGGGGAGACTGGGGAATGGGAGTAGGGGAGACTGGGGAATGGGAGTAGGGGTGGGGGGGGTTCTGGAACGCTTTACGTTCATCGTCTGTCGGCGTGTTACAGGGGGGCTTTATAATTTCCACATAAATGTGATTTTGTTCTCTGAGCTGTGTGACACCGTAAGGCCAGAGTGGAGGGCCGTGTTTAGATTGGCGGAACAGATTTGCGATTATGCGGTCTCCAGGTTATTTGGGCTGAATGCCGTCTTTGTTCTCAGTCACTGTCACACTGGGTGCTGTGTGCCAACAGGATTCCAGGTGAGAATTTGAAAGTCTCGATCGTACATATCAGTTGAGATAATGCTGCAGTTCCATGGTTCTCAGTGCAGAATCTAGCTGCTTTGCCAACCCAGAAAAATGAAAGGAACATAGCCTAATGTTAATATCAGAAATGCCTAGAGTCTTTGATAATAATGTGACTATACTCATGGATTAAAATAAATGCACCCAAAAAAACAAGATGAGTGTACTGCGTTACTTCATAAAGTGGCACTTCTAAATGTTGCACAAATTACTCATGTTGACGTGCTTGGGAAGAGCTGAGCTCCTGTTAAATATGAAAACAAAATGCACATTGTCATATGTATTCATAAAAATGTAAATTTCCTTTTAGTAAATGTGGCTGCTTGGGATGGAACATGCCCAAAAACTTTATTTATGATGACTACGGCTGGGTGTTTGTCATGGAAAATATTGGCTGAAGTCATGGAGCAGTCGCTGCAAAATTGTCGAAAATCACGGAAAACATCAGCGGGCAGTTGGCGCTAAGAACAAATTGGCGACGAGTAAAATGCATTGATAGGCCGGTGCACTTAATCGCTTCGGTCCATCACGGAAAGAAAGGCTGCTTTTATGCCTTTAAGGGAACGCTGTTAGAAACGGAGCATGCTCCAATTGTTGGCCTGGGCAACAAACGTCTGATTGCAACAGCTGACCAGGACGGGCATCTTGATCCCAGCGCATTTCAGAATCTGCATACGTTGTCGCACTTTGTTTCTCCCAGCATTTGGCAATATGGTTAAAATGCTTAGGCCTATGCAAATCATACAAATCACGCTTTAGGCTACGTTAAGGTTGACAATTACCATTCAAAACGTCTGAAATATCAAGGAAAGCGCTAAAAATGGGCGGAAATGGCAAAAGTAACGGAACTGCCAAAAAACAACAACTGCAACTTCGGTGACAAATGCCCAGCCATAATGATGAGATTTCCCACGACGCGTCCATCTATAACCACGCGTCCATGGACGTCCATCTATAACCACGCGTCCATGGACGTCCATCTAAAACCACGCGTCCATGGACGTCCATCTGTAACCACGCGTCCATGGACGTCCATCTATAACCACGCGTCCATGGACGTCAATCTATAACCACGCGTCCATGGACGTCCATCTATAACCACGCGTCCATGGACGTCCATCTCATCTTGTTCTAACGATTGAACCAAATTGCCTGCCAGATAGATAGACGCATTAGCATTTGGAATTGTCCTTTATATTCCCATTTATAAACACTTTCAACCCGGCAGAACAAGGACTGTATGTTTTCATGACCGAATCAAAAGCGATCTGTGCATTCCCTAAGCACTGATTTTCCTTATGGCTCTTCACTCAATCTGTGTCCTGTTTAAGGCCAGACTTAATAAAATGGGGTTAAGGCTGACTATAGCATGTCCATTGCTGCCAAACCCTTTGAGATGTAAGTAGGTTACATGGAGCTGCCTATTACTCGTTTGGTACCAGTATGTCGGAGTGGCAAAGGCAGGCTTAATCCTGTTTTAATCACTCCTGGTTACAGTAGGAAACATGACACTTCTACTGCAGCCAGAGTGTGTTTGAGAATTGGCACACGCTAGGTTAGCGTCGATTATGCTACAGCGCCACTCTGGAGTAGTGCAGCCGTTGCATGGGAATCGGGTTTTGTTATTGACATATTTGTCAAGGCGGCACAGAAAATGATGTCGGCAGCCGCCTTGGCGTTCTCTATGCAAGAAAGCTCTGTTATCATGATGTTGCACACTTGTACTGTGGTCTGGGAATGCTGTTAGCCTGGTTTTGGCTTGACACTGCTGGTGATGCTTCCTCCGCTGGATGCACATGTTTGCTTACACCGTAAGTCGTTCTGGATAAAAATGTTTGCAAAGTCTAGAGTGTAGTGTTTTGGAACAACTGATTTGGAATAGAATGGAATAGGTTTGAATAGCATATAGCCTGAACAGAATAGAATAATGTTTTTTTCCCCAGGGGGAACTTCAGGTGGCATACAAGAAATTTAATGAACAATTTGCATAAATTACATTGAGAAATAAAATGACAGAAATTAGCATTTGGAGAGTCCTAAATTACATTACTATTTTTACAGAATAGAAATTAAGAATTATATTAAGGACATTCTAGTAATAATTCCCATCCATAAATTACATGGAACTAAAATACTAAACACTGAAATACATTTTCAGACTATGCTAAATCAAATATTGAAATTTGAAATATTAATGTCAATATTTCAATGAAATATTGAAATTAAGGTTTGCTGTAAAATATTTAATATAGCCTATTGAAAATACCCATAATATAAAATGTATGCCAGTTCTTTCTTTTGAATTAATTGACCCTTTCACTTTTTGAATGCAAGTCTGTTAATGTCTGTATCAGACTAAAGTAGTTGAGAGAGTGCTTTCTCTTTAATGTTAAATTATGCCCTGCATTTTAGCCCGCTAGCTTTGACAGCATTTGTACTTGGTACTTCCCTGTATCCTAACCTGACCGCATGACATCAACATATTTAACAGTAGTTTGCCAGGTATAACAACAAGCAATTCTATGTGTTCTTTACACGTCTTGCTAACTAACGGGAGACCGCTGGGTGAATGGTTCTGTCATCCATGGTTCTTTCTTTCTTTGCTAGCTAGTTTCTGCTGGTGTACAGGTATGACGGTTGCTGACATCCGTCATTTGTTTTTGAACGAGGAAGCTCGCTGCCTTGCCTTTCTAGAACTCTTCGGCTGACCTCATTGGTAGTGAAATATCCATCTAAAATAGTATTAACAGTTTAACGTGACAGTTTAACGTAAGTGAGTTTAACAGTTTACGTGAAAAAGAAAAGCTGTCACTTTGTCACTAAGTATTTTTGATTCACGACCTGGGAAAAACCCATAGGCCTTTATGAAAACCACCGTGTGAAATTTATTTTAATATTTTTTTTCTCAGCAGTTCACATTTGTGGCTTTGGCTTTAAACAAAGCTATACAGTGTCTACAAGGGACATTTCCTATTTTGCAGTATGCTATTTTTTTAATTAAATTTTTTGTTAGGTTTCCATGTAGTTAGAATAGCATTTTGACAGTGTGTCTATAAATCAGTTTTTCCCTGGGGATCACCACGGTCTGCAGACACTATAGTGTAAACGTCATACAGGCCAAAGTAGTATATGAATCTTTCCACTAAACATTGATTATGTACTTTATGACTGTAAACGGGGAAAAATACTGTTTAAAAACAAACAAATAAAGTGTAATGTCTCAATTTGTGTGTTTTGTATTTCAAGCTTCAGCATGTACATGTAAGCCAGTTCCAAAAACTTAAAAGAGGCAGTCGACTGCTTTGAGTATCAAGTTCACAACAGGGACGTTTCCTTGGAGCCATTCCCAACGTTAATCCGTGCAGAATGTGCAACGAGGTCTCCTGCATTTTGAATCTTAGACGTCCGTGTTTCTGTCCGGAGCAGACGAAAAGCTTGCCTCCACATTCATTTAAGAACTGTTTTTTGAGAAAACTAGCAACTGTTGCTAACTTCTTTGCTAACTTGCGCTGTTAGTTTTCTATCGCGCGCTTCAGGAAGTGGGACCATTACTGGTGCACGAACGAAACGCAAGGAACGAAGGTTCCTCATAAGCTAACGACCGGATCTTCTTCCAAACCTTGAAAATATCATGAATGGAGCTTTTTATTTTTTCAAACATTCGGTTCATGAAGATGAGCGTGAATGTTACGCAAGCTTTTCGTCTGTGCGCGAACCCTGTTGTTCGGAGATGGCCGTTACATCACCACCTCAGCTGTTCGCAGCCAGGTGCGTCTCCGTGGTGCATGGCTACGCTTGGCTCCAGGTGACAGGTTTAGAGATGCGAACACTGTTTCACCAAAAGGGTCATTTCACAAGAAGGCATTTTCAAACTGCCTGTGTTCATTAGTCCTGACAGAGGCCTCAGGAGCGTGAGCAGTGAGCACTCTTCAGGATACTGTCGGCGGTAATTTGATTCCTCCGCGATAATACAAATGGAACAGGGCAAGGCAGACATGCGTGGCCATTGTACAGGAGCCGCTGTCTCTCCACTGTCCTGTCCTTCCTGTCTACATCATAACACATTTTTACTGTGCCAGGAAACTAGGCCCGTTGCCCGTTTAAATGCAAGTCATTGCGTGTCTGCTATGACCTGGCAAAATTCATCAGTAAAATGCTAGACTTATGCGCTGAGCTTCCAGAAATAGACATAATGGTGTAAGAGTCCAGTAATGCAACTGAGCGGCTTAATCAAATCTTTTCTGTAAATAATCTTTTTGATATCATAGATCAAACACTGTAGTCTTTACTTGGTAGCCTAAGCAAGAGCAGTGCCCGATATAAAAGGCATGCAATACCGGAGATGTTTCCATCTCAGAATTATTGGATGATGAGTGCGTTGTCTCATGACCATTGAGGCTTAAGGTGATGAGCTGCTGGTCTCACTGGAGAGGAGGCCATTATCAAGAGAAACATGACTATTAGTCATGTCAGTTGGCAGAGCTGTCCCTCCTCTGTTGATAAAGCGAACAGCTGTTAGAAATGCTTAACGCATAAAAATATATGTAAGTGTTTATACAGTAGATTCCGCTTATCTGCATAACCCATTTATCGGCAGATTTTATGCGATTATCCGGCTTAATCGATTAGATGGGAGGACCCAGATGAGTAGTGCTGTACTGTGGGTAGAGCGGGCACAGAAGGGACACAACAAGCAATACACACAAATGGGTATACTGTATAAAGTACAAACAATACAATATAAACGATACACAAACAATATGAATGTCGGGTACTCGTGTGTGAACTCAGAAAGAATGAGACGGTAGACAGAGTGCCGACGTGTGTCTTTATAGGGGCAATTGTAAGTTTATTTATGCTGCACCGGCCAACCTTTAACGTATGTTTCTGGATCGTTTTGTAACGTAATTGGACACAATTCGATGCAGATATCCGAAATGTGTGATAGTGGTTTATGCAAATCTCTTTACACTGGAATGAATGGGAAATGGTTTGGGATTTGGAAATTCTATATAAATACCCAAATTATGCGATAATCCGTTATGCAATTAGTGTGCATATGCCGTTTTTTATTTTTATTCGCCTGCTTCCAATTCAGAAATTTTATTTTGCCTCTCTCAAGGACGAAAAAACATAATTGTAATGTGAAATGGGTATGGGCCTGGATCATTGGTGCATTTCCATGAGGGTGGGTGAGTTCTCTGACTGACAGGTTGACTGAAGCACGGCTGTCTTTGCAGGCGTGGTGGAGGGGGACCTGGCCGCGGTGGAGGCGTACAAGTCGTCCGGGGGAGACATTGCGCGGCAGCTCACGACCGACGAAGTGCGCCTCTTAAACCGCCCCTCGGCCTTCGACGACGGCTTCACCCTGGTGCACCTGGCCATTCGCTTCCAGAGACAAGACATGCTGGCCATTCTGCTAACAGAGGTAAAGGGGAGGTGGGACTGAACCTGACGCAGAGTAAACGTGAGGACTAGCGTTGCAGCCGTCCTTTTAATGCGCTCTCCTGCAGGGAGCAAAGGAGCCCCAGGGCTTGACGTTAATCTTTTTGAGCACCATCGGATAGGCGGGACATCACTCGTCCCATTTCCCCCCCTCCATTTGTGATCGAAATTGCATTTTCTCAATTTCTATTAGCATAATTTAACTTTATCTCTCACTTGTTCTTTCGTACAAGTGGATTGAAAATTTTACTTCCCACCAAAAAATATACTTGTCGCAGACAATGGGACAAGTCTTAAATGTCAAGCCCTGAGCTCATAAACTTTCAGGATTACCAAAGGATAAATATTGTCTTTATTTCTGTTTAAAGTCTCAGGGGAAATGGGAGGGAAAAGATGGCATTATAAAGTGAAGAGGTGACCGTATAGGCCCCTCCTTTAAAATGAAGTGCAATCACGGTGATTTGCGAGACTATTTTCCTGCCGTCGCTGCTGGGTAATAAGAAGCCGGCTTTCATGCCAGAGTGGGTTTGCTCTTTGAGTTTGGGATTAAATAAAGGATTACACATAATGCAGCTCAGCCATTGGTCCTTGATGGAGGTGATGTCACAGAGGCCAAGTTCACGATTAGTAAAAAAGGCGATGCATCTTTTCTCTTGTATTTATTTGTAATTATTTCAAACACAAAATGATGTAAATGCACTTGCTTAGTTCTTCTTACGCATGAGAACGATTCCTGCTGTTGGTGTTTCATTGTAGCGTGAACATCAATTTTAATAGGACGAGATTAAGGCTGTCAGTGGTCCCAGGTTGCGCCGCCGCTACCTGACCTTGATTGGAGGTCGCTGGGAGCTGTATGACCTGGATGACCCTGCGGCCTTTGTATTAAAGCAGTCTACGGGCCATCTGCAGCCCTTTAAGCTGAGGACTGAAGCCCGGGGGGTATACGTGCCTGACTCCAGTATAATAATCATATATTATTGAAGTAATACTATTGGGATTTAATGATTTACCTAATAATGTTTCATTTGTTTGCTTTTTCATTAGTTGTTGTCATCGTCGTCGTCGTTGTTAGTATTAGACTAGACTTTTTTGAGGGAGCATAAGAGGTTGATTCCCATTTGTAATAACAGTGTGCGAGATTTGAGTCCCGGTAGTGATGACGTAAGAGAGAGTTCAGTTCCCGTTGAGAATAGCGGTGCGAACGGAGGCGGAGCCCCGTTTGGAGTAACGATGCGCATTTACCCGTGGCCGCCAGGTCTCCCAGCAAGCGACCAAGTGCATCCCAGCCATGGTGTGCCCCGAGCTGACGGAGCAGATCCGCAGGGAGATCGCCGCCTCCCTGCACCAGCGCAAGGGCGACTTCGCCTGCTACTTCCTCACCGACCTAGTCACGTTCACGCTGCCGGCAGGTGAGCTCACCGCCCACCGCTCACTTCCTGTTATTTCCCCCGCCGCCAACGCATTCCCACGCGTACCGAAGGACACGTTTAATGGTGACTTGATGGATTTCGGTGTTGTGATATTTATGCTGACTGCTCTGGGATTACCTCCCAAAACAAATTAATTTTATTATCAAACGTTGTAGCTGCGTGCCCAAATTTAGGGAAGTATAAACTTGCGACTGAAATAGATTGTGCACCCTTGCATAAAGTAATGTGTAAGCATTTGAAACCTAAGATATGATGGCTATTAATGCTTTTTAATGTATAGATAATTGCATGCATCTGTTCTGCCTTGCTAAGCTACATATATAGTAGCTAAATTGTGAAAATACATATTGTAAAATGCATTCTACAACTGTGCCTATGTTTATATGATGGTACTGGAATGCTTGAGATTGCAATGTGTACTGTTTATCCGAACAGAAATTTAAAATGTGTTCCTTAGGCTGTTCTTATTGTGCTTTTTTATTTAGTCAGTTGGGACAGAAAGCTGGCGAAGTTGGCAGTAAATGACCTTAAAATGCTGAGTGGTGCCCCTTGGCTTGTTTGTACAATGAATTGCTTTTAGAAAAACACTCGGGTTAAGAGTTCACAAGAGTGTGTTTTTTTTTTGGCAATGCTGCCATTAGAGGCAAAATTATGTTTGCTTCCTTGGAAGATCTGAATCTTTTCTGTTATGCCAAGTATTTCTTTGCATGTAGGATGTAGCTGAAGGCCACTTTTTAACCACTTTGTTAAACAAAGGCAGTGCTTTTTTATTTTTTTTGCTAGTGAATGTATACATGTGTACGTGTGTCCGTGCGTGTGTATACATTTTTAAATAACATTACTAATCATCCTGTGTTGGGAAGATGGTGCACTAAGCTATTCTCGAAAATGAATACCAGTATTTTTATAGTTTTATTTCTGTCAACTTTATTAACCCTTTTTGTGGTTTCAGATATTGAGGACTTGCCCCCAACTGTCCAGGAGAAGCTGTTCGATGAGGTGCTGGACCGTGACGTACAAAAAGGTGGAGTATCGTCTACTCAAATTTTTCTGTTCAGCAACATCCTTCTTATTTAAAATGCACAAACATGTCTGCAGTCGAGCAGCAGCGGCAACCAAATGTGGTTTTATTTGAGAGGATTGGAGGGAGGGCAGCCGTACTGTGCGCCACCTTTAACTTTGTGTTCCTCCACAACCTCCCGCTGCTGCTCGTGCTCCCATTGGGTTTTAGGACCTCCCCCCATCCCCTGTCGAGCGGTACGCTGGGGACTGGGCGTATATGTATTTCCACCCACGCCGGAGGTCAGCATCACCGGGTACGCTAGGTGCCCTTTCACCGGCTTTATTTGGCTCGCGGCTAGACATAACAATAATAATACATCTTTATTTATACAGAACTCGCCCTAACACAAGTTTACAAATGCTTCACGGAGAGAGAAAAAAAAAAAACATTTAAAAGGGCGAAAATATAACTCTAATCGTAAAATAAAGTACAGAGTCGCGGCAGGCCGGTGGGAGGGCGTAGCGAGGTCATTGGGGAACGGCCCTTGTCCCCTCTTTCAGAGCTGGAGGAGGAGTCTCCCATCATAAACTGGTCCCTGGAGCTGGGCACACGGCTGGACAGCAGGCTATACGCGCTGTGGAACCGCACGGCCGGGGACTGCCTGCTCGACTCGGTGCTGCAGGCCACCTGGGGCATCTACGACAAGGACTCGGTGCTGCGCAAGACCCTTCACGACAGCTTGCACGACTGCTCACACTGGTAAGCATGTGAGCCTCTCTGCGCGGGATTAAAGGCCGTGACACACTGGGGACGTAACGAATAAGCGAGGCGAAAATGCGAATAATTCGTCTGCGAATATTTCGCGAAAAAACCTGACACACCAGCAACGATGCGAAAAAACGAAAAGTTCGCGTTCTTTTTCGCTTTTTTAAATCCGTGCGAATAAAAATGGATCACTCTTCGTCAAGCGATGACGACCTGGTTATCCGTTCGGTCCATCACGGAACGAAAGTATATATTTTTCCCTCTACCAGAACGTTAAAAACAGCATGCTTAAATTACATTGGCAAAATATTGAACCGGGCTTATTATGTGTCCGTTTTTACTTATGTAAAGTTTGTTTTGTCTACAACATGCTCTCCTTCTCTTCCCTCCTTTTACGGACATACGTGTTCCACTGCCTCTTGATCTCTTCCACTAATATAAAGGGTTAACCACAACATAACAATACATTACGTCATTTCAGCAAACATATTTAAAATACATTTGTCGTAGTCTTCTATACAGTGTATCAACTCATGAAGTCTGAAGAGTTTTCTCCAAAACGATCGCTACAGGCAGACCTCGTCTGTTTTCCTCGTTATTTATATAACTTGGCTATCAGTAATCAGGAAATCCACACAGCAGTCGGAATAAGATTTTTGTGGAACTTTATTTGACACGCACACAGACAAGTGTTCGCTAGCTTTCATCCTGTTTTCACCAAGGCAAACAACCCAGCCGGTGACAGCGTAGCCTACATGAACTCGCCTAAAGTAAAACAATAAATAGCTATGTTTGTGTGTAATCGCCACTGGCTTGTTATCTTCTTTACATGAACTGCTATCAACGTTAACGTTAGACCTAAAGGTTAGCTGGAGACAACTTTAAAGCCAATGCTAATAACCTGAGGGAGCTGATCAGATAGCAAGTTGTGCGTATTGCAACCATTTAGCTATAAACCCACCATCTTCATAGCCTATTTGCTCGGCTATGGTTTTCCACAAATTGTCCTTCAAATCGTTGTCTTTGTAACTACGATGTCTCTTGTCGAAAAGGACGCTATTCTGGGACACATATAAAATCACTTGGTCCGCGATATTTGATGTTGAAGTTTGTTGTGGTAGTGCGGTGACGTCAGTCATGGAAACTTGTTATGATTGGATAGATAAAAAGTTTCGCAAACGAAAACTCGCAAAAAACGAACTTGAAGCGAATAAATTAAATGCCGCTTTTTCGCAAAGGACATTTCGCGTTGGATGTGCAAGATTTTATGAAAATACAGGAGTTCGTTTTTATTTTTCAACGTGCGATTTATTCGTGCGATTAAATCGCGGGCGGTGTGTCACGGCCTTAAGGCGTGTCTCAGTCGCTGGTGAGAAGCATAACATTGCACATGTAAAACAGGATGTGTAATGTGTCTGTGTGTTACAATATGTGTAATGTGTATTTGTGTGTTACAATATGTGTAATGTGTATTTGTGTATTGAATTATGTGTAATTCTCTATTAAGCCCATTTTATTCAGTGCGTTTTCCATTTTTCATTATAATGGAAGTAACGCAGTTTGTATACTACCCTGTACAAGATTTTGGTCTTGGTCATTTGGAGGCCATATTTATTGTAGAATTAAAATGGTATTTATGTTTTAACCAATCCGTAGTGTGACTGTTTAGTGGGCTTCAAGAAGTGTGTAACTTAATGAGCGCTTCAGCAGCAAGAAAAAAGGTGATTTTTAGATTCTTGACTCTTAAAACAGATTCTTTAACTGTATTTCTTGAGCAAAATAATAACTGGGCAGCAGGATGTAGTGGGTGATGGGTGGGATTTGAAAGCAGGTCCGGTTATGTGCGTTAGGTCGTCTCATTGTGTGCCGCGCTGATGAAAGGCTTGGCACTGGCTGATGCCATAGGGTGGGACGTGTGGTTATGAGGGTGTGTGCGGCTGGTTTTCAGGTTTTACACACGCTGGAAGGAATGGGAGTCGTGGTATTCGCAGAGTTTCGGCCTGCACTTCTCCCTGAGGGAGGAACAGTGGCAGGAAGACTGGGCATTCATCCTCTCCCTCGCTAGTCAGGTACAACGGCCAATCAGGCTTCTCCATTTTTCAAAGGACACGCCTCCTCACACTACCCAGTCGGGTTTGCCAGCTATTCTGGGATCTGTCCATATTTTATGACATACCTTAAGCACTTGCATGTGATCGAGCTTATCAAAGACACGCCCTGCAAGCCTAGATGTACCCGGCCCTCCTCGATGACTCAAGCTTGGCCTTAGAGCCAGCCAGAGTTTTTCACTGGGAACGGTGAAATGCACAGCCCTGAAAACACTTTTTTCTGCCAATAGCTCTCTGATGAGTTGGAAAAGATGTGAAAAACAAAATGAAAACTTGCAAGCATACAGAGATACGGTTTGTGCTGGAGACTGTTCTTTATAGAATGACAATTGAATTAAAAATATTAGAACATGCGTAGAGGCCCACTCCCTTACAGTGGACTAGCACTGAATGGTCCTTTTTACAGCCTGCATTTTTACTGGGGGTTTTTTCACCTCTAGACCTGGCAAGGCCACATTAAGATCAAATGCAATCATAGTTTTTAAAGCGGGGTAGTTTGTAGAGGGAATTTCTTCATTGGCATCATAAAACTACATAAAAACTTAATTGGCTTTTACCACAGGTTATCCAAGTGTAGTACAGAGACTGCCTTGTATGGAAGTTTAAATATGCGGCACAATAACACAAATTTCTCTTTTCTCCTTGCAGCCTGGAGCCAGTTTGGAACAGACTCATATTTTTGTTCTTGCACACATTCTTCGTAGACCGATCATAGTTTACGGAGTGAAGTATTACAAGAGTTTCCGTGGTGAAACATTAGGGTACACTCGTTTTCAAGGTGAGCGTCTCTTTATGTTCTAAACATGCTGTACGTGTATTTGTTTTACTTTGAACTGGGAGTATCATTTAAATTTCGTTTTCAGAACATAAAGCTCGTTCTTATATTCAAGTTACATGTAGACATTAAATTGAATTAAAAAAACTAGCAAGCGGTGTTGGTTCAGACCTGCGAAAGTGATCAATTGGTTGATTCTGCGGCAGATTTAGCCTGGCTGTCGAGTTCCCCACGAGGGCTTAACTAGAAGCACCTGGCCATTGCGAGAACGAAGCCTATTAAATGGAGCCTGCAGTTGGATGTTTAAAACAGTGAGTGGTGGAGAGTGCTGCAGTCAAGGCCACAAATTACACCCTGTATGAAAACAGTTACTACCTCAGTCCCGTTCCAAAGATGGAGGCCCGTGAAGGAGGCAGGGCGCGCCCATGTACACTGTCGCCATTGTAGCATGGCTGCCACCTGACAGATCGGGCCTGTTTTTTACGCGTCCGAAGTAGACCGACTGTGAAGTCCTATTAAAAAGATTGACAAAGATGGCAAACTAAAGCCCGCCTTCGACCTCAACGCCGCCATTTTGATCCTTTGCGTGAACCACCCTCGTCAGCTGTCTTTAAACCATTCCAGATAAATAAGAAAAATAACTAAAAATAAATAATTAATTTTAAAAAGCGGGTATCAAAAATGGTGTTTTCTCCATCGCCGACCGTTAAATAAAATGCGCCCTGAGGAAGACGCTGTTTCCAAACGTTGGTTTTTTTTGGCAATAAATGTTTTGTGAGCATTATAGTGTGCGACTATCCTCCATTTTTGTGACTGCTCACTGTTAGTGTGCACCTCGCTAATTTTTGGTGTGCGTCCTCCCGCTCCATTGACCGTAAAATAAAACCCAGCTGAAGAAGCTAACGCCGGCGCGCCACAGAAAAGGGGCTTTTCGTAGAGTGCGGCGGGCTCCGTGGCGTCCCCGCTGTTTTTAATTTGGGGCAGGGAGCGGCGGCGGGCTGATGAATGCGCGCTGTAATGATCCCGTCCTGCGCTAATGTCAGGGTAATGGAGAAATGATTTGCGGCGTGTGCTGCCGGAGGAGGAAGCGGAGAGCCGCGCCTCCGCGGGGAGCGCTCATTAAAGCGGGAGTCCGGACGGCGGGATGCGGGGGCCGTTCCTCATGGCTCTAGCTTTGTCGCATCCTGCCACCCCCCCACCCCACACACACACACGCATACACACCACCAACATCACCGCCGCGCTGCTTATACCCAGTCCAAGGTGAATACGTCACCTTTTCACTTTGGTCATAGCCCAGTGGGTCACTTTAGCCCAATGAAACTGTGATCCCCCAAAGGATCGAGTGTCATTAAATGGCTGTTTTGCCAGCTTATTCGCTGAAGGGTCGACCCATTAACCTGACACAAATGGAATATACCAGAATATATTGTAAATATATTAAAGATATATTAAAGATACAAAGAAAGATTGAAAATATAATTATGTGAAAGTGGAAATAATTTGTATATTTACCATATATTGCAAAGTGTTGCAGTATGTTGATAATACATTTTCATTGCCATAGGAGCAGGCTCGGCTTTGATTGGCTGCGTTTGTCATGTCCTCTCCAGGTGTGTATTTGCCTTTACTGTGGGAACAGAGCTTCTGCTGGAAGAGCCCCATCGCCCTTGGATACACCAGGGGCCACTTCTCCGCGCTGGTGGCCATGGAGAACGACGGCTTCGACAATCGAGGCGCAGGCGCCAACCTCAACACTGACGACGACGTCACCGTCACCTTCTTGCCGCTGGTCGACAGTGACAGGAAGCTGCTACACATTCACTTTTTATCCGCACAAGAGGTGAGGGCTCTCTCAGGAGTGTGTCCAGGGCCCCAGCCCGCACACGCTGGGGCGGGTCCCAGTTGTATCTGCTGACGTGGAGGGTTGTAGCCGTTTCCCTGTTGGCCTACGTGCACATAATAGTCCCTAGGATTCATGGTCTATACCTGTATATCTGTGCAGTGTGACTTTTACCAAGTACAAGTCCCCCACACACCTGGTCATCAGCTTTCTACGAGCATATATTTAGTGGAGCTAAGGCGCAGGCCTGTTATTTCTACGTGCAATGTTCTTTGCTCAGAACTTGAGCGGTTAGAGAGATTTGCGTGTCGGTAAGGTAAGTGCATGTGGCCACGTAACCTTTGACAGACGCGGGTGATGTGCGTGTTTGTTAGCCCGTTGATAGTCTCGAGTGAAGATTCACTGTAGCAGAAGTGATGTGCTTGCATTGGTCTGTTGATAGATATGAGCGAATATTCACTGTAGCAGGGGATGCGTGTGCTGGCCTTTGAGTAACGTGCATGGAGACTCCATGTAGAGCACCCATGGCTTGCCCCCTGCGACACACCAGGGTTGTATCTCAAATGGCCCACTTGTCCGAAATTTACTAGCAATTGGTTGGCACCCTAGTTAGTCCACTATATAGGGGAGTAGTGGACCATTTGAGAGACAGCCCTGGGCTGTGTCCGAATAAGAGCCCCATGTATTGCGTCCTGTATGCTGTGTTCTTGAATACTGTATACTGCTTACTGCATACTGTTTAGTGACAAAATATCCTCCATACCATTATCAGCAAAAACTCAGGAATAAGTATATTGTCCAGGATTTTAGGTACACTACATTTAGAGAACATTTAATCTACTTAACTTTTTCCATCCAGTGTACTCAACTAGCATACTGAATAGTATAGAAGGGCGTTGATTGGGACGCAGCCCTGCTGTGTGTGACGGTAACACTGTGTCCGTGTGCCCTCTCTCAGATGGGGAACGAGGAGCAGCAGGAGAAGCTGCTGCGGGAGTGGCTGGACTGCTGCGTTACGGACGGCGGGATGCTGGTGGCCATGCAGAAGAGCTCCCGGCGGAGGAACCACCCCCTGGTCACCCAGATGGTGGAGAAGTGGCTCGACGGCTACCGGCAGATCCGGCCCTGCACCTCCTTGTCCGACGGCGAGGAGGACGAGGAAGACGAGGACGAGTGAGGAGTCAGGGGGATGAGCGAGGACAGAGGGACGGATGGCACGCCCCCCCCCAACCCCCACCCACCCACCGTGCCCAGAACCGCCCCGGACGGAACTGAGAACCCCCTCGTAGAGGGACGGCCGGTTCGCCATTTCAGAAGTACCCAAGAAGATAACCGTTACTGTTATCACCGAGTAAAACGACCTTGGAACAACGCAAATGGACAAACAGAAGACTGACAGACGTTGCTGCATAACAGAACTGGGACGAGTCGAAATAAAGGATTGTAGTTTACGGAAATGTTATCCGAAATATTTTCATTTTTTCCTTTAGTTTTTCTTCCCCCCCCTCCAGGTGTAAATCTCCCACCGTAAATGTAATGCATGTGGTTGTTTAAGAAATAATGTAACAGGAAAAATACCAGCATAAAGAAAGGAACCTTTATATCGATTTATTATGGGCACTTACAAAAGCACATTTTCAAATGATGTTTTCCTTAAGAGATCGTTTTCTTTTCCCGCCCCACCTCCTCTTTGGAGTCAGAGTTTTAATTGGCTCGCTTGTTTTTGAGGGGGGTGGGCACAAGCCATTGTCACAACCCCTGGTCACATTCTTCCTAAAAAAGAGACACACATATTTAGGAAATTGTATATTTGACAGCAAACACTGCACACTTGGTTAAATTAAAGCAAATTAGTGTATGTATATAAATATATATATACATATATACACACAAATGTATTTGTATATAGGTATACCTGCCCAATTTTGAAAGCAAGTTTGCGAAGGTAAGGAAAGAAATATCCCATTTCAGATTTAAGGTAGTTATCTTTCTCTTTCAGGATGGGGGATCATCAAAATGAGTTTTCTGTCCCTCCTTTACCCTTTTGCAAGCCTTCTGGGAAAAAAAAATGTTTTTGTTTTTTTTTAAAGAGAAAAATAATTCAGATTATTTATTTGTCTGGGAGGGCTAGTGTGCAGAGGTTCTTATCTCGATTCTCTCCTTTTTTTGGACTTTTGCTTTTCTTTTTGTGGTTTTGTTGATTGTTAATTCAATCTTGAAGAATTTTACGTTGCACAAAATACATACTCTTGCTGTGAGGAAAAAAAAGATCTGTAAAAGTTTACTTATTCATGTGTGATTTAGTACCTCATTTTGATGTTACAACTTAGGTGCTTATTTTGTGGGGCAGAAGAGAAAGAGTCACCATACTCATGCCAACATGACAAAAATAATGCATTCATATTAAATTAGAATCACCCATGTCCTGTCCTCATATTTCTGTTTCTGTTTGGTCCTTTTGATTTCTTTCGAGTGGTCAGATTAATCCAGTTAACCCACCGTCTGATCTGAACACAAGATCTAGACTTCTTCTAGAAAAGTCGAGAAGGCTCGGCTGCTTTTATAGTTTAATCGGCAAACGTTTTGAAATCATTACACGATTGAGCCGTCGCGCGACGGCTCCCATTCCGTCACTGAAGTGCAGGAGAAAGACCCGCACCAGGCAGTCACATCATCTTGTTCTTTCACAAAAATATGTTTGTGGATTATCACTTTTTTTTTTTTTCCCCGACACCTGTTTTTGCTGTTTGACAGGTCTTGACATTCACCAATTTGTATTCAGTTCTCTTAAAGATGAAAGTCTAAAACCAAAGTGACAGTGGGATATATATATATATATATATAACTTTCCATAATATATCATGGAAGGTTTGAATAGTGTGCATTGGTGTTATTACCATAGATGAAAGTACTGTACATGCACTGTTTTCATGGGATTCTTTGGTTAAAACAGACACATAGTTTGAACACTACCTTATTGTCACTCTGTGTTTATGAAATGGATGCAGATCTGACACAATGGGACACGTACGTAACGTCAATACTTGGCTTTTGAGTGAATGCTTGTGAAGAGGATGGATTATATAAGGAGAAATAAAGTTAAGTATGAAGACATTTGGAGTGTTATTTTTAAATTAACATTAAAATATTAAAACTGCTATACATTAACAGGAATATGTCGTTGCCTTTTATTGAAATGTAGTATAACCATATATATTTACAAATGTACTTAATTTTTTTTATGTAGAAGGTATTCTTTATGGACCGGTCACCCCTGTCTCAAGCGTATAGTGATAAATTTTTTAACATCATACTACTAATAAAATGACATGTAAAAGGTACCCAGTAGCTCTAGGTACCTAGTCACTAAACCACATTAACTAGCCAGTTATTTCAATGAGATGCAGGAACTGGACCAGAGAAGGCATTTAAGCAGTTAACTGAAAACTAGGTTCTCCAGCTGAACAAAGCATTTTAAATATTAACAAGAATGGAATGTTGGGCTGCTTTCACCTGGCTTTAAAGCGTCAGGTGGATGGTTTATTGTGCGCCATTACATGTGAGATGTGTGTTAAACAGACACATTTCATAACAAGTTTGACACTGAAGGGGTTTCTATGCTAACACTGAAATGGGTGGTTTTCCAAACAGGTGACATGGGGTGTTGTAATCCTAAAGCAAGGGGATACAATCCAGGTTCATGTGCAATAGTGTAGTATCAGAAAACACAAAACAACATTGGGTCAAATTTGACTGGTCCCTGTTGTCAAAACATATGTACATGTTACACATACTGCACGTGTGTGTTTGCGTGTGCACTACATATTCTATACATTCGTATTTTAAGGTAAGCGGCTCCACCTGCACCTGTGGTGAAAATTGAAGCCACCACATGGCTGCTCTGTTTTCTCGTACTTTCTCCATGGCATTCACCTTGGGGATAATTCACACCCTCAGCAGCTGAGAACTGGAAACACAACCTTTGCGCTGGACCCTGTGAAACCTGACACGGCGGGAATCTAGAACGGAAGTTTCTCACCTTGCTCTGCCTGAAAGTCGAGGGAGAAAAAAAGCAGGACAATGGACGTGTGCGACTAGTCTATATTTATCTCGTTTTCTTATTATTGTCCAATGAAATACGCTCCTCTCAAGCAAAGACTCTCTGGTGCCTAAGCCCTTCACTTAACAGACCTTGCCACTGCAACTGGGTATTGTTTTTGT
This sequence comes from Ilyophis sp. 1 JC-2022, assembly GCA_022702515.1. Taxonomy (NCBI): domain Eukaryota; kingdom Metazoa; phylum Chordata; class Actinopteri; order Anguilliformes; family Synaphobranchidae; genus Ilyophis; species Ilyophis sp. 1 JC-2022. Next base: position 96,131,946 of record CM040405.1, read on the forward strand.
TTTATTTCCATGTCCATAAAAGATATGCGGTATATACAGGTGCAGCTCAAAAAATTAGAATATCGTGAAAAAGTTCAATATTTTTTGTCACTCATTTCAGAAAGTGAAACTCATATATCGTCACCTTCTTAAAATAATCGCCTAAGTCATATTTTCAAGTTTTTCAGAAAACAGAATATATGATATTTGTTAATCATTTCACACAAAAAGGGTATATCAATAGATGACTATTGACTTACAAATAACGCTGTCTGTCAATTATGTAACATAAGAGGATTAAAGACTAAATAACTACACAACATTTATAGCCTAGCCAAATATTGTAGTAAACATTATCACTTACCATTCGGGGACGAGTCCAGAATCATGGAAATGACTTAATTTATGTTGATTTTCTTTGTGCATCTTGAAGCAGCCGCCATATTAATAACTTGTAAAAATGCCTAAGTCAAAATGTATTGTGACTTAGGCAAACATACTTATTTCTTGTAATTTTGATGATTATGGCTTACAGCTAATGAAACCCAAAATTCAGTGTCTCAGAAAATTAGAATATTTTGCTTTACCTCTCTGCATTTGAATTGATTTCTATGAGAATTGGGGGGTGAGACTAGATTCAGCTGTAAATTACACTGGTACAGTATGGACCACATGACTGACGAAATGGCTGTACGTCATCAAGGGTCTAAGGTATCAAACGAGCCCCAAACCATCACTCTGCAGCCAGATATGGAGTAGATCCCTTTAAGGGTTGTTTCTCCTGACTTTTTTCCCCATAGAGTATATGCAGGTATTGCATAATATCTATATTGATGCAGTTTTCTATTACAGTGCACTCCCCTTTGCCTGCTTCTTTCCTTCTGCTTCCTCACCTGCAGCAGCCTCACGGCTGTTCTTCCACAAGAGCGCAAGCAGGGAGCTAACCGGTCTCACCTGCAGCCAAACGGCAGTGCCAAAGAGCCTGTCGGTTGTAACAAGATGGCAGACACAAGATATGTTTAAGTAGGGGGGAAAAAACTTTAGTTCCCAAGCCAAGGGAGTAAAACTGTGGAAATAGGCTAGTTCCTTAACTCCTCAATTTAAACTGCAGCCAGAAATCAACCAAAAGAGGAAGCCTACAGTCTGGCTTCTCCTGCTGCAAGTGCATATTATAGTTGAGTTTGTGATTAGGTTTTGTGAGACTGGTTGAATATTTTGGGTCCATCATTGTCATGACATGCAGACTGCAGCATAAACAAATCAGTTTAATGGGAAAACAAATCCAGTCAGCCGTGGAAAATTTTGATCTAATAGAGTCCCTGTGCAAAATGTTTTGTCAAAATGGTGTATTCTTTCTTGTCTTTATTATTGTCTCTGTTCTCTTTAAAACACTTACATGACATGACCTTTGTTCAGTAGTTCCCATCTCAGTTAATCAAATTGTAAAGGGTTTAAAAAAATAAATTAATAAAAAAACTTTTTTTAAATAATTTTTATTTATTTTTAAACTGGCATCTGGCTACATTGACATATTCATTATTTAACTTAGACTGACAATTTGTTTGCTTCAGTCTAGATCCTACTTTATGATCTAATTATGAAATGCATAACTATGTATTAGGGCCATCAATTCTCTCACCTCAATGTGGAAACCATATGAGCTCAGTTCTCAAGACCCATGCCCTGTATAACTACTTCACTATTGAGTTTATTCCTGTCCTGTGTTTTATTGGTTTTGCGGGGAAAAAAATGACCCAATAATTTTGGCAAACACTCTGATTACATAAAGCAGAGGACAGGAATAGAAATAATCTGTCAGAAACATCTGTAAACATCTAAAATATCCGTCATCACATACAAAACTATCTGGGCCAAATGAAAACCATACTCTAAAAACAGAAACTATCCCTTTCACACTTGTTTCATAGCGCCCCCCTGTGGTAAAACCACTTGTACCAACCTCAGTCAACAATGGAGAAAAAAGCAGGCTCTGCACACGGTAATTTGTCACCAAAATTCATTACATAAATGTCATAAGGGACTAAAGTTTATGATGCAGTGTAATAAAATGCATCAAGATGGCAGTATGGAATGCATATCAGCCTTTAAATCATGTGTACTAAAATTCAGCTCAAACCTTTACAGCTCTCAGCTGAAAAATTACATTGATGTTTCAGCCTGAATTGTTTACTTGATACATTATGATCAAACATTACGAAATATACTGTATGGATATAGAATACACATTATTAAAAAGTGTATTCTGCACGTGATCAGACTAATTGTACTATGCGGTCGGGCCCTTGTACAATAAAAAACAAAAACAAATACAAAGCACTTTGACACAAACAACAGGTCTTCTGAGTCGTTTTTTCTTTTTATTTGAACTGCACTGAATGCTAAATGTTCACCTTGTACAAGAAACAATACAAATACTCACACTAAAAACAAAACATATCTCTGGCAGCCTTCGTCTGCTATTGTTGGGACACTAGTAAGAGTTTGCTATCGCTCTCTCAAGAGTTCCAACTGGCCTTCATTAGAACAAAAAAAAACAAAAAAAAAGAGAGGTGGTTCACAAAAGGACTATGGTTATAAGAACATTTAACTAGGCAATACAAATCTAACAGGACTCTGCAAAACTTTTAAACACCAAACACATGGGATGTGTCTGTTATATAAAAATATCACAATGGAGAAGAGAGAAGGAGAGAAGGAATATCCAGACAGCTTTTTTTTTCTTTCTCAGACAATATTTTGGGGGAAAATATCTGCAAAAAGGTGTTTTCCTGAGTCAGTAAGAAATGTGTGGTTTACTTTAACCCACAACTAATGTTTACTTTAACCCTTTCCTGATAAAGGGAATGTAAAATCTTACTTCTGGTGAAGAGGCATGAATTTATTTTAAGAAAAAGGAACCGGTCTATCAAAAACCATCTGGAGATGAGGTCGGAGAGAATGTGTTCAGTCGCAATTGGGAAAAATTCACACGCAATATCTTCTTGCTTTTGCTGAAAAATAGGACGTGGAAGCCGTGATCAGTCAGATTAGTTGAAAACTCTGAATTTTCTGGGTAGTTTGCTGCCTCACACACACATTTCCTATCATCTGAACAAGACTGTCCAAACAACACCCAGGTATATTTCACTGCCAGAAATGAGATATTAAAAGTATGTGCTACTGAATACCAATAATTCTGATCCAAACAATCTATATAAATAGCTACAAGTTCTGTGTGAAAATATTCTGTGTGTAACATTTATGAATCAGAATCAAAATGAATTGCAGGACAGCTTTGTTTTTGCAGCTAATATTTTTTCCTAGGCTGGTGGGTAGAGAACTGGGTTGGTAATGAGGAGCTCAGACGTTTGAATCTTGTTCAGAGTGCTCCTGATATACCTTTGAACAAAGTAATGGGCCTGAACCGCTAAAGTAAACATCCTTCTGCATTAATGGCAAACACATAAAAAAAAGCAAGCTATGCAAGTTACTCTTCGTAAGGGCTTATGCTAAGGCTAAGCAAATAAATAAATAATTGCTACACTCACCACTGCAGGGGCTATTTCATAAAGCACTTTAGCCAAATCATACAAATGTGATCTGCGAGTGCTGTGTGACCTTCAACATTGCCGTTAAGACTATTGTGCTACAGTCGATGTAAGTAGATAATAGATTTCTTTTTTTAAATACTCCGTGGCCAGAAGCAGACTCTAAGGGTCTACTGGGTGGAAGTGCTCTCTGGGTGGTCAAAGCCCATTTTGAGAACGACCTATCATGGTACATGAGTGAAAGGCCTAGGCCAGGAAAGGGTTAAAGTTCACTACGTAGATTGCTGCTGCTGTGGGCAATCATTTTTTTCTTTCCTTTTGCGGTTGTCTGATAAATATATATATTTTTATAATCTTTTTTTTAATTTTCTTATTTCTCACATTAAAGAATAAAAGAAAAGCACATTTGCTTTTTTGGGGCTTGAATAAACTGAATGAACCGAGAATAACCTTTAGACGCACATTAACTGACGTGGAAAGGGGGGTTGGAGGGAAAGGGATCTGGGGAAATGGGGCGGGGCGGGGAGGTGAGGGGGCGGGGTCCAGTAACACATGATGTCGTGGTTTCTCTGAGCTCTCTGATCGGTACGTCAGGAAGCAGGCCTTCCCACGAGACGATGAGTGAGTGGGCGGGGCCGAGCGTCCTCCCGGCTCGCGCTCCAGCCCCGCCCCACCTGCACTGTATTAACACTGGAACGTCCAATAAAAACTGGCATTTCCCAAAAACAAAGTACTAAACCAAAAAAAAAAAAGAAAAACAAATAATAATAAAAAAAACATCTAAACTAAATGAAAAGTACAAATCCGTGGAACGCGTGGCGGATCCCAGTGCAGGGCAGTGGGTGTGTTCACTGTCTCTTGGTCCCGGGTTGAGTGTTGGTTGTGAATGCTCCTGGTCTACTGCTATTGCTCGGTTAAGCGCTCTCTGGTGTCGCTGTGTTTGGAGGGCTGGTTGGGCGATGGGGCCTGTGAGGGGTGTGTACCAGAGGGCAAGGTGTGGGCCACCGGCACTCCCCCTGGCACCATGCCCTCCATCGTTCCGGGGATCCCACCTGGAGCCACGCCCACCACGCCTGGCGGGTACCTGGGCGAGAGGAGACGGGGGTTAGCGCCGATGCCGCGCGTCGCTTCAGAGCGTCGCTCTGTATCAACACCAAACATAACCTCTCCTGTGTGTGACTGCTCAAGAAGCGCGGGCTAGCGGGGCTCTGCCTCTGGTTAGGGGCGGCTTCTGGGGCACGTTTTACATACCTACCCCCCCTTCGCCTACACTTTCATTTAAAAAGGTCTGTCAAAGTGACTGAATGCTTTCCAGTGCTTTGATGCATTGTAAAGTAAACACTGTGAAAGTGCTAAAGGACATTATCATTAGCTGGCAGCTGTTCTACATTGCTGCTAAAGAAACCGTCAACAGTGCTGCAGCCTCAATGACAGACCCTCCCAGTACTGCTGGCACTAGCACACAAGTGTACACAACAGCTAAAAATGACTATTTACACACAGAAAACACCACAGCACCAGGAATGCTAGCATCTACCAAGGTCAAGTTGAAACTAGAGAACTTGTTCTACCTGCGCTGCTACCGAGAGCTGAGACATTTACGCTAGCAGTAGCGCTGCACGCCGTGTCTCTCTTTAACCCACATATTATCTTGTCATTTTATGTCACCTTTTATGTTTGGGGTTAAATTGACCCCAACAATTTAAACTTACATAAACTATTGTAATAGAAAGATTTTTACACGTTATGTTTCATCTTCTGCGTGTCTTCCAATTGATTAGCCTTTTATCACTAAATATTACAAAACCGCGATGAAACATTTCATTTTAGAAGCTGGGGTAAGTGAAAGTTTGTGAAAGTTTAAAACCTGTACGGAAAAGTGACATCACAATCACGCACAAAAAATCTGAGATAAAAACTAAAAAAGGTTGTAGATTTTCTTACATTTTATAAAGCTACCCCACAAATAACCCCAAACAACACCTTTGTATACAAAGTTTGCACAGGACTTTTGAAAATATAGCATCCCAATATAAAATAAAAAATAAGGTTAACTGCTTTTTAAGAGATGTCAAACACTGACCTGGGTCAAACTGACCCAGAAGATAACACGAGGGTTAAAAGACGCTTCTTTATGTGCTAGATTTAAGCAAATTGCACACGGCAGAGTATGAATGCACGGGCGCATGAAGTCGACAATGAACAATGAAGTGGGAGATAAATGAGCTGGGTGAAGACAGCTATGACAGACAGATAGATGGTCCCTCCCTTTCTCAAGTCCCGCTACACACGGGGATACCTGAACTGAACGGTGTAGCCGTTGTGGTGTTGCCGTGGTGTTGCCTGTGCGTCTACAGACCTGAACCGAACGGTGTAGCCGTTGTGGTGTTGCCGTGGTGTTGCCTGTGTGTCTACAGACCTGAACCGAACGGTGTAGCCGTTGTGGTGTTGCCGTGGTGTTGCCTGTGCGTCTACAGACCTGAACTAACGATTTTACAGTACGATCTTGCCCTGAATCAAAATGATGCAACTTCAAGAAAGAGGCTAAGCTGAAACTAAAATAGAGAAACCCTTGCTTGTGTATTCAGTGCTTTCGTCTCTTGTGGTAAGGAGGAGGAGAAGGAAGAAGGGAGGTGTTTGGGTTGGTAATGCAGCATTAAGACATATGGCAAATAACAAAAGAAATAGGGGGGGAGAAGCATCTATCCCTTCCCAGCCCAGACAGGCTTGGGCCCGAGTATTTACCTGTTTCTGATTTAGGTATATAATTTGTCTTGGACACCACCGGTCGCTACGCCCTGCAGCGTTTGGTTCACTCGGCTGTGTGAGAGAAGCAGTCAGTCCCTTTACGACATCAAGGCTGATATTTGCCCAGTAATTACAACGATGGGTAAAACCCACCCTGACTAGCAGGATGGGTCAGGCATCAGAACACACAACCCACCGAAAAGCACTGCCCGGAAAATACGCTTGCACTGCTTCATAATCAGAGCAAAGAAAACATCTTTGAATTGTGATATTCATGCCGCAGTGATGGTTTTAATGAAGAAATGTTTTTTTATTTTTCTTTATTCTTTACATTTTTATTCAAACTAATTTTGAAACTGCACTAATTGTTCAAACTGTGTTTCGTTTTGCAGCACATTCTCTAACTTTTTTTTAAAGTAGATATTGTCGAAATGTCAAAATTCTTTGGCATATGTCGTAAGACAAAGAGCAGAGACAAATGATGTTAACATGACGAAAGCCACAAACATAGCACACTTTTGTTACGCTTCGGTGACCCACCTGTAGGCGGCGCCATTGAGCTCAGGATGAACGGCTTGCTGGTCCACCACTCCCCAGGGTGCCGTGGTGACGAAGAACTCCTTGTTGACGCAGTTTCTTAGGCTGTCGGGGATACGACCTATTCCGAAAAGCGCAGAGGACAGCGAAAGGGAGATTATTAAAATGACACACATGTGAATCAGTGCAAAAACACACAGTTGTTACGTCTGAAAGATGAGCGCAGGGCTTAATTAATTAGCCTGACCCCCCCCCCTCATCCCTCTAACATATCTTCCGAGGATATACAATCATCAATTAATATCTTTGAACAAACAAGATATTACAGTCCAGACCCACCCCCCTGGCCACCGCCACCCCCAGCCCTTCCCCTCCACCCACATCGTGAGGCTAACGATGACATCTATTAAGAGATAGCGTTTTAATCGAGGCTGCATGGGACCTATTGAAGTGTAAATGTGACATCTGGGTAAGGAAGAAAATTGCATTCTGGGAAAAAGGGTGGTGGCGTGGAGAGTGGGGTAACAAATGAGTCATCTCCAGTCATACAGATTTCTAAAACAATAGCCCCCCTCTCCCGGGCCTACCGGTGATGGCACGGCGGATCTCTGTGGCTGCTGCCTCTCGCATCTCCAGGGAGGCCTGCTCACTGTACCAGGCCGTGTGCGGGGTGCATATCAGATTCGGCGCGTCCTTCAGAGGGCCCTGGGCGAAGCTGTGTGAGGTGGGAAAGGCGCAAGCGTCAGTTAGCAATGGTCGCGTCAAGGCCGCCACAGACCAGACCACAGCCGCTGTGAGTATGGCTCTCAAACTCCTCGTACTATTTTACACACACCCGTGACAGTGGGATTTCAGTTCATGTAAGGGGCGAGCTAGCCTCCCCAGAGGGCCGGGCTGGGCCTGATGGTCTAGCATTGCGAGAACCTGGGAGGACTGCAGCGGAAGAACCGGCTCTGTCCTGCCAACGGTTCTCCCAGGGTTCTTCTGGTAACTGCTGTGCAACTTGCCGTCACTACATTGCGAGGGACACACCCAATCGATACCATTCCTCAACACCACAAACAAAATGGCGACAAAAAAATTAAAAAATTAAAAAAAAACTGACACCTTGCTTTTATGTTCAGCGATAAACACATGATTTATTGAAAATAAAAAACTATGTGGTAGTCTGTGCAGTAAAAAAGGGCATGTAAACATCAGTTATTGATGTTGTGGTGCAAGTAATGCACGAGTCTTGCATAAATAATATGCTTTTGCTTAGTGTCTACACTGTTATGAGCAATAAATGCTTCTGCTGGTGTGTCGATGACAGGAGGAAAGAGAGATAATGACTGCAGAGAACTGCGATGCCCTAGTGCTGTCACTCACAGCTGAGGGCACTTCCTGTACGGGCGTCATTCCACCCGCCCTCTCACCTGAAAGGCTCCGTCTCGTGTACGTCCAGAGCCGCCCCGCGTATCCTCCCCTCCTTCAGGGCCTGGGCCAGGGCCTTTTCGTCCACCAGGCCCCCCCGCGCTGCGTTGACTAGGAAGGCCCCCTGCCGCATCTGCGGGGGGGAAGGAGAAGAACGTGAGGAGGAGCTTGGGCTTGAGATGGAAACCACGTTACGCAGCACATTCACAAGTGGGGGACGGTGCTTATCAAATTAAATTGCAGCTGAAATCCGGTAGGTTGTTCACAAGAACACCGTTCACCTGCTTTGTTTTTTCAGTCGCGGTTTGTTTTTCTTTTTTCGTCACAGTAATTAGTCGGGAGCAGGTAAAATTCGCAGGACGTGGAGGAAATACGGGACGAAGGGCTTTGTGTATGAGACCAACCATTTTTAACTGAAATACAGGATGTCTCCAGGGCAAGCAGCATAAAAAGAAAGAGCAGTGGTGGGGGGGGGGGGGGGGCAGGGTGAGGAGGAGATGAATGAGGAGGAGCAGCTTTCTGATGAGAAAGGGGAGAACAACACTGTGCTGTAGTTGATGAAGCCCGTCTCTGGGCCCTGACGTCAAAAAAATACTGTACATTTGTGTTCAAAACCAGAACAACCAAAGGCTGCATGTAGCAACAAATAAAGCTCCCCAAAAATAATAAAAAAGCAAAGCCCATGGAAGATAAGCAATCTCTTAATCTTTCAAAAACTGCTGAAATCCAGAGCACAGAAAGCCTTTATTCAGCCGAGCATTCTTTCATTAGTCTTTAAAAGAGCTGCACTCAAAGCACAGAGCTGTCAGGGACAGTCTAGGAAGAAAAAAAATCAGATCAGACTATTTATTTCTGAGTGCAGTGTCGACAAACAGCAAATTAAGTCACCGTTTCCTTATTGTGACTGCACTTTATGACTCGGGGGCGTAAAGTTAGCCTTGAACTGAGGCGTGGGTAGAGTGCGTTCTGCAACTCGGCCTGCGGGTGGCAGTAGCGGGTAAGGGACGGTGGCAGAGCGGGCAAGCTTCAATGCTCTCCGTGTACAGCTTTGTTATCCTGCATGGTAGCCAAAAACATACCTGCACATTGAACCTGGATGAGACTGGTTTCTTGCATAACATATTCATTCATGTACAGAGACAGAGAATTGGGATGGCAGGTATACCCTATATAGCACAAAGAGTTTGCCACTTTTTAGGGTTTCCTACGTAAATAACCAAAATTACCACATATTAGATATACAGGTCTGATAGTATATCTACTGGAATAACCTAAATACATAATCTTATTTAGGGGCACACACACAGAGCAGGATATGAGCCCCTATCTTAAATTTTAAATTAGTCACAAGAAAATACTTCAGACTCAAACATACAAGTACATTGCCTGGCCCAAAAAAAAGTCGCACACTAACATTTTGTTGGACCGCCTTTAGCTCTGATTATGGCGCGCATTCGTCATGGCATTGTTTCGATAACCTTATGCAACGTCACAACATTTATTTCCGTCCAGAGTTGCATTCATTGTATTGACGACGGGAGAGTCGAACCACTCCGTAAAGTCTTCTCCAGCACATCCCAAAGACTTTCAATGGGGTTAAGGTCAGGACTCTGGTGGCCAATGCATGTGTGAAAATTATTCCTCATGCTCCCTGAACCACTCTTTCACAATTTGAGCCCGATGAATCTAGGCATTGTCGTCCTGGAATATGCCCATTGATGGGATAACCTAGTCATTCAGTACATTCAGGTACTCAGCTGACTTAATTTTATTGCTGCATAACGTTGCCCTGACCAATGCGTATTGAAGCAATTGAAGCAAACGCAGATCATAACACTGCCTCCAGAGGCTTGTACAGTGGGCACTATGCATGACGGGTGCAACGGCGACTTTTTTTTTGGGCCAGGCAGTGTACCTTGGTATGTTAAAACCCTGCAAACTCAAAGATGCACTTAAAATAAATGACCCCTTACTCAGTTAATTATTCATCCTCGACTATCTATTCTGTTCCAGAATAGTTTTTTTTAACAAAATGAAGTCTGTTTATGCTATTTCTACAAAATGATAAATGGCCCAGCCTAAGAATGAGTCTATTACACTTACCCTACAAGGCAGAAGGTCACATTAAATTACATTACAGGGTGGCTCAATTACGGTCACTTAGACAATGGACGTTTAATACATCAAATTCTTGGCCTAAAATTGAGTGCTCAGATGCATGCCCAATATGAATTAAAATATACTGTCTACTCGGAAATTAATAAAGCATACACTACTATGAAGAATCCAATAATACTAAACTCTTTTGAAACAAGGCATACTTGTTCATAAATGTTTAGTATGGAAATGCCATCTATCTCTATGTATCCATTTGGAACAATGTGTCCCTGCCACCAATATGTAAAGGCAGTATATTTAAGTCCTGTTTTGATAAAGACATTTAGGACGTTTGCCAACCTTCTTAATGAAGGAGCTCCTGCAATGCTATAAGTAATAAGACATGGAAAATGGATACAAGGGAACTAATTAGCATTAAAGAATGGGTATCTCAGAACATCTACTTGCGCTTGTATGAGACTATAAAAATTTTATACAATGCGCAGCGTATACTTTACTCCATCAAAACGACATAAAACACGCGTAGAGATATCCTATTAATGCCGAAGATATATGAAAACAGGAACTTTATCATATGCTATGGTCTTGTTTGGAATAGCAAATACGCCGATTGTTATTAAAATGATATGAACTGGAATTAACATCCCCAACCCGCCCCGCCCCCCCCCCCCCCATCTCTGTTTGTTAGAAAATGTGATTGCGGGTGAATGCTTTCAATAAAAATACTGTAACCTGGCCCAAATAGCAACAAAACATAACAGATATTCATTGAAAATTAGATTTTATGTCAACAATTGCACAATAGCTCAATGAGTTCTCGACCTTTAGATACACACTAAAACACAATCCTGCAGATTTTGATCTGTTATGGTCATTGCACTGGTCATTCTCTTGTTGTGGACCTCAGCCGAGGTGTGGAGAGCATTCTGGCGCAAAATGGCTGCCGTTATGGGTGCTACACATTGGTGGTCCTTGAGGTGACTGTAGAGCACTTTGAGTGTGATAAAAGCACTATATAAATGCAAGTTATTACAAACCCCAATTCCTAAAAAGTTGGGACACGATGTAAAATGCTAATAAAAGCAGAGATTTGTAAATTTTTATTTTTTTTTCTTTTTACAGATTTTTGTAAATACACTACACTATACACTATACACTAATTCCAAATTTGATGCCTGCAACACGTTCAAAAAAGTTGTGACGGGCAAAAAAAAAAAACGACTGGGAACTAAGGTTGTAGAAGGTTCAAAAAACACCCGTTTGGAACATTCCACAGGTAAACAGGTGAATAGGTAACCGGTGACGCTATCATGACTGGGTATAAAAAGAGCATACACGAAGGCTCGGGCATTTACAAGCAAGGATGGGTCGAGGTTCGCCACTTTGCAGAAAACTGCGCGAGCGAATAGTCCAACAGTTTAAGAACAACGTTTCTCAATGCACGATTGCAAAGGATTTCACCATATACAGTCCATAATATTATGAAAAGATTCAGAGAATCTGGAGCGTAATGGGCAAGGCAGAAAAGCAATATTGAATGCCCGTGACGTTCGATCACTTGAAGGGTTGTTTCTCCTGACTTATTTTTCCATAGAGTTCAATAAGAAAATGAGTCAGAAGAAACAACTCTTAAAGTGATCCACCCATATCTACTGCATGTCTGGCAGCAGTGATGGTTTGAGGCTCGTTTGATACCTCAAACCCTTGATGACTTACAGCCATTTAGCCAACCATATGTTCCATACTATTCCTGTGTAATTTACAGCTTAATCCAGTCCCACCCCCCAATTCCCATAAAGAGCCATTCAAATGCAGAGAGGTTATAGTATCGCTTGTAAGAGTACCTGAAAATAATAATTTATATCCTTTTATACCCAGTCATGATAGCATCACCTGTTCACCTGTGCAATGTTCCAAACGGGTGTTTTTGTGAACTTCGTTGAACTACAAAAATCAATAAAGTTGATAAGGTAAAACATTAAATATCTTTTCATTGTACTGTTTTCAATTCAATATATGTAAAATAAAATTGACAAATCACTGCTTTCTGCTTTTATGTGCATTTTACATACTGTCCAAACTTTTTTGGAATTGGGGTTTGTATGTCTAATATGGGTATGGAAGGTAGAATATGTTGTTACACACAGGCGTATTAAGTACACACATTGGTGTTTTCTGTTGGAATTGGGTAACTGTATGAATTACAGTTCATTTGTTTAGTTTATTCTCCCAAAGCCTAAGAGTAGGGGTGGGGGGAGGATGATAATACATCATATGTATTAAATTTTATGTAAAACACAATGATGTGGTTAAAAACTCAAATGGGAAAAAAACAATAAAAATATTTTTTAAAGATCAGAGCAGTATATTAGTAGATCATTGGAACGATTGTATTGCAAAACCTCCTAGAAACGGATCTTATCACAGCACAATCGCGCCTCAGTAACTAAAGGCCGTTACCCATGGGAAGGAATGGATTTGAATCCAGGTTCGCCGAGTGCATTATTAACAAAAGCACAGTTAATTTAATCATTCAGTGCATGTACACTCTGACTGACATCCCCCCATCAGGCCCGCTGATCGTTGGGCGTCGAGGCTCATTACCTGTTTGATGGTGAAGTCGTTGATCAGGTGATGGTTGTGCTCGTTGAGGTTGCAGTGCAGGGAGACGCAGTCGCTCTGGTAGAGGAGGTCCTGGAGGGTGTAGACGCGCTGCACGCCCAGCGAGCGCTCCAGCCCGTCCTGCAGGTACGGGTCGTAGAAGATGACGTTGAAGCCGAACACCTTGGCCCGCACGGCCACCGCCTGCCCGGACCGGCCTGCGTGGAGGAGGAGACACGCCCGCTTCAGCTCGTTTTATCCACAGACCGCCCCGCTCGTCCCGGCCATTCACACAGACCTTAAACATCGTCCCACTTGATTTTTTTTACAACCGGATATTTACAGAAGCGATGCAGGTTACGAGCCTTTCTCAAGAGTCTAACAAGCAGCACCATGCCTGGGAATAAAGGCCATGCACAATCAGGAAGTCATTAAATAGTTATATAATACATAAAGACCCCAGAACAATTCATACTATGATATTATGCCTGTTTTATTCAGTTGAAATTTTAAATGGGTTACTTTTTTTATTCTGAAATCAACCAATTTCTTTTTCTGCCCGTTACATGAGTATTTTATATTGGCCATTTGGAGATGGTCTTTATTTCCTAACTAACATGGCTGCCATTTTAAATGAAGCAATCAGCAATCAGAGTTAACTTGAGGTGAATATCCGTACAGAATGCTGTGTCAGAAAAATGTAAATACTTTACATGAAATGGACATTTTTTTATTATATTCCCATTTATAAATGAATAGAAAAATAGCAAGTATACATGTTTATCTTGTAGCGTAATACATTACATGCAGTAAAAAAAAGCGATTGCCCTGTCTTTATTATAGCCCTTCACCTGCACAGGCAGAGCGTACGGTGTACAGAGCAAATTTGTGTCAGACCAAATATATTATGAGGCTGATTGAGTAATTAAACGCAGAGGCGGGAGGGTTTGGGAAAAAAAAGAAAAGAAAAGGGGAATGGAGTTTGACACTTCTGTTCCAGATGCTGCGCTGCACGGCATTCATCAGCCGCTTTCCAGGGTGTTTCATGCTGTGATAAAGGTTAATGAAGCTCTGCTTTTACAGAGCATCCGATTTAATTAACGCCACACTCTTGGGGGGGGTCGGGGGTACTGGCGGATACGCATCCTGCCGGCTCCACTGCCGACGCTCCGAAACGGGGCGGAGCCCACCGGGGGTTAACCACGGAGAGCCGGGGGCCCGAGACCCACGCCCTCCTTCCCTCCCTGAGCACTGTGGGGGCGCTCGGCTGCCCGTTGGCCCCGCCCAGGTTTCCTAACCCGACGCCTAGCGCGATTCCGCCGCAGAAATGGCCGGCGCTTCCCTCCTTTTCCGGGAGAACCGCGGCCCCGGCTCTCGGGAGAGAGCCGCCGAGTTGCTTGGCAACACCTGCTGTGCCGATCGCTGGAGTGTAGGCAGCTTGCGTTCGGCTGCTGTGGAGCCCCCGTTGTAAATTAAATCAATGTGGCTGCAAAGAGAAAGCTTGTCAACACTTATTGACACTTATTGAGACCAGGTGAGATTTGTCACAGGGACCTCGCCGCCTGCATCTAAGGGCGATGAGAGAAAGTGTTTTGGGGGCAAATACATTCTCCCAAGCAGGGTCCCCATGAGGAATCAATAACCCATCACGCGGTTAACGTCCTCATCTAGGTCCAGCCATGGATGGCCTGGTCTTATACTGCATTAATAACCTGTATTCTCTGGAAGGCGAAAACCTGTGTGAGAGTGAGAAAGACAGAAAAGGGGAAAGAAATAATGGGGAGGGAGAGAGAGAGGGAGACGGAGACTGAGGGAGAGAGACAGGGAGAGAGGGAGAGAGGGAGACGGAGAGAGAGGGAGAGGGAGACTGAGGGAGAGAGGGGGAGAGGGAGAGAGAGAGGGAGAGATAGAGAGAGAGAGAGAGAGAGAGGAAAGAGAAAGAAGAGAGAGAGGGAATAGAGAGGGAAATGGGGAGGAGAGAAAGAACCTAATCTAAAGCATTCCTCTGTACTCTCGAGTCTCAGTCACTACAGAAACCAGAAAAATGAACTCCATCAAAGCCCGAGACACAGCCTTTCTTCTTCCTATGCTTCTACGCGATCGATAATATTTTCTGAAATGGACAGCTAGTCACCTCTTGTGGGCTGAGAAAAATCACGGACGGCTGTCTCGAAGCTAAAGCGGTCTAATCTTTATTTTTCCTCAAGCCCTACAGTAAAGTCCAAATCCGCCCTTTCCACATGATAAATAGTCATAGTCTAGAGGCCACAAGTTATGACCAGGGAGAAGGGATGCATTTTGAAAGATCAGCCAAGGAATTGTGGGAAGGTGTCACCGACATTTTTAAAAACCAATTCAGTCTTTGTAAATGCAAACCTCAGCTTCCCAGATCTCATGAATTTGTGACCAAGGTTATCTTCTGCTCTGCACTGCACTGTACATGAAACAACATGAAAATGTGAAATTTTTGGTGTTCTTTGATCTGGATCTGGTTGCAAATCAGATTTTATGGGAAGCAATGCATTTAAGCTCCTCTTTGCATATGTGTGTGTGTGTGTGCGTGTGTGTGTGTGCGTGTGCATGTGTGTGTGCGTGTCTGTGTGCACGTTTGGGAGCGTGTCTGTGTGTATAAGACTGTAAATGTGTGTACATGTATGGGTTTGTGTGTGTGCCTGTGTATGTCTGTCTGTGAGTGTGTATGCGTGTGTGTATCGTTCTGTGTGTTTGTGTGTGCGTGTCTGTCTGTGCTCATGTGTGTCTGCGTGTATGTGTATTATTCTTTTAACTTCCCTGTAGTCATGCTCCACCCCTGGAGAGAAGCTTTCAGTGTCTAGTCATTACATCACAGCACTGCCACTCTAGCCAGACCTGCTCGCTCTATTGTTCCCTCCTCTCTCCTGCCAGACTAATTTTCCCGCCACGCTGGTATTAAGCACACTTTTAATTGGGCATGACTAAGGCGAGCGAGGCAGGCGCTGCGCGAGGGGCCACAGCGGCGGCTGCAATCAGGCGGGTCATTCTGCGGGGCTTAGCGCCGCCCGCCGCCATTGTGCGGCCCTTTTCAGGCGCGCGCACAATGGGCCGAGGGGCGAGGGGAGACGCGTGTGGAGGCGCAGATAAGCGGAGCTGAAGGGAGGGAGCGCTCTGATCCGGAGCCGCGCGCAGGTGCGGCTGCTCAGGTGAGGAGCGGCGGTTTGAACGGCGTGGCGA
Organism: Ilyophis sp. 1 JC-2022; assembly: GCA_022702515.1. NCBI lineage: Eukaryota > Metazoa > Chordata > Actinopteri > Anguilliformes > Synaphobranchidae > Ilyophis > Ilyophis sp. 1 JC-2022. The sequence goes on from CM040405.1 coordinate 96,148,100, forward strand.
GCAGGGTCGGTAAGCGTTAGAGACGCGCTGTGGGGGTGAGCTACGGCGAGGGCCGTTACTACAGAATCTGGGCTGACGGACAGAGAGACACTGACAGAGGAAAACCATGAGAATGAGCGAGAGGCTGTAAGGGAGGGCAAGAGTGATAGAAGCATTGGGAGAATGTGTGAATGAGATACTAAAGTGCATAGCGTGTGTGTGTGTGTGTGTGTGTGTGTGTGTGTGTGTACGACTGAATGAGAGAACTAGAGTTTATAAAAAAATGTATAAATGAGTCAAAAAATGAGTGAGGGAGCATGACAGAGTGAACGAAAGGTATCCAAGGTAGAGAATGATCTAGTGAATGACAGTGAGGGAATGTGTATGGAAAGAGTGATTCAAGAAAAGATAGGACGCAGAGCCAGAGAGAGAGAGAGAGAGAAAGAGAGACGGACGCAGCGGGACCGCCTCGAGATAAGCCGTGAGGCGTGAGGGCGGGGCTTATCTGCGTGCGCAGACCAGGGGGCGGGGTCCTCACCGAAGCCGATGAGCCCCAGCGTCTCGCCCCGGATGCGAGCGGCGCCGGACGCCACCTCACGGATCTGCTCCACGCTCTGCACACGCGTGCCTTCCCGCAGGGCCTGGTACAGCCAGGTGTTCCGCCGGTACAGGTTCAGGATGTGGCACATGGTGGAGTCGGCCGTCTCCTCCACCGCCGCCGAGGGGATGTTGCACACGGCGATCCCTGGAGGAGGGGAGGCAGAAGAGAGCGCAGTCAGAGGCCCGACCAATCACAGCATGCGCACCCAGAACTAGGACCACCCCCACATACACAAACCTGGCAGGTCCAATAAAAGCCCTTTATTTTATTACAACTTTGTGCGGCGTTAAAAGCACATGCAGTGCCCTGGGGAACAGAAATTTGACACTCATTCACTGTACAAAATATTATGTACTAATGGTAAAACAAAGGGTTTAGGATCTAAATCAAAGGGGATATTATGTAACCTGTATATGTTTCTACTTCATTTTTGAAACAAAAAAAATTTGGGCGCAAAAGAAAAAGCCCTTATATTTCACCTGACGCTTCACCACTAAGAATACTGCTGCTATCACTGAAATCTGGGAGCCTGCCCTAGGATTGCATCACACACCCTAGACTCCATATTTGCTCCCCCACAGCTTAACCACGACTCCCTCGAGACAACGACATTTTATCTATCAAAAAATGTATTTTTTTCCGCGAAAAAATGAAAAATAAAAAAGGTTTACGACTGTGACAGTCAGGCAGCTGACAGGGACTTGGCTGTCTGATCAGGGGAATTGATGGGGGGGGGGGGGTGATGTTTAAGTCTCCCGTCACGAGCTGAAAGGAGATTCGGATCGCTCGCGAGTGCGATTGATCTGATTAGTTTCCCTGTGCGTTAGTGTGAAGGGATTTGCAGCAGGTATCGCTCCCACCCCCTACCCCTTCCCCCACCCCGACAGCTTAGTTTTGTCACAGAAGTAAGACATCACAGAGAATCCCCACGGAGCGTCAGACACTCTCTAGTCCTGCCTTGTGGGGGGAGGGGGAGGGGGGGTTCCTGTGTGGTGTCTCCGCCCCCCGGGGATCTGGCGCAACATCGATCTGTCATCTCTCACGCAACATAGCAGGGGAGATAAGAGCGCACCTAGACGCTGGAGACGTGGATGTTTATAAGATCAATGACAAAAAAACAACACCTAACGCTAGCAGTCCTAGCGCAAAAGCATAAAGTACAGGACAAAAGCAATAGTGGCTCCTTGAGAAGATAAAGCCCGGAGAGAGATAGAGTACGGTTGGGCGTATCAAGCATATGTAAACTAGCTTTGTAAGGGTCACCGGCTCCCTGTGTGCTTGGTACAATCCCAAGAAACACACACTCACTCTGCCTGCAGTTAATTAAAGGGCTTAGTGACCTTTCAGAAAAAATGTGAAGCCAGTTTCACGCCCTTATTAAATCTACATGCTAAATGATATTTTGCACAGTACAATGGAGGTAATTTTCTGGACAGCAGGCCTTCATGCCCTTTGACCCGTGAGGTCGTACCCAGCTCGCCGGCGGCCTTGATGTCGATGTTGTCGTAGCCGCTGCCGATGCGGATGATGATCCTCAGGGCCTTGAACTTCTCCAGGTCCTCACGGGTCAGCGTGATTGTGTGGTACATCATGGCTCCGACGGCCTCGTTCAGCACCTGTGGAGGAGAGATCACATGACCGGTCATATAACCAGCCTAGCTGACCAAACATGCAGAGGAGAGATCACATGACCGGTCACATGACCAGCCTTACCGACCAGACCTGCAGAGGAGAGACCACATAACCAGTCACATGACCAGCCTTGCTGACCAAACCTGAGAGGAGATCACATGACCAGCCTTGCTGACTAAACCCGAAAGAAGATCACATGACCGGTCACATGACCAGCCTTACTGACCAAACCTGCAGAGGAGAGACCACAAGACTACTAATATGCCCAGCTATACTGACTAGGCTTGCAGGGCCATGTCACAATGACAAACAGGAGGACAAGAACGTGTGATGTGGAAATGGGGATTGTAAACATTCGGCATTCAGTTCACATCACAGCGCAGTTAAAGACAGAGCTGTAGAATGATATAAACCAGGTGTGCAGGGCCATCAAGCACTCCGAGTAAACAATAGCTTAAATTCACCTCCAGCTAGCAACATTAGCTCTGTGCGCACTGCCAGATTAGCTGCACATTTCCATAAAGCTTTTATTAGAACCCTGTCCCAGGAATCCCAGCTAGATGCTAATTCAAGGTTAAACCTCTCCTTACACATCACTTAATTTCTTCCGTTATTCGCCAAAGGCCAGAACTGCCAGAGACAAAGCACCCCAGTGTGAATTATGACTAACGCGGTGAAATGTTTTGCAAAATAAATTATTTCTGAATGCCGTGTCTGGTTCAATGGAAATGTGAACTGATCTTTTTTTGGTACGTTTCTCTTTTTTTTTTAATGTATCCAGGGTACATGAATGTTTAATATGTCATCGGTGCCAGGTTGGCCTGATGGCGTGACAGGGGGCAGAGGGGGCCCCGCCCTGAGGCTTTCACGAGAGGGTTTGAGCAAAGTTTATTTACTCCTCCCCGTTTTCCCCCCGCATTTCAAAAGAAGAATTGCTGGCAGGAGCGAGATCTTATGGCCATGAAGTCATTCCTCTGGAGTACTCATTTGATCCAGTAGAGAGGGTTGGAGCTGACGGCAGTCTGTATCCTTCAGTATTGCTGGCAGGAGGCGGGGGCAGGGGTGGAGGGAGGAGGGAGGAGTGGAGGCCTTACTCAACTCAACTCACACCCCACCCTGTCTGACAATAAGCACTCCGCCTCCTCTATACCAGAGCACTGTGTCGTTCTGCTATAGCAGTGGTCCCCAACCCTGTTCCTGGAGGTCTACCGTCCTGTAGGTTTTCATTTCAACCCTAATTTGGCACACCAGATTCTCCTAATTAGCAGCTGAATGAGAACTCTAGCTATTGAGTGAGGTGTGTTTTGTTAGGGTTGGAGTGAAAACTAACAGGACGATAGATCTCCAAGAACAGGGCTGGGGATTACTGCACTATAGCGTTACACTACCATTGGTTTTTCATACATGCGCTTGTAAAGACAAACAAATTTCTCCCTATTTTGCCTGTGGACAAAGATTTTGCTGATTGAACCTACTGGAAAGAGCGTGCGTTTCGCCCGGACGCGAGGGAACCGCTGTTTGCCGCTATCTGTTCAAGTCTCATTTGGCGGCTCGGCCGGTGGTTGGCTAGCCTGCGGGGCTGCCGGGGGCGGGCGTGTTAATCGCGCGCCCCGGGCCGTCCACCGCACGGTCGCGATGAAGCGGGTAGAGCAGCGCCCTCCGGGCCTGAGGACGAGAGCTCGAATTCGAAATAGGGCGCCGGCGTCGTGCCCTTGAGCAGTGAGCTCGCCACCTTTATCACTCCGTTGAAAAACCAACCGTGAGGACGAACAGCAGCGTCAGCCTGGCGAGTCACAGCATCTGCTGGGCTAACGTATAAAGAGTGAGAAATCACGACAATCTTCCTTCCGCTTCACATGCGGATTAACGGACCAGCGGACACGGGCATGTGTCTCGTCACGTCCGGTGGCGTTAACTAACGATGATGAGCAGGCCCAATCCTCACATTGTGAGGGTCCACGCGACGGTCTCCATCTTCTCAAACAAACCAGCTCAAGTCAACGAGGGTGAAAAAGCTCCTATACCAAAGCTCTCTGTGGTAGCCTGGGACTTCACAACACCCAGGTCCTTTTTAAGCTAAGTAACCGTAAGGCCGTGTGGAAATTAAACTCGCAGCTCGATTTCACACCGACACTGGAAAAAACTCTTGTTTATTGACGCGAGCCGTGACGTGTAGTCTTGAGACCCGCTGGGCTGCTAGTTCTCCAAACACTCGCCTGGAACAGTGAACCGCTCTACATCAAAAGCACGTTAGCACAATTTGAGCCGAGTAACCTGCTCTTCTCATCATGTTTCCCTCCTGTTCTCCGACCAAACGCAGCCACAGGACTATATTACAGGGAGGAGCTGTGGCTAGAGTACGGCTGTGGACGCCGCTGAGCTACAGTACGTTGGAATGATCTAGAAGGAGCGCCAGAGGCCAATTTAACGCGGCGCCTCTGACTGCAGTCAACCCGACGTTAAATTAGATTAGGTTTTCTCTCCAAAAACGTCTCCCAACGACGGCGGCCTTCTAACAACAAACCATTAGCGAAAAACCGTGGAACACACTCGAAGCGAACGCACCGGCCATATTTTACATGTTTACAAGTCGCCGATAAAACAAACGGCAAACGCGACGCCAAGGTGCCGGGGCGCAAGATCAAATATTTTATGCAAATGGTGCTTTGTTTCCCCCCCTTCATGTACTCCGGCTTTATAAGGAGGAAGAGAGAGGGCCGGCTTCAGCCCTCTCCAGCTCCTGATAGCATCGCTCTTGGATTGCGATCTTCCTGGTGGTCATATATTCAACAGAGCCACAATGCTGCATGGAAAAGCAATAAAGGACTGATACAAGCCAGCGCAACGTAATTACATTGCGCTCACATTATGAGCCTCTCCGTTAGAACAATACGGGTGATATAGACACATCACACTTTGGCACCAAGTGACATTAAATCATAATGAACCCACTTTATTTTAACTGGGAAGAATATAAAAGCCAATATACAGCACTGCATATATTAGCTGCGTGAGAGGGGGAGAGGGCGGGAGAGAGGGGGTGTGAATTAAGGCTGGGGAGAAGCCAGGGTCTTGAGGACTGCTGCTGGCCTTGCGTCGTCGGGACGGAGAGCCACGCCCACCCTCCTCTCTGTTGCCAAGCAATAGGGACATACACTCCTTCAGCAGACAATCTCTGGACTGAATCCAGCCCAGGTGGCGTGTTATAAATGTGTTATATGTTGTAACCGGGGTGTGAAATTAACACCCGCCACCAGCCAAACGCTGGCAGAATTTTGATTGTGGCTGGTAAGATTTTCTACTCTAGCAGCCACTTTGGCAGGTAACCAACCAGGTTGTGTTATATTGTGAAAGGTAATGTGGCTGGTAAAATGCTGAAAACGGCCGGTAATTTTTATAATCCACAAACCACTCTGGGCAGTGAGTGAAAAGGTTAATTTCATGCCCTGGCTGTAGGCATTGTGCAGGTTTATGGGCTTCCCCATGCATGCCTGTAATGTAATGTTTGCATGTACATGCGTAGCTGCGAGTTTGTATGCATGTGTGCGTGCATGCACATCCCCGCGTGAGCTTTTGAGTGTGTGTGTGTATACGCATGTGTATCTTTGCGTGTGTGCGTGTCCTGGAGCATGTGTTTGCGTGTATGTGTGTCCTGGAGCCTGTGTGTTTGCGTGTGTGCGTGTCCTGGAGTGTGCGTGTTTGCGTGTGTGCGTGTCCTGGAGCCTGTGTGTTTGCGTGTGTGTTTGCGTGTGTGCGTGTCCTGGAGTGTGTGTGTTTGCGTGTGTGCGTGTCCTGGTGCGTGTGTGTTTGCGTGTGTGCGTCCTGGAGCGTGTGCATGTGTGTTTGCGTGTGTGCGTGTCCTGGAGCGTGTGTGTTTGTGTGTGTGCGTGTCCTGGAGCGTGTGTGTTTGCGTGTCCTGGAGCGTGTGTGCATGTCCTGGAGAGTGTGTGTTTGCGTGTGTGCGTGTGTGTTTGCGTGTCCTGGAGCGTGTGTGTTTGCGTGTCCTGGAGCGTGTGTGTTTGTGGGCGCAGTACCTTCTCGTGGATTTCTTGGGTGGACTGGGCGTCACAGAACGCCACTGTGGCCAGGTCTTTGAGGATGGGCATCTCCACCGTGCAGTCGCGCCCGTCGAGCAGCGCCACCAGGGGGCGCGGGTGCAAGGGCCCGTTCATGATCTGGGGCCGGATACCTAGAGAGAGAGAGAGAGAGAGAGAGAGAAAGAGACAGAGAGAGAGCAAAAGAATGAGAGACAAAGAGAGAGAGGGCGAAATAATGAGATAGAGGGAGAGAAAAAGAGATAGAGAGAGAGCGAGAGTGAGTGAAAGAATGAGAGAGAGAGAAAGAAAGAATGAGAGAGAGAGAAATAATGAAAAAGAGAGCAAGAGACAGAGACAGGGAGACAGAGAGAGAGAGAGACTGTGACTCAGGACTGCCGTCTCGAATGCACCCACATACAATAAAGACCTGTTCAAGCAAAGACCATGACCAGCACAGAGAAGTGGGCACAGATCTGCTGTTCTCTTAACAGTGGGTGGTCTCAAACAAGAGGGGGAAACAATTCATATTCCAGATGTGTCTCTGCGGCTTCACATCAGCTTTATCGAATGTGACCGATATAATAACACGGAACGTGGACTCATTTCACCGCTATGCCCTCTAGCGCTGATCCAAAATCAGCTAACGTGCTCTCAATCCCAACCTCCCACGTAATAAAGGATGGAGGTGATCTAGGATGAGTGTTAGTGCCACAGTCTACCTGCATTCATTTCACCATCCTAACGTACACATCTATGGTTATATGTCGTAGCGGTTAGCGCACTCAAGTGTGCATACCAAGGTTGGACAGTGTTTCCGTAGCCCTGGGCTAAGATTTTTATCTCACCTCATAATTCTATGTTTATGAATAGATTATGGAAGATACAGACATAGAACATGTGGCAAGATTTTAATTTCTCACAAGGTAGTAAGTGTGACTAGAAAGTGCAAAAATAAAGCAGAATTTGCATGGGGAGATATGTGTACTGTGCACGTTACTGGCTACCTGTAAATAAGGCTCTTCTGTTCTCGAGCCTGCACCTTTATCTGAGCAGCCATCATTGGGCCATGTCCACACCTGCTACCTGTGGGTTACCTAGAGCGCTCCGCATCCCAGCATGCACTGGTGTGCTGCTTTGCATTTGGAGATTAGGATATGTGGTCACAGTCTCTTGCTGGCTGAGCAAACAAATGGTGCTCAATAAATCAATGGGCAGACTTAGACTGGATTAGCTAACAACCTCGCTGGAAACATCTATCTCACCTTGCACTTCCTCAAATAACGATCAATTACCCCACAGTTCAGCATTGTGCTCTCTATCACACACAAACGCACGCACGCCGTACACATAAAACGTACGCAGGCACGCATGTGCATACACGTACTAACACACACATGTACATACATCAGCACACACAAACATATACAGCATAGAACATACACATGTAAAAACAAAAAAACACACATATACACAAGAGCAGTCACGCACACATGCATAAATGCACACGCACGCACGCACGCACACACACACACACACACACACACACACATCAAACTGAGAAGAAGCAGAAGCTCAAATCTGTTTTCACTCCTGTCTGTGAGCTGTGAGCTGTGAGCTGTTCTTGGCTGTGAGAGGCCAGAGCAGCGCGCTACAGTACTACAGTAATCATAGGCACACACACACACACACACACACACACACAGAGGTCAGAGCAGCGTGTTACAGTACTACAGTAATCGCAGGCGCGCACACACACACATACACACAGGTCAGAGCAGCACGCTACAGTAATCACCGGCAGACGAGCCATCGAGATTACTCCATCATCGGATCACTCACTTCCTGTCTGTGTCACGACCGCTCTGGTTCCATCATGCCCACTGCATTACTGAGAGCTCTACATGCCACATCGGGGACAACACATGCGGGGAGAAGAGTGTGTGTGTGTGCGTGTGTGTGTGTGTGTGTGTGCGAGTGTGTGTGTGTGTGTGTGTGTGTGCGTGTGCGCGTGTGTGTGTGCGTGTGCGCGTATGTGTACATATGTGTGCGTGTATGTGTGTGTGCCTGTGTGTGGCTTTCAAAAAGCTTTCAAAAGCATGTCATGTCTAATGCCGATGCTGCCAGCCAGTGAGCCTGACTATATGTGTTCCTCTTTCACTGAGTAATGCAGAGAGTTTGAGCTCAGATCAAAAATTTTATCGAATCTCTGAAGTGCCCCTCAGCCCACCCTTCCTCACCCCGACCTCCCCTCTGACCAACCACTTAACAGCACTCAGCGGAAACTGGCCTCGCTGGGCCGGTCAACATTTTAACACCCATTTCATACAATATTAATACGGGGAGCATCAATATTCATGTTCCTGGCGCATTTACACTGGACCGGGCCTGCCAAACTCCCCTGCTCACGAGCTAGTCGGTGCCGCGCCAACGGCGTCAAAGACCGAACGGGGGATGCCGGCGCGGTTCGCTGTGGCTGTTCTCACAGGCTCCGGTCCCGGTGTGGATGAGTTCATTAAACTCCTCCCCCATCCCCTGCTGAGTGGGAGGGGCAGAGGAGCTGAAAAAACACACCTCGTCATCACCTGATGGAGATGAGCGTGAGGGAGGAAGGGAGGAAGGGAGGAAGGGAGGAAGGGAGGAAGGGAGGGAGGGAGGGAGGGAGGGAGGAGGGGGTGTTAGTAAGGGAAAACTCTACGGGCATGGATTTGGAAATAACCTCACCTGCTCACGCCTACAAACGGGCAGCACAAGGGGACAGAAAGACAGACACAGGGCCTACAACAGGAGGACAGAGGTATAGACAGACAAACAGACAGGAGGACGGACACAAGGTCTGAACGAAGAGGGAAACGGGGGAAAGATACCGACAGGAAGACAAACGGACATGGAGAGCCAGAGACACTGGGTGCAGAAATACAGACAGACAGACAGACAGGAGTGGAAAGATGGGAAAACGACAGGAGAGGGGGAGGGACAGTCTAAGACGAACGGACAGACACAAAAGAACAGGTAGAAAAAGTGAGGAGAGAGGGCATGGAAGCGCTGTACTGACGGACCACGGCACACAGTGGGCGCGCCACGAGCACCTGTCGCTGCTCTCCTCGCCAGCAGAGGCTGCTAGCGAGCAATGCCCGGTTCAGGCAGACCAGAGGGAGACATGAAGAAGCAGTTGGGATGAAAAGACACTGCGGTGGAGGGGGGGGGGGAGAAAAAAAAAGAAAAAGAAGAAGCACGCACTTGAAAAAGAGACGCTGTGCACTCACGGGGCTGCCGAGCCGCCACTGTGGCCCTCCATCCGCCTGCTGCCTGTTGTCATGGTGATAACTTAACTGGCTTTGGCTGGTTTATAATGCACTTTATTTTAGGCAGTGACATCTGTGCCGCTGTTGGAGATTAGAGCCGCACTTTCCCGCCTCTCCTTCCCCCTTCCCAGAACGAGAAGGGAGCCTTTTTGCGCTCGCGGGCGTTTCATTAAACCACAGCACCGTGTAAACCGCCAGGCTTCGACTAGCAAAGAGCCTCTACCATTGGCGCCTCCCTCCACGTGAAGAGTTAACGCTGCCTTCTGGGTAATGGCCCATCTCGGGTGTCTTTCAGAGTACCCTGTGGCCGTCGCCTCACTCGAAACGCTCCTTCGGCTGGCGTTTCTACGGCCTAGGATATCCTTCCATTGAAAGAACCCCCACCCCGCCCCCTACGGCCACACCCCTGCCCCCACGGAGATGCGCTGAGTACACACAGATTACTGTAAGCACGACGACACAAACGCTTACAGAGAGTCTATTCACGGAAAAAGAGACGGGGGAGGGGTGAGGCTCGGCAGCGGAAGGGGTTATGGTCGCGATGAAGGCAGGGGGAGGGGGAGAGAGAGCAGGACCACGCCAAGTGAACACGGCGAACTCGCTGACCTCATCCTGTCACCTTTCTGAGACTCTACAGATTACCGTCCTGCTACATTTACACTGTGTCCTTTATTAACTTCCCCTCTCTCTCTGTACTGTATCTCTCCCTCTCTCCCTCTCTGTCTCATTAGGAGCAGAGGGCTGCGTCTCCCTCTCGAGAGAAATTCACTTTCACGCTCTTGTTTTTTGTTGAAGCAAAACGACTGTAATCGCTCACACCGTTCGACCTCTACACACCGAGCATCCAGTCCCCAAAGACACTTTGGTCCCACCGTAGCTTCCCAGTTCCCACACTTTAAATCTCCCCGGCCCTCCACCTCGACCCCCCGCAGCCCGCTGCTAACCGGTCACAAGGAAACGCAAACCAGAACACACCAATCGGGAGCATGAACGCCAACCAGGAAAGCGAATGAACGGATTCTGACCGACTTTTCCTAAACAGTGGGGGGGGTTTCAGAATAAGAGCGGAGATGGATGGAGCCCCTTCTGATTTGACCCTCGTTTAACGAATCCCTTCCTTCCTGCCGACGCGGTGAACAGACAACGGCACCGGAGAGTTTACTGAGGGTTCGAGGCAGCTGCTGTTTACTACCTGGCTCCCCTCCCCTTAGGGACTCCCCATCAGAGCCATGATGTGCTCCCCTGTGGATTCAGCCCCGCAGCCCCACAGCTGGTCTCAACATCATCACCGGAACGTGAAGGGAAGGCGCAGCCACAGACACTCTACGCACCGAACAGATATCAAACTCAAGTGTTCCTTCTACCGTGCGCTTCTGCGCCTACAAGCATCGACAATCAACATCAGCAATGGCAGAAACATAATTATAACGGTTAAGCGCAAAAGGCTGAATATCTGTATTGAAAATAGAGCATCTCTAACAAATAGACCCCCCCCCTTCCCCTGGTACAAACTAATGTCGCATTAAAGACTAGGTATATACTTGTGATTTGGCAGGCGTATAATAAACTATTTGTGTTATTTGTTTTCCATTAATATCTAACCATATCAAAGCAAAGAAGCATGACAAATTCTGGCTCAGAATCAGTATCAATCACATCGTGATGTTGAATCAATTACGTTCCAATTTCAAGGAGCTTTATTGGCAGGCCTTGAAAGCAGTTAACCAAAATGCATTTCGCTCACAATTATATATAATAAATAATGGTATTATATAATAGCCATAATACAATCTCTTGACGTTGAAAATAATTTGATATGCTAGCAATTACACCTGCTGGGAATGATTTTCTGAACGATGTGATTAATAACGATGATGTGACTGAATGGGCAACAGATCAGAGAACAATCTAGAACTTCTTGTGCCTCATCATCAGGCCACTGAAGATCATTAAAGCATTAAATTTGCAGAACAAAAAGTCAAAAAATCTAAACTTATAAAGAAAATAAAAACTTAAAAACTTAATAAAATCTGTTTTATTTTGTTTGACATTTTAACTGCTTCCTTCCTGTAAGAGAAACGGAAAAAAACTTCTCACTCTTTTTAAAATATTTTAAAGTTAGAGAAGGAGCAATTTGGGGAGACCTTTGTTCACCAAGAATTTCAAGCACATGACCCAGACTCAAGACCATAACTTGACTGGCTTTGTCATTGCCACACAAGGCAAATGCTGAATAATACTACTTTCCTCTCCAAAAAGGTTTTCCTACCTGTTCATACACAATAAAATACCCTTTACAACTTTACAACTACAGATTTCTAGACAGTTTATAAGTTACTTAGAACCTGGAAAGTTCCATGTTGGACATAAACAAAACAAAAAACGGTCTTATAAAACGTAGGGTTTCGCAGCGGTAAATCTGACGTTCAGACTTCCTAGCGGAACCTCACACTGAAGAAAACAGAATGTTTCAGGTCCACACTCATTTGCGCTGTACTCATTTTCAGAACACGAGCAACCAATTTAGGCTCTCAAACAGCAGCCCAATCCCGACTGTGGGCCTTGTTAAACGCGAGTCCGTCGGCCCCAGCGAGCAGTAAAACTGAAAACAAACAGGACGTGATAATTTCCCACAATGCCCTAATAAAAGTCCCTGTCAGCACTGATAGGGAGGCTTAATGGAAGACGGAAGCAGGTCCTCCTTCTCCAGCTGACTGGAGGCCCGGGTCATGGAGCTGCCTCTACCTTCTGATCAACAGCTGCTTCTGGTTACCTAGCAACGCCAAGCAAGCTGCCTGGCTGCAGTTGCGGGTCGCTCGTTCCTGACAACAGGCTGAGCTATGCAGTCAACAATGTTATGGACCAGGACTGCAAGACAAACAGGGAGAGTGCGAGTGTATGTATGTGTGTGTCAATAAAAAAAATGTATATATGGTTGTGTGCAAACCTACATACAAACGCACATACACACACATACACACACGCACTCACAGTGTGGCAGCCTGCTAGAGGCATTTACTTTCCAGTAATGTGAACCCATGGCACAATACACAGTTGTGCAGATAGGTCAAACAACAGTGTGTTTTTCTTTCTAGAGTTTCCCCCTCGCTCCTGGAATTCAGCCAGCACTGGAACATTTAACTGTCCTGGAGGCAAAGAATGTCTTCTTTGTGCGCACGCGCACACACACACACACACGCACGCACGCGCACACACATACACACACACGCGCACTCACACACGCGCACACATACACACACACACACGCACGCGCACGCACGCGCGCACGCACGCACACACACACGCGCACGCACATACGCACGCACGCACGCACACACGCACGCACACAGATACACACAAACGGATACACGTAAAAACACATACAAACACACACAGATACACACAAACACACATACAAAGACACACAAAAGCACACACACAGACACACATACACACAAACAAACATACACACACAAACACACACATACTGATACACACAAGCAAACACACATACTGTATGCACACACATACACAGCCACACACAAGTTCCCAAAAACTCCAAACACAAGCGCATGCACGCTGCGTGTTATGGCGAGAGGTCGTGGCATGGGACCAGCGGGGGGGAACATAAGCCCCTTTTGTTGGCAGCCTCCAAACACAACCCCCCCCTGCCCCTCCCTCACCAAAGCCCCCCATCACACAAAGGCCCCTTGTCCTCCCCGAGTCGGCTCCGCCCCCGTCACCACCCAGCTGCCCGCCACACCAATCGCTCCCCTGCCAAGAAAATTAGAGAGCTCCCTTCTAAAGGTTCCCTTTGTGCCGTCCGAGAGGGCCGCTTCTCCAGCGGGGGCAGAGACAAAAGCGGGCGTCAACAGCAGCCGCGGCAAAAACACTGGACTTAATTCTCACTAATCTCTGTTGCCCGCGCTACAACGCTACCAGAGAGCGGAAGAGATCATTATTTATTTATTTCTATTTTTTAAACTGACATTGATAAACAGTTATAAAAAATTTTTTTTTTAAAACCTCGCACTGCAATATGGCAGAATATCAAAAGGTGTATAAACTGGCAACACGCTCTCTCACACACACACACACACACACACACACACACACACACACACACACACATATTCACACACGTATGCACACGCACACACACGCGCGAGCGTTAACACGCGCGCGCTCGCACATCAGCGGTGGAAGCACCCCCCCCCCCCAACACACGCCCCCCTCCTCGGTCCCCCACCATGCCACACTTTATTAGACAAGCAGAAAAGAAAAACAGGAAACGTGCCGCTTGCCTGGGAAATGTTGCCTCCACATTCTTCTGATTAAGAGCTACACATGGTAGTCACACAAAAAAGGGGGAAAAAGAACAAGAAAAGACGATTCGGAGAGATTCTGCCCTGGGGGTTTTCCCCCCCCCCCCCCTCCTCCTCCTCCTCCTCCTCCCCTTCGTGCCCCCCCCCCACCCTACCCCTCCCCTCCCGTACTCCCTCGGCTAGGGAAGGCGTCTCGGAGCGAGCCCGCTCAGTGCCCCCGGCTGCACCATCTTTCAGACAGAATGCCCCTTTTGAGGAGTGCGACAGAGCCGCACACACGCACGCACACGCAAACGGGCGAACACGCGTGCGGAGCGGGGCGGCGCCACAGGACCAGAGAGGGTCAGGAAGAGGTTTTCGTCCCTCCTGTCTCCAGGAAGAACGGACCAGGCTTGCCCGCGAGACGATTCCCCCCGCTTTCTCCGCCGCAATCACAAACGGAAAAAAACAAAAAAAAGTCACTCTTCCTCGCTGGGCTCCCGCCTTTTTTAAGCCATGGCCGCCTCTGTCCTCTCCTCTCGCCTTTGTTTCTATTAAACAAAAAACAGAGATGCCCGCTAAAAAAGAAAGCGAGGGATAAAAAAGGAGAGGGAAACAATTCCAGTAAAGAGCGGCAGCGTTAATACGTGGTGCCTCTCAGCGTTAATATGTGGTGCCGCGCTCCGGGCTTGTGCGATTCCCTCTTCCGTCCGCTTCGCGGGTTCCGCACATTTTTCCCTCCCTCTCTTTTTTTCTCCCCCTCTCTCACTCTCTCTCTTTCTCTCTCTCCCTTTTATTTTTTATTTGTGATCTGGCCTCGGCTGCCTTTTTAAGAACGCCTGCCCCTTTTTTCCCTCTTCAACTCACTCATTCGCTCCCCCCCTCCCCCCCAGCACTCTCATTCTCCCCCAATAACTCTCTTCCCATTTTCTGTCCATCTCCAAACTAAACACCCCCCCACCCCTCCGCTGGTATTTTGAGTAGTATTCCTTTGAACACTGAAGTGTGCACAAAGGCATTCACACACACACGCACGCACGCAAGACTCGCACCTATAATATTACATTGGACCGCTGACAGCAGTCGTACCGTAGCTACTAAAGCGGACGTCACCCACGGCACAAAGGGTTCCTGCATGTCAGTGCGACTCAGGAGTGTTTATTTCACAGTTCCCTCTGAAAAGGACCGGAGATCGACAGACAGCCTTGATATGGTAAAGAGGGTCCAATAAACAGGCTGCTTAAAATAACAATGCGGCCCAACGCCCCGCCTCTCCGCCGTCCTGCCCAATCGGGTTTTCTCCCGGCCCCGCGCGAGCCGGACAACCTGCGCGACAGACAGACAAAGGGTCTGGCCGTGATGGCGTGGGCAAGGGGGGCGCCCTGAGCAGTCCGTCTCGACGGCCAGCGACGCCGGTCCGCCGTGTGACCTTTCCACCCGCGACGGCAGCGGAGTCGGCCCGCTTGAGAGGACGGCGTAGCGGTGTCGCGTTTCTGAAGCTAGGGCTCTAGGGTTTCGCCGCGATGCCTCGGCCTCGCCCTGAACCTTTCGCCGCGAGCACCGACTTAAGCTCGCCGTTCGCTTAAGCGTTCACCTCAGACTGTGGCCATGTCAGGACATCCCCAAAGACGCTCGGAAAAAGAGGGGCTACAGACACATTGCGATTAACCGCCCACCACGAAGGCGCCGTCAACCGAGGTGGAAATCGCACCGCGCGGTACACTCACACACACAACGGGTCTGTGTCCGACTGAAGCTGAGAGCGATGCGATCGTAGGTGTGGGAGGGTGGGGTTAAGGGCTGAGTGACAGGGCCCCCGCCCCAAAAGAAACTCCAGTTTCAGGGGGCACATTACAGGACAAGACACAACAGTCTTCCTCGCAGGGAGCTACACACACATACAGACACACACACGCACGCGCGTGCGCGCCCAGTAGATAACACTCTAGGTTCACCTCAATCTCAAGTTCAGGTAACCCATACACTACAGACCTACAGACCCACAGACCCGCAGCCACAACCCTGCTAACCAGGCCCCATGGCACTGGAGTCTCCGCCTCCTCGGCTGCCAGAACGGCTCATGATAAAAATACTCACATTAAGGAGAAATCTGCGATTCGCTAAATGCAAACAACTGCGTATCCCAGCATGAGACGCGTAGCGCCGAGCACTTATCTCCGCGCAGCACAAATAACAGACTGTGTTGTCAGAGTCACTTGCTTGTGATATCCGTGCCCTTACAGGTCAGCTTACCCTGAGCGACGAATAAATATCTATATAAACAGACTGGCACAGCAGATCCACTCTGACGGATATCAAAACGCTCGTTTTTGGAAGTAGACAGGGACACATCTGTTCTACCCACCCCCCCAGCTCCCCACCCACACACAGACACGCAAACACGCAAACACACACACACGTGCGCGCACCCACTAACACAAATACACACGTACACACATGCATACTCGCACACATACAAAATACATACACACGCTCAAGCACACACATACACACACACACGCGCAGCTAACTCCTCGACGCTGTAGCCATGAGTACACACACAGCCACCAACGACCTAGCCATAATAATAAGATTATAGTAATGTTTTGACTGTTCTCGCCTCCACGGTTTAAAAGAAGCATCCCTGCTTCCGAGCGCGCGTGGTCAGCTGACCTCTCACACCGTAAACTCACCGTACAGTCTGTCCACGAGAGGGGCGATAGGCGTCGCCTGCTAAAAACTACAGACAAACATCCCAGTCGACGCACCCTTTCAGTAACCGGCGAGAGGCCGAGTGACCGACGCCTACCACAACATCACCACCTCAAATGAGTTCACAGCCAATAACATACCGCTTACTATTCTGTGACATTTACAACCCGTTTCAAAGTCCGCTCCCTCCAAAGGTCATTATTTGTTTAGCGAGCTACGCCCTGCATCCATTGATCACTACCCAGGCCCCCGAAGCGTAGCCCAATGAAAAATAACTGCCATCGGGGAGGGGGGGAATCTAGGAAATTTACAAACGGCTATCACTGCCATCTCGTCCTCGCGGTCACGTGCCGGTCGGCTCCTCCAGGTAGACCCTTCAGGCGCCGGCCATTGGACGCAATGCGCCCTTATCCCGCAAATCGCTTCAAGGGATATTTCACCTTAGTGTGACATAAGTCATTTTGTGGAGCCCACCCCATTATATTTGCATTGTGTGAATACGAGCAACATGAGCGATCCCTGCTGACCGTTAACGGCATCGCCGTTAGTCCGGTTGTCAGGGTCCCCATTCACTCCCATTCAATTTTGGGACCTCACCAAAATGTATCGTTTTAAAGCACGCACTAACTACGGCAGATAATACATCGATAAAAGAGAACACGACGGTGAAAAAGGTACGTGTTTGTTTTTAGCTTATAAGACGTTGTCACGTTTAAATTAGCTACAATAGTGGAACTATTTTCGGATAAGCTACTGCTTAGTAATACAACAAGACGTAGTTTGATTTTTAGTTTTATTGAACCTACAACTAATGGTAGCCAACTACAGTTGGTGAATTGACGTCAACTTTATCATACGCAAGAATTCTTCACTAAAATAACAAATGTTTTTGCCGGATCTTCTTTTTCAAACATTGAAACTACATTAAATATCAAAACAAACATGTACGTTTTCACCGTCGTGTACTCTTTTATCGATGTATTATCTGTCGTAGTTAGCGTGTGCTTTAAAACCATTCATTTTGGTGAGGTCCCGAAAATGAATGGGAGTGAATGGGGACCCTGACAACCAGGACTACCGGGGATGCCGTTAACGGTCAGCAGGGACATCTGATGTCGCCAATATTCACGCTACGCAAATATAATGGGGTAAAAAAGGAATGGTAAGTAGAGCCGTGCCTTTGGCGGTCACGCTGCACCCACAGCCTGTGTCTCCGCTAGAGAGAAGCCTTGGGGGCCTTCAATCGTTCCGCCAGGAAACCTTGCACACATGTGACCGGCCCGTTGGCAGGAACGCGGTTCCTCGCAACACGCTACTAGGAACACGGTTTAGTTCATACAAGTGGCTGAACTTATTTTGAGAGTCAACACTAGTTGACCAGTGACTAAGGTCCTGCCGTAAATATAGTTCCAAATAACCCTCATGAAAAGTAACTATTAGGCTATTTAAAAAAAACAGGGAAATACATAGATACATAACTATTCTTGAAGAATAATTAAATATAATTTGCAGGCAATTCTAGCAAGTAAGACTTTTTCGAAAGTATTTAAATACAAATTCCAGTAAATAACTTTATATATTTTTAAAGCGGACAGCAGTATCTGTCAAATTCCCTTTGGTAGCTACATTATATCATTTATTTGCTTACCTACCATTCCCAGTTACTATGCAAAATGTAACATTTAACATACATTGCTGGATACTGAAAGAACTCAGTTCAAAGGCACGATCGCAGTGCCCACCCTGGATTCAAACCGGCAGCCTTTTTTTCAGTCTCCATTAATTACAGAGCTTTACAATCAGTAGGCTTTGAGAACTAACTTCACACCGCAGTGAAATTCAAATCACACATCTTGAGGTTCAAAGCCTTTGCTGGAGAGAACCCTCAAACTCAAACATGCGCTTGGCCTGCGCTAACAGGCTAAGAGCGGCGCAGTACGCAGGATGATGTAACGCATGGCACGGAAATCAAGCAGGGTTGTTTTTTTTTTTGCCGTCCTGTCGTTCGAAATGCCGCAGCGGGGCTCAGAGGATGCGAAAAACGGCCGATTGGGCACAATCCCGGCAAACCCGCGTACGCCAGGAAAGCCGGCTAATTTAACGCTCGACGGCTCGCCTTCCTTAACAAAAAACAGCAGAGTCAGTCGTGCTAACGTGGGGAGGATAACGGACGCTAACATTTTAACATTCTGCGGCGAATGACCTCGTTCACCCTCTTTAACAGTGGCATTTTTCAGTCCACATATTTGAGATGGGGGTGGGAGGGGGTGACACAGGACGCTTTCTGAAACAGCAACCGGGGGGCGTTATCAGGCCCTTTTACCTCCCTCTGCCCCAGCGCAGCACTGACAAAAGAGCCCATCGGACACAAAAGGCCGAATCTCAGAGGGGTTAGAGCAGGATGGAGCGAAGAAACCCCCCCCACCCCACAGAATGTTTATCCGCGAGGCGCAGAGCCTCGGCTCCGGGCCCCCGGGGGACACACCTGTGCAGGAGGCACAAATAGACCCAGGGTGTGTTTACAGGGCAACCTTCGCAGCGCCGGACGGGGGGGGGAAATTAATTAAATAAATAAATAACAATAAAAGCCGTCAATACCGGCGTGGCGCTTTTTTCGTTTCCCGTACGTCCTCTCCGCTCATCCCCCTCCGCTTCATTTGCACGGGGCGCCGCGGCTCCTCGCGGAGTGGCGGGAATCGCTATGGCGCCACGGAGATTGTCACAGCCTATTATTTCTGTGGCGGCGAAAGAGAAAGGAAAGAAACCCCGCCAGCGCGGTAATAAAATAAAATGACGTTTGAAGACGTCTCTCGCACCCCTCTTGCCCAAACCATCCCCACATCCCCCATCCACCCCTATCCCCAGCCGCCGAGCGGCACCGCCCATCCCGGAGGCTCCGTAAATGCGCTGTGATGTGATGTGGGTACCGCCACCGCAGATCACAGCTCGGCCAAATACTGGCCTGCTGTAATCACCCCTTCTACTTTCCCTCCGGAAAAAATTGAGAGAGGAAGAGAGAGAGGGGGTGGGTGGGGAGAGAGGGAGAGCGGGTGGAGAGAGGGGGGGAGAGAGAACGAAGTGAAGAGGAAAAGGAGGGAGGGAGACAGAGTGAGGGAGAGAAAGAGAAGGAAGGAGAGAGAGCAAGCGAGAGAGTGAGAGAAAGAGAGAGAAGAGGAGAGGTAGATAGAGGGAGAGAGAGAGAAAGAGAGGGGGAGCGAGAGTTAAACAGAGGGGGAGCGAGAGTTAAAGAAAGAGAGAGAGAGGTAGGTAGAGGGAAAGAGAGAGAGAGACGGCACAGCTGCAGGTGGGCTCCAGATGTGGGGTCCCTCAGGGAGAGCGTCTCTGGTGCAGTTATTCATCCTGGCCCCTCCCACATACAACCCCCCCTCCCCACCCACCTCCCACAACCCCCCACATCCCCCCAACCACCATGACAGGGACCATCTGGCCTGGCAGAGGGAGAAAAGCATGGCAGCAGTGCCCCCCTCATGGGGTGACAGTGCGCCCCTGCACATGGCAAAGAGCAGAATTACAGACCGCGCGACCCCCTGCCCCGCTCCAAAGCCGCCGCCCCCCTCCGACCTGTCACATCACACCACACAGCTGGGTTCTATTACCACAAATACACGCGGTCTCCCGGTTCTGCTGACAAAGAGAGGGGGCTTGGAGCAGAACAGTCAGCGTTGAGTTACCGCGTTTAGCGCGGTCGCTAACGCGCCGCCGAGCTCCGGACGATTCATTCGGCCATAATAACTCCGCAGATGATATTACAGTGTCAACGGACGCTCCCCCCCCCGTGGTAACCAGAGGGGGAAACGGGCCACACGATCTACACCTGGAAAAACCTGATCTCTTTCTGAAAATGTACGTCTTAATACTTCCTGTTGAAGAGCACCTTCAGCTGAGCTAATTAGCAATATTCCGTCTGAGGGACTTAAAATAAGAGAAGACATTTTAGACGAAAGAATTCGTTTATTTCACGTTTTAAGGAACGACAAATGGGTAGAAATTCTCTGGAAATTAACAGACTATTGTCTTTTTGTTTTGTTTTGTTTTGTAGTCACCAGAACATTTTCATAAAATAGAAAAAAAACAATTGGCAGTGAGACACAATATAAGCATGCGCTCAGATCGTAACTGTCTCTGTTTAGCCTTGTGCAAACGTTCTACGCCCAATGTCTTCCAGAACCGTTAAAAGGAGTTCCTGTGTAATTGGCAAAGCCGCGCAGAAATGTTTGGAACACAGAAAAATAAGCCTTAGCTGTTATCTAACGGAGTGAACTGGTAGAGTGCGTAATGACTTAAAACAACCCGGTGTGCTAACAAACATAATAACGAATCGTGGCTGTTTGCAATGTGCCACATAATATGCTAAATGTTTCCCTTAATTTACGTCTTGCCTTTGTGTGAAAAAAAAGAACTATTTCACTTGGTCCTCTCCTGGAAAAAGCAGCATTCCAATTTCCTCATTAACAGAAGCCCAGACACGCACGGGAATGGAATATTTATTAATTAAATAATAACCGTGAATGTACTGAAGCCACAATAAGCACAGGGGAGGCGATGTTTATGCTTTTTGTGTTTATTTTTTTGCTTGATTTAAGATGCTGTGAGACATTTAATGTCATTCACACTTTTTGTTGGCTGTGGAGGTGATCAAGTACTGTCACTCATTTGCCCCGTTGGCAAAGGCCACATACTGAGAAGTAATGGGGTGCCGTAACACGGAATATAATAACCTATCAATCACTCCTCGCTACCACCTCTTAAGCCTCCCTCTTCAACAGAGCACTGTGACGGCAAGCCACCTGCAACGGTATTTTAGTGCTTATGCAGAGGAGTGTTTGACTTGAGCTACAAAAAAAATCTGACTCTAGACTGCTTTTGCTCATCTTGGGGGGCACAATTTCTGCCGGTTTCCATTCCATTTGGGCTCTCAAACAGGATCGAATTAACTGCTAATTTAACATGCATATCCGCGAGTGTCATAACAGGTATATTCTTTGAGTCTTCAAACTTTTTTTTGGAGTGGTTGCTTGTGCTAAAAGCAAGGGCAATGATCTTTCTTCAGCTTCTGGTCTTTCCATACCTCTTTGTATTTTAGATTAAGTCGTTCAAACAACCGACCTTGAACAATCAGTCGAACCTCGTGTGACGCTCCACTGAGATATTAAAAAAATATTAAAACCTATTTATTATTACAAAATCAAAAGCGATAATTAATTTCTCTCACAAGGACGGCGCGATAAAGGTCGCGTTCGGCTAACGGCTCAATCAAACGCCATGAATTCAAAGCGGTCGGATCAAAAACATACAAGCAGGCTCCCTCCAGGGCCGCTGTTGAAAAGCACAGATCTAAAAGTGCGAGAAAGGTAGGGGCACAAATTAGACAGGCGGAGAAAACAATCCCTCCATTTCTCCTGGGAAAACACACTATCCTCCCTTCTTCTTCCTGTTAAACAACTCCATCTGCGGCTCCCGCCCTTCAAAGTGCGAGAGACTTGGAAACAAAAGGAAAAAAAGTCGAGGGGAGTAAATAAATAAACCTTCAAACCGCCGACAACCCGGGGAAGACGCCTTCCCGCCAAAACAGCACCTCTGTTCTGCTCGACAAAACAGCGGGCTAGCCCTGGCCACTTCGGCATGGTAATTCGGTATCCGCGAGGTTTTCGTTTTCAGCGCATGAATAATTCAGGGTGACCTGCCTGGCATGAGGGGGGTGGGGTGGGGTGGGTGGGGACAAAGAGAAGCAGGGGATGTGCGAGTGCGGACGTCCCTCCTCTCGCCCCGTTTCACAGAGCGAAGGAGGGAAGAAAGACACTCGGGCGCAGCTGTTCCGTCTCTTTCTCTCATTTTAGGACTGTTCAGCCTCCCCCACTTCAATCTGCATTCAAGCACCCCCTCACCCCCCCAAAAAAAACTCCCTTTTTGGAATCCCTGCAGATGTTCCTCTGAAGAGAGAGGCAAAATGTCCCTCACTAATTTAAGCAGGTTATTATTCCATCTGCTTTATTTCATGTTAAAAAAAACTGAATCATGGAGGCGAAAATTGGAAGAAAAAAAAAACAGCAGAGGTGACCTGCTAAGATCTCATTAAAAAAAAAAAAACTATGTATGTTAGATATACAGGCAGCAGAAGGACAGCCCGGGGGTCCTGACATTTTGAGCCCCAGGAGACCACAGGGTCACCGCGGCCTCTTAACGCTCCCCCAGCAAACAGAAACTTGGATGAAGCATAACTTGGTTCCACAGGACAGATTCGCGGGTACCAGGGCTGGGAGGCGTGGCCAATCCCAGTGACAGACCTGCTGCTGACGGCCAAGGGGGGGTCGAGCCTGAGGGGGTGACCCTTAAGCGGGGTCAACTGCCTCTTGACCGGCAGCCGTGCTCGACCGATTCCTATTGGCATTCATTCACTTACGCCCCCCGCCTCTGCGTTTCAGCTGGCTAGCTTTTCAAAGCAGTGCAGACCAGGAGGACGATACAGATCAACGACAAGAACAGAACCTCGTGTTAAAATAAAACATTTTTCCTCTGATGGATAAAATACATTTGCGGGTTCATCCTAGCATGCATTTTGACCCATATGCTGATATAAACAACAACGAGGACCGGATCTGAAACATCAGCATTTCGTGCTTAGTCTGCTTAGTCTTAGCTTTATCTTAGTCTTAGCTTTATCGTTGCTATATAAAAAGTGTCGGTCAAAAACGGTGACATAACACAAAAACGTAGAAAACTAATTACAGCACCCTTAGTAATTTGTGCTGGATTACACAATGTCACGGGGATAGGCCTATGCGCGGAGTCCAGCAGAGATGTTTACGAGGACCTCCGGAAACGCTACAGATGGCTGCTGGGATTCCCCCCCGTTAATCCCTCTTTTCACGGTCAGGTAAAATGGACAATTTCCCCAGAGAAATTCCCTCCCCCACCCTGCCTGCTCTTTTCCTTGTCACATCATTAGCACTTACTGTACATTGCACACCGAACTCACCTGCACTGAAACTACACTTTTGAACCAAAGCACCTTTTCAGAAAGACTTTCTTGGCAAGCTATTCGCCCTTAGTCTGCACTTCAGCCAATAAAACAACACATTTGTTACATTACAACAATTATTTCCAAGTATTCACTAAAAGTAATATTTTATGGTGTGTGTACGATACTGACTGCGAGTGGGCATTGAGTCGCTAACGTTAGCATCGCTGAGGGAGGATACTGGAGACGCACGCTGTGGTCTTCCCACATCTTCGATTCTAAAATGGAGAGGCTGCTCCACCGAGGCGCTCCGCCCGCCCCGTTTGGAGGCGAGCCCTACACCGCTCTCAGAAAGGGACATCTGGCTGGGAGGGAAACCGTCTCCCTTCCAACTGAACACGCGGCCTTCCCAAATGCCAACCCTCTGCCACCTCCACACAGACCCGGGTCACACGTGATGCGTGCGCGACTGCCGCACGCGCTGAGGGAGAGGGAAAAGCTGACCTCCGCGACAAAACATCGGTCCTTTTCGCCTCATGTTTTTGAAGACAAGAGACTACAGGGCCATTAAAGAAATGGAATCAGCCAGCCCTCCTCATAATATCTCAATTGGGTGATTATACTCCTAGACCAAGAGGCACTAATCCCTAACACGTTTAATGACGAGGAAGCTTTAGCTCCGAGTACAGCGCAAAATATGACCCTGTATTTGATTTACGCACGTATTTTATGTCTATTGAATATGTGGCATGTATTTTCATTTTCTCTAAATGATTTGTGAAGGCTCAGGTCTAGCGCAAGTTTTAACTACTCAAGCTCTCTGTAATGAGAGCCCTTTGTTAACTTCTAAATTATTCAAATGTATTTCGCTCAAAGAAAATTGTTTCATTCCCAAGAAGAAAATGAACACGCGACCGCATATTTCAACCAAGGGCACTCGGAGAACGTATTGGGAATGCGTCCCTGGGTGTGTATCCTCAGAAACGGAAGGATTCAAAATGAAAATCTCATTGAATGCCTCCGTGGGACTGAGATGCTTGAAGGTTATGTAACTGGCAGTGAAAACTTCCTGCGCAAGACTGCGATCCCCACCCCCCCACCATTCTCTCCCTCCAACTCAAGAAATAAGAAGATTAGCTGACCAGCCCCACCCCGAAAGCTTAAACACAACTATGTCAGGTCCATGACCCACCCACAGGCCTTAGGCCATTTGACACCAGCCTCGAGCCCTCCCACCCACCTCTCCACTGACCCCAGTACTGTGCGCACAAACGCCCCAACGCCCCCTCTTCACTCTCTCTCCTCTTCCCTTTCAGGTCCCAGAACGGCCTCCTGGGCCACGCCATATAATCCCCCGCTGAGCCACGTGTCACGGGTGGCGCTACGTGTACAGCAATCCATCTAAAAGCTAGCGTCTATTTACGCGCGCGTGACACCGCGAGGCACGTCAGCAGCATAAGCAGCTTCACGCATCACATGACACTGACCTGGGCTGCTGTCCGTGCGGCTGACTGACAATTCCATGGCCAATGTGAGAGCTCTCCCCTACTGTACATTGGACGGACAGGAACTGCCGCAAAAGCGCCCGGCTCAACCATTTAACCACATTATTAATGAGCTGCTTATGGTATTAGCCAACCAGGGAGGGACGAGAGGGAGTCGTTCCCGGTCCCTCCCAACCCGCTATTGATAGTCCAGTGTATTAACGCCACTTATATCTCTAGTTAGATACGCCAACTACAACTTCCCAAAGACACCCAGCTGCCTTTAAGAGGGACGGATACAATCCCTCCGAAACCTTTCTGAAGATGAAAATAGAATGTAAAAAAAAACAAAAAAAACAACCTTGGTTCTCTACCGCCAGAAAATGAATTTGGAGCCCCACGGATGCTTAGCGGGCTGAATGCAAATCACCTTGTTTATGCGCTCGTGCTTCTGTCTCTTCGTCCACATGAATGTTTAACCGTAATACAATAGGCTTAATCAGAACGGTCTCACCGTGTGCAGTCCTTTTTAGAAATGTGAACATTTGATGACCCGATTACAGGAATGAGCATGTTTTTATTTTGGAAAAGCACCAATAAAACACAGCCTAGCTTATTTTCTGTTTTCAGAAGAAGTTCTTTTTACAAAACGTGCATAATGCTAATTTTTAAGCAATTTCCAGACCCCCCCCCCCCCCCCCCTCCCCTCCCCTCCCTAACTAAACCTTCCTGTTACTTAAATGAGAAGATAATCTTTCTGTGATTACGGCCAAAACCCGGGTTGCCTAGCAACACACAATTAAGGAATATGCTTTCAGACGGGCTTCGCGGGCCGCCCATTATCAGATGAAATTACTGAAGCAACAAATGTCAGCTACATGCAAATGAGTTTGTTGTGCGCAAAGAATGTTTAACTTGAGGAAATCGGTGCGTGCGACCTTGGAGATGGCTAGAGATTCGCCGCGGATTTAGAGCGAGGCAAAAACGCAACAACGCCAAAACACAAAGGCACCTTTACAATTCCCTCTTTCAGCCTCAACGGGGTACTACTGATTACTCACGCACGACAAGGAGGGAACAGAGTAGAAGGCAAAAAAAAAACAAAAAAAAACTTGATGAAATATGATTTAATGAAATTCATTATCAGTCTACCAGAACATGGAACGACGCCTGAACCCATTACACATCCAGTGCTCAGGCTGTCGTGTTGAGCCTCTGGATTAACGGACGTCATAAAAGGAAAAGTTTGAGAATTAAGACCTTTCCCAGTTTTTAGCTCCCATTATGCCTGGGACCCCAAAAATCAACTGAAAATGAACAAAGGAAAAGCACATTTTAATGGCTCAGCCTTTTTTATGTCACTAGTGACTCTCCCCAAATGGTAATAGAAATCTAGCATTATCCTGGTATGAACCAAGCGAATTGTACCAATAATCCCCTTAATGAAGTACAGCACAAGATAAAATATGCAAATTTGAGAAAATGAAAACAGAGGATTTCCAAAGGTTTAGTTTCAAAACAGACCATTTTTGTCCGGGCAAAGGATGGCTAAATTAATTTATATTGAAACCTGTGACCACACAAGGCAATGCTTCCCTGGAATGCTGACTTTAGATGATTTAATTTTCTTTGAAATTGTCCTCAGAAGTGTGTGTGTGTGTGTGTTTAAAGCTGAGGATTACGTGGTGTCCTCAGTACTCACTTCCAGTAAGCTGATTAATGAGATTGTTGGAGTCTGTTGCATTCGTGTCGTGTTCTAGATACTCCAGAAAAACACGCAGGGGCTTGAACTAAAGGGTACTGCTAGCCTTCAATTCTGACTTGAAGGAGTGGAACTTCTGCCCTGCGTGTAATAGCACCTCTTCCAGAAAACAGTTCTAATGTCGCAACATTGACATTCGCTTCCCTTTGGCGGACATTTTAAACTCATGTTGACAGCAGAGCAGGTGTAACATAGGAAGTGACCACACGGTAACCCTGAATTCTGGGATGGACTTTGGGGTTCAAACCCCAAAATGCGAGAAATGACAGCCTGGCAGCCGACTAAATTCACACGAGAAGTATATCCGCATGTCCTGCATGTTGTACGTGAACTGATGCTGCGTGCGTGTCCATGTGGACTGGATATGAGTGAGCGAGTGTCTCGCTGTGTGTGTCTGTGATGTCTGTATACAAACTGGTCACATGCATGTGTGGACTAGTCCAAACAAACAGAATACTGCTCCCAGTGTGTCGAAAATGAATCTGTGACCCTTCCCTTCCTCCACCCCTTCTCTACACAATCATTATAAAACACGAAAACATCAATACACATTCCCAAGGCAAAGGCCACAACAACCAGTCTGTCTTCTAAGTGTAAATATGTGCACTGAGAGCGAGGAGTAATCTCTGATAGATGATGACAGTAATCTAGTGCGCCGTCATTCCACCCTACTGCTACTGCCCAGGGCAGCGGGATTCTGAATCCACCCCCCCCCCGCCACCCCGCTAGAATCCCGTGCATTGTGCCCGGCAAAATAAGACATAAAACAACATCCCCTGTGTAAAAAGGCTGAACAATCAGCAGTATATTGAGCCAGAAAGCTCTGACATACTGGAGTGAAGAGGTCTATTGAATGATAAGGATTCAGTGGCGGAAGAAAAGGAAAGCTTGT
The DNA here is from genome assembly GCA_022702515.1 of Ilyophis sp. 1 JC-2022. Classification (NCBI taxonomy): domain Eukaryota; kingdom Metazoa; phylum Chordata; class Actinopteri; order Anguilliformes; family Synaphobranchidae; genus Ilyophis; species Ilyophis sp. 1 JC-2022. Next base: position 96,175,784 of record CM040405.1, read on the forward strand.
ACACGTAGAAACGTACGAAACAAATCTCACTCACTCACTCATTCATTCACTTGGCTAGGTCAGAGGCTTTTTCGTGTGGATAATGGCGCAGGCTGTAGTTATGCAGATATGAGGGCGTATGCTGAAAGCAGGCTCAGAGAAAAACGTAGAAATGGTGGAAATGCTCAAATTTAACTTGAGGTAAATTTACTACTTCTGCTAAAACGAGCTCTGCTTTCGTTGCTTAAAATTCTTTTGGGAACTCACATCAAACGGCCTTAGTGGCCAGTCAACCTCCATTTGCACTGTGATATTTATAATCTGAAATGCACAAGAAGTGAACAGGCAGACAAAATGGTTTCAAAACAAGCGGTGTCATTTAAATTTTGTGGTTATGTTTTCTTTGAAGAAGAAATTTGAAGCTGAACAGAAGTGTTTTTTGAAGAATTACCAACAAAACCTCCCTAAGTCTTCAAATAAATACAGTAACATGTAACAAGCATTACCGAGCCAGCCTTCAAAAAATGTATTTTTAATTATGCAGTATCTGTCATTTATTTTATTATAAATACTGTCTATTATGACTGTCTACGTGTTATTTTGTCTATGCAGTACAATAGAATCCTGCATACGATTTAAGCCATTGGATATCCTATTTCACCGATACACATCTAGTGGATCTTCTGACATCCTGGTTAGAAAGCGTACAAACCGTCAACTCTCACCTGTCTGGCAACGTTCACAACATGTCTATTATAGACCCACATAGACCAAGCAAAGCCCGCTGCAAGTAAGAGAACAGTGGTGCTAAGAACACTGAAAGCAATAGTTATTTCAAATAAGTTTGTACGCAGTACGATGCAAGTTGTACTAAGTGTCTGTGATATGAACCACCAAACAAAACAAGCTGAACAATGAAAAACCGTCAGTCTCTGAGCTGTATTTGAATAACCAAAACCAACCATGACCGAACACTGAGGTACACACACCAAAACTTGAGTTAAAATATTGGTTACGGTGTTCACTAAAGGCTCGGGTTTACTCGCTCAGCACGCCACATACATGCACGCGCGCAGACGCACAAGCGTGCACGCGCACACACAAATGCACACAGAGCTACCGCTAACTTCAAATCAAAGTTTTTGCCTAACGTGCGATGCCAGCGGATGTCATTGTGACAGTCGTCTGAAAAGGCGCACTCATTTTACAGTTCATGGAAAAGTGGTGAAAACATAACCTCAGTACAGGCGAGTCTCTGTGTAAGCACTTCAATAGGGATCAAAAGAACAGGATCTCTCAGCCACGTGGCTTAACTGCACTGTGCTAAATATACATATTTAAAAAAAGAGCTCTTAGTGGAAGCTGCTTTGGGAGTCGATGTATATCTCCTGCGATTTTGACAGCGCAAGTAGGTACAAAGGAACACCTTTTAAAAATATATAAATGTGCTCGGGGAAAAAAAAAGGGACCGAACACTCATACTATTAAAATGTACATCACACACGTTAAACCCTCACAGATGTGCATAACATGCATTACATTACAGAAATGAATAAATACAAACCAGGTTCCCCAGTGGGAACAAGCTCTACCCTAAGCTGACACACGCTCGAGACACAAATAAGGAAAAGCCGGCTGCAGAAAGGCAACACAAAGCACTCTCTCAATACTCACACACGCACACAAACACGGGCACACGCGCACAGGCACAAACACAATCAAAAACACACACGCACACAAACACGCGCACATGCACACAATCACAAACACAATCAAAAGCACACGCACACACACACACACACACACACACACACAAAGTGCAAGCTGAGGAGCTGCAGTGGGGAGAAAGAAGGGAGGACGATTACTTGAGTCGGGGGACAGCATGGTGGAGACGATGACGGGCGGTCCGGTCCGGCGGGTCAGCTTTTGGTTGCCGACATTAACGCTCTGCACCTGGAGGGTGGAGGAGGGGGCGGCGACGGAGGTGGGCATAAGGGTGTTCTCAGGCTGGGCCGCGGTCCCCCTGCGCAGGAGCTGGGGGCTGAGGTGGGGACTCTGCAGGGGCGAGGCGGGCGGCAGGCTGGGGGCCCTCTTCATCAGCTCCATGGGCACCGTGTAGTTGGTGGAGAAGGTCTTGGGGGCGGCGCCCATGGCCGGGGCCGTCTGGTACTGCACGCTGGACATGGAGAGGCCGGTGTGGGCGCTGTACACGGGCCGGGCGAGGGGCAACGCGCCGCCGTACCCCCCCGGGGCGGCTGGGTAACCCGTTAGGGTGGCCCGGGCCGCAGGGTAGGTGGCCGTCTCCAGGAGGTGCTGGGACGGGGCGCTGTTGGGCCGTCGGCCCATGAACTCGCCCATCCTCGGGGAGAGGGACGTCAGGGCGCCGGGGGGCTGCTGAATGAGGTGGGGGTCCACGGACTGCTGCTGCAGGTAGACGTCATTGCGGTGGCTGAAGCTGTTGGAGCGCGCACGCATGGGTGGCTGGCCTCCCACCGCCTGCTGCAGGTCCATCTTACAGTTGAGGATCATGCGGGAAAGGACCCGTGCCTGGCCCAGGTTGGGCGCCACCAAGCGCACGTCGTGCTCCTCCATGACGGCCAGCATGGAGGCTGAGTCGAAGCCCTGCTGGAGGAGCAGCGTTATGGTGCTCTCCGCCAGGCCCTCGGCCCGGAGGAGCGCCAGGAACTCTGGGTCCACGGTCCTTTTGGGGTCGCCCGCCACCACCCCAGCCTGGGGGTGGTGCGGAGGGAGGGCGCTGGAAAGCGGCACCGCGGCGGGGGCCAGGACGGGGTCATAGGCCGGGTCGTAGGGCAGCCGCTGGGTGGCCGCCACGGCTCCGTACGCGGACGGGTTTTCCTGGCGCAGCATGATCCCGCGGCCGATCGTCCCGTCTATCCCCTGGGAGGCTGGGTCCACCACCAGGCAGGTGGCCGCTGTCGGGCGGGGGTCCAGAGGCTGCCCGTTGACGTCGCTGTAGATGGGTCGGCCTGGAAAGGGGGGCGGCTCTGCGCCGTACCTCGGAACAGGTGGCTCGACCCCGTAGCGCGCCGGAGAAGGGACCCTGCTGCAAATGCGCTGGCCGTCTGGCATCATCTTGATGATGACGGTATCCCTATACAAGCGGCTAAGCTCATGAGCCGTAGGAGGAGGGGGGGGAGGAGGAGGTGGAGGTGGAGGAGGAGGAGGAGGAGGAGGAGGAGGGTGGAGGGGGAAAGGAGTAGGCGCAGGTGCGGGGGGAGCTGTCCTGGCTTGTCCTTCATCCCACGTGACCCGGCCCCCCGTCACGCCGTAATGCGTGGCTGATCTGTTAAGCGGGTGCTGCTCGGCTCTATAAAAGATGCGAGGGTCTTCAGGCAGCCGCTCGGCCAGCCCCGGGTCCTGAGGGTAGTACTCCCGAGGGGGCAGGGAGGCCCTGACGGCCATCGGCGGCCTGTGGTAGAGGCCGCTCAGCTCGGGCGCGGAGCTCTTCCTCATTAGGCGACGCTGCTCCACGTAGCTCTGCTCGTAGACGCAGTCCTGGTACGGGTAGGGCTCCCCTTTCAGGCCGGACTCGGAGGGAAGGGTGCGGAGCGGCTCGTACCAGCCGCCGCCGTAGCCCCCCAGCGCCACCGAATTCCTTCTGACTGCAATGGTGTCTGCGTGACGGTAGCCGCTAACCCCGTCCCCCTGCCCCACATAACATCCCGGCGCTTCCCCACCTCGCCAGAGACACCGGCACTCAGCCACTCGCTGGAGACAGGTATCGCGGAGAAAACAAAGAGGGCGGCTTTAAAAAGGGGAGAAAAAGGGCCCGGTGTTCTCTTTCAAGTCTTCAGTTACACTTACATCAAAAGGACAGGAAAGAGGAGAGAGAGGGAAAAAAGAAAGAAGGCGAAGCGTGAGGTATCGTTTCACCTGATCTCCAGCTGCAGTTTTTTCCCCTCCCTTGAGGTGCTGCTATCATGTGGCTCCATGTTAGTGGGCAAACCCTGAATAATTCAACTCTGGAAACACTATCAGGCAGGGATAAGGGAAACAGGACACCGCACACATACGCACATACAATGCATGCACACACGCACGCACACGCAGATACACACGCACATACATACATACACACACACACACACAGACACTTACATATACACGCAAGTACACACGCATGCAGGCACACACACACACACACACACACACACACACACACACACACAAACGCACCTTATGAAGCCAGCTGTACTACTCCATAGTGGCCCGAACAACAGGGTCTCCAATTGTATCAGGATCAAGCCTGAACTGGATTGGGGGGGGCTTAAGAGGGAAATGGGGTGGGGGGGTGGAGCGGGTTAGGGGTTGTCCTAATCCAGAGGGTTTATCCTTTCCTACTGTGGATGGCACGTTTTACTCGCCCCGGCAATGGCTATAAAGGATTAGAGGCTAAATAAAACTCATTTAATTCCACTGCCTCCTGTGACATCATTCAAACCAGATGAAGCGCATCACTGAAGTTTCCGCCCCTCTGATAACAGACCCGCCCTCCACTCCATTTACGGAAAGTGAATTTTCATCCAAACCGACTGAACCAACGTAATTCAGCCGAGCCCTATTCATTGAGCAACAGCACTCTGCTGGCCAGAGGCATTCTGGCAGCTTGTGAAATTTACACAAGGCTTATGTGAAATGAGAACACATTAAATCCCCTGTGATTGCGCTCTCATCAGTTAACAGAGGCAACGACACTAATGCCAGGAAGGTATCGCTAACCGCTACTTTCTTCTTGAGACGTATCCTGCTCCAATCACCCTCTGTGTGCATATGGCGGCTTTCCCTGAAGGCTTCAAACCAAATGTATGTTTTCAGGGGAAATGTGAATGGAAAAGGCGACAGAGCATTACATGTTAAATAAACAACTGACAGGGTTCTTTTAGTAGACTCTTTCCAAAGCCCCCTCTCCACAGCTCTAGCAGAAAGGGCTGTGCTGCAATGTGAATGCTCCTCAATGGGAGACACCAAGAGGAAACGACACACTTTGTGCCTAACGAGACTCTTCTGGGGGCCCTGTCTGTCTGAGCCACGGCTAACTGATAGGGTTCTGCTTCATGAAGACTTGTTCATTTCTCCACAACACCGTTGGGCTTTGGCTGGAAAGTTCCCCTTGGCGTCGCCTCTGTACTGAGTAAACGCGACAAAGAAAATGCATCTATCGGGGTCTCTACAGATGGACAGAGACTTATTTTACACTGAGAAAGCAAAATAAGTGTGCGAATGGTTCACAACAATACCCATTCAAATTCACTATTTCCTTCCTCATATATGAATGATAGTGAGCAGGCCCTGGATGTCCCCCTCATCCTGCTCTGAAGGTGCATTAATGCCAGAGCTGTTAAAGGTAATCTACACTTGTTGCCATAAGGTTTTTTGGCTCAAATCCCGGATAAGGAATATCTGATTTGCAGATATTTGGCAAATATTCGGACATCGTACAACAGTACTTGACTAAGAAACGAGAGGCCAGCCAGCGCTGGCATGCGAGTTACCCTTTGCGCAGGCCTAATGATGTGAGGCCGAATCAGTGCAGTCGGAAAAATATCAGGTTAAATCCTGCCGTTGCCACAGAGTCTTAGGCAGGAGGATGAAGGAGATCACCGCTTTTGATTCTGAAAAGTCTCTGCTATTTGCGCTTTTTTGCGAGTAGAAGATCTGACGAAGCCCTCAGGCAAAACGCTGCCAACCTCCTGTTTGGCAGGCTTATAACTAGTATTTACCGATTTAAAATGAAAAGATCATGATTTAAGAGTGCGGATCTCATCATGTTCGTATAGCTAGCATTTGGAGCCTGGAGACACACAAACTGACATTGATTTGCTTGTGTGCTAGTTTTTAGACTGTACGTCAAGCAGGTTCCTCTATTTTGTTAAATTAAAAGGGGGGAAACTTCAAGAAGCTTCCATTAAAAGACAAAAGAGGAAGGAGATTTTTGATGACTGAGAGCAACAGCTTCTTATTTCATCAGCTTATCAGATCATAAAAGTGACTTTAAAAGCCTTGGGGGAAGTGAACTTCCACTGAAGAGATGGCATACAGCACTGCAGCAGTAACCACAGGAAGTGATAAACATCACGGTGTTACTATCGCGGTGAGCTGTCAATAGCACTAACTGACAAAACAGAACAACAACTGACAAATAGTGTTTAAAGTGCTCCTGAAATGGGTTCTGCTGCATCAACAACCTGTTAAGGACCGTCCGTCTTCCGCCTCAACCAAGGCAGCGCTCTTTGGCTATCTTTCATGCCCTCGGTTCCTCATTTTGGGAGTCTGAAGTGACACACCGTTACCATTAAAAGGTCATCCCAATCCAAAGCCATGAGGCAAGAAGGCTCGAAACATGCCCTCAAATAAGCCCTGAATGAAGAGGAAAGCAATAGGCTCTCGAGGAAGGGATCGTTGGAACAACATCCCCCAGACCACTGAGGAATAATTTCAGATCGACCTCCCGTGCCCCGAACTGCCATTTCGATCTGGTATAGCCTATATCAACAGAAATGAGCATAAATATGGATAGTAACAGATGAGACCACACTGTTTAACCCGTACATATCAAATTCCAGGAGATTATTGGTCGACATTTCATTCTGTTTGCTGACCATACATTTACTGCTCATTTATTATTGTTCCAATGAAAAGCCGCAAAAGACAGGAAATTGTCTGACTGCTATACAGATCTGTAGCTACAGTTGTGGTCAAAAGTATACATACACATATGTTGAAGTCATTAAAACTAACTTTTAACCACTCCACAGATTTCAGGTTAGCAAACTATAGTGTCGGCAAGTCAGTTAGGACATCTACTTTGTGCATGACAAGTAATATTTCCAACAATTGTTTACAAACAGATTATTTCACTTTTAATTCACTATATCACAATACCAGTGGGCCAAAAGTTTACATACACTAAGTTGACTGTGCCTTTAAATTTTAAATATTTGGTCACATACACTTTGGCTTTGCATGCCATGACTTCCTGATGTCTGTGACAAAAGACTCTTGATATCTTATTTTCTGGTACTCTTACAAGCGATACTATAACATCTCTACATTTGAATGGACCTCAATGGGAATTTGGGGGTGGGACTAGATTTAGCTGTAAATTATATGGAATACATGATTGGTAAAATGGCTGTAAGTCATCAAGGGTCTGAGGTATCAAACTTGTGTCATGCACAAATATCCTAACTGACTTGCTAACACTATAGTTTTCTAACATAAAATCGTGGAGTGGCTAAAAATTAGTTTTAATGACTTCAACCTAAGTGTATGTAAACTTTCGACCACAACTGTATATTGGTCTATTGCAAGGTTGCCCTAACTCAGTACTGGAGGACCCCTGTGTATGCTTTTTTTTCGTTCCAACCACAATTCATATCCCAGAATTTTAACAAGCTCTTTTAAAAAAAAAAGTCTTTATTAGGTGCTTTTCATGAGGGATTATTTACCCTCTGAAGCCACATTATGTCAGAAATAGCTGTGCATACCATAAAGAATAAAGTCCCATGTTCACACCGTACCAATTGTACGATATTGCAAACAATTACATAAAAAGAGCCAACAATGTTTTTTAACTGATCAAATTAAAGACTAAGGTGATATGATCGCCAGAACAACAATGTCTGTTAACGTCAAAGGGAACTCAAATTAGTTACAGCATTCTCTGGAGAGTACTGACAGAAAATGAAGGTATCGGTTCTGAAAGATTACATTTTTACATCAAGCAGGTGCTCTTTATTAACCTTTTGCAATCGCTCTCTCTTGGGCCCAGGAATGGTTTGGTGGCACCATGCCACATCACATGGTGTGATCACCCTCTGCGGGCTTAAGGGCTTATGGATAACTTTCGGAACTGGTTCCAGGAGAACAGCTCTTTTGTCCAGCAACCGCATTCACTCCCCAACAAAAATAGATTTCCTATTAAGGCTTCCACTTTGATTCGCATTGTATTCATCAAACCAAATCAATCAAACAATATTGCTATTCCACACAGCGAGGCTTCCCTTATAAACGACAGCCATGTATGGAGAAATTGAATCGATAGCACTCATTTTACAGCAGGTTATCAGCGAAAGGCTGTCTTTATTTGGCGACGGCGAAACGGACCGTGTGCTTTCTGCTCCCGCTTGCCGTTGTTCCCAGTTTAATGCTCGTAGTTGGCCAAATGAACGGGAAATGCCATGGATGAGATTTACTTCACCCAAGTTTTGCTTAAATTCACAAGATTTGCTGAAATGTGGTCTTTAGGTCTAATGTCAGGCATTCTGATATACACATCTGGAACACAAAAAGCCTGTAACACATGGACAAATATGAATTGAGTTTCCTCATGAACATGCCACAGACAAGGAAGGTGGTAAGATGAATGGCATGTTCCATTCTTGATGACACAATCAGATTGCTGGAACGATGTGCCTTGACGTGAACCGTTTGAAAATTGTTTGATTACCAAACACAGAGTTAGTAGGTAACGATTTATACATTCGGTATGATTCCACTGCGGAACCCATCCTTCCATAGTTAGGTGAGACACTTTAACAGGCTCCCCTATACGCATACTGTATTCCAGTTTGCGGAGTCTCTCGAACTGGGCCAGGCGCTTCTGCAGAACTGTTTCTGTAAGATTGCAAGAGCATGGGCTTCAGCCAATGGGTTAAAAGACTTCAGCTTACAGCACCCGAGACCAGCCGCACCCCAGAGCCTGGCAACTGGGTATGTGTCCCCCTGAGCGCGCACGTTTTGGCGTTTCCTACTTTCCGTCCGAGATGCCTGGAATCTCTCAGAAATGTGACAATGTTAAGCAGTTGCGTTGTAATAGAAGGGAGAGGACCAGCACCAGCTACCAGCACTGGAGGTCTTTGGCTCTTGAGTGAGCTCTGACGATGACGCTAAGGAGCGACGCAGAGAGCGCAACCTGCGGTACAACTCCTCGCGGGGGAACCTCCAGATCACAACAACTCCTCCACTCGCGTTCCTCCTCTCATTTCCCCCCCCACCCTTTGAGGCTCTTCTATTCCGCATGAGTTCTTTCACTCAACGCAATACGCAGAGACGCGACGGAATCAATGTGTCGGGTCCTATGCTCCGACGCATCGCAGACACGCAACACGACGGCCGAAACAGAGCGCACGTTTCCCGCTCAAAAACTATCCGCGTCAGTCGGCATCCTGCAGCCCCTCTGCAAAGTTCGCACTCCGCATACCGATTATTTAAAAAAACGCACCAGAAAAGTCTATAATGATATGGCTATATCAATAAAACATTAGCATTCGAGGTCGGGGACGTCAATGTTCAGCAGGGCTGAGGCCCAGAGCTCACCCCTGCTCAGCTTCTCCACCAGCGTTCGGGGGAAGAGAACCCTTCAGCAAAACAAAAGAGCCCAAGATAGATGGATGTTAAACATTTATCATGTCTGAGGGAAAGAGTGGATTTTCACCATGTCCAAAAACCCCAAACTCATGCCAGAAAAGTTAATAAAAATAGCTGTACATCTGCACTGGGAGGATCCTGTCCAGTTTACTTATGAGATGAGTTGAGTTTTTTAAATTATTTTTTTAATAAAAGGAGCAACTCTTGCAGCACAGCTCTTGTAGTACATCTCTTAATATTCAACAGGAAGTCCTCATTGGGTTTTTCCTACTGCGAGTTTTTCAGCATTAAAATGCAATATTAATCAGAGTGCCGCATCTCTCCAAGGCAACCGGCGCAGATAACTATTTTTAATAAGCCCCCACATATCACGTCATTCATTTCCACACTTCCTGCCAAAATATTAATGGTGCATTTCGGGCCTGCCTCTGCTGGCTTGCGCAGAGCCCTTCAGCAAAGACTGCCAGCGCCCGTATGAAATCTTGCATTTTTAACAGTCTGTGCGTGTTGCGCTTTCCAGATCAGCTGCACTCAATCCTTAATGTATAACTTTCAACCCATCCTACAATTAACTGGTCACGCCGCGTTCCGCTACATTCCAAGTACGGCTTAAGGGCCCGATTCAGTCTCCACGCTTAATGAATAAATCAATCCTTCAGAATGCGGAGCCGAGAAGGGTCAGGAATGTTCCCCGTTTTCGCTATGCGGCCTGTGTCCCACGGACAAGAAAGGCCACATTCTCCGCAAAATACGGCCGGGTGATGTATGGACCGGGTACTGCATTAAACTGCTAGCCGAAATACAGCAGGAATGATAAATAAAATTCATCTCGGCATTAATCTCTCTAGGGCATGCGCCGCTCCTGGCACAACTCAGCAAGCCGAGCAGGGGAGAGGAGATAATGCAATTCAGACAGCATCAACCGCAGAACCATTCGCCCATTAAACTTTCATAGGGCGAAATAAATTTTGACCGTGACCGGGAACTCGAAAATTCAAGTCAATTACAGTGATTGTACAGTGTATTAAACTTTTAACAAGCTGCCGGGCTGTTTTCTGGAGTCTGGAGAGAGAGAGAGAGAGAGAGAGAGAACGGACGTGAGAACAGAAGTGCGTTTTGATGATTTCCCGAAGATCCGGGCCCGCAGAAATGATCTCGGAACGCAGCGACCCGCTTGGCTCCGCGGACTCCACAGCGTCACCCTGGATTTACACCAAGAGCGGCAGTCCCGCATCGTCTGGCAGGAACTCATTCAATTCCAATGGAGAGAGAGCGACAAGGCGCGATTCTGCCGGTGCCGCTGGGAGCGGTAAGAATCGCGAGTGCCGCACTGTTCGCCAAAGCTAAAGATATTTTAACTGAACCTGGCTGACACCAAGAGGGAACGCCCACCTTACGAACTTCAACGCTTTCTTTTTCAGTACAAGCGGCGCATACCCGCGACACTACACGACGAAACGCTTTAGGTGTAAACCCGGCATCGGGCGCTCGTTCTGCATTCCTGCGCCCACCGCATCGTTCCCCATGCGATGCTGCGCGCTGGCTAGCCTCGCACTGATCACAGAGTGGGTGTGGAGAGCATATTTGAATGCAGCTCTTGAGTAACTCCGACTGCCACTCACCGCACCGCTTCATCACCTGGGATGCAGGGCCGTCAAAATAAGCTCGTTTTCACTTAAATGAAAAAAAATGTAAAGCGTCTGAGCCAGCCTCACCCCCCCACCTTTGCGTTTTGTTTTTCATTTTATTCGGTTTCTTGTTTTTGCCGTCTGCCTCGCTCTGTTTGCTTGCCATTATGGGATGAATTCTTTTCTTTATGAAATCCTGCGATCGGTCTTTTTTTTCTCCGGGCCTGGCGAACCGCGCTGCACGGTGGCGGTGAAGCGCGAGAGGGGCGCTGGGGCTCGTGACCCAGATTTAGATGCACTCCCGTTTGCGCAGGAGCCAAGCGGTCAAACCGTCGGCCTAGCCTGCCATTCGCGTCTGGGCGTGTACTCAGAGGGCAGTGACAGGTGCGAGGCCCTTAAAAGACACCTGACCGTCCAGGTGAACTGTGATACAGTCGCTGCCCAACACCCAACACCCGAACAAAGTATCGTTTAGACTACCGTAACGGAGGATGACTCTGGTTCTTGGAAGAGGCCCAGAGGCTCTGCCGGTGGCACAGCCGTGCCCAGACACAGATGGGCGAGACAGAAGGGGAAGGTGATAGCGTGACACCATTTGGAGGGAAGGGGTGAAACCGCCGCTCGTGGAAACGCACTCGAGTAAAGGTTAAGAGAGAGAGAGAGCGGAGAACGGGAGGGAGGGGGGAGTGACTCAGAAAGGCCGAGCTAAAAATGAGGCAGTACGGACTGCAGAGTTCCTCTTTCCCTGTATCTGAATGCATACCGAGCCAACAAAAAATGTTGCCAAAAGGCTAGCGACCATTCAGGTGCGATTTCCATTTGGTTGTGAAATAACGTTACGACGAGAACACTCCCAAGTCTTAGAATGTTATTCACTGTATTAAAAACATATATTATTTGATTCTGCCAGCGACAGAGAATTGTTTCAGACGCTTCACGGACAAATTTACTGGTAACATTCCTGCGTGGTTATCATTAAGTCGTGAAAAAAAATCATGGAAGATACATGCCAATTGCTGTATCTGTTGGATATTGCACATCTTTCCTGATAAAATTTATATGAATGACCATGCAATTCAAAATTCTCTTTTCAACCGAATTACAATTAGAATTATGCTTTTAGTTGCAATAACAAAGCTGAATAATGTTGTAAGACCATTCCCAGAATGTTCCACATCGCTGGGCCATCCTCAGCATTCTGGGAACCAAACATTGGCATCCTCGGTCGATCGCTAGCCGCCCATCAGCCAGAGCAGCGCTAGCCCACAGCATGCAGCAGAGAGAAGAGGCTGAGAGAAGGGGAGCGCTAACAGAGGGCACTGCTAGCCTGCAGGCCGAACGCTCGGGTAGAGAAAGAAAACGAGCATCTCTGAGCGCGAGGTCGTGAAGTGCGCAGGGGCCTTCGCGACCAAGTGTGTTGTGAAACGCGGTGCAGTCCTGGCCTGTCGTTACAGTGCTGCGACGTGCACGCCGAGTTCCAAGAGCGAGCAGGTCCTGCACCGCGGCGCATTTCTCTGCATCAAACTCCTAAACCCCTGGTCTGAAAACAGCCAGCTAAGCCCGAGACTCTGCGTTTCAGTGCCGTGTACAATGTGGCTCAGAGGAGCTCTGTTAAAAAAAAGAAGAAAAAACGCACACCGTGATATTATATACAGGTGCAGCTCAAAAAATTTGAATATCATGAATTTTTCTCACTCATTTCAGAAAGTGAAACTCATATATTATATAGATTCATTACACATCGAGTGAAATATTTCAAGCCTTTATTTCTTGTAATTTTGATGATTATGGCTTACAGCTAATGAAAACCCAAATTCAGTGTCTCAGAAAATTTGAATATTTTGCTTTAACATATTTTTAAAGTATCATATTTAATATTTGGTTGCATATCCTTTGCATGCTGTTACTTCCTGAAGTCTGTGACCAATCAACATCAAAAGATTCTCGATATCTTATTTTCAGGTACTGTTACAAGCGATACTATAACCTCTCTGCATTTGAACTGATCTCTATGAGAATTGGGGGGTAAGACTAGATTCAGCTGTAAATTACGCTGGTACAGTATGGAACACATGACTGGCGAAATGGCTGTACGTCATCAAGGGTCTAAGGTATCAAACGAGCCCCAAACCATCACTCTGCGGCCAGATATGGAGTAGATGTGGATGGATCCCTTTACGGGTTGTTTCTCCTGACTTTTTTCCCCATAGAGTTCTATAGGAAAATTCGATAGCTCAGACCCTTGATGACTTACAGCCATTTAGCCAGCCATGTGTTCCATACTGTACCAGTGTAATTTACATCTGAATCTAGTCTCACCCCCAAATTCCCATAGAGATCAGAAGAGAAGGCCGCACACTCAGAGGAGCTCTGTACCTTGGTTTCGCCCTCAAACTGCGACAACTGAATATCCTCCATTTTATAATAATGACTGTGGGCCAGAGTCAATCTACAATGTGCCCTGTTGTCATCTCCTTGTTGACGAGACATATTTGTGAAATAGGAACTTGAAATGTACAATGTATTGTAATTTGTATTGAGAAATGTATTCAATAAGACAGAAATGTAGTGCAAAATATATTATTGTTTTTTTCTGTAGGATATATTGGAATATAACAAAGATAATTTACAATTAAGAAAAAATCACAATATTTAGCATAGTGAAAAATATGTTTGAACTCCATACAATATATTCAAATGTATTACTCAATGTATATTAAAGTATATTTTTAAATAAATGGCAATATATCTTTGTTTTGCAAGGGCAGCATCTCATTCTTCTCAGCCTTCTACTCTGCCAAACCACAGCAAAATGAGAGGGGTGTATCTATGCATCGCACAGGGGGACTGGGGGAATTGGGGGACTTTAATTACTGCAGATATGTCACCTTAAGTCACTTCATTGTCTAGGCTAAATGGGGCATAAAATTCATGTAAACACACTTGTTAGACAGCCCAAAAATGAGGCTGGTGTTCATGTAGCCTCCCTTCACACAACACAACACGCAAATTCATCAGTCGCTAAACTTAAGAAAATATGTTGCCAAACTGCCTCTGTGGTTAGATTGAATGCAGCTCTAACGTAAGTACTTCATTAAACTCTGAATTTACTGCGCACAAATACTTTACACTTTAACAGAGACAAATATTTTAACAGTATCAATCTCTGGCCACAGGAAGGGTGAGTAAGTATGACATGACATCGGCCTCTGCAGCACACTACAGCCCTGGCTACAACCTGGGGGTATATGGCTGCCCAATCTACTTGCATTTGCGAACTCTTAAATGTTTACAGGCAGTATAGTAGTAATAAAAATGCAGGACAATTTTCTTTCCCACACCCGAGAATTAAAGATGATTAGTCCACAGAGCTGATTTGATTAAGTCAACTAACAGCACTTAATAATAAAAGTCTCATTCCAAGTGAGACCTGCCAAGATTATGCAAAGTACATACCAGAATCTTTCAAGATTTAATCACGGCTGTCATGAAGCCACACAGTTTCCATAGACACGGCGATATTTCATATTTGAACGTCATTTAGTCTGCAAGCACCCGCATTGCCGTTCATCCGACCAACCAAAAAAAACGACATGCCCTGGGTTTAATTTTCAGATATATAGTGACGTGCTTTAAAAAACAATGATATCACAGATTAAATTAACTATAAAAGCAATTGAAAAGCAAATATATTTCCCGGAATCTTTCCAAAGCTTTGAAACCGTCAAGACTGTTGATAATCTTTTCGTTTTCGTGATCGTTTTTCCCCCCCCTCTCACTAGATGTTAGTGAGGGAAACGGGTGATGATAGAGAATGGAAAGGGAGAGCGATATAAAGCCAATCGATCACCTGCCAGGACTGTCCTTTTATGTTAACCCCCAGTGCCAACAATAAAATAGGCAACAGTCAATAGTCAATCTCCATTTGATACCCAAGGCAGAATATATGTTGCTTTGCGCCGAGATTAAATCTTATCGAATGTTTTCTTCTTTTTTTTTTTTTCTTAAGGAAAATGACACAGGTTCACCACAGTGTACGACACAAATAACAGGGTGATCGTTGTTGTCTAACGGCCTGCTAACAAATGATAGTAATCGAGAATTTAAAAGAGCCATTTTGTACTCCCTCATAATAAAGACTAGCATGCTTAATTCCCCTCACTCAGTATGGCAGCCATCTGGAACCAGCAGTCCTTTTCTGTCTGGATTCATAAACAGGTGAGCGCATTTATTACCAGCCATTTCCCAATCAGAAGAACACGCGTTAAGCTAAACTGCTCTGGGATCAGACGTTTACTTTGAGCCCCCGGCGTGAGGGCCTTCCCACAGGCTGCCTGGTGCCCGGTGACTGGCGCGTTACGACGCGGCAAACTGCGCACTGCGGCGCTCTGCATCTCAAACCCGCGCTGGCTGACTTGCAAATGAAGAATGAGGCTTGGTAGTGTGATGTGGTTAACCATTAATACCCCTCCCCCTTTCCATAAACCCTTTGACTCTCATCACTGGGGGAAGGAACGGTTTGAATCATCTGTAGTCGTGACAACCCCCACCTCACCACACCGCCCCCCCAACTGTACAATAAATACTTTACTAACAGGACTGGATTGGATTCCATTACAATTCATTCAAGTCAGGAAATTAATTGAAATTCAGTTCATTAACTACTAAAAATGGCAAAAAAAGATTTTTCAATTAATGAACTGAATTCCAATGCCTGTCCTGGATTCATTTCACCGAAAAATGAATTGACCCAAATTCTGGTTACCGAGCCACTTTTTTTTACGATGGGCCACTGTAAGCACCTTTCAGAAATTGCACCTCATATCCGGTTGTAGGCTTTTATCAGGGTCTACGGACCGTTCGAGCGTCTGTACGGACTGAGCCTCAGGGCAGGTGCGCACGGCTGGGGTTTCACAGTGACCGCGTCTTCAGGAAAGTGGGGGGTGGACGCCACGCGCGTGTCGTCTTGCTTCCCGGCCGCTGCGCTGCGAAAGGCTCGCATCGCTGGGCAAAACAAACACGCTGTCGGAGGGGTAACGGCGCGTCACGGCGAGTCGGCGCGTCGTGTCCCATTTTCCAGGAATGCGGTCACGTCCGCTTACCCCAGCGCTGCACGGAGGGGGGTTAACAGGATTCCCAAGAGGTCGGCAAAAAGGATGGAGTATTTTATTCCCAGAATACCTCCACCCCCTCTCCCCCACAGCCCATACAGAGTCTCTCAACCCTGAAGCTGACGGCCAGCTTGGGCGATGGGCTGTCACATGATTGCAACATCTTTGTCTCTGTCTCTGTCTCTTTCTCTCTCTCTCTCCTCACCCAATTGACTGACCCGAAAATACCGTCACGCAGAGGGTTAAAACCCTGCCCCCCCCTCCATACCACGCCCAAAAGGAACCCCAGCAGTCAACTGAAAGAGCATGTGGAGATGAAAGCAAGGGCCCTGCCACGCGATTGGCCACAGGGCCGGGTAATCGCTCCAGTTTATTAAAGACTCCCCAAATTCTTCTCTCTGACGAGCAACTCCACAATCTGCCCCAAACATCAAACCGCATTTAAAGTCTTTCAAGCGCACCCCCAACACCCTCCCATAGCTATGACCCCCCCCCCCCCCCCCCTCCTGCTTTGGAGTTACAGCAGAACAGGGCTCCTCTGATCACACGCCTCTCGCACAAATGCAATTAAAGGGCTGTTGAAGTGCAGCGCTGGCGAGCCACCCGACACGCAGGCCGCATGGTGGAACAGGGCGACTCGACGGGCACGCATGCGACCCACAGGCCTCCTCCACACATACGCGCGTGTGTGTGTGCGTGTGCGTGTGTAAGCAGGCTCGACGGGCACGCATGCGACCCACAGGCCTCCTCCTCACATACGCGCGTGTGTGTGTGTGCGTGTGTAAGCAGGCTCGACGGGCACGCATGCGACCCACAGGCCTCCTCCTCACATACGCGCGTGTGTGTGTGCGTGTGTAAGCAGGCTCGACGGGCACGCATGCGACCCACAGGCCTCCTCCTCACATACGCGCGTGTGTGTGTGCGTGTGCGTGTGTAAGCAGGCTCGACGGGCACGCATGCGACCCAGAGGCCTCCTCCACACATGCGCGTGTGTGTGTGTGTGCGTGTGTAAGCAGGCTCGACGGGCACGCATGCGACCCACAGGCCTCCTCCTCACATACGCGCGTGTGTGTGTGCGTGTGCGTGTGTAAGCAGGCTCGACGGGCACGCATGCGACCCACAGGCCTCCTCCTCACAAACGCGCGCTCGACGGGCACGCATGCGACCCAGAGGCCTCCTCCACACATGCGCGTGTGTGCGTGTGCGTGTGCGCATATGCGTGTAGTTTCCTAACAGAGCACAGTACGTGTACTCGACTCAACATCAACTGATGCCAAACATCCTAACGGCAACATCTAGGCCTCCTCTTAATACCGAATACAGGCCACCTTCACTAGCCACATCAGATTAGCATTACATTTCAAAGGTTCACAAACAAAATGAATGCAACCAAACTACATTTATAACAACAAAACTCAATATATTAACAGCAATATATTCATACATTAGCAGTTGTGTGATAATTAGAACGAGGTGTTCGTAGACTCTGGTTGACTCCTCCTGACGGGGTTCAGACACCCCGTATAGAGCAAGCCGTCCTCCTCGTCGCACCAAGAAAACCGCCGACGAGGAGTCGTGAGCCGGCCAGACAGCATCGTTCCCGCACAGAGGATGCCGGGCACAGCTCCTCGAGGACCACCTGATATTCAGTCCCTGGAGCCCACGTTCTTTTCTGGGAAGCACGCGCGTACCTATCCACCCACACTGGCAGCATGATGAATTGAGAATGAGCCTCACCCACAGTTTGACACAGCACTGAACTGACGTCCCCTCTCGAACGCGCACTGGCTGCTTCCAGAGTTTCGGAAGCTGCTAGAAATAGTTCCACCAAATGTGACAGCAGGCGGGCCAAAGGACAAGTCAAAACAGCCAGTCAGACTCAAACTTTACCACACAGAAACTTTCTCCCATCTCGAAACTTACAGTATGTCTTCCACAGAGTACATCACACTAATGAGAAAAATCCCACATCACCGTTTCAGTTCTATTTTAAAAGCGAGCTACTCCTGCACTCCTTATGGTCTTATTTGGAGAATATTCATCTTCAATTAAAAAATGTCTGAAATACATTTCTAAAGCATTTCTTAATGGAAGAAGTAGATACGTTTTACCACAGCGTCAGATCTTTAACTCTCATCGAATGATTATATGCATTTGAATAATAAAAAAAACGAAGAGAAAATAATTTACGTTAGAAATATTTGAAAAATTCGGGGTGTCTCGTGGCATGAGGTGAAGAGCACCGTCCACATGCTCATCGTGAGTCGCGGCGTCGGCGGCCGCGCAACCTTTGTCGCACATCTCTCCCTTTCCCTCGCTCCCATTATTCCTGTCTCTCTCCACTGTGCCATCCAATGAAAGTGGAAAAGCCTTACAAATATAACTTAAAAAAATAAACATTTGACACATTTGAATTTGAAATATTTGAAAGAAGCAGAAATTAATGTAGGCTTTTTGAAACATAAGAATCATTTCTTGAAAATTATTTTTTAAACGCTGTCCCACAGTATTGCTGACCTTAATTATTGGGATTCATTCCCACTCCCGTGACGATGGGCCCACTGACCTGGGTTCAGCCAGAGATGCCCAGATTTGCCATCTGTGAGCTTGTTCCGCTGGCCACGGGACTCACCACCAGCGCTCCCTGACACACTGAGAGGGCCAGCGTGCCCATACGGCTCTGCACCAACTCAACGCGGCACGTGACTGGTCAAGAAGGAGCGGGAGGGGCCAGAGACGCAGTGGTTGGAGGCTTACTGTGACACGTACGCCAGCGGACCGGAATTCATTCAACTCAGAGAGCCTCTGTGTCGGCGGTCCCCATCTCCGCACAGCTAATGTTAAAGGCCCAAAGACAAACTCCGCCCCAATAATTCCAATGTCCGGTGGCCTCTCCGGAAGCCTCAGCTCCTCAATTTTAAACACCTATGGGTACATATGCCTTTTTTTCACATCCTTTCTCAATGCAATACGCTTTAATTAGATCTGGACGTCAGAAGTCCTTGGATGATAACTCTGCAGGTTTTGGGCCACCAAACACTGACGATTGAATCATTCTCAATTCCCATCCATGTCCAAAGATGGCTTACATGACTAACACAGTTCTGACTTCTCACCTAAACTCTGAGGACCAGCCCCGTTACATAAACTGTGAACATTGCTACTATTTTTTTAAACTGAAAAACAAACTGTGAAACGGGGCCTCCTACAGAAGGGGTCGACAGGTAAGGGCGATGTCCTTAAAAGGAGGGGCGTGGGAGGGGCCTTACCTTCGCAGATCCTGTCAAGTCGTTGCCGCTTCACTTTGTGTTTGTCGGTCAGAGCCATGCTGGCGTCCGGAGCCCTCTCCTCCTCCTGCTCCTCCTCCAGAGACGAACGCGTATTCTCAGTAACCTAACGCCCTTTGCAGGGTCCTCCCCAGCGCATAACGCCTCGACGCACCTGCACGGGGGCACAGAGAGCGTCCGGTCAGAGCTGCGCACCCCCCACGGCCCACTAGCTCGGCCCAGTCAGAGCACAGACACACAGAGCACTCTCACAGACTATTCACTATCACATATCACAGACGCTCACACTCCATCAGAGACACAAAGCAGGGTGTGTACATACAGCCTGACGGCCCACAGCACAGACAGACAGGCCTACATAACTTCAGACACACATTAATTCAGAAAAGCAGTCACTTTTTCAAAGAAGTATAATGTTTAACCTCCTGCTCCAACCCACTCTTCACTCAAATTTCTCGGCCTCTTAGGTTTGCAAGGTTTTCTCCACCAGCTAGGCTTACATTAGCACTAACACGGAGGTCTCCAAACAGTAGCATTTAACCAGAACCTCCATCAATACCACACCTGATTCAGCTTTTATTACCATTGACTTAAATAACTAGCGGTCAGAACTTTCTATGACAAGGACATTCTTTTTTTATTATTATTTGTTTTCAGATTTTTTCCCATTTTTCTCCCAATTTAGTAGCCAATTGAACCCCTATTCTAATTCAATTCCCCCCATGTAGCAACCGCTTGAGAACCACCGCTATACAACCCTGTCAGCCGGTAGTAGGAAGGAGGGCGCCACGTCCTCTACAGGGCGCGACTCCTCGAGCTCCTGACCGTGATTCCAACTCGCCCAGGGCCATTTTGTGCGCAGCGATTCTCTCCGAGCCCCTCCCCCCACCCGGAAGCAGCCGCCAATTGCCGCTCCCACAGGGCACCGGCCACGCTCGGATCTGGCAGGACCGGGGCGCGAACTCCGATCCTCGGAGTACAACTGCACTGACTGAAAGTCAGCGCTCTTACCGTTGTACCACCGCGGTGGCCATGACAAGGACATTCTGATAAACTGTCGAAGGGATTCCGGGTTCTCAGTGGGATTGACCCCCCCTACGTGGGATTAAATCCCAAATATCTTGGCCAGCACTGGGAGGAAGGTGCAGGAACGCCCTGGCCAGTTCGAGACTCACTCACACCCAGAGATCCATTCATCCAGCCAGCTGCCCTGCGTGTCTTCTGCACTATTCATTCCCAAAGGAGTCACAATGCAGCTGTATTCAAAACCAAAAAATAACATAAAAACGTCCAAGTAAAAACCTTCAAACTCTCAAGCCTTGTGAGAGTCTTTATTTATTTATTTTATTTTTTATTTTTTTAAACTGTGCCTTGTACTTGCGCACATATTCTGCATCTCTTCGCTGCTTGCTTCACCTCAACAACAACAAATTGCATTTATTTCTGGGAAACCTTGCACGGGCTTGCATTGCATGCATTTTGTGCAGTCAGCAAAAACGTGCCTCCAGTTCGATAGTTTCAAAAAGAGGAGCACCCACAACAGGTTGAGCGTCGACTCTGCTCGGCACCATCCAACTGACCCCAGATCACAAATCAACATTCACTTTATCACAGGTCAAAAGGCATTTCCTTCAGGAAACAATGCAAAGCTTTTATGAACCGCTGCACAATCATTTAAACTAGAATGGGTTTTTCTTTTCCCCTAGCACCTCACATAAAGTAGTATATAGACGTATTTAAGTGACTTTGAAATGAATGGCATTTCATGAATTCATAAATGTCAGGGAAATAGCCTACTTATAGAGTGGTCTTTAAAAAGTATATATATATATATATATTTTTTTAAAACCTGTCCACCAATACGATTGAATCCACTGTATCTCAAATTTCCAACGGGATAGAATTAAATTGCAATGACAAACTCTCACCAATAGAGGGAAGTAGGACCTTCTCAGAATACAAAAAAGTGACGGTTTCATTGACATAAATATTCATAAACATTGCGAAGAAGGAAGTTGATTCTTGTTCATTGGGTGCTAAGCAGCAAGCAGCCGTAAATGTGATGAAGGCAGAAAAACAAGGAAAGACATTCTGAATCTGCCCAGATGGAAAATGGCCGCTCTAAGTACTAAGAGAGGAGACGCAGGAGTTGTGAATAAATTCTAGAAGCTGTGGGAGGGAGGGTAGGGCTGGGGAGGAGCACAACATCAGCAAGGAGAAAGTGGAGATACAGGTATTTGTGGTGGTGGGGTGGGGGCAAAAAATTTGGGAAATGTTGGTGTGCAATGGCTTCCCAATACAGCGACAGAAAAACACAGATATAAACAAACACGCTTTTTATGAAACATGTTTGCTACTCAAATAAGGTCTTGCTCCCGTAAATGTGCATACGGCGTACGGTGGAGGATGGGAAGGGGGGTTGGTGAGGGATACAGGGGGAGGGAGTGACACAAGAGGGGGAAATGGACCGTGATATAGGGGTGGAATCAATGTGACGCTCCAGCCTGGTTCGGTATTTGCACCAGGGGCAGTACTAACTAGGAACTTTCCATTCTCAAATACAGCAATCCAGGTGAAAACCCTCCAGTGTTATCAGTCGAGCACAAAATAACCTCCATTTCTTACAGTAGTACAGGAATGGGTATGCGCACGGCAGGGCTGCCAAGTCACTATAATCATTCTCATAAGTCACTATAATCATTCTCATAACCTCTACTACTATTGGAAACTATTGATTTTTTCTTGCACTGTCCTCCCTCAACCACACACACACACACACACACACACACACACGTACACAGGGATGGATCCAGAAATTAGTTGTGCAGAAAATAAATGTATAATAAATTTTAAAGGCTGACCCCTGCACATGCTCGCACATATGCACACCCCACCTCTAGGGGGCCCCTGGACCCGCAAGCCTCCCTTGTTATACCCCTTTAGCTGTGCCCCTGCACGCACACACGCATACAAACACAAACCCACATGCAGCAACGCACGCCGAAACACACAGGCACGCACGCCCACTCGCCTACATACTCCTCCAGTTTGCTCACTGTCAACAGTGCCCAGTGCTGTTCTGAAACAAGGGATTTTTGATGCCCAGCCAATCAACTGAAGGGAGAGGGAGAGGGGGAGGGGGGGGGGGGACAGTGGAGTCTCACAGCACTCCACCGCTGAAGAATTCACCAGAGTCCAATCCAGCACTTTGAGACACTTCAGCCCGCCGCATTGTCACGCCTGGCTCACGGACGGCCGATAGGTCTGCTCGCAGCAGCTGGTAACGGCGAGGCTCTCTCACGACAAAGCGAGATGAGAAATGGCCTTGATGAAAGTACAGGACTCAAACGCTTGTTAGTGCATGACTGGATCGTTAAAGCGAATAAATACATTCGCCCAGACGGTGCCAGACAGACCGGACACAGGGTGAGTTTCCCCTGATGCGCTACCATAGCCATACCACACCGCAAAAAAGCGGTAGGGCGTTCTTTAATAAAATTTAGCAAAATCGTTTGGAGATTGTCTGGTCCTTTTCAATCGCCAGAAAAAAACAACAGCAGCGAAAGAAACATGGCTCAATCCAGAGCTGGGTTTATTAGCTCTGATAAATTTCCCCTCCTGACAATGACCCTCCTCATCGGGGTGATTTATCAAGCGCCAATGGCCTCTCTGAACCCACGGGCTTATCTGAGCTCACAGCAGACCGTACCGGAGCAGGCCGCTCTCTCAGGGGCGGCTGACCTCGAACCCCGAAAGCACTTACACCTGTTTACTGTCTGGCGCCCCCCCACATGTAGGTGAGTAATGAGCAGTGTTTGCGTGTGTGTTCCTCCCTTAGTCTAAAGACAAATCTGTTACTGTGAAGGGAGAGCGTGACCTGACCGTCACACACACACACACACACACACACACACACACACACACGGAGGGTGAAGAAAAGTCCTGGAGAAAAAGGCCAGACTGTGGAGGCCCTGCTCTGCCCTGTACTCTATGTGGTTCTTCTAGGAGAAAGATAAATCCAGGGAAATGCCTGGCTGGACGTACCATGTGTCTGGAGAGGCGCTCTGACGCGGCCGCTAATTTTACGAGGCCCTGGTACGTCTGATCTGCCCCCGCGCCCCGTGTTTATTTTTAAACAGTTGCAGTCCAATTACTCAAGAACTTGTGAAAACAGAAATTATTTTGCAGACAAAAACCCTTTTTATAGAAGTTAGGTAAAGAATCGTTATTTTGAGGGAGAACACCCCTTAGTTCTTTGGAATGAGCTAAGGCTGTTCTCCTCCTCCCCCCCCCCCTTCCTCCACAACAGAGATGTTAATTTTGGAAGAACTTTTGAAAACACTTTGCTTCAGAACAACCGTTGACCGGCCCCTCTAAGAGCACCCATTGGCGGGGGGGGGGGGGGTCCTTTTTTGGAGCCTCCTTGGCTCTGATGCTGAAGTAAACAACCCTTTCAGCCACAGCCCATCCCCACCCAGCCCCCCCCCCACCCTCTTACTCCTCCTCCTCCTCACTTCTGCCGGACGGGCGCCCACTCGCACGCCAACGTCCACCCCGAACAGCTCATCAATCACAGCCTGAACGCCGTGGCTGTCCTGGGAGACGGTGTGCAGAAAAACACGGAGGGAGCCAACAACTCCACACCAGAACCTCAGGGCCTGAGGTGCTCCGCCCCCTCCCTCAGCTTCGGAGGCAGGCCGGCAGAGATGGATCACCAGGAGGACATGGGCTCCAGTCCCAGCAAAACAACATCTCCTTGTGTGGGCCACACATGAACAGGAGGGGAGGGAGGGAGGGGCGGAGGGGGGTGGGGAAGAGAAATAAAGAGAGAGAGAGAGGGAGAGAGAAAGAGAGAGAAAGAGCAGAAAGAATTCTCTGCTATCACAGATCATTGTCGGTGGTTGAGGTGAGTTCACTTCAACGTGAAGCCCTTTGAGATCATGAAATGAAAGACCCTGAAAATCTTTTACATTTTTTGATGGAAAAGTCAAATCAAACTTTATGTTCATTTACGGAAGTGCAGAATGGCCTTGGGGCCCCTCAGTGAAAAAGGATCAGAGGCCATTTTGTAGCAGGAGCACCCTTACAAACCTCAAGACAAATACGAGGCTGACACACATTCCGATATTTTATCAGCATAAAGAAGTTCAACAAAACACTGCCTGTAGCTACTTAACAGTGAAAGGCGGATCTGCCCCAGAGAAATAACTGACCTCACTCTTACTTCTGCAACTCTGACATTTTTTTTTCTTACTAAAATCCCAAATTGAATTAAATTGGCAAAGCTTTCTAGATGTTGAAATGCCACAAAAACTTCCAAAAAAACATCAGTTTCCATCGGACGAGGAAGAAAAAACCGCGGGTGGCGGGCGAATTGATTAATAACTTGTTGAGGTAAAACAGAAGACGCAGTTTGGTATGCAAACGGATATACAGTAGAGACATCTTCCCTCAGAAGTTAATTAGTATGGACTGATTACTTGCTTCTGAAAGCCATCAACTGGCTGCCAGGGGTATGCTCTAATTATGACTCGACTATTTGCAATAAACCTGGAAGGGCTTGACTAACCTTTCCAACACCGCACTACCTGAAATGCACTCCGGGTGAAGGGGACGAGCCATATGTTACGGAAATGTTTAGACAGCCGAAGCAGGCCCACTTTGTTTGGAAGAACCTTTAATTACTGGGTTAACAAAGAAACACCATCGTATTTCATACGAGCCACGGTACAAAGTGGCTTCAAATAAGAAAATTAAAATCATGTTCTCAGTTAGATTAATATGTCAATTTAATAGTTTATGTGGTTGAATTATTCATTCGCTTTAAAAGGTCAGGGTGCCTGCCGCCAGTGCAGCCCTTTAAAAGAACAAGCCATAAAGCAGACACTACCGTACATACAGGGAATTGTAAAAACCAATGAACAGAGTAGGCACGAAATGACTGTTCCTCAGAATACAAGGATCGGTACAACCAGCACCAAGGAACTGAATAAAGTGAGAGCTTATCTATTTGTCTTGAAGTGAATTTTATGAAGAAGAAAAAAACACTGAATTCCACTCAAAAGGTTAAACAAGAGGACAGAAATTTTTTTGTCATATCACAAGAAAAACCTGCAAAGTGCTCGGGTGCTGGATACATCTGCCCGGGCGTCGGCGTTGTCTGCCAGGGAGGGTTTCAGATCTGAATTCTAACTGACATTCAAACCGGTGGCCGCTATCTTTCGCACATTGTTTACTTTCGCTTTGACGTCCATAACCTCCCCGCCCCTTTGTACTGATTGATGGGCCTCAAGGTTAACTCAGCTTTCCTCTGCGCGAGACACTCAGCCTTCAACGGGCTTTCAATCCCTGAGACAGAGCTCCTCCATTCAGCGAAAGCTAGCCCATCTTTCTCACGGCCCGTCGGCAAGGCCGTATCGATATCTCTGCAGCTGCACAACACGGCGTCCTTTTCCTTTTCAGTCTAATACTCTATAGCTCCAAGACTCAAAGACTTGTTACCAAAGTTTCTTTGTTTTCATTCCTGCCAATATCTTAATGTTTTTTCCCCCCCACCACAAACTATTAAAATTGATGTTTTTCCTACAGTGAGGCACATTTTCCTTCAAGCTTTTGTCTTTTGTTTTAACCTGAGGTAAATCTTTCAGTACAGGGCCAAAACATGGAGTCTGAGAGAGAGAGTGAAAACAGGAAGGTCAAGGTAGCCTGCGAAATAGGGCTACTGTACTAAAAATATCACATTACAGACCTGTGCCTCAGTCCATATCACAACCCCAGAGGAAGGCCGGGAATCCTGTTAAACTTTAGTGTGAATAACAACCCTGACCTGTGATCCAATAGCACAGGTCAGGCTTTTAATGCTGTATACGACAAACGCTGATCACAGTTTTATAACGACAGCTAACTGCAGTTACATAAGAAGCACCATATAGACCGTAATACAACCTATTCTACAGAAGCTTTGAAACCAAAGGCAGTGGAACAAACATTACGCACAGAAAGGGTATCATGGGGACCCCAGTAGGGATAACTGTTAATGATGGGCTGGACAAAGAGACCACCTCAGAACCTTCTGGAAACCAGCTCTTAAATATAATGACCGAGTTTTTAAGCATTCAAGTACTTACAGTAATCAAGAACTTTATTCCACAGGCACACATACACACACACACACCACACACACACACACACACACGCCCATACGCACACACTGAGTGCAGGCTGGGAGGTCTGCTCACCCACCTGATCCCAGGGAACAGTCAAACTCGACAGCCAGGGGCCCAGAGACAGCTTCCTGAGGGTCCTCACAGGAAGGTCTGTATGATTCACAGCTTCCTGGTCCACATAAAAGGTGGCTCCATTCCCGCTATGCCCACACCCCCTCCTCTTGCCCCTCCCCCTCCCCAAATAGGGCCCAGCCTCAGACAGACAGTTTCCCTGTGTATTTCGGTTCCCTGTGTATTTTGGTTTACATTGAGAGGAGCCAAGCAACACAATGTACTCAACGTCCAGAAGAACAGACAGGGTTCATAGCACAAAGGAAGCACACAAGTGTATCATGCTGTAGGCAAGCACAGACACACACGCACACACGCACGCACACGCAGACACACAAACAAACACACACACACACACACACACACACACATACACACATACACACAGCCCTTGTTTTAGGCAAAGAGATTTGTTTTGGCATGGGGGCCAAATGTCCAAACCCTGTCATGTCACAGATGTGCTCATAGCCTGGCCAATAATTCATCTGATGGAATGAGTCTAACTTTGAACTGAGCAATATAATGTTTGGGGAATGTTGAACACACACAAACACGCACAGCGACAGACAGACGCGCACACACACACACACACACACACACACAGGAACAAGCGCACACACAAATCCACGCTCACCATCCACATTTCACAAGGCCAATTTTCACCTGACCTGCACTGCTTACACAACAAAAAACAATCGCAAAAACTTTAAATGACAGCTGTGAGAAACAAATATACAAGATGCAAAGACTCCTAAAGAAAATATTTATTTTGAATAGAAATGTGGACCGGAGCCATTCCAAGTATGAAGGTCAGATATCTGCCTGAGTTTTCACAGAGGCCAAGTTTGTTTTATTCCTTGTAGAGATGCTGCTTGCCAAGGGCTGCTCAGTGGTGAAGTTTTTCAGCTATGCCTCGCTTTGCAAGCCGACAGGAAAAACATTCAACTGCACCAAGCCAACATTCACAGGCTTGGCGCACGGCGCAGGACTGCGGTGGTGTATCGCCCAGAGGAGCGTAATGGCAACACTGCCTCCACCACTGCCTCAAGCCCCCACGTGACATCTGCCCCCGCAGTACCCAGAGCAGCACACACCCAATTAAGCATGCCAAGATCACACGTTACGGAAATCGCCACCAGGGGGAGCGCTCCGATGTTAACCGAGGGAGCTCGCACTTTCTCACACACGTCACGTGACAAGGCTACTCCTCCCCCTTTTAGCTTTTTATGAACCGTTTAGTTAAAAGTTTGAGGTGAGGGAACTGACAGAACTGTTTGAAATTGTACGAGCTCAGTGTGACTGAACAGCTTTGCAGTTTAAGAGAGTGTGAGCCACAGTGGAGTTATACAGCGGAGACGGGGGGAGCGCTCTAGGGAGCAGAGGGGTGTTGGCCGAGGCTCCCCCGGCCCACAATGCCCTGTCCTCGTCAGTGAGACTAATGCCCGCCGCTCCAGGGCACCGCCAGTGGCACGCGGCGGAGCACAGCCAATTAGTCAGGTGAGGAGGAGTGCGCTGCCGCGGAGTAAGCGGAGGAGAGCGTTAACATATCGCATTATTAGCACATCCATCACCCCCGAATGTAGCACACATCTCAGGAGGCCCGGCGCGCAACGTACGGCTGGGCGATTACCAGCCCCCGCGCGCTGCCGTGGGCAACCCAGAGAGGCACTCGCTCAGAGCCTGTTTATACCGAGCGCCCAAAGAACCAGCCAAGGGCCTCTCTTATCCGGTCCAGTACAGTGAAGAGAGAGAGAGCGAGAGAGCGAGAAACACCAACAGAAAGCTTCCTCTACTATCGCAGATCATTGTTAGTGGTTGAGGTGAGAGAGAAAGAGAGAGAGAGACTAGAGCAAGAGAGAGAGAGAGCCCTGGCCTGAAAAGAGATAAACAGTTTCCTAGAGCGTCTTATCCAGGCTGATATAGCGGTGAGAAAGACAGAAGGGAGGAGAGAGAAACCTAACCATTTCCAGTGAGTGCTCCTCCCAAAGTACTTTCCTGCGAGTTACTCCCCTGTTACAACACCGGGACCAAACCACACCCGGCCAACTCAATCGCATTACCTCACCAGGGATAGGACCACACCCATCTCACCCGCCCCAGTTTCAGCTCCTCTTCCCCTTCAATCACGCAAGCAGTCACCGCTCCCTCGTATTTCAACGTCTCGCGCCAGACCCCGACGAAGCCGCCGGCACGCACGAGCTCGCCACTTACTCCCAATAAAACGGAGGAGCACAATAACAAGGTAGGAATATCGCCGGAGCCACACAGGCCGGTTAGCGCAGTAAATAACCGGCGCGGAGGCCCGCGTTATCTCCGGGCAACATGACAATCCTTTTAACACCTGACAGACCCCACTAACGGCGCTCTCCCTCCCAACGGCCGTGACAGGTAAAATACGGCGCCCGTCCTCTCCCAACTTTTCACAGGGTGTCACCCGCGCCGCCGGGTTGCCGCGTAGGCCACTAAATCAGTCCCCGCCGGGCCTCCGCTTATCGGTGGGCGGGAGACAGCTTGAGAATCTGTCACCATTTCCTTTTGCGGCGTGACTGAAACAAGGTGAAGAATTACAGCGGCGTTACTATATATGGCCTTGCGGATTAGCCGCGGAATAAAAGTGCTGATCACCAACAAAAAGGGGGGTAAACCGCTATTCATCACTCTGGCACCGGATCAAACTCAGACACGGCTCAAATGTGCTCCTTGAATTATTGTGGTGTTGGGTGCTCGTGGCACTTATATTGATAACGCTGCCTCCATAAATTGATTAGCAAGGGATAAGGCCCGGAAGTGCAGCAACATGATAAACAGATAAGAGCAACATTTATGTCAGGGAATTTCTTTCCACTTTTTTTTGTTGTTGTCCCTTTTCGAAAAAGGTAATTTTCCCCACACACACTTACAATATGTTTTTACTCTTGCAGAACGCCATTCCAAACATGATTAAATGTGCAATAGAAAACACAAAGAGGTACTAGCTGGAATGCTTGTCTTGTCCACAAACATTTATTTTGCTGGCAGTGCACTCTTTCAAGCGGGGAGGGGACCAGAAGAGTGTGTGTGTGTGTGTGTGTGTGTGTGTGTGTGTTTGTGTGCTACATCCCAGTGTACAGAGCAAGGTTTCCAATCTTCCCATGGTATGACAGCAATAGGTAAAAAATGTTTTGAATGTTATTTTTAATTTTTAAAGTGATTCCATATACTCGTGACGAGGTAAATTTGTCCAGGAAACCACAGAATTGTTCGCTAAATCAGGCAATTCAGAGAGCCTGTGAGTGGACACCAAAAACAGGGACTGTAAGCTAACGTACTGACAGGCCCTGGACTACCCCTGGGGGGGGGGGGGGTTCTGCCAAATTTACATGCCCTACAAGCCTTGGCCCCTCAGGGGCCAAATAACAATGAAAAAAGAAATGACTCATGGGACTGTATTGCTGTTGAAAACATCCTGACTGCCTGAAGGGCTTGGGTGAATTCTGTTTTCTGTGCATTTAAAATATAGCCTAGCAGAAAAACCACCCCTCCTGTCGTCTGTTCACTTCATTTTGACCCATAACCAACAGAACGAGGCTCCCACATGGTCTCCTATTTTGGTTTTGTCCACTGGGTTTTTTTTATTAAGCACATTTCCTAAGTAAGTTGTGTTTTTATTTTAGTAGGTCACAGAACTAGACAGTGACCCCCATTTCACCTTGTAAGGTCAAAAGGTCACATGCCTTTTTATTTCCTACCTCGATATGAAAGCCTTGCCTCGGCATTTCAGGTTTACGACCCCGCCTTGCAGAAAACGTCCTCGGACAGACCACAATCATGTCCTCGGAGAGACCACAATCATCTCCCACGACACTTTCCAAACACATACACTCCATTCATAACGAATACTGAACTCTAAGTTGCAAATCGAGATAATGTTCTCGGTAATGCGGCCAGACAAAGGCCGCAAAAGCTATTTTTTGCTCGATCCTGCAAAAATGTGATCTGTGTGGACCTGAGGTGACTGATCCAATTTTAATCTAAAGCTGTGCTCGGAGCCCGAGGGGAAATGTTTGTGGTGTTTTTCTCCCGTTCTTACTGGTCTAAGCCGCTTGGTCGAACAGACGTCTGCAGGACTCTTGTGACACCAGGGTCGTCACTACCGTCCGTATCCCTCTCTGTGACCCAAAGGCCAAATTGGACCCGCTGACAGATATTTGTAAGAGCGTTCAAACACACCGCCATGCGCCTGTTTGTTGTGGTTGTCTGTTTTTTTTTCTCCTCAGATTACACAAGAACAAAAACAACGATTTGTTCGCGAAGGCTATTACTGAAATAATGACTAGCCAGACCACTTAGTCCAGTGTTGTTAATTTGCTTTAATTAATTAATCACATATTTACTCTACGTCTTATTACCCCGTGTCGCGAATGTGAGGGAGCTCGTTGCATAAACCACACGCGCTCGACGGTCTGACCCACTGTGCAAGTCCCAACACGCTTCAGAAAGCCAGTGCCCCCTTAGTCAACTGGAAACCTTCCGTAACACACTTCACTGCCCCCCCGTCATCCCACAAACACATGATTTCCCCCTGCCCCGTGTCTGGAGGTCATTCACTTTCCTCTCGGCGCACTGCACGCTGGGGGCCCCCTTGGAAGTAAAACGCATAAAAAAATAACAATTATTTAAAAAAATAACAATTATTTAAAAAAATTAAAAAGGAAGATTCCTCAGAGACATTACTTCATTAGGTAGCACTTACCAATTAAAGAACTGTTTGCCAGCCCACTGCAAGAACTCCCCGTTTCAAAATAAAAATTAAAAAAAACGCACAAGTGACCCTGGTGAACTTCAGAGCAACGAGGGGGGGATGGTGGTTGCAGGCATACTGGTGTGAGGATGTCTTACAAGCCATTGCCAAGAGAGGGACGTAGGCGGTGGTGGATGCCTGCAAAAGAGAAGGAGCAGAACCCGCCGAAGGTTTTTTTGTGGCGGAGCCGGCAAGAGCGGGATGTTTTTTTAAAGACCCAACACGATACGGCATGAAACATCTTCCGAGCGGGTCTTCTTTTAGCCCGAATTAACTGGCAAAGTAACGGGAAAAAATACGACAGGAGGGTCAGGAACAGGGGGGGTTGGGAGGGAGGAGAGGGGGTTGGGAGCGGAAGGTGATGGGAAGGGATGGGGACCTGCAATCTCTGTGTAGAAAATTAACAATTCCGCACCGCACTTTGTCCGCCAGACATTAAATGCATGAAACACATGAATTACGGTGGCGGGCAAGCGGAATTAACTCTATATATCAAGTGGAGTCTAAATAGTTCTGGGTTTCTGGGTCTGCTGAGAGGGGGGGAGGGGCAGCGCTTGAGCGTGTAAGGCAAGAGGCCGCGGGAGGGGGGGGGGGAAAGTAACTCAACATTTCTATCTCCGCTCATTAAAGTTAACCACTTATCCCTCTCCGGGCACATAAAGCTGTCATCCCAGCGAGTGATTTATACCGCCCTTGCCGAGCTCCTGTCCTAACTATCGCATGCCTCCAATTAATTTTTTTTTTTGTTGCTCTCCATCCCTCCTCTGTAAATGTAATGAGATTGCAGCACTCAAAACTGCTGACTTTCAATTCTCAGATAATACAAATGCAGGGGGGGGAAAAAAATAAAATAGCCCAACAACAAAAACTCCATACTAATGATGCTATATTAAATAAAGCCTGTTGTGTCACTAATGTTATTAATATAATTAATCACAGCAGATTTCACATAATCTTGCATCACGGCATTTAGAAGACAGGGAATAGGCGTGCAAAAGATATCCACAACATATATTAATTAATGCCGTTAATAGGCTGAATCCTTGAACGCCATTTAAGCTAACTGCTGATGAAAGCTTACCTGAACTTTCCTGAGAGAACCGCCTTCAATATGACTGTATTAAAAAAAAAATAAAGTTATGTAGCAAAGAAAACTTTGCTTAGGAATTAAGCCTAGCAGGAAATGCTGCGGCGTATTTACTATCCAGCGACCGCAGCCGACGACTATAGATGGAGGAGGCCGATAGGAGGAGCCGGCACGGTAATTGCATTCCAGTTGAGAAAGAATGCCTTTAACCGCCAACAAAGGTCAAAGATATAGGTTAATTGAGTGGAGTTTTAATTAGTGTATGTTTATAACCTTCCGAGGGCAATCTGCATTGGAGGTGCAGCGGGGCTTTAAAAAAAAAGAAAAGAATTACACACCCCATAAATTGTGCTCTTGCTTATTATTTATCCCTCGGAAAACAGTGTTTGTTCTGTTATCAGAGAGAGGCCTCTCATGGCCAAGCAGGGGGCCCAGGTGTGGATTTGCTGGGGCGGTAAAAAAAAACGGACGCCCTGGTCTTGCTCAAACACAGCTGGCAGGTAGGAAGGTCTGTACGGCCTTTATAACCCTTATAAAGCATCCCAGACAATTTACTCCACGGCAGACTTCAACGAGCGGAGGGAAAAAAATACACCCAATTTAATCTGAGTAACAGCTCACTGTGATAGTGCGCGGTGCGACGGTGAAGCTTGTCGGGTACGGTTAACAGTGGCTCATTAAAAGGCTCCTACAGCGGAGCGGTTTAAACCAGGGCCACTCCAGCCTGTCTGTCTGTCTCACAGGAGAACAGGAAGCGTTTCCCATGCGTGCGGAAGAAATGATAAAATATCCATATCAATCTGCAGCGCCCCCTTAAAAAAAAAAAGGCCAGTTTTATTGAATAGCGGTTAGCACAGCTGCTGGACAAAATGGCCACAACGGTTTTCGGTCGCCGATGAACGAAAGAAAAAAAAGAAGCGATTTCGCCTCTCTTCTTCCAAGAAATCTGAAGTTACATTACATTAAAACTTCTGTAATTCCTTCAGGCATTAGGGTAAGGAAAAGAGAGAGTCAAGAAGGTGTGATATGGACAAGGACACAGCGCTGTTACGCTATGTTTTTACATTTACCCATCTGTCCCGTAGTCTCCCACGCTGTACTGCATTGTGGCTCAAGCCATTTCTTAAATCTTATAAGACATAGAAGCACACAATTCATCCCAGTACAGGAAACCCACACATTTTTTTCCCCAACTGCTGCCTCTCTGCAGATGTTCCCTACAACCCTTGATGACTGATTGATGCGTCTCATATAGATTTTGCCTCAGAAAGCGCGACGCAACAAAAAGCTTTGTTGGCCTCTTCTGCCAGTTTATTAGGGCGTCGTGTGTGGATTTTGGGTCTACAGGGTAAAGGGGTAGGGGGGCGGAGTGGGGGGTGGGTGCAGCTGAGGGGTGGGTGCAGCTGAAGTGATGCATGTCAAATTAGGAGCGAAAATAAAACCATTGCTACTGGGACTCATTAGAGCTGAGGAACAGAGACTCTGGGAATATTTGCTTTATATTTCTGTTTTCATTTCACATGGAAAAAAAATACATTACTACCGCATGACCTCACCCATTTGGAGTTCCTGTCTGAACCACAAGTTACTTTTATTATTCAAAAGCTTTACAGAGAAACTAAGTCTTCAAAAACAAAAAACCCACCCGCCCACCTATACACACACACACACACACACACACACACACCGTGTTAATGAGACTGCAAGAATACGTATGCAAATGCAGTGTCCAACTTCAAGCTTCTGAAAATAACTATTGTTTGAAGCAAGAATGTACATAGAGTGCAGCAGTGTAGCGGACCGAAAATAGACAAATATCTGTCCGGCGATAAGGGTAAACTTTTTTTGTGAGAGGAACAGCTGTTCTCTCTGGGACAGCTCACCCTTCTCTGCCCAATGACACGCGATCATTTTGTTGCCGCTTCCCAGCTATACAAAGGAGAATGCTGAGGCAGATGTTAGATTTACGGCCAGCAATTCCGCCCAGTGCGCTGAAAGATTCCTCCTTCAAGAGAAGACATCTGCCGTTTTATTGATCTCTGGGGTCAACGCGACTGATCCCGCCTAAGGCGTCAGCCGTGCCACTCTACGGATGGCTTTACTTCAGGGGCTCCGTGTCCCCCTGCACCCTTTCAGAATGTCCCCGCTTTTTCATTCCCGCGTACCTGCGCGCTTCCCTCCGCGGCGCGTCCCGCCTCGCGCCCCCCTACCTTCCGCTCCTCTCTTCAG
Source organism: Ilyophis sp. 1 JC-2022 (assembly GCA_022702515.1). Lineage (NCBI taxonomy): Eukaryota > Metazoa > Chordata > Actinopteri > Anguilliformes > Synaphobranchidae > Ilyophis > Ilyophis sp. 1 JC-2022. Next base: position 96,210,552 of record CM040405.1, read on the forward strand.
ATCATTTCAAAGGAGCGGCAGATCAAAGCTCGGTGCCCCCTTTGAAAATGGACAGGCAATGGATGTTTAACTAATCATTTATTTAAAAACCCGTCGCTCGCCAACAAACCTCGTCTTCTGTGCGTTTGTCTCCGATCTTACGCGGCTCCGAAATGAGCTCGCGGTCAGACGGGCGGGAAGGGGCCGGAGAGCGTGGCGCAGGAGCGACATTTTTTTCTCTGATGTATTAACCTTTCACCGGCTGCGATACAGGCAGTGCCAGTTATCCACAGCACAGCCAGTTTTTTAATACGCCTGCATTTGAATATTAAAATAATCTATCACTCAAAAATAATTGCCTTCAAAGCCGTTGGAGATTCTCAAGACTGTACATAGTTATCCAAAACTATCATAAAAAAATAGGACTTCAAACAGTCAAATCGTGTTTAAATATTATTTTAAAAGGCCTGGCTAACCCAAATAATGAATGAAACAAATAACCTGCTTTCCCTATGAGCACAGACACATAGGCCTAGTTCATTTCTCATTTTAGTCTTCTGCCACCACATATTGTTCATAAATGCCATTCAGCTGATCGCATTTGTGTAAATAATAGGCCTAGATTTTAGACTCAAGGCCCTCAGTGTAGAAAATAATAGACTATGAAGTGGTTCAAATTCAGTCAATTGAGTTTATTTATCAAAGAAAATGCTACAGGCAAAAATGCAATTCTTAGAACTGTATCCTTGTCCTTGCGCCAATGAATCACACATTCGGCCAAACCATCCAATCCCGGTCGTTTCTGAATTCAGACTGAAAATTTTTTTTTTTTAAATTTTTTAAATTACAAATAGAATAAAAAATTTACTTTTCATATTACTTTGCAATTTAGGCGTACTAGCTACGTACAAGCAGCCTTGGTCTTCAAGTATTTTCTTTGTGCAATGTGAAATATCCAAAAACTGCTCAAAATTCTCAAAGGAACGCAAGGATACAAAAAGTTGGCTCTGCAGAACCCCATTCAGGTGAGCAAAATGAAACTTAAACAGGTCGTTCTCAAGCGGCGCAGAAACATGAACGCACCTGGCGCCTGCTTATACAAAAAGTGCAGATGGGATTGCCAGGTGTCCAAAGTCAACAGCAGGACAACAGTTCAAGAAATAGATAACGATAAAAGAATGATTCAGAGAACCACCTGGCATGCTGGTTTAAAAGGCGCCGTCGCGCCTCCTGTCCAAAAAAATTAAAATGAGCCGAGCTAAACGGAACCACCGCAATTCACCGGGACAATGTCTTATCACAGCCAAGCCACTTATGTAGAAAGGCGGCAGAAGAGGAGGTGCACTCAGCATGTTCACCCGAATGTCCTTGATTGACAACCGTCACCTAGCGACGCTACAAATACAATCCCTCGGTAATGATAACTTACGCGACAAAGAAGAAGAAACACCCCTCGCATCTTTACGCCCCAGAAGAAAAATGAAAAATAGCGCCAGTGTTGCTGGAATCATCACAAGTAGGATCTGCGCCAGAGTTCTTGGCAACTGTCACTCGGTTTTGCGAATTTAAAGGCGCGCAGCGCGTGAAGCTCGATGCCACCAAACGAGCTCGTCGACATGGCATCGCGTCGCATGTGCTTAAATGTTAAATGCTTACTTTTCATCACGCGTGCTTAAAAGGTCATTCAAACTCGGCAAGGGGAAGAAAAAAAAAATGCAAATGGCTGTCGAACGCAATGCTAATGTCAGGGGCAGGACGTTAATAGGAAATACGAGTACAATATCAACATGGCCCAGACCACCCACACTATTTTTTTCTCTCCAATATGTCAAAACGCGATTAGAGATACGCAGTGCCATACGCCTTCTTTGTTTTTCTTTCCGTAGCGGAATTATCATGAAAATCCCACGTACGCGCCCTTCAGACGCTTGCCGACATGCCCTAGTCCAAGGCTGAGGTCTGTGGCGATGAAGTTCAGCGGAACACTCTTTGACCTACATTAGCACCTGAACTTCAGGATCTGAGCGATTTTCGCACTTCCTGTCCGTCAAGCGATTCCATCTGCCAGGTTTTTGCGTGGGCCGTGAGAACCTCGGAAACAAGGGACCGGCCCGGTGAGGTGGAGGCCTTCATTGTCAGCAGGCCAGGCTGTGGGGGTGGTGGGTGGGGGGGCGCCTACAGGGGAGAGGGCCCCTTGAGGGAGGGGGAGGGGTTGTGTAAATGAGGGCTTTTCTCTCCACCCCTTCAAGAACCCCCGTGCCACAGAAGTGAATACACAACCGACTCAAAGTCAGTATAATGGAAGAAAAGTGGGCCGCGGCAGTATTAGCCGTCACGCTACAGACTGACTCCGGATCAGCCGCTAATGTGCATAAAACGTACAGACAGATCGGCCGTTTCTTCCGCTCCAGGTATTTTACATTTTCATTAAATGTATATTAATGTTCATTTTGCGCCGTCACAATCAGACAGAGTACAGCTTACCAAAGTGAACGTGAATATCTTTGCCATTTTTTTAAACGATTTGCAAGTTTTAGAATTAAAAAAGAATCACTTTGTGACCAAGTTGTAATGTTCAAATCATGTTCTTGAAATATGGTGACATAATACATCTACATAAATATGTGTGCATATATCCATATGTAGGTATATGTACTGTAATTATAGTTAGTTGTATACAAGTGTACATACAGTACATTATTCAAATATTGATAAAGGTGAAGAAAGAAGGCTACATAAAAAAATAAACACGACAGGCAATGAGCTATATATTATGTTAAAAAATGGAAAATTAGGCCTGTATTCTTTTACAGCGATATAATTACTCAGAAAATTGAATTTTACTGGATGGCCACCAATATGCTCCCCAAACTCACAAAACTCAATAGAAGATGACTCAGCAGTGTTATCCTATGCGAAGGGAGGGTGCACACAGTACTGAAAACAGGGTTGTGAATTAAATACTCACACACACACACACTCTCACACTCTCACACTCTCACACACACACTCTCACACTCTCACACTCTCACACTCTCACACACACACTCTCACACTCTCACACACTCTCACACACTCTCACACACTCTCACACACTCACACTCTCACACTCTCACACTCTCACACTCTCACACACTCACACACTCACACACTCTCACACTCTCACACTCTCACACTCACACACTCACACACTCTCACACTCTCACACTCTCACACTCTCACACTCTCACACTCTCACACTCTCACACTCACACTCTCACACTCTCACACTCTCACACACTCACACTCTCACACACTCACACTCTCACACTCTCACACACTCACACACTCACACACTCACACACACTCACACACTCACACACTCACACACTCTCACACTCTCACACACTCACACACTCACACACTCACACACACACACACTCACACACTCACACACACTCTCCTCCAGGCAGTCGATGGGTTAGCTCAGTGGCGGTATACAGCGGCCTCTCTCTGGCACTCTCTGAGGGCGCGTATTTTGGCACAGCTGCGCTAATCGCGATGGCACACTCCGGTTGACAGGTGAGCGAATTCCACGTAAACTCAGCGTGGACTGAGATCAGAGCACTTCGCTGGGCGCTGCCCATTCCACAAACGTTCCACATCCTTGCCGAAGCAGTTACACCGTCAGTCCACAAAAGGAACTGCAGTGGTTTCGAAGACTGTCGGCCGGACTGACCAGTCCACGGTGAGAGAAGGGGACATTTTGTCGGCACAGATATCGGCTACAGAGCCCCCGTTCGCATACGCCGCCACCCGTCCCCCGCCGCCCACCCCCAACCCCCGCTCCCCAATTCCTTATTTCGTTCTCCTCGTTGCAGGGGGACCAACTCAGTGACATTTATCCATATTTCATGAAGTGATTTCTGTAAGCACACCGACCAAACAAATCAATTTCCCAGCAGTAGATTGCTTAAGAGAAACAATAATGACCTGTGGGATCGGGCTGAGAAGCTGTGAGAATTAATTGCAGTTGGAGTACCTGCCTCTGGGTCAGACTGCGCCAGCAGCAACTGTGAACAACATATTCAGTCTTTACAAGCAGGACTCTACCTATTTAAAATGTGTGGTAAGGATAATTCTGTGCAGGGGGAAAAAAAAAGGTTATAAAAATACCGAATAAACACAAACATTCAAGGTAACGGCATTTTATGCACGGCTACGCTGCCGAGTCCTGATACGGAGCGAATGTGGAAGTCATTCTGCGGGCCGGGATCCAATCACGGTCTCTGAAAGGAGAAATCCGAAAAACAAGGCCTCTGAAAAGGTCACAGCAGAGGTACGCTCCAGCCCAAAACTGCGATATGGCCTAATCTGCACCTCACAGGTTCCCCTAATAAAACCCGACGGGGTTTAAAAACGAGGAGGGACGCATCGAGAGAGCTGGGTCGTGTATACCTAGGAGCGACACGCTCGGCCCAAATCTCTCCCGGTTTCAAAGATTCCAACGTCAACACACAATATAAAACAGGAACAGTCACTCATTGTTGCCAAAAAAAACCCTCAGAGGTCAACAGTGTTGCGCGTGATAAAGGACTATAGTGAAAGTGTGCCAAATATTCCACATTCCGTTCCAATCCGTAAAAATTGACCAACGTTGTTAGTCAAGACTGGAGCCATTCCTTTTGACAGGGGGCATCTCCATGACGATGAGAAATAAATAAAAAAACAGTTCAGAGACAAGCGTTTTTTGCTTTACCGATCCGTACAATTTAATAGCAAACGGATAAATATTATTTGGCTAGGTCTGTGCAGCACTTCCAAGCTCTTCTGCATTCCAAGCGGACTTCACAGTCAATCCGGCTCCCCTGCAACGCGTTTCCCTACTGCTGAGAGCCTGAAGTCTCTGAAGTTCAGGGCTGGAAATCGATTATTTTGGCCAGCGGTGGTTAAAAGTCACATGCGTGTGAGGTCTGCATTGTGGCTTGTGAGTGGGCACTGAAATGAGGCACTGTGAGTATTCTGGTCAGGCATCGCTTTACATACAATACTATGGCAATCAGTAGAGTTCCCCTTTGACATCAAAACCAAATGAGTTTCCATCAAACGATGTGCAGCTGGGGTTTCTGGGTGGGCAATCGGCGTAAGGAGTACTGAGTGGGAACAGAAAATGCCGGGTGGGTTTCCAGTGCGATTAATCTGGATTGTACGCAGGTATGAAAAACAGGAACTGGACACAGGGAACATGGTAGTTGTCTGGTCAGGGAATATACAGACTGTAGTGACATGATACTGCCAGTAGAGGGCTGAATGTTGGTGATGAACAGTTAGGGAACAGTTACTTCCCTAAGCTGAGCTATGGGAGACTAAAGAGAATGGCCAGTGGTGTCAGACAGCTAAATGACTACAGTGACTATTATATTTGAAGTGTGTTGGTACAAGGAGGTTCAAAGGTATAGTGAGAAGCAAGTATGTACAATGAGTGGTAAGTAGTGAAATACAGCGAGTAAGTACAGGGAGTCCAGAGAGTAGTTTAATGGATGGTCAGTGGGTATGGTTGTTGACTGGCCAGTGAATAGGTATAGTGAGTAGTGATATGGTTAGTGAGTGGTAACAGTAAGTAGTGGAATGGATGGTACAGTGAATACTGGTTAGTAAGTACAGAAAAGCGGTAGGATACCTAGCGCGGTGAGCATTGGCGGGTGACCGCGATAAACCCGCGGATGCCCTGAGCTTCCTCGACACAAGGTCCCTCCCATCCCAAAGCATCAGCTCCTGGGCTGTGCAGCGCCACCCAATCCTGGCTCTAATGGAGCTGACTGATCACATTTCACAACTGGGCAGGCCAGCCAAAAACCAGAGGCCCCTCTAAAACCTTCAGCTCACTGTGATGCCTGCCAGAGCCCTAGAAGCAGAAACACACACACACACACACACACAGACACACACACACACACACACACACACAAACATGCACAGACACACACATGCAATAATGCACACACTCACACTCGCACGCTCACACGCACGCTCACACGCACACACGCGCACACACACACTAAATAACTCCAGACACTACCATGCAAAAACATGTGTAAACCGTTATCTCTGCAATATTTATCCAGGTAATACGATATGTTCTGCCACACTTTATATGGAAAGCTGTCCCATTGGTTTTATTGTATTTGTCATTTACACAGAACAACTCGACTGTTTTGGACATAATACAAAATCAGGGCACTGAAAGCATTAAGCTAGCATTTTTCTGTTCACATAACGAATGAATATTGTAAACCATATAGTATCTCAGCACGTTTTCTATCTCAGGCCAAGTTGTAAATGCAGCCTAAATGGTATTCCTGCATCGCTGAACCATCACACTCAAATTGAAAAAAGGGCCACACACCACACATTATGGACAGAACAAAAGACATTAAATAATACATAACTTCAGCAAAATCTCATATCCGAGTGGAAAAAATACAGGTTTTCTACAATAGTATTGTCGATGCTTAGTCTACGTAATAAATGTTTGATGAACAAAATGGTTGATGAACAAAATGTATCAAAGTATTTAGAAAAATGGCACAAATGAATGCCTTTGAATAGTGCTCAAGCAGTCATCGTTTTGAACATAGGCCTATTCATAGCGGCCATCACAGACATTATGGTTGTGCCAATAAAACGAAAATAAAAACAAAGCCATCAGTAAATGATCCATAAGAGGACACCACTGGAAGCAGCGTGATAAAGCTGACTATCTCTGACGGTCCAAACACAGCCAAGTCACAGTCACAGTCATCAGGTACAGTCACAGCCCACAACAGTTTCAGTCCCTTTTTGGAACAAGACGGGATTCATTCTGCTTACATAACAGCCTCCCTCAATATTTCATGCAGTTGCTGCAAGTTCAGAAACAAAACTAAAAATAAAAGAGGGCCCGTGGTGTGAAGAAACACCTCGGCCTCCTTTAGCATCACAACCGTTCAGCCAAACTCTGACCTGTTCTGATCTGGGGAAAAAAACTATAAGAAATGGATTCACAGCTTTACTTGTGCCTCAGGGTGTGAACTGCAAAAATAGGTTTTTGAAATTCCTAAAAGCAAAAACTTTTAAATTTTATATATATATATATATATATACAGTCAAGCCGGAAAGTCTGAATACCCCTTTCACCTTCTCCACGTTTTATTACATTACAGACATATTCTACAATAGATTTAATTAATTTTTTGTTGCCAGATATGGAGTAGATGTGGATGGATCCCTGCAAGAGTTATTTATCCTGACTCATTTTTCTATAGAACTCTATGGGGAAAAAAGTCAGGAGAAACAACCCTTAAAGGGATCCATCCACATCTACTCCATATCTGGCCGCAGAGTGATGGTTTGGGGCTCGTTTGATACCTTAGACCCTTGATGACGTACAGCCATTTCGCCAGTCATGTGTTCTATACTGTACCAGTGTAATTTACAGCTGAATCTAGTCTCACCCCCCAATTCTCATAGAGATCAGTTCAAATGCAGAGAGCTTATAGTATCGCATGTAACAGTACCTGAAAATAAGATATCGAGAGTCTTTTGATGTTGATGGGTCACAGACTTCGGGAAGTAACAGCATGCAAAAAAATATGCGACCAAATATTAAATATGATACTTTAAAAATATGTTAAAGCAAAGGATATGAATACTAATGTAAATGAGAGATTTCAGTTTTAGATTTTTTAATACATTTGCTAAAATTTCTAAAAACATGTTTTCACTTTGTCATTATGGGCTATTTTGTGAAGAATTTTGAGACAAAAAATGAACTCAATCTATTGTAGAATATGTCTGTAATGTAATAAAACGTGGAGAAGGTGAAAGGGGTATTCAGACTTTCCGGCTTGACTGTATATCTGGCAGATAAATAGTGCAATCCCTTCGGTTGCAAAGGAATCACCTCAGTTCTAGGTGCTCCCAGGAGAGAAGCGTTATTGCAGGTAGAAATGAATGCATGCTTATTGCGGAAGAATAAGATTGTTTTCAGAACGGTTAACAGGCATTCCGGAGGCGTTTTTGTACGGCCCAGACATCCAGTGGCGCATTGTGCAGCTATGATGCAGTCACGCATTCTGCTCACTCAACATTTATACCTGAGGCAATCACTCCAAACTGACAGCTGGGGGGGGTTGGGACAGTGTCTGTCTACATTCATCTAACGCAGTGGGGGGAGCTGATGCAGGGCACTACAGCGGTCAGCCAGGACGGGCGTGGGAGGAGCGTGGGCGGGGCCGACGTACTGTGGGTTTCATCTATTGCACACTGGAAACACACTGTAGGGTTCAACATCAATTAGCCGAATGCGCTTTCTAAAAAGCAACAACAACCGCAATAACTGCCACACATAATGCAGCTCAGAAAAATGACGGTCAGTAGAAGCGGTGTGAGCGAGTTGCTCCTACGCACAGCTGAAGCGTGCCACCATAAACTTTGGGGGACAGGAAAATAACCCCTCCCCCCAGTGGTGTTGTTTAGCCGCAACATTACACAAAGTGGACTCTGGTACCCTCTTCGGCTGAAAAGCCCATTGCTAATTCAGCACGTACTGATGCCTTCTGACTCTAAAGCACCTTATAGCAGCCATTACAGAGAGGAGACGATCTTTTCTGCTGTGCCGAGCCTGGCAACCCTTACCGTGCACGTCCAAGAACTCACCGATGCACTGACTCAGCACTGTAGACGGAGTCATCCGCAGAGCGGAGTGCAGTGAAAATGGCTTGCAGTGCAACGTGGGAAAGTGTCGGCCCAACCCCCCCCCCCAGTCTCCACCAATCAGAGCTCCTTTCACATCATCAATGACACTGACCAGGGGCATGAATACATGGTGGGACAGAAACACGGCTACTGTTTTACATGAACCAAATATCTGAAATACCTAATTTTATTATAATTATTGATATTATTGTTGTTAAGTATAGCATATTACTGAATATACCAATATTTTATATTAATATTTGACACTTTTATGATTTTCCACAGTAAATAATATCCACATGCATACAAGGATATAATGGCTGTCTTACAAATAAATAAAAAATGTACAGTGGCTGGAGACATGTAGTGACTAACAAAACCTCGACACCTACACGTGTCCTTCACGGACACATCTACCCAGTAAACTGCACTAAGAAAGTCAGATATTCAATTGAGGAGGAGGACGTCCATTGCATCATGCAGTCGAGAGAAAGATGTATTTAAGTTACATTCCAGTACCAGTGATAAGGTCAATGTGACTGGAAAAAGTGTTTACAATTCAGACTCAAGCAAAGCTGGGGTTGAAATAACATACACACGCACCGTTCAGAAAAGCCAGTGAACCGGAGTCATTCATTCACATCGCTCTCGTTTCGTAGATGTAGCCTCACGAAAGCATCCTATGAGGGCCTCCTTTCAACCCAGTCAATATCAGAGGACACTTCTACACGACTCCTGAGGACGGTCACATGACATGAGCCTGCAGGTTGCAGAAGACCACTCAACTCTGTACAGTGTTGCCAAAATTCACAACAGAATAAACCTGAGCGTCTTGCCTGAGTGGTTTGATCCCACTTCCATTTTGTGAATGGTTCCAGGGCATGAAATTAACTTTTTCAACCCATTGGCCAGAGTGGCTTGTGGATTGTAAAAATCACCAGCCATTTTCGACGTTTTACCACCCGCATTACCTTTTACAATATAACACAACCTGGTTGGTTACCTGACAAATTGGCTGCTAGGGTAGAAAATCTTACCAGCCAGGCAGCCACAATCAAAATTTGAACAGCATTTGGCAGGGTGGGGGTCTTCATTTCATACCTTGATTGGTTCTATTCAAAGAAGCGCAACAATGCCAAAATACTTCCAGTAAAAACAGTTCAACATTACCCAGAATGGGATTACCCCTCCAAGCAATTGTTCAGTAAAATTATATGAGTAGGGGAAAATATTTGATATCACGCAGAGTAACAAGGCCATGAAAAGACAATACAAATATGTCCAGTGAAATCCTGTTTTGGATGATTATAACTCCCAATTTAAAAACAGGAGCAGCCCAAGGTTAACATGCGTTTGCGAAACACAGCTCTAGTGCTTCCCGAAGGAACAAAAATGAATTTTCAGCTCGGGACGAGGGGCGCACAATTTAAACAGAGTAACGTAAATACTCAAAACTTGCTAGTCATGTAAAACCACACTTTGCTTAATATCTGTCAAGCACTACATTGAATCACCGCACAACACGAGCTCATTATCACCACATTCATATTTTAGTGTAATGGATTATGTAATTGCGCCATTAATCAGACGAACTGCTTGGGAATACTCTGCCATATTTGTTTAATTACGGAAAATGCCGCTGCTGAAATAAATGTGATGTTTACCAAAACAGACTTTATTCAATGAGCTCTGCGAGAGCGTGTGTAAGTCACCATTCATAATTTGACGTGCGACAGCCGCACGCACGCACACAGACTTCTTCTCAAGCTGAAGGCCCTCATCTCCAAATGAACCATGTTCAGGAATAGAGCACATGTGTCTGCTAATATGCCAAGGGCAAAATCTCTCCCGGCAAACTGGTTTATCAAACCAGGGGTTTCACTCACGTCCCAGTGAGTGAGTGATATTCCTCCCCTTGAATAATTCACCGATATCAGCGTTTGGAACTAGCACTGTGGGGACGCATCAGTCACAAATCGGATCGTATCGGCAACGGGTTATGAGGCACCGTTAGCCAACGCCATTTCTTTATTTCTGATATTTGGCTCTTTTTTTTTTTTTTTTTTTTAAGAACCAGCAAGAACATGATGGATTATGATGCCGTGCTATTTTGTTTCGACGGTGTTACAGAAAATTGCTACACGGCTTGCCGCTGTTCCATCTAGTCTTCCTGCATGTACCTAATCGGTTATTCGCTGTGAATTAGAGAATTTGCTTGACGAACAAATGCACCTAATTGTAAAGCAAACTTGGAACACTGGTGTTTAACAACTGCGTGATGTGAACAGTAAAACTATAGATAGAGCTGGTTAACTCAGTTTGCATATCAGGGTTATGTCAGTGGCAGACTGTAACATCCGTGAATCTTGCTCGGACAAAAGAGCTCAAGAAAATTTAACACAACAGATCTGATCAATCTGAAGGCTCATCGGTCCACCGAGCATCTTGCTTCTTTTAAAAGGACTGCAGAATAAAAAGCTCAGTTACTCACAGAAAAAGCTAAATTGAACACTTCCTGTGAAACGGTCATGGCAGTATTCTCAGAAAGGGGAAACTTATTACATTTCATCGGCGAGTTCGAACTTAGGAGCTCGGACACGTCTCCTACATTCGCGTCAGTTTAACCGCACAGTGGATTGACAGGCCCTATATTTCAACACATAAAAAGGCAGGTTTGCATGTCCCTTAGTTCATGGGGCCCCATACAGTACTGTGATTGGGCCACATGTGAGTGAGGCCATTTTGAGTCACATTTCAAATAACTGAACTGTCAATCTCTTACCGTCCGAATGTCAGACTCATGTTTGAGACGTAGAAAACAGAGATCGACATAAGCAATGGCCCGATGGCCCAGGGCCAGTAAAAAAGTATTTCGGGCAAGTTGATTGGCCAGTCGCTGGTCCGTTCGGGACAGTGACGTTTCCGCCAATCACAGTCACGAGTCAGTTCACGTAATGATGCTAAGTTAACTGGCTGAAGCTAGCCCGCGATTGCAGTCAGTATTTTCACCTAGCTACTGAAGGTTTCACCTCAGCAAATAGCTACTTTGAAAATAATGTCAAAGGAAGCGTATGAGGCTACTAAAATAAGAGGGGGTTCTGTGCTGGCAAAGCGGGTGGCGGACAACCCGTCAGATGGGCCACTTCATGTCTGGACACAACGGGCAAACGACGACACAATCCAGCGGGTGGAGAAGTTAATAAACACAGCTTTCCACATCGTAAAAAGTGAGCTCCCCGTCACCTCTTATGAGAGAACGGTCGCCCTTCTAAAGAAGAACGGAGAAGACGTTGGCTCTCAGTACACCACTGATGTCGCATGTCGAAGGTAAGTTACTCAGCTAGCTAATATGTTACTATAACTTGTCAGTCAGCTAACAACTAGGGATGTGCGCGTTTAGTCGACTAGACCAGGGGTTCTCAAACTTTTTGTTTATGCGGACCACTTTTTATTATCAAGGATTTTCGCGGACCTCGATTGTAATTGTTGACGGGGGGGGGTTTTAATTTTTATAAAAACTTTATTTAACGTATGTACCACGGGTGTGCGTCCGCGTACGATTTGGTTATTGAAGAATGTGATTAACGGTTTCAAATGGCTCTTATAATATACGCAATATTTTTTCCGACAATGTTTAACCTTATAGATTAAATTGTGCTCAATTTTTCTGAGTGTTTTCTTACTTTTAGACTAGTCGACTAGTCTAAGTTTAAACTTCCGTTTAAACGTCAGGGAAATTAGTCGTTAGGAACATCCCTACTAACAACCAAGCCACATTATGTAGCCAAGCTATGCTAAGCTAACATTACATGTAGCTAACCGTCTGCCTAAGCGCAGGTACACTAACGTAGCTAGCTAACGTTAGCCAACTCATTTCCGAGACCGTTTAAACTTTAGTGTCCGTTGCGTTTAAAATGGTAATGAACACTGAGGTATGAGTGAATAAGTTAAACACATTAAATAGACCCAATATTGTAGTTGTCCTAACTTGTCCTTTGTTTGTTTTCAGGTTTGTAGATGTTATATTTTGTGAGCTGTGGGAGAGCTGTGCAGCAGAAATCAAAGCAGCACATTTTTTAAGTGTTCTGTCAAACTCTTCTACTGACGTGAGTGGCAGAGACCTGGAAGGGGTTTTTGTGAGGATCTTGAGCCGTGGACAGCCCAAGACCATGTGTATTGGTGTAGAGGAGCTCCAGCACGCCACAGCGCCTGGGCATTATGCTGCGATGAGCACTGGTAATTGGCTATTGAATCTGTCGTTTGTGTTGCTGTGTTTTCACTTGTTGAGTACAACAATAAACAAATGTGTCTATCTGTCTACAGCACTGGATAAGGCAGACCTGTTCCAATGGAAGGAGAAGGTAGTGGACCCATGCCAGTAGTGAAGAGGTGGCTCAAGGAGGCAGACAGAAAGAGCTTGCAGTGAAAGATCCACAGTTCAGTCCACAGTATTAATATAAGATAGAATTTATTGTCCCAAAGGAAATTTGTCTTGGAAACATACAGTAGCCATCACCCATACACATACACACACAAAACATATGCAAAAATGTATATTCAAATCTTTAAAATGTTCTAAGAAGAAAATGAATCAGTTCTTTGTTGTTTAGACGAATCATTACAATGTATATACGATTAATAAATAAACAGTTTCATGGAAAAGTGTTTTTTCTCTCTCTTTTTTTCGGGGCCAGTAAAAATATACAAGGGGCCAGTAAAACTCTGATCTACTGGCCCGGGGGGCCAGTGGGGGAAAAATGTTATGTTGGACACTGGTAGAAAAGCAACGTCTTCGGAACTGTTGAACACGCAAGTTTTTCTTGAGATAAATCTTTTTTTTTCTTTTCTTTTTTGTTAAATTACAAAAATAATTTCAGAACATGACAAAACAAGATTCTATGATTATGCACCCTTTATAGTATAGTTAGAAATTTTCTTATTACATTGAGTTAGTGTCATTTTGTTAAATATCTGGTGAGAAATTTTTCCTGCTCTGCCCACTGATCTGAACAGATTTATAAAATAACAAGGCTGCTGTTGACACAGATTACACACGGGTTTCGGTTTGATATCTTATTATAAACCGTTCATTAGAACAGTTTATTAAAGATTGTATACGTCTAAATTAAAGATTTTATACTCCATAATATCGTTCTTGCATTGAATTGATTCTGTTTGATATTCTCACTTGAATGGTTGCGTAATTGTGAAAATCATGAGGCGGAGCAATCAGGCAAACCGTTTGCCCACCGTTACATATGAAACAGGCTTCCTGAAGTACCGGCATCAACAAAACCCAATCAACAGACGTGGCTGGGAAAAATAAGCACTGGTATCTGAATTAAACAAAGCAGGTTCAATGCTCAGTCGAAAAATATTTTTAAATGTGTTGTATACACAGCAGGGTTAAGGCCTTTCCGCCTTGTTGGACTTCTTCATTATGCAACAGCAAAGAGACAAAGATACATCCAGCTACGTAAAGAATCATGAATAAAATAAGAAATAAGAGTAGGAAAATAAAATAAGTTTAATAATAACCAATCACCACAACACCTTAGTCCAGCAATGTCAACGGTTGCGTAGTCCGCCGGCTGATAAATGGTCTCTGGCCCTTCCATTCCCCTTCTAAGAGCGCATACAAGTCAAGGAGTATGTACTCAAGCTCTAACTATGGAAAATAGAGATCTGCCTTGTGGTTTTTTATTAATTGTTTTGCTTTACATTTTCACAGCAGTCATTCCTGGAGAAAATTCCCACCTGTTTCTCCAAGGGAGACAACACACCTCATTATGACTTATCATAAGAATGAAAAATCATAAGAGGGGGGGGGGCTGACTGGTCGACAAGTAAATCGCCCAAGATGGTCTTCGAAGCCATTGTGCTCATCCGTTCTTTAGACTTTACATGCACAAATAACCCCGCCACTACAACACACATGCACACACTCCCGCCCACGCGCTGGATTCCATTTTAAGCATTAGCTCTTTGAAAAGAGAGAGGTGGGTCTAGGCTACACACAGAGAGTCAGTGACGGCCTATACCTCCTGAATATTGATGGCATTCCTTCTGAGGGTGGAACAAACAAAAAAAAGAACCAGTGACTTTAAGACATCAAAGCTCTCCAAACCCCAGGGAGATGCCAGACGGACAAAGCAGGGCAGTTTGCTTCCTCCGTCTTGGTCTCTCACAGTTTACTCAAGTACAGTCTGAATAGGAGACCAGCAACAATTCAAAAATCTCTTCAAAAAGGAAATATTGGCTTTTTATTACGTGGCAACAGTTTCTCTTTCCCAACCCCTCTCATTTTCTTGAGTCATAATCTGACGTGCAGCTCTCACAAGCCAACACCTCGCAAAGCGTTTCTAATGTTAGGAATCCGTCTCACTAGTTTCCTCCACGCAGGTCTACTTGAACTTCTTGAAAATACAGAATACGTACATCATGCATAATGCCTTCCTTGTTCCGAGTTAAACGTCGATATGACATTTCACTCCTGACTTCAAGCGCTGAGAATTTGTTCAACTTTTGTTTTGGAGGGGTTGGGTTTTAAGGGGTGCCAAACCACAGTCACATCTCAGTGAAGATGGGTGGTGCATAAATACACAGAAATGTGACCTTGATTCCTTTGAAGGCAATTACAACAGCTTTTCTTTCCTCCCTAGAAACCCCCCAGGAGAGGGTACAAGTCTCCACACCCAAGGGGCGTTGTTCCCCAGCCCAGCGACTGACTGCTCCGTTCGCTCTTCACACAGGTCACCAATGCATATCACACAGGAAAACAGCAGAAATGCGACAAAGTACTTTTTTCTCAAAAGTATCTAAGTATAACCAGATCCTCTGAAGCCTGCATTCACTGCAGGGTTCTCCTTTCTGAAGCAATGACATACAGTGACCTAGGCCAACTTAGGCCAGATGACAACTGTTTAACATGGTTACAACCCGATAAAGTGTAACTAATTTGGAGTTAGCTTTTCGATTATTACGTCTTTCAAAAGAGATGCTTGTCCACAGCAACAATATTAAACCCAACAACAAACAGGCTATCATGTCAATCTTTAACAAATGTTGATGCAAGCATTTTGCAACATTTTGTAGTTCATGAGCTTATTAAAACCTTGGAAGTTTATCAAGAACCAAATATTATGGGCTAGAAGTGCATATGGAACTAATTTAAGGTACCATAGAAGCTCAGAAAGCGGAAAAAAAAATTCCCCTCTGCTCTACAGCCCCATTTGGGTATGACGCCACAGTGGGGCACGGTCGGTACCGCGTCACATCCTTCACACTACCCTGGTAAGTACCGCCGTGAGAGACTGGCAGCTCGGTGGGAGGGCCAAAGACTAATGTGTACAAAGCCCCCCGCCTCAGCACGCTCTCCAGCCTCCACAAGCCTCTGGCTAGGCTGGAAGGGGCAGAACTGCAGGCGGGGGAGGCAGCTGTCTGAGGCTACAGGAGGAAGTCTCCACTGAGACGCGAGTGAACAGGGAGGAAGGGCAGGAAGGCATGCTGGGATTGCTCAGTGCACTGGAAGTCATGGCAGCAGGAATTGCCCTGTTAAAAACACATACGTCCAGACCCTCAAACAGCGGTGAAACGCATGTCCAAAGCAGTTCAGCTCAAAGCAAACGTGTTTTCTACTTTGCTCGACCTCCAAGTACTCTGCGGAATTTGCAAGAGAACTTGTTACAGATTTAAATGAAATAATATAAACAATTAATGCCTGCGAAGCTTGTTGCTTTTGGTGATAATTTCACCAGCGACTCTTTTTCATGTAGCCTAGTGCTTATTGTGTAGCCTATGTGGGCTATTTTCTACAAAATCCTCAACATTCGTCAATCCCTTTACAGTTGTAAGCTTTCAATAAAGGAATCACAAGAAAACTGCACTTTCCACTGTAGTGTAATGAATAATTTTCCCAGATGAAAAAGCCATTGATAGCTAGGGTTGTCTTTCTCTCTCCTTTTTCTCAAAAATGAGCAATCACGGCAAGTGATCTGGAAGATAGCTCTGCTGAGGAGGCATTACAGACATTACCTTCGCCTCGAAAAGCAACTCGGGCTTTTATCTCCCAACAGGTAATTATTCCCAGCATCAGCAAGCAGTTGAGCCTCTCCTGTAAAATTGATCCAACAGGCTTTGTATCAATTGCCATGAAATCTGGCTTTCTTAAGACTCAGCTTTGGCTGAGAGAGACAAAAGAAAAGATAGAGAGAGAGCGAGAGAGGAGGGCTGCCTTCCAGCTGAGTCAATGGCAGAGAGGGTGGGGGGGGGAGGGAGTTAGGGAAGAAGAGCCCTTTTCCTTATCATTTGGAAGAAGTTTGTGTCACCAACTGATCTGCTCCATCGCACCTGCAGACCGTGTCAGCACAACCAGAAGAACGTACTTGCATTCTCTCTCTCTCACCCTTGCTCTCTCTCTTTCTCACTTGCTCTCTCTCTCTCTCTTTCTCACACTTGCTCGCTTGCTCGCTCTCTCCCTCTCTCTCTCTCATCAGGCTCAGCATTTTGGTTTTAATATGGTTGCCGGCATGGCAGCAGCTATTTAATAACAATGCAATAGTTTCTCCCAGCAGTAGCTGAGTATCAGTCAAGCGCCCCTGCCGCGTGCAGATGGCACATTGTCTGTGCTTCCCCCAAAAAAACATTTGCATCCAGACCGGTTCACTCTGGGGCTGTTGACGCCTGCGTTTCTCAACTCCCTTCAATTAGAGAAAATCCGCCGTTAAAACGCGAGTAAAATATACAGCACATGAAAACTTAAATGCCCTTATAAACAGGCGGGAAAAATACACCGTTTACATGGATACCTACCTGCTGACACATTTTCTACACTCCATAGAATATATCCGGGGGGGGGGGGGGGGGTTGGCGGTGAAAACACTTGAGCGAGGAGGGATTTGGAATAAATACGCACAAGAGAACTGCGGACACGCAGGTCAGGATACACCTGAGAAAACACGTCGAAGCACATCCGTCACCTAACCTTTTTCTAAATCCCTCCAAAGTCCGTATGTCAGTCAGCCCCGCCCCCTCACCGCAGAGAACAATTAGGGCTCGTATTTGCTGAAAATGACCCGTAATTTAGCGGAAGCTAAATCTACAGCACACCCATTCCGCCAGGTAGGCGTTCATTAACCATCAGCGGGGAGAGCCTCCTTTTAATGGACACTGGGCCATAAACATCTCTCATAATTAGTCTTGTGCCATCTGATTTCACCTCTGGGCTTTTCTACAGCCATCTTCATTTATTTCCTTTATGTTCCGCTTAATGTTTAGCCAGTCGTGAAAGTCTGTCTGCCGCCAGTGCGTCAAATCCCCCACGCTCGTGATTAATAACGAAAACAACCGCGCAGGTGTACTCCACGTCACCTGTACACCCGCTGTAGTGACAGCCAGTTTACGGTTTATTTGAACTGGAGGGACTCCTGTCTGGTCTCCTGTGCGATTACGATCCTTAAATCACAAAGGCATATCTCAATGACTGCAATTCAAGTTAAGTATTAAACATTACGGTTTGTAATCTTTTTGGCAGTTAGGCTATGAGATGACCAAAAAAAAAAAAGATTATTGAATTTTCACAACAATCTTGCGGCTCTCAATGAAACTCAATCTCACGCTCCTAAGGCCTGAAAAATTATTTTCAGAGGGGGGAAAAAAAAGCCACAAATGAGCCAACGCGCTTGGATACCTGACGACAGCCTGTGTCAATCTGCGCGCGTTACGCAGTGCTGCGTGCGCGACGCGGTCCCGGACCGCGAGTCGCGGCTGTGACTGATATTCCTTCAGCGCGGTTTACAAGCGGAAATGAGGGTCGCCATCTGTCCCATCGCCGACGGAGGCACAGGGGGATGTTTTGCACAGTTCTGACACGCCTGACTTCCCCTAATCCCGCACAAATATTTTAACGTGACGCGCGAGGCTTCGGGCAGACGGAGAGCCACCTTTAAAGCGTTGCGCTAAGGGCCGCTCGTCTCAACAGCAGCGCGAGGAAAGGACCCTCCCACTGTCCCCCCTCCCCCACCTACCACCCAATCTACTACTGTTGATTGGCCCAGATTCCAATGGAATACAGAATGACTGCAGCCGGGCATGTGATTGCACTGCCATTCACTCTTGAGAGACGGTGAGCGGATGGGGGTGGTTGGGGGTGTTTTGTGTGTGTGTGTGTGTGTGTGTGTGTGGTTGTGGGGGGTGGGTACTGGGAAGGAGTAGCCAAAATAGGCTTTACAAGACCAAAATTAATTAAAAAGTCAAGACAGCCCTGAGAAACCGCTGTCAATCAGACCAAACACAACCGCCACACCCACTACGATCTGAGAAACACTGCGTAAGACCGACTCAAACGAGCGAAGAAAAACATTGCAAGCGGTGCCGGATTGCAGTTTACACAAGCACCTAGGCGCGGCAAATAGGTGTGTGTTACCAGCGATGCGTGACATGCGCTAAATCCTTCAATGCAATCGCACTGGAAGGCATGACACCATTGATATCCGGAGGCTCATTTGCATGCGAAAAATCCGCTCCACTTTCAGTCGCCGAAACGGCACAAAAGTTCCCGCGCAGAATGGAACTCGTGAATGCACGAGAATTCAAAGGGTTTTTTTCCCCATCATCGCTCTCCGAAAGAAGAGATGACCTTTCGATCCCGGGAGTAAACGGCGCATGGTCAAACACTCAGCCTCACTCGCAACTCCGCATAACCCTTTCCCTTATCACCTCACCTTCCCTCCTTTCCCTCTCTCTCAGTCTCCCTCTCCCTCTCTCTCAGTCTCCCTCTCCCTCTCTCTCCGTCTCCCTCTCCCTGTCTCTCTCCCTCTCCCCCTCTCTCTCCCCCTCTCCTGTCTCTCTCCCTCTCTCTCCCTCTCTCTCTCTCTCTCTCTCTCTCTCTCTCCCTCTCTCTCTCCCTCTCTCTCCCTCTCTCTCTCCCTCTCTCTCTCTCTCTCTCTCTCTCTCAGTCTCCCTCTCCCTCTCTCTCCGTCTCCCTGTTTCTCTCCCTCTCTCTCTCTGTCTCCCTGTTTCTCTCCCTCTCTCTCTCTCCCCCTCTCCAGTCTCTCTCCCTCCCTCTCTCTCTCTCCCTCTCCCTCTCTCTCTCTTCCTCTCCTTCTCTCTCCCTCTCCCTCTCTCTCTCTCCCCCTCTCTCTCTCTCTCCCCCCCTCTCCAGTCTCTCTCCCTCCCTCTCTCTCTCTCTCCCTCCCTCTCTCTCTCTCCCTCTCCCTCTCCCTCTCTCCCCCTCTCTCTCCCCCTCTCTCCCTCCCTCTCTCTCTCGCTCATAAATATTTAACAGCACTCCTGAAGTAGCCTTCATTCATGCATTAAATATTCTGTGAATATGGTAAATCTTAAAAAGAGAGGAAAACAAACAGTTCCATTATAGGGGGAGTCCTGCATGCGCAGCGTTCCGCGCGGCGCGCAGAAATAAATACATGGAAATAGATGGGCATTAAAATGATGAACCGGCAAGAGGCGGCATGGCGAGGGGGCCCGGGGCCCGGGTGGGGCTTGGAGCCGGGGCTGAAAAATAAAATAAAGACTCGCGGCTTCTAGGTGGTCCTTCCTCTGCCTAGCAGCATGCATTAGCATGTACCCAGGGGCATGGGGTACTGAAATTAATGACGATTTCCCCTTCCTCGCACACCGGGACCACTGCGCACTGCATGTGACGCGCGCTAGTTTACGCCGCCACGCCGGTGCGTTAACCAGCGCATCTGTATTCCGCACACACAAGTCTCCGCGAGAACCGATGCCGAGTTTGACAGCGTTGACTGCGCCTGTTAATTTTTATTTTATCGTACGTTCGGAAATTAAGTTTTATGATGAGAGTGAGTATCCATCGCAGGCAGCCCCCCCCCCATGAGAATCCTTGTTAAAATTTTAATAAATAAAATGGAAATAAATATCACAATCTCTCTTCGAATAGCTTTCACATATTTCCCCTTAAATGGGGGTCCAATAAAACCCTCTGACGCTCTCCAATAACAACGAACCATGGGTGAGGTCATTATTCAATACTTTCCCTTCCAGGGAAGATGATACGTTGCAATTTCATATCACTTATGTCTTCTCCATAATGCCATTCACAATGGAGCAGACTCTTTTAAGCCTCAAAAGACACCCTGATAAGAAAAGCTTTTGAGGTTTGCCTTTGAGAAATTCTTGGCAGATTATGCAAGTACAAATTCAGGAGCACATCAATTAATATGCATTAAATAAAGGGAGTATTAACATGTAAGAAAATAATTAATAACTGTAATTGCTACACTGCTCCGCCGCTTGACTTCAAATACACTGTGCGTTATTCTCTGTTCAAGCACGGCCCAACTTGACACGCACTAATACGGGTCGTGATGCAACACTGCTCACAATCTGCTACCACTGAGTGACTGTACCGAGCAATGTAAAACATATAAGACGTGCACCTCGTCTCATGAATGACAAGTCGTGCGCTCAAGCGTCTCTAAATTAGCGCAAAAGGAATCGCCCTTGCCGCCAGAAGACCACGAGCGATTTATTTTCAGCGGCGCACACTCTGGCTTTTTGAAACCTTTTCGAAAAAAAACTGACCTTTTTTCGAAAATCCATTTGGCAGCCTTTTTAGTTAGCAGCCTCCCGTGGGGTTTTGCGACCGAGCTGTGTCACGCCACAGACTTGGCGCTTCGTACCGCCGAAACGGGGGGCCTGGTTGCGCGCTAAGGCTCCGTTCGCCTCGCACTGTGTGAAGACGGTTGCTCAGAGATACGGACCACCTTCCACTAGCTCAAACACAAAAAGAGCCTATGTATAGATGCATTGTGCGGCAAACTTCATAGGTGTGTAGGCAGCTCAATCACCCTGAATACGGCCTGGTATTGTCTCTCTGTGTGGCTCATAGGCTCGGATTAGGAATCTTTTCTTTTGCCTGATTACATGCTCCTCGCTTTCCTCGCTAAAGGAGACATCTAGGCAATTATGCCTTTCCCGCATATTGCTATACAGTGAAGAAAAACTGCATCAGGGGGAAGAGAACACGATCACTGAAGAGCAGAGGCTCCCTGGCCTCTCTGCAGCTGAGGGGTTATTAAAGACAAACGGAGAAGCACATTGGTTAAGTCAGCACCTGCCAAAAACTCACGCATCATTTCTCACAGGAGTCTCAAATTCCCAAGAGTAAATAATTTAAAGATCCAGATATGTTGTGGACAGTCAGAAGACAGTGAACCAGTTTGTTGGGTTTGTTCACCTGTAACGCGCAATCCTAGGCCTTAATTGAAATTCAGTTTTCTGGTCCGTGTTAATTGACAGTTTTGCTTCACGTGGCATAATTAATTACTGCCAATTTGATTTATTTTAATTCCCACGTGGGCTTGTTTGACTCCTAAAGGCTAACAGCAGCGTGTCCTTCAAAGGACCTCTGTGTGTGTCAAAGTCCTAATCAACTCTATACTATGACATCAAAGAGGCTTCTCTGGCGAGTAGGTGACTAGCTAGTAGCTTACTCGCCATCTTTGCTACTGGTTTTTAAAGCTTCACTCCCTGCCATGACCTGAAGGCAAGCGCACCGTCTTTGCCGATCACGGTTCCACGTCGCTGCTTAGCGGATGCATCAACGCAGATTAGCGTTGTTCTTCTCGGTTTAATTCATCCCGCCCTCGCGATCAGCCTCAAACGAGCTCAGATGCATCGCTCGTCCGCAAAAGCTGGACGCAGGAGTAAACAGCAGCAACCGAAACAGCACTAAACAAAAAGGCCCAGGTCTACAGAGACCAATTAAAAGAACCTGTATTTAAGCAGACCCCCTCACACGAAGGCCACAGAACCTCTCACAGGTCACTTTGGCCTATCCGGGCTCCCGTCTTTCTCTTTGACGGGCTCGCAGCACCGCTGCACTCATTCTAAGTCAGCTCACTGAGGTAGGGCACCGGCTCCAGCCGGGCCCAGCCAGACCACCGGTAGGCCTTCCTTCTACTATCCGGGCTGGAGAATTAGGTACTGCCCCGGGTTCCCTGACAGACACGGATCTCCATCTCCAACAAGCAAGTACACCTGCAGTGTGGAGACGTCATAAATATTAAACTGTTGGCTCACATTTATTCCCTGCCTATGATGCATCAAAACTGCTAATACAAACTGCCACGTCTGCCGAGGCTCGGAACGCCATCCACTCGACCTCGGGAAGGGGGGGGGGGGGGGGTGCTTCATTCATACATGAATACAAAATACTGGTGAATGCGAGAGGCTAGCTCAAACCCCCAGCAGAGAGAAGAGGGAGGAGGGAAAGAATTTATTTTTCAGAACATCTCTCTCCGGGATTTACATCCAGATTCAAATAGGCCTGAAGGTTTTCACGGGCTCCACGACAGCCGGCATCTCCTTCAAACTTGCCGAGGAGCCGCAATAAATCTGCCCTAATGATCATCACCGAGTGAACTTTTTGAAATGTGGGCATAGTGGGAGCAGCTATTCGCCGATAGAGTGAAAGCTTCAGAAAGACGGATCGTAATAAATATTGCAGAGGCTAACAGAGGTCCCTACTGAAATGTTCCAATTGGCTTGAGTGATAAGGTGCTGCACCAGCTACTTGCCCAGTGGATGTGAGACTGTGTACTCCAACTCTCCAAGCAGCAAAATTAGGTCTTTAAATTTCATTCCACCCTCTCCCTCGCCCCCCTGAAAAAGAAACTAATAATTTGACACACCTCTCTCTGTGGCTGTTAAAAGTGACAACTTTTTTTTTTTTTAAAGTGTGCAAATGCATGCACACACTGGCAGAAGTTTGTCATTTGGATTTGATGATATTGTTCTAAAGATACAGTGATCATCCATCAAACAATGGGAAACCACCCTGCCTCTGAATTTGAAAAGAAGGAAAATACTTCAAGGTTCAAAGAGCCATGAGTAAATTGGAGGGGAGCAGAGAAAAACAAATAAAATGAAAAAATTATCTTTGAATTAAAAAATTTTTTTGTGCATTCTGACTAGAACCAGCTTAATGGCGTTTTCTGACAATGGTCTTTGTTGTATTGAGCTGTGAACCATCTTAAATATTTCCTTGACAATGCCCGAAGAGAGAGCAGATGTCCAGGCAGAGCACATCTGTAGAGTCCCCATTCCTCCGGGCGAGCACTCCCGCCCTTTCTCCCTCACACACAATGGGTTCTTTCCAAGGTCGTCCTCTATTCAGCTTTCAAACATCAATCAATCAAAATTCAAAGGTCTCTTTTCATACACATTCCTACTGTACCCAGCAGAGTAATACACACTGAAACAGAAAGTAAATTGTATTACAGACGATTGGAATAAGGCAGTAATCATGTCCCATTGAACTTTAAAATATGGCCTATATAAGCAGCCAGCAATATTACGTTGTTTTGTATGCTAAAATAAGTTATTCCCTCAAACAAATCAGAATGTAGCATTCTCTCTCTCTCTCTCTCTGCAATTATAATGCTGTGTCACGAGGATGCATCCCGATTCCGAAAGGATGCAAGCTGCAAGGTTCGATTGCAGTTCAAGGAGCCTAAATCTTTTGTAATCCCGTCATTTATTGAGAGACGAGAGAGAGAGAGATGCGTGTAATGGGGTGGTGAACCCAATTGAGAGCACGTCGGTTGTGACCGTCAGTGCCGCCAAAAAACCGCGGGGTGGGGGGTTCAACCGATCGTATTGTTCTCAGAATTCATTTTGTTAAGTCACTGAAGGAGCAACGGAAGGCCAAGCAGGATTACACGGGCAAGGTTGAACAATTCAGACCAATAAACCGCTGATTTGCAACACCGAATTCTTTGCCCCCGTACACAGCGAAACCAACTTTTCCCAGCACAAGTTCATGAAAAAGCAAATATAATACAATGTTATTTTGTTAAAAAGGGTGCATATTATCTGATGCATAAATAATTCGGAGGGTTGACTAACAATATAGTTCACATCGATAGGCTAGCCTACTTATTAGCCTACAGGAAATAAAGTCAGAGTTAATTGTTTAACTCGCAGTAGCCTTCATGCGCACAGAACTATCGAAATAGCTCACTGCAGCCATCCTTAGGCTATACTACGCGAAACCATATCAATATTTTGCTACTCATCAAAATATTGTACCCTTGTATATGAAGTTCAGCATAGTAAGAGAATGAAACCTCAAAAAGGTTGCCCGTGGTTAAACAGCTCGACTTTGAGCTACTCCTCAGCGAGAGTAGGCTATTCTCCATAGCCATCACTTATGTAAACAACGCAGAAGCAGCATTTCAACTCCTCTTTCTATCTTTAAGCGCATCTTTGTCAAACTTAAGTTTCTTTTGCAAACATGTTATTTTTGTCCAACGATCCAGCTCAACAAGATTCACACGGGCTCCCTTTTAATTGAATACGTTTCTATAACTAGCCACACGCAACATATAGCTACACTGCACTGCTAACACTTCGCATACCAATCGTGTCCAGCACGCTAGTTGTTTGTGGTTAGAAAACAAGAAAACTCATTTAAATTCATAAAAAATAAACAAATAATCTGATGACAATATTTAATTGTTAAAACAATCCAACAGGGGCACAATTCAGCGTGCCAACACTGGTATACCCTGTCCAAAAACAGTGAGATTCGTTTTTATTTCATATTTGCTCAGAATTTTGCATATTTAGCGAGCTATCTCTGCTGCAATCAGTTCAGTTTACTTGCGAAGACGTGCGGTTGACCAAAAATGTGAGCACAACCGATTGAGAAATCTAATTTCTTTTGACAGTGAACTAAGGTTAGCTAGTATATGTGACCAAAGATGTCTTCGGAATACAATTCACTCATCGCCCCTTCCTTTTCTTCTTGGCGCAGTGAGGCGAACACACATGGACATAGCGGACACGAAATAAATTATACAATCATTAGGTCACGACATGAACATCACAGCTTTATAAAATATTTAAAATAAGATCTTACCTCAATATATGATGTTTATCGCAAGCTCAAAAAGCGACTTTATGCACCCAAGAACACCATCATCCGATGTTTTTAAGATCGCTTCCTACCAATCTTGTATTTAAGACAACTGATCCACCTTAAATTAAAATGACAAAAAAAAACTTAATCCTCCGAGTGCTAACTGTGTAACTAATAGTCTATAGAACAATCTCCGACACAGAAACAATTGAATTGAGCAGAACGTTTTACAATGTGCAGCTGGAAAATAGCTGGTCTATTTTTTTTAAGTGATAATACGTCCCCGATGACTGGAGAGTGGCTGGGTTTGAGATATGCTCTTCAATCCTTTGCCGATTGAGAGGTAGGTTATGCGTGTGTATGTGTGTGTTTTCTTTTTTCTTTTTTTTCCTCTCTTTTTTAGCAAGGCGGGGTCTTGGGTCGTACAAACCAATGACACAAACCCACATGAGCCCGCCTCGCCCCCTAGACATATCCAGTCTTTTATTCAGAAACAGCCATTCTCCTGGGATTAGCAGCCGCGGAGTTGTATGAGCGAACAACTGGGAATAAACTCGGCACTGGCTGCACTCCTGCCGCACGAATAGACTACCACTTTTTTTTTCTTGGAAAGAAAAATGTTTTTGAAATCTCTAAGACAATTTGTATTTTATATTTAAAGAAAAAAAGAAATACGTTTTTATAAAGACAAAATCACTGGAAATGTGTTTTTCCACGCCGTTGTGTCAGAAATAATGAATGAAAAAAATATCTTGCACAGTAGGCTACATTATCTGTAGGCTATATGACGTCGTTGCAGTGGTCTGTTTCTCATGATGTCAAGGAAGCTTGGAACTGAACTGAGACCTGAAAAATCTTGGGAAAACTAAGATATATTTTCCTCATAGCATTTGTCAAATGGTCACGGTCAATAGTCTACTAATTCTCATCAAAGTTAGTCTGCTTTCTATTTTTTATTTCTAATTTACCATTTCTACATGCTGTATTATTTAATTTATTTGGTTTTATAACAGGAATTTAAAAACAAATGATGCCCACGTCGTCACCTGCTTTGTAAACAAAGTCCAGCTAGTAGCATGGAGTGGTCTGCAAAATATTAAATGCAATTAAACAATGTTGTGTGTTTACATTTCTTTTCTTTTTTTTTTGTAAAACATTTAATTGCATCATATATTGTATTCCATGGGATAAGGTGAAATGCATTGAATCCAACCCTACACACTTCATAAATGCAACTATAACACAGATCCAATAAATACACCAGACCAGCCATAGTTGTCTATGTATAGTGTTTTAGTTTAAATGACATGTTTCATGCAATTGCTATTGATAAGCAGTCTTCAAACCTGTTGCACATGTATAATTAAAACAATACTTAAGAGGTCAGTAAAACACTTTTTGCACACCATGTGGCCTACACCACCTCAATCATTGTCTTGATTCAGAACTATTATGTGTATTCTGTGTGAATTGCGTGACTGTGTTTGGCTTATATTTTTTGCTATACATATGTTAATATCTTACATTAACGCTCCATTAATGCTCATAATTTTGCTTTATTTTTTTGTCATTAGATGTATTTGATTTTTTTTTTTTTAATGGATGTAACTGTAGTTGGTGTTAGGATAACCCCTCGCAGACAACACTATGTCAACATATAAGCGCAGACCTCTACTGGAGCCATGACATCAGAAATTCAGATTGTGCATCTGTTTATACTTTAACCCTAAGCTGTGTACGTGAGGGCGGATTATGTCTCTCTCAGTACAGAACACACGAGCTGCCCCAAAACTGTGCATGGTAAAAGAACAGGGCTGCTCTTGCTCATTTTCCTGCTTGTCATGTGGAATTATCTGGCTCGTGAGTAGTTGCACATGGAGGGTGAGCGCTTGCAGGAATTAACGACGCCCACCTCCGTCCCCTAAAATGAAAGAAAAAAAAGGATTGCATTACATCAACCCCTATAGTGCATGTGCATGTATGTATGAATATGATACGAGGAACTTGGCATGTGTACCGGAGGCAGTCTTTTGAAGGCGATTTGCACTCTTCCTCTGGAGGGCTGAGTGGACTGCGTCTTCCACCTTTACAGAAACACAAAGAGGTGGATGTTGACAGTGTGATAAATGTTGCACCAATGGTTTGGGTTTTAGGGCCACGCTCATAGACTGCCATGTCTTTCAATGACCATTGGTGCAACATAGTTGGCCACATGGACGGTCCTGATGTGGTTGATGGTTGACCACTGGTGCCTTGTCTCAGCAGTATTCTCTATTACCCGTCTTCTCTATTACCCGTCTTCATAGCATATAACACACAAAAGTGAGTAGCTTTAGTGTAAAATAAAAAAAATGAAAACACGAAAGGATATTGGAAACAATAGATAGTTGACTATCATTTATGCCAATATTAGAACTAATATTGGTTGAAATAATGTCAAACCAAAAGAAGATTATTTGTTGATGATTAAATGCATCTTGCAATTGAACTGAAAATATTTCAGCAATAAGAGAAATATGGAATCTCAAATAAATTTTATGTGCTTGTCCTGGTGCTCATACTACCCAGCCTCTATGGGACAATTTTAAGAGGATATGTGGGACCTTTGGAGCTGTGTATACCACACAAGATGCTCCATTTTTGGGACCAGAATTGAAGTGGAAATTAGTTTAAATTGATGACAGAAATTGGGTATGGTTAATTATATTCACCACATGGCCAAAAGTATATGGACACCTGCTCGTCCAAAATCTCATTCCAAAATCCTGGGCAGTGATATGGAGTTGATCCCCCCCTTTACTGTGAGAACAGCCTCCAATCTTCAGGGAAGGCTTTCCACTAGATGTTGGAACATTTCTGCAGGGATTTGCTTCCATTCAGCCAGAAGAGCATTAGGGTCGGGCAGTGATGTTGGGCAATTAGGCCTGGCGCAGCAGTTGGCTTTTCAATTCATCCCAAAGGTGTTCGATAGGGTGAGGTCAGGGCTCTGCGCAGGCCAGTCAAGTTCTTCCACACCGATCTTGACAAACCATTTCTGTATGGACCTTGATTTGTCCATGTGGGCATCGTCATGCTGAAACAGGAAAGAACCTTTCCCAAACTTAGCGTATGTATATTTATACAATTTTGAACTAAATAAACACATTAATTTCTGCTGTGAAGAAACTGAATGATGAGAAATCTTGCATATCACATATTAGACATTGTCTTCGCGATATATGTATAGGCCCTTTAAATTATGAGCTGCTCACACATTAATAAATACACATTTTAACATATTCACCCAGCCCAAACAATCATATTCTACGTTTATATTTGGGAAAACGTGTTTTATCACTATGTACATAATTTCCCCCTTTTTAAATTCCTCCTAGTGGTGAACAGGGATTTCAGCAACTAATTGGAGAACCTATGAAACAGAATTCAATTTCTGTTGTACCAACAAATGAATGTAATACATTTGATTACTTACCACAGGGAATACAGAGGAATATTTGAGCTCTGTATTATATGTAAGCGCATGCATTATTCTGTGCATAAATGATGTCCCAGTGTATGGTTAATTTATAATCTGGGTTGACACTCATTGTGAGCATTGCAGAAGAAGAGATCCTTACAAAATCTAAGTAAATATACGTTTTCGCATCTTATGTATCACAGTTTTTTGAAAATACTTCGTAACCATTGAGAAGATGACAAAATTATATAGCATAATGATAAGCAAACAGGGGCTGCTTGATAGGAGTCCGTGAAAATGTATAGGACCTGCCATTTGTAGAAACCATAAGAAGTTACTGCACATGACTACTGAACACTCTAATTACAGCCTCACCTGTAACTTCACCCCCAAACTGGTTACAGGGGAAAAGAAAAATAATTAGACAATAGTCAAAAGTCAATTACCTTTTTTCCAACAGGGATCTTGCAACCCCCAATGCAGATGTCAACAGAGTTAGATCTTTTTTTTTCATTGTTCCATTTCACGGATGGAATAACCGGAAATAATATTTATAAATTAATATCTCAGATTTTCCTTCTGTGATTGTGTTTGCCAATGATGTTCTAAACAGGATATGCTGGAAGACGGTTTATGTGCTTTCTCTGTCATACTTTGTGTTTTGTCAAGATGAGATCAAATGAATGGTAGCAGATTCAGAATCATACTAATAAGCAGGCCCCGTTCAGTGAAGCATTCAGTTTCTCTACTTTTCATTGCAAGCGCACCAACCTTAGCTCAGTGTTTGCCAGTATTGATCACAACCATTGTTCAGCTCTCCACCACACTGAGGAAATTGGGGGGATGGGGTAAGTGTGTGTGTGTGTGTGTGTGTGTGTGGGTTTGGGGGGGGGGGGGGGGCGGGCGCAGGGAGTGGGTTGTTTTCC
The DNA here is from genome assembly GCA_022702515.1 of Ilyophis sp. 1 JC-2022. Taxonomy (NCBI): domain Eukaryota; kingdom Metazoa; phylum Chordata; class Actinopteri; order Anguilliformes; family Synaphobranchidae; genus Ilyophis; species Ilyophis sp. 1 JC-2022. The sequence goes on from CM040405.1 coordinate 96,240,532, forward strand.
ATTGTCATAGGACAATTTTTTTCCCCTTCAAATTCAATTGCAGCCCTAACATTTTATATGAGGAAAAAATACTTTTTATTTGTTAGAAGTAATTTGGTCATAAAGTGTGTGTCCTTTTCTGTTTATTCGCTCTTATTTCACCGAAGCAGTTACATTAAGGAATCTATTTCGCAGAAATATGTTTTTGAATTTGAGTCCAAGTGCTGCTTCTCCCCCATATCTCCATTGGTTTCATTGTGTCTGTGAGAAGACATCTATAAAAAAACATTACAAGGCACACAATGTGCTTCCGTTGTGAATCGTGTTGATACTTGCCTTTTGATTTGTTTGGCCATAATTTTCGCTTCATTGGGCAGAGGAGTTTCTAAAGAACAATGAGGCAGATAGCAAACCTCTGAATAGATTGCTTTCTATTTGAATGACCTTCATGCTAAGTGAATGTGCAGTACATGTCTCAGAATGCCGCCTTATGCTTAGCTGATAAGAACGGAGGAAAATCTCTAAGGTGACTGTAAACATATGACATCTAATGCAGTGTGGAGGGTTACATACTCCACAGAAAGGAGTCGACTCTTACGGGATAGGTAATCTAGCTGAAAAACCAGAGGAGACAACCCTCGCACTCCCAATCCTGCTGCCAATTTGCTCTTGGGGTTTCGTCTACCGCTGGTTTTCAAGTTTTACCGCCTCAGACAATCAGGCGTGACACACAGTTGTGAGAGAATTACAGTTTCCTGATGTAACTTTTTTTAATGCTCTTGGCTTACCTGAGGGAGAGAACTCTCCTACACATTGAAAACAACACGCACACACACATGCGCGCACGTACGTACAAACACACACACGTACGTACTGTATATGTTATGTGTGTATATTACATTTACATTTTAGGCATTTAGCAGATGCTTTCATCCTACACAGCTTTACAGCTGGATATTATCTTAAATTGTCCTAGTTTGTGTGTGAAATTAAAGATATTTTAGATATTAGCAGATGACCTGCTGGTTTAGCAATGGCTGAGGGCAATTATAAATTTTATAGAAAATGTTTTGTCTCATAGCCTGTACATGCTGTACATATATTAATACTTTACATTAACGCTCCATTAATGCTCATAATTTTGCTTTATTTTTTTGTCACTAAATAAAAAATACAAATTTTTTTTAATGGATGTAACTGTAGTTGGTGTTAGGATAACCCCTCACAGACAACACTATGTCAACTGTACAGCATGCACAGGCTATGAGACAAAATAGCAAAAAAACAAATAAAGAAAAAAAAATGTATTTCCAAATCAGCTTGTATATCAATGTTATGCCTCCAGAGATGTGCATGTGAATATTCTCTGATGCTTTTAAAAAAAAAATGATATGTTTAATCTTATTTTGGAACCGTTTCCTATGATGCATGCAGCTTGAAATTGCTGAGCTCAATGAAAGAAGCAGCGTGGCCTCCGATATTAGTAGATGTGGAGAGAAGCAAATTACTGCATGAGAGATGCAAAAACAAATTGACTGGGCTGAAAATGGTTTGTGCTTATGCAATTCAAACTTGAGAGGAAAAAATGACTAAATGGTCTTCATGCCACCTACCTTTAGACAACCCCCGATCTGCTGAAAATATGGGTAGTTGTCCTGAAAAGGATGTGTGCATACCAAATTGCCTTCCCTCTTCGACCTGTTGGCCTCTACCTGTTGCAACTCCTCATCCGTAAATTTGGGTTCAAATAAATACGGTTCAGCAATGTATCTCAAACTCTCCTCTGCTTAATAGTCGAACATAATTGTAGCTTCAATTTCAATTTGTAAGTAGATTGGCTAATGTTAGGCAAGTAACAACACAGGCAGTGTGGTAGGCTGACCAGGCCAGCTGCGTCTAAACACTTTTCTGGTCTTTGGTCCTTTATTTGAGAAGAAAAGAAGAACTAGCGCAATATAAAAAACAGATTTTTGTGTTTATCATCATGAATAGAAGCTATAAAATGTATCTGTTCGTATATAGCCTCTGGAGGCATAATGTCATTGCAGCCTACAAGTTGCTTTGGATTACTTGAACTGTATTTTTTGCTTTAAAGCACAAACCTGTGATTGCCCCTTCTACCAGTCGTTCTAAAGCTGACAGTTTGTGAGAAACTTCTGTACATATCTAAAATATCCATCATCGCACAGAAAAACTAGCCAATCGACAACGTACACAATTATCCCTTTCAGTACCTTGCTCAAGGATATAACCTTGGAATTGAATCAGCAAACTTGCTGCCAGCCGAGTATTATGTTCACCCCAAACGTCTTCAGCAAACGTACACACACACCACACACGCGCACACACACACACATACACACACACCACACATACATAAACACACACCACACGCGTGTGCACACATACACCACACACACACACACACACACACACACATATACACACGCGCACACACCACACACACATACACGCATACACACACCACATGCCCACAAACACACGCACACACACATCACACACACACACACACAATAGTAGATATAGGAAATGTTTTAGGAGGAATGTTTAGTTTGTAAAAGGCTGGTTTGAGCAGGCTCCCTCTGGAATAAAGAGGCAGGGACAACGTGCAACCCATATCAGTCCCGTACACCTTGACCTTTAACCCTTATCTCCATACACACATCTTCACAGATAGATTTCAACATCTCAGAGGAGCGCAGAGCAAAGTAATATGCACGTGCCCAGATCCCTGGAGATGCAAATCAATCAGTCTTTATGCGAGCCATTGAGGGCCTCCCATCCCTGCATTCTTCTTTGCAGTTCCGCCTTGATTAATGCTCTCTGGGCTTAGGAAAGCCTGACAGTCACTGTAAATTTGGCTTTGGGCAATGAATCTGCGGACGAATCCTCAGCGAGCGGCTCTGCCCAAACCCGGCAGGTTAATCCGCAGACCTGCGCCTGTGCGTCGAGCGTCGTAATGTAATGCGTCTTCACTTTTACACATGCAGGTTACGCAGTGCAGAACACAGTCCCCCTCCCCCCACCTCCTCCTTCTCCTTCTCTTCATTCATACAGTGCAACATCGGGGACAAAAACCAGCGTCGCCGTGCTGTTTTCAAAGCGACGCGTTTCCTTTAAGCAACGTCCTTTCCATTTGAGCTATTTGGGCTCAAATCCCAAGGGACAGGAAGTTTTGTTCAGATAAATGAACCCCCCCCCTCAACACACACACACACCCCTTTCATCCCCCCTCAACCATCCAGCCCACCCGCTCATTCCCAGCTAAAGTAGCCGCTAACCTCTGCTTGGCACCCGACGGTATTACAACAGGCTCCAGCCCAAGACCCGGTGAATGGCATTGTGCTGGGATCGCTGAAAAGGACGGTAGATTGGCAGCTGCGCCCGGCCCAAGCTCTGCGGCGCGCACTTTGGCGCGGCGTAATGAGGGGGTAGAGCCGCGGCGAGCTGTGACAGGGGCGATCAGCGGCGGACCCCCGTTGGGTCCGCTTGAACTCGCGAAATGGGATTGACACCACACTCAGATGAGCTCCTGCCATGTCGACGCGGGGCTGACTGAGCCCCCCCAGGAGGCTAACTTGAATCAATTCCGGTAATGATGTTTGTAATTTAGGAGGCTAATGACGTGCACTGTGTGCCGGAATATTATGTCTGGGAGACGTTTTTCAGAGTCAAGTGGGAGGAAAAAGTCTCCCACCATTTTATTTTTTTTTGCATTACTTTTAATGGTAAGAAAATGGTCAGGTTAAGAAAAAAGCTATGGGCTTGTATTCTTTATTTTAATATATACCTATATACAGCACACACACATATATATATAGATTTCTTTTTGTTTTTTGCACCTTCGCTTGGCTCCCCTTCCCCAGACGGACAGTGCCCTAGGCAACTGCCCTTGTTCCCTATGCCTGGAACCTGCATGTATGTATGTATGATATGTGTGTATTTGTAAGATTATGTTGATTTTTCAGAATAAATCACCTCAGTGTTACCCCCCCCGCGCGCTGTCCGGTATTTTTGCGCAGATGCCAGACGCACAGATTCTGAAGATAAAATGAATACTCTTCAAAAAAAAGCTCCCAGCTCTAACAGATGCCTGTCCCTCCAGATTAGCTGCGCAATACACAAAGCTCCTAACTGTGTTTTTTACCCTTTATCTCTTCTGAAACCTGCTTCTGAGAGGGACGCAAATGTGTCCCTGTGTAGGACACTGGAGTTGTTCGCCGCTGTGTGTGGACACAAGCCCGAATGCTTATGGAACACAGAACTCTGAAGAGGGTGGGAGGAGGGCGGTGGTGCCTGCTTGTGAAGGTGAAAAGTACCAGCGGAACATGGCACACAGATATGATTACAATAAGCCCGCTCTCTCGACTGTGTACTGCTGTTGGTCATTAACAAACTATTTGATGTCTGTCAGTTGGTGCCAAGACAACAAGCGGAAACCCCCACCCCCTTCGCCTGCCCAACCCCACTTCTCCTTGTTTCTCATTAATATGCAAATGTGCCACTCTTGTTGTTAGGTTAGAAGAAAGCTGTCATGTCTTTGGTGACAGGTTTAATGAATGTGTTTGGATTGTTGGCTTGCGCTGTTTTGGAGAGCATGTCTTATCTTTGTTTAGGCAGTGAATCAAAAATGTAAACATCACATCATTAGCATCTGTCAGGCAGCTTAAAGCCACAGTTTAAAAAAATAATAATAATACGTGACTAAACCTCTTAATAGTCGAACAGCGTTTATTATTCCTTCCCGTTTTTTATCTGCTTGTTCGAGTGTATTTAATTTCTCAAAGGAAAGCTGAACATTAAGTATGTCCTGTCACGGTCAATGGTTGTGAGAAATGAAAACAAGTTGCAGAATTGACAACGGACAGAGAAACAAAAAGGTGTTTTTTTTTTGCCGGCCGTACAGCGCTTTTAAACCGGCCAGGTAATGTCCTTGAAATGTATTGACTGTGTACATTGCATTTTAAAGATCCATTTTTCAGACCTCTACATCTGGGAAAGAAAAATTTATTTGTCACCCCTCTTGGAAATCACAAATATTATCAAAGCCGTTGTCCTACTTAGCTCTCTGGAACTTGCATAATATATTTTCTTCTGGCATGGGCGCGCATACAATATGGGCTATTGTTCTGAATGTGAAATAAAACATCTAATTTACGAATCCGCCTTGGGGCGGGAAAGAGCGCTTTATTTCAGTAAGGGATTTGAGCCCTCATTGAGATTGTCACTGACTTGTTTACATTGAAGTAATATGTTTTCTAATACATGCATTTACAGTGCATTGGCTTAAAATGTTTAGACTAACGCAACCTCATATGTCAATTTGCGGGATGGCGGCGAGGCTCTCTTACGGGGAGGAGGGGCAGTGCAGGGGGAGGTTCTTTGGTCACTGGCAGTGATATACTGTATGAACAGAGGAGGTGAAAAATAGCAAGCTAAGCAGCAGACAGATAAAGCAACGGATGAAACCAGCACGCTCCTTCAAAAAAACTCCTCCACAGAAACACAAAAAAATACCATTCCTGCCTCTTAAACGCATCAGTATGTTCTTGGCAAATGAAAGGATGCCTTTGTTCTGTTTATCAGGAAGAAAAATGTCCTAAAACAAACATTCACGGGAAAAGGATGCCATAAGTCTCCCATGCCAGTACACATCAGTGAGCCCTCCAAGAGGTGCGTGGATTTATGGGCAGGATTTAGGCAACCTGTGTTGGGAGAGGTGTGGGGTCAGTCCGGCTGGTCTTTGTGCAACACTATCTAATGAGAAAAAAATGGCTGCAATGCATTAGCGCCTCCAAACATCATACAAGTGTTTTGCTGGGGGGGAAAAAAGCCAACAACGTCCAGAAATACAGAGGTCAAAGGAAGACTGAAAGAATAAGGAATGTGTAGAGAAGACTAGGGTCACGGGGAAATAAAGCATCCATAAGAGTATGATTTGTTGCATTTCTAACTTTGTCCTGATGTGCATATGGAATGCTTTTGCATTTAAATTCATCAATCCATCTCTGTCTCCGTTCACGCAGTCTCATTTTAACGTCTGTGATTTATGTATGGCGATAGGAGAAATCCCGTTTAATAAGATGTTTCTTTACTCTCAGCATGAAAACAAGATGTCAAAATAAATAAAAAACGGAAAGAAACGGTGCACATGACAAATTGAGCGTCGCGGCCACTTTGCAAGCCGAAGGCCTCCCAATGCGAAATGCATTGCCAATGTTGCTCCTTTGATATTAGCATTACGGTAAAGAACACCTGTTTGGAAATAATGGCGAATTTCTTAAACAGTAATTGTGTTCCGTTGATCAAGTTCAGTTGAAAATTTATTAAAATTATTTTTCGCTCTTGACACTAATTATAGTGAGTATAATTACATTAAGGCAGACTCAATAATGACTCCTATTTTGACATCCTAACATGTAATATTAGATATAGATGTATAACTTTCAAACTATGCCTTAAATTTTTTGTAGAATAAGGAATGTATTGCTGTAAAATCAGCCCTGAATCGTTATTGTAAATTACTATTCAGTTATATTTTTCACGCTTAAATGCTTACAGTAGATGCAAAATAAATGTGTCATGCATTGTGTGGAGACTAATCTCTGGAACGCAGAAGAGTGTACATAAAAACAAAATTGCAGTTCTGATATAAATAAACCTCAATAGATGAGCTCTTTAGTCCTTTGTTTGTTACTTCCAGATGATTCGTTTTAGTCTAGCTTTCTTGTCGTCTGCTTACAGTTATTTGCCTCTGCAATTGATTGTTTCTGTTGCAGGCAAGACACCCCAGAGTTAGCTGCAACATCTTATTTTCCTTTTTAAATTACAAATCTTTGTACTTTGCATTGCCTCTTGACCTCAACAGCTTGTCTGGGAAATGGAAGTGTCTTCTGGGGAGGTGGTGGTGGTGGAGGGAGGGGTATCTTCTGGGGTGGTGGTGGTGGTGGAGGGAGGGGTATCTTCTGGGGTGGTGGAGGCTAATCCATGGTGTGGAAGAGACTATGTCAGACACGACTCTGTAAGTAATGGGCACTTGCTTTAACATAATCTGTAAAAGATGGTCCACAATGTTTCTGCTTCCCTAGCTTTGTGAGAGACTGAAGGACTGGAAGGTCTATGGACAAATACATTACTGCTAAATGGAATGCATCTGTGAGTTGTGTGACTCCAACTAATAATGTCATTGTTTAGGAGCTCCAAGAATTAAACGATTTAGCTTAAAAACATTACTATTATGATTATTATTATTGAGGCCCCTCTCATTCATTTGAGTTCTGGACTGAATAAAGCTCATTCATGTTATGCTGCAAACTGACAATATCTGCCATCCTGTGAAACACCTTTGGTATGGTGCGATAAGAGCTACCATGGGAGAGGCATCACACATTAAACTGCGCTCCACAGAGCAGAAGTAACATGATAGTGAACGTGATAACCTGGCCAGTGATTTAAGCCGCATTCCAGAGCTCTTCCTGTGGAGACCAGAGGATTGGAAAGCAATGATAGAGCTTACAGTTTTGTCCACTATAAGGGAGAAGGGGGTATGGGTAAAATCAGATGCACCTGAAGGGGGTACCAAAACAAACACGCACACACACAAACACACACACACACACACACACACACACACACAAACAGAATATTGAACTTGAGGGGGGACCTGCCTTGGCCTTAGCTTGGTAACATATACAGTGTAGACTAGAATGGAAAGCTTAGTCTGGCCTGTTTTACGTTCATATTCAATACATATGACAAATTGGATTTGTGTATATCAAATATATTTGGTTGTCTGTTCGCACATGATTTATAATATGCTGCATGTGTGATTTAATGCGTTCAGTCCCGGATCACATTTCTCCTGGTTGTTTCACGCGGAGTAACCTCACTTTCCATCCGACCTGAAGACCAGCTCAAAGAAAGGGTGTCTCGTGACTCTTGCATGCTTATTGTGAGATCTTATTTGTCGGTAGAAGGTGCATGGCGACAGGAGAAGACGCATGCCGGAATGTTTATGTTCAAATCGGCTACTGGTGCATTCCTGACACAATCTACCTTCAGAGGTGGATCTGTTCAGATTTGGAGAAATCTAATCCATGGGTGACTTTTTGTGTTCAGAGCACAATCAGCCAGCATCACGTGTATCAAATTTGTTAGGAAATACTTCACAGGATAAGTGTAAACAGGGCTTTAGTGTCTTTCAGAATGACACAAGAGTTAAAACGTCTCAATGATTTATTATTCATGTAATGTATCAATATATTATGCTCCTGTAAATTATGAGGGAAATTCGTTTTGGGGGTCTGTCTTCAAAAAACTAAAAAATAAACAGCGATAACACACAGAGTCCAGAAAGGCGAAAGAAAAATACATATTGAATACTACAAGGAGTCTGGGTTATTACATTTTCAATTCTCTTACATTATCTACAGGTCAAGTAGCCCGTAACCCCCAGAGAAAGTGAGGGAAATTTCACCTTTTTAAAAATCTTTTCTGGGCAGTCCTCCACAACTCCAGCTGATCTGCTACGATTTAGTCGCTGGAGGATTACGCTCAGACGCATCAGAGCTCTGCTGGATCGCAGCTCTCCTGGAGCGTGAATGGCCACTCCTGACGTAGGCGTGTCTCAATTGCCCTGGCTGACGACGCATCAGCGGCACTGGGAATTAGTGGCTATGTCCGACCCGATTCTGAGCGGATCCTGGCCCGCCTCACCCGATTCTGAGCGGATCCTGGCCCGCCTCATCCGATTCTGAGCGGATCCTGGCCCGCCTCATCCGCATTTGACAGGCGAATGAGGAAAAATCTGGTTTTGGAGTGCTGTGACCAGTTTAGTCACATAGACTAAATGAACTGGCCTATAAACTCCTGTGGAATGTCACCTTTGAGAGTAAAGGTCACGCAGCCCTTGCCTTCGTAATCCCGCAGTGTCGCAGCAGGACCTCATAAACCACATTTTCTTACCGTTTTTCTCTGTGTGTACACGCGAAGTTCACGCCACGTACAGTTAGCCCTTCGGCTAATCCGACAGCCTCAGAAAACGCCAAGGCAACAACGTATTGCATACCATTTGAACTAGTTTTTGTTGTTGTCTTCGATGTTGTTCGCGTTCTTGTTCCATCGGCAAGGTTACACCGTTAAAAATAAATCGATAAAACGAAAACCGGGTTTGGTTACGGCATCGGTGACATTTAGGTTTCCCATCTACGTGGTCGCGCCCGGCTCTTCATTACATACGCGATTTAATTTCCACTAGCTCAGCTTTCACTGATTCATAAACGGACCCCCATCCCAACCCCCAGCCCTCTCTACTGGGCTAAGCCTGTCAGTGCTGTGGTCAGTGGGCAGGAGGTGATGGTAACGGGATACACGTATACCCATCACACAAAGGAGGACTCGCATCTCACTCGCGAAGACTGAAAGATTCTGCACAACACTAGTCTGGGTCCTGAAATGCGATCTAATGAGAGCTACCCCACTCTATTTGGTTTTTTTCTTCTTCCTTTTCAAGGTTATGCGTTTCTCGCCGAAAATATAATACTTCTAAGCCGACAGAAACGAGCTCAACTCACAAGGAAGTGTTCCTGAGCCTCATGATGTGTTTTAACATTTATCACAGAGGGGTATGATGTGACACTAAAATGTCCGCTTCACTGCAAATTAAAAAGCAGGGGAAATTGTAATATTAATCAGGCCGAAACACTTGCGAGCTGCTGATCTGCAATGATTCCTTTTCTCTCATCGCCTCTCTGTGAAAAGATGACACCTGCATATGAATGAATCATTTCTCTGAAAAAGTAGCCTAATTCACTGAAACCATTGTCTTCAGCCTGATGCAATAATCTTTTTTTTTTCTCTGTGAATATGGCAGCACAATGAAAGAATGAGATTAAAGACAGTCCTTATCGGGAGTGTTCACAGCAGCAAATTGGAAACAATTTATCCAATTACAAGTCATAAGCCCCCCCCCCCCCCCACCTAAAAGTTGAAAGAACAGACTTTTGTTGGTAATATTTTAACTGTTTTCTAGTCAATTGACCATACACAATTGAAGCATTGCATCCACTCCTCAGAAACCTAAACCACATCACCAAACATAATGAAAACATAATAGTCTTTTTATCTTTCTTCTCACTCGCCGTGCCCTTCCTGACAGAGTAAGTCAGCATGAAATTGTCAATTTTGGAACCAGTTTAGTTAGTTGCGATGATTGCATTGGCCACAAGTTCAAATTGAGTTTCCACTGCCCAGTCATGGTATTCTGGTATAAGACACAGAACAAAACGAAACAAAACTAAAATAACAGTTGGAAAAGATTCTTTCTTTGTGCAGACACTTTGTGCATGACAGGACAACGACTATTAAATCAATAAAGCGCTGAAAATCTATCAAGGAAGATATTTCATGTTAACAGTTCAATTAACTGTAATTTGCACTGGGACAGGATAAAAAATGAAAGGAGCACACTCTTTCAATCTGGGATATTCACATAGTGCCAGCAGCAGCTTCAGTGCTGAGTTGCACTCTATTGTGGAGAAGCACATTTCATGGACTGAACGCAGATCCTTGATTAACCAGAGGGGGCGCTCTTGTGCGATGAGACGATGACAGTCTGTAACCCTCCTCAGGGCAAGACTATGATCCGTTATTCTGACCCCGCCAGGCTGCTGCTCGGGGGGATAATAACAATAAAATGTAGTTCTCAGGTTGGGTTCATGAACACCAACTCCACGTCAGTCACACATTGCCCAGCTCCATCTCCTGTGTAAGTCGACCAATAACCGGTTGTTGATGCTGTCAGTCAGATGTTTGTGTGCTTGGGCATTTGAAAGGTGAAAATGAGACGGACATTTGTTCTTCCCACAAGGCAGCTACACAGCACTAGCAGCACAGTTTGTTTTTCCTGTCACGACGTGAAGGACAATGAACAACACACATCGTGCAAAGACATATTAAACACCTCAGATATAAAACTATTTTGTATAAATGGTACTTTTCAAATTGAATAGTTAATTTCATTATTTATTACCATTATAACTAAACTACTTTTTTTCCTTTTGAAGAGAGAAATGGGTCATATTTTTCAGACCTAGCTGCAGGGAAGGGCTTGAAATTATTAGTTTGTTATTTTTTGTATTTGTTTTTTTGCATGTGTTTCACATCACAATGTGTGTCTTTTTACAAAGACACGGACGACCTGTTCATGCTTGGTTGGAATTTATTGAGTAGAGAAAGGGCCGTAGAGTTTGAACCGTGCTGACCTTGTCTTCCTCTGTGTGACCTGCCGAAGGGGAGCTTTTGCTGCAGCTTAACTACAAAGATGCTACATCAATCAAGATGCTCCGCTATTTGCACAATCCACGTCTCCTGCTGAGGCTGTCTGTCAGCAGACACTATCAAAGTCCCAGAGATGCAAGTCTAATTTTCCCCAAGCAAGCCTGCTGTTTAGTGAACAAACAGCAGTTTATTCAGAGCAAGAGGACGTGGTGTTGCTCTACACAAACAGATTTATATGTAATAAAACACACAGCATTATCTGCAAGTACATATAGGGATTCGCCTGGCCAAAAATCAGAGGGATCTACATTTCGGACAGTAGAGTATGTAGAGGTGATGGCTGATCCGCCCTTGTAATTTGTTTACGTGTGAGCATGTGTAAGTGCGTGTGTGTGCGCATGTTTACAAATTATGGATTAATTTTCCCAAAAAACATGATGATAATCATGCTGCTTGTGGTTAATAAGTTTGGCCGTTGCTTCTCGTTTCCGCCTGCTTTGCTTTAACACGAGTGCCTCATCGCAAATCTTCAGAGCCGGGTGCTGAGGGGGTTGATTGTATCCCGCTCGCGGTTATGTGCGCATGGGTATCCGCGATACTTGCCGACGTCAATCATCCGTATACCTCTATACCTGATTAGGTATTCCATGGGGTGTTTTGCTTGGCATGAAATGAGTTTAGCGGCATGACTTTGATTAACACGGTATTTCTCATTCTGCGGCTTTGCTCCGTGCGCGTGTTTGATGAATCTCGCCCTGTTTGTTTCCGAGCCCCCCTCCCGGCGTGTGATGTATGGAGAACCTCCTCACAGACATAAATTGCGCCTTTATTCCGTGGGGAATAAAAGGAGTAGGTGTTTTGGCCTTTTCAAAAGAGGACTTCAGAATTCCTTTGCGAGGAGGCACGCCGAGATGAAAGTGGAGCGTAAAAGCAATAGCAAACATGTTCCCCTGCTGTCTCTGTCTGCATGATACAAACAGTAATCAACAATGTGCAATCTAAGTGCGCCCCGAGCTCCCAAGCCAAACCCCCGACACGTGAAGCCGACACATGTGCGGCATCGTGTGGGAGCCGCGGAACCGCGCAGGTCCGTCAGCGCTTATTTATCCAATCCATATATAGCCTGTCCTGTGTGGGTTAGCTCTTGTTTTCCTCTTTGATCGTTCCCGGTACCGCATGAACCCTTGTCGTCGTCATCATCGTCGTCTCGAGCGGACGTGTTTCAGCCCTCGTTCCAAAGGCGTTCACAACGTGAACGTCGCCGGATGTCCCCGGGCTGGGACGAGCGGACGAGGGCGGCAGGGGGGAAGGGGTAAAAGGGGGGGCGGGGGGAGGCATTTTTCAGTGCACAGCGAGGTCTCCAGTGTCACGTTGGCGGTAATTTGTTCTGAAACAGAGGCAAAATATTGCTGCGCTGTCAGTGCAGTGTCAAGCCCCGCTCCGCGGGGTGAATTTTGCTGACATGTCTGTATCCTCAGGAAGAGCCTCAACCCCCTTCCCTTAAACGCGCCGCTGACAAACAAGACTGTAGACGCAAGCAGAACCACTTTATTGTGACTGACTGCGCTTTTTTCTTTTGGGCGGAGAGCTCGGCAGCCACCCCGTTTCGGCGGGAAAACCGCGACACGATTAGGACCCGCTCCGCTCTCCGCCGGTGTGTTAGCTTCCTCAGCTCCGCACCTCTCTTTCCGCGTCTCTCTTCCTCCCGCGCTCCTTCAACCGGCATCAGATCAATGCACAGCCACCGCGGAGAAATCAATGGGCCGATCTCAAACTGCACGGTCAAATTCAAGTCAGTGTAATTTGTTTTGTGAGAGCGGCAGCAGATTTATGCTCCGAATCGATGTAATGGCCGTAACACCGGGAATGATGGAGACATTTCACTCCACTTTCAAGTCGAGCCACTCCAGAGTAATGCATATTTATCAATACGCAACAGAAAAAAAATCAACATCAACATGCCATGGTTTTGATTGGTGGCTAACCCCTTTATGCATGAACATATAATGTGAAATGCGGGGTTCGAACATCTGAGCTAAACCGTGCCAGGGGTGCCGTGGTGCCTGTATCAAGGAATTGCTTGGCAGTGGCATTGGGCTTTGGCTAGGAGCAGAAAGTGGACATGCTGATCACCACCAAAAATATTTCTGGCAAGCATTTCTGAAGGCAGATATACAATTTCCTCTTGAACCGGTTCGAAACCATAAAATTCAGTATGAATTTATATAACTAGAATCTGTTCACCCTGGATTTGTTTGGGTGAGTTTAGGATGCAACACCATGTTCCAAGGGAAGTTCATTTTTCTGTTCTTTTCGTTTTCCTGGCAGGGATATCAAAATTTGACCTTTTCAAAATGCAAAGCTATTCACAATTTCTGAGAGAGAAAAGGCTGCTGATTATTGTGACTCAAAATTTTGAAGGGAAGGGATTTATACTTTGTAGGGCACAGAGAGGGAGAGGTGGAGGTTTAAAGGACCCAATAATGCCCGCGGTTATTCAATATCAGCACTGTCAACCGCGAGCAGTGACAGTAGGTTATTCTAATGGCTCTCAGCGTTTCACCTCATTTTAATCAATATTTTATCATGACCTAGGTTTCTATTCCTCTCCAGCGAGTCACTTCCTGCCATTTCATTGGCTGGAAAGGATTTTACATTAAATATGAAATATGGAGCATTGTAAGGAAGCAACTTAAAACGCAATTCTCGAAGCCAAGTTTTCCTCCGGTGGAGAAATTGACAACAGGAAGAAGGGACAGGCAATGTCGTCTCAGTGGTGGGGTGCAGTGAAGAAACATAAGTCCCACCTTGCACAGGTATAGTGTCTTTGTGCCCGCTGGCAAGACGAAGCATACGGTGGCACCTGTCTTCTGCATAACCTTTCTGCTCCCAACTTCCGCCGCGTCGAAATGCCAGCGGTGATGGATACGAGTCAATTAACCGAAAGGGCAGGTGTACACCTTCTCCCTCTTCTTTTTACAGCGTCAATAATAAAAAAAATAACTCTGCTGCATTCACTCTCATTAAAGAATCTCACTGTGCATAAAATATCCTCTGCTTGACTCTGTCTCATATTATTGCACCACTAATATTTTTACTGATGCCAGAAGAGACAGCCCAGAGCTCAGTGCGAGGGAGCTCACTAATGTACCCATCCATCTTGTCAGATTGGTTTAATTTGAATCCCACCCTCCCCCTCACGCGCGCACACACACACACACACACACACACACAGGTACTCTGGCCTCTTCTCTGCTGCAATGGTGAAATATTTATTTTATTCCTTGAAGAAATAAGCAGACTCGATTCTCATTGCCCGTTCAGTTGGTCTCCCCATATTTCACCCGAAGCAATAGAGAGCAGAACTTAGGTGGATGTTTTTCTTCAGCTGAATACAAAATACAATGTGATGTGATGCGGAATGTAACAGTCTATGCCTCAGCCTTGAACCACTTGATTAAAATGAATAAATGCAGCAAGGTTGCAAATGGGAGACGCACGCCTTCTGAACAATTTAAGATTTGCATCTTACCCACACCTCAGAAGAAAAAAAAACATCAATTTGGACCACAGTGAAGACGCGAAGACCAGACCTATGATAATCCATTATTTCATCCATTAATTACCATTATGATTCATTATGGTGAATCTAATTAGTCATAATTGACGTGATTTTTAAGCCCTGAGTTTAGGAAAGTTAACCCAGTAATTAAAAAGTGGCACCGTAATTAGGAATGAGTGTTATCTATGATGTTTACAAGTGACCTGCCTATTTATGCCAAGGAGAATTTTATAGTCTTGGTATATATGTGGTTTCCATGGAAACATCAGATCAAGGAACACCTCTCTATTTATACACCAGCAATTTATTTTGAATAGAGCATTCACAATGGAGACTTAATTAAAGTATGTGTGCAGAAAAGGGGGAAAAAAACTAAGGTCAAAGGCAAAGAAACAATCCTTATTAGTATGAATACATATCAAACCTGAAAATGTTTACATGGGAATATATTGCTTTTGTTAGAATATTAAAGTCATTTGTTGAGCAAATGAGTCTTTTGTTTTTAGAATTATAAACTTAAAAATTGGGTTGACCTTATACACATAACAATTTAATAGCTTTTCTATTGTGGAAATATACCTGATGTGAACAGGTATATAATTAGTGTACCCTAATTGTAAAATGATAGCTTTATACAAAGATATCTTGTAGTATTATTATTGCCCATATATAATGAGGATGGTTGATCATCAACACAGAGTGAAAATGTAAGCGATGTTATACAAGGGGTTTCAACGTAACAGAAAATTGAACTTGAAATCTAGGTGTAGCTCAGCCGCTATAATAATGCTCGCGACTATGCCATTGAGCAAAGTCTTTTTTTTAAGATTAAATGATCAAACTTAGAAAAATAGAAGCACAAACAGACGGGTACCCTGCGGCTTGGGGATGGAGCCCTGTTCGGAGGAACCTCCAGGTTCTTGGTCACCCGCACTCTAGCGTTTAGACCGCTAAAGCATAATTTATTAAGCACCTCAGAAAGAGGGCTGCTGAGAGAGACCTTTGCAGATGCTAATGAGGAGAACAGAGGAAGGTTTGCTCATCACATCTGCTACCGATCCATGGAAGTCCCTGTTTCCCTGCGCCCCCGCTGTCCGCTTCCCCCGGAACGGTTTAATCTTCAACAACCTTTTATATCCAATATCAACATCTTCATTAGCCACCGTGGCTCTCTGTCTACATTTCTTCTCTCACGCGAAAATATGGCGTCATTAATCTCTGTAAAGAAAGTTTGCAAAGATGAAGGTAGCTTTTGCCTGAGAGAGTGAGAGAGAGGGAGAGAGAGAGAGAGAGAGAGAGAGAGAGAGAGAGAGAGAAAGAGAGAGAGAGAGAGAGAGAGAAGAAGAGATTGGTAAAACCTGTTGTCATTTATATTCAATACTCAACAATATTGTAGTTTTTCTCCTCTTGGGTGTGGCATATGTATGCACAACCAGACCAGCAAATAGATTATTCATTATTATTATTTTATGTGAAGGAACCCACCAAACCCATCCACCAGTAGAAAGATACACATATACGTATACAGACAGGCGTGCACATTTCAATGGGAAAAATCTGAAATCTGCTCGGAAGGCTGGTTGACCAATCAGAATCTAGGACTAGAACTAGTCCTTATATAAAAATATGTGAAGCTACTTCCTGCCAAATGCAGTGAAGCTACTTCCTGCTTTATGCACATGGAAGCCTGGCAGAGCGACCCTGGAATCTGCGTAAGTGGTGTGTATGTGCGTGGGTGTGTGTGTGTGGGGGGGGGGGGGGGGGGGGGGGGCGCCCCCTGTACAGATGTTGAGAAACAGGTTGCATCGTGATCCAGCGCAAGCACGCAAACAGCAGAATCAAAGCCTCTGGTTTAAAAACTACACTGTAAACAGTTCCTTCTCTATCCTCCAGTTTTCATACGGACATCCTCTGGTCGGGGTCCCTCAGCGGTGACCCCGACCATCTGCCACTCCCCACAACACACAACCTCTCCAACATTACGGTGGGTGGGGGGGGGGGGTATGTGGAATGGCATTACTCCGTGACACAAACCCTAGCAAAAAAATCTAATTTCTTCCGCTTTGTTGCAAAGAGGAAATGAAAAGATACGAGGAGAACAAACAGATTCTCCCTGAGTGTCTGAAGTGGATGGATTTATGAGCAGAAATAATGTTGATATAAAAAAAAAAAAACTAAAAAAAAAGATAAGGTTTTTTATGGGGTCACGAGTCACAGGCAGAAGGTGAAATTATCCAGCGTGCCTTATCACATGTCCCTTATCTCCCTGACCCGGCCATCTGAAACGTAGAAGAACACAGAGGAAATGCAAGAAGACCAGGAGATCTTATCAAGAGCACTGCACATCCAAAGGTGATGGGGCTCCCTTGTAGCATGGTGCTGGTGCACATCCAAAAAAATTTGTTCCACACTCCATGCTAGTTTGTTCCCAGTTTAATTCCGCTACCAAGAAAAAAAACTTAAGAAGTCAAAGTAATTATATACTACATATAACCACACAGGAGACTCTACCGAATGTGTCACAGCACAACATCATTTATCTTTGGATTAACTGAGCAGTAATTTAATAAGAGTGGCATCACCCAGGGGCATCGTGGGAATTTTTATTTTATGAAACAGAAATGCCACCCATATGCAGTTTTGGAGTTCTGTCACTACGGCGGCCGAATTAATTGGCTAAACATCTGCTCCTCTTTCACCCTAATTTCATTGTCTTTCATCTTCCTCCCACCCCCCATGTAAAATGTGCTTACGCATGAACTGTACCCCCCCCCCCCCCCCAAAGAGGGAATCAAAATCAATGAGAGGCACGGCGGTTTCCTCGCCTGTCCACTTGAAAATGATGTGTGGCGGTGCTCTGGTGCAAAATGGCTTCGGTGCACACTCACGACGACTGCTCCTGGAGGTTGAGGTGAATTATAGCGTCGCTATAAAGCACTTTAAGAGCCTTGCATGCAGACTGCTACATTCAAGTGGTAATAATAGCGACAAGAAAAAAAATTTTTTTAAACATCCAAAGTACAGATCGCCCGTGTTTCAGAGGTGAGGCTTAAACTGTCCCGTTAACATTTAAAACGGTTTGGTTTGTCATGCTTTCAACCTGATCTGTACATTTTTGTCTATTTACATTGAGACTAAATGCAAAATCAAATAAACATGTCTCTGAAAAATATTTCTGAAAAACACGGAGGGGGCGATTTCACTGAAGTGTGTACATGTCGAGGAGAGAATGAGAGATAAAAAAAGGTCTAAAGACAATGAACAGGCCTCGTGTAAATGTTGATTCCTCACCTCGGCTACCCATGTCACACATTCTAAATAACAGTTTATTCTCGTATTTATGCAGCTCTGAAACGTCTCTTCTACCCTTACGGTAGAGAGCGTTTCTGAAGAAAGTGCTATCCTTAATCTGTGAAATTGGATAGATTTAACTTGCCAACCTAATGGGATTAAATTGTAGCGGCTGCAGTTTGCTGGGGAGGGAGTCGGTGTGAAAGGCGTGGATACGGATATTACGGCATTAGAGGCCTACTCTGCCTAGGCAGGATTTTGTGGCTTTGGGGCACAGGACTGGCAGCTTGGGAGACGGCTTTTTAGGGAGCATGTGGGTGTCAACATGTCATGTCTTCTTGGAGGGGGGTGAGAGATCTGCTTTTTTTCTTCCACTTCTTTTCCGGAGGTTGAAGCATTATTTGAGCTCACTGCAATGAAATGCACAAAGGTTGAGCTGTCGTCGCCATTGACAAGGTTCTCTGTGAGGGTGGCAGGTCCTCTGACAATGGCCTTTTATTCGGTGTCAGTCGGATTGTGAGCCCCGGCACATGTCACCGCTGAGCCAGGCTGTTCAAACAGGGGCGGGGGGGGGGGTGCGCTCCGCAGGACAGCGAAGTGCGCCACAGACGGACAGCGGCTTCCGGAAGGTGCCCCTGTCACACCTCTGCCAACCCACTGTCGTCCCTGTGACTGGGATGCTACCCTCAAGCATCACTGACACAAGTAGGATCCCCTCCCCCCAAAAAGCAATGAAACCGTGTGAATTTGTGATTGGATGGTGGTGGGTGTTGTTGAACCCTTGAAGGTAAGGCACTTAATACTAATTTCTTCAGTAAATACCCCGCTATAGAAAGTGCTAAATAGCTCAAATAAATTGCCAGAAAATCACCCACCCACAAAAAGACAACTGCCAATGCTGTAGGTTCAAAATGCAATTACAAAAAGCCCCAATGGCCAAAAATGAGAAGGAAAACAAGCATATATTTTTTTAAATGACCCAATGGCCATTGCCTGAGTGTTTTCTCCTTTCTGACCAAAGTCTTGCCTCTGCCGTCCAGTCCTGACTGACTTCCGCTTGGACGCACGGCGCGGCGGGGCTCCTTTGAAGTCCTGAAAGCATGCGAGACGACATGAGGATTTTCCCGCTGATATGCGGCTGATGGCGGACCCCGAAAAACAAGAGCGCGCTTGGCTGGCAGAGCGTTATCGCTTCTGGGGAAGATGATCTCTCCCTCCCGTCGACGAAGTCTTGTTTTATTACATATTTATAATTCCTTATACCTCACGCCAGGAGACAGATGCTTCCGAACTCGAGGGACTTGGCTTTCTGCACAGTGTTGTGCGAGGCAAAGGTGAACGGAGCCGGCTCACATTCTTATTAACCGGTATCATGGTATAGGCATGGCATTATGCATAGAATTAATTAACTGCTGCAACCGGGGTCAAAGGTTGCGTGCGGAACATGGAGGGTAAGCTAGTCACACAGACGTTCATTATGAAATCATGGAGCTGACGAGAGGGCGAGAGGTAGCGAGAAGTATTGTTAAGATAAGACTCGACTGAAGATATAAGACATTGAAAGATTACTTTATGAGACACTGCATCAAGCTAAAGCACTGGTCCTTGGTGTGGTGAAGTGGACTGTGGCCCTAAAACAGAACCCGGAAAGCACCAGGGCCACACCTGGAGTGCTGGAGTTTGGCGCTTGTCATAGCGTCTCCCTGGGAGCGAGGGTTTCTGCCAGCTGGCTTTCCGCCACCTCAAGACTGGCACGACAGCGCCTCCTCTGGTCATTGGGGCTTCTGCGTTCTGCCTGCTCCGACCGCGCCTGAAACATACCGTTCGGGCGGCGGCGGACGGCCGGACGCGCTCTGGAGGACATGCTCGTCTCCTAACAACAGCGATCGAATAAGAAAAAGAAACAATAAGAATTCCCAGCAACAAATGGCTAACAGACATTAAACCAAATCAAATGGTAAATTGAAAGCAAAACACACAGTGGGCTATCGATATTCGTCACATCCCGATATTTCAATTGCCCTCGTTTTTTTCTCTTGAATGGAATCAAAGGTGTGGGTGATAGAACATAGCAACCAACTTCCTCAAATTATGAGCTCCCCTCCCGATTTGGTAATGGAGGACATAATAGGGAGCTTGTCCCATTTTCTTTTGTCATAGCCTGTGTGTGTGTGTGTGTGCGTGTGTGTGTGTGTGTGTGTGTGTGTGTGTGTGCGTGGGGGGTGGGGGGGTTGAAGTGGCAACCTACATTTCTCTTGCTACAAATCATGCAAAATACCCCCCCCCCAGTTTGAGTGCAATCTGTTCTTAGTGACACAATCCTCTTTCCTCTCGGGCTCCTGTTGTGGGAGCTTCCCCGTCGATCCTTAATTGTCCCACGGAGTTTGTTTGTTTCTGCGTTCCCGTTGTTGACTGAGAGCACATAAATTACCGCTAAGCAAACATGTAGACACGGAGCGAATCAGATCAAGGAATCATAAAACAAAAGGCGGGCTAGTTCTGAGCGCCGTCGCACCTACAATAGATGCAGGGAATTCTTATCTCCAGGCTGTGTTGGAAAAGATTATTTTTTTTATGTCGCCACCACATCGCATTTTTTAATAATATACTTGCCTGCGCTGAATGGCATTTTGTTTAATATGAATGTTTTATCAGTTTGATTCATATGAGGGAGATATAAAAGTGGAGGGGGAGTTTTTTCTCACTGGAGAATGAACCTCTGGCACCCTTATCGTGGCAGGCATCTGCAATGTAAATTAAATCGAACAAGGGCATGGCATTAGGATGCAAATTAAAGGCCTTCCAAAAAGCGTTCAAATAATAACGGCAAATGGAAACTGAGGGGGTTTTCAGAAGAGTATTGAAGTTTTGCTTGACTGCTTTTATGAGGCCCTGACAATATTCCTGGATAATTTGTGGAATATTTACAAGACGTTTGATAGAAATATGCTGATAAAAAAGTATTAGCTTTTCTATTTACAAATGTTGCCTAAATTAGCTAATGTTATAAATATAAATATTGATTTATTGCAAGCATTATTTGTGAACAAGGCTTCCTATTTAATTTAGCGGTAAGCATGGGGTGGTCTGTGGTAGATTATATTAAGCATTGAAGTGCACAATAATACAATCCATCATACTGGATAGATAGTGTTTACCCTTCTGTACAGTGATACTGTAAAGCTGTATATCTTTAGACCCATAGTCTGCTGTCACCTCATATTAAATATATACTTACATGAGGTTAATCTGTGTCTTTTCATATTTCATTTTTTGTTTTCAGACAGAGTCAGTCATAAGTAATAATAATCAGCAATAATCAGTTGTAGTACTTAATTTCCAACAAACAGTAACAAAAATTAACAAAAACATTGAACGATAATACTATTTATTTTTTATAGCGCCTTTCATTTTATGATTTCAACCAGCTTTTCAATTCGGGGGAGGGGGAGGGGGAGGGGGTGGGTGTCATCCCAAGCACAGCAACCAATGAGTAGCACTAAATTGGTAGCCATTTTGTGCAGGAATGTTCATCAGCTGTATCTCGTGAGCTTGATCGTCATGGTTACAAACGTCCTGACCGAGCCGATGTCTTCAGTGCACATGCAACACCCATTCGCATGCCAGTGCTGTCACTCCTCTATCACTCCAGGAGAGACGTTGTGAATGACTGTCTGCTCAATCTGTGTGACAGGCGGAAAATCTCCCAGACACTCTGTTTCTTTCACGCGCTTTTGCTTTTCATCCACAGTGTGTGTGCGTGTGTGAAAACAGAGATGATTCACTATGATTACAAATCCGCAGGTGGAGCAGCAGTGTGATATAACATAATAGAAAGGGGTACATTTTACCTGAGTGTTTGTTTTTGGCATCAGCCTGAACGCTGCCATTGTACTCTTGACAAAGGCACTCTAATGCCATTGGTTCTGTGACCATCCAGGTGTACAAATGGATGACTAACACAATGTAAGTTCATTCATTTTCACCCTGCAATTAAATTACACAAAGGATATATTTTTTAAGTTGGACGGAAAATTGTATTTCATATTAGATTAACAGACTAAATTATCAATACTAGCAAAATAGGCTCTGTTGTCACCAGCATCCTTGATACATGACAATATAATCAGTCAAACTACATTGCTGTTTTCCTGGCAAAACACCTAAAATTCACGAGATCATCAAGTCCTCACAAACAGCATTTGCACGATTTAATTACTGTTGCATTCTAAATCTGTCTGATAATTATGGCCTGATTAAAGGAACAAGCAAATCAGACAGAAAATCAAGGGCACTTAGATGAACCATTTCAATTGGATTTTGGAGTTTTTATAGTGGAGACACTATAATTTAATTAGATCTAAAATTAAGAAAGAACAGCTAAAAAGGTCCTGAGCTATTGCCTGTCAACAAGTGCCACCCATTGCTTTTAAATTTTCTTTTACAACTTTGGCGTTCCATATCTTTTGTCAATACTATAGAGACTTTTATTTATCCCATAGTGACCAACTTCCATGTAAATACATACACACATACCTGTATATATACCCAAGCCACCTCTAAGCATATTTCTATGTTTCATCACATACATTTAAATATTTAACAGATTGAATAAACAACCACTTATTTCTACAGCTTTAGTTTTTACACTAATGCAAATTAGGTGTATGTTAAAATTTTATATCTGCAATGTGCTACTATACTTGAATTGTTGTGAGTAATTCAAATAGCCTACCCCACTAAATGCAGAACAATAGGACATAAATTAATATTAGGCACTGCTAGTCATTAACAAAAATCCCGAAAGCAAGTCACAACTGCATTCAAGTCAATCTCACAATGTGACATCTTGAAATGTCACTACCAGCTGTCAACAAATGTGTGACTTGAATTAAAGGCTTATGTTATTATTGTATTGTATGTGGCAGAGCTATGTGAGAGCACTGTGTGCTGATTGTAGGTTTTGTTTAGTTTTATTTTTTGCATTTTCTCAGGGTGTTCAGGCACGGTTGAATATAATGCTTCCTGGCAGTTCTGGGTTGATAGTTGATCTATGAGTCAGGAGTAGGTCACAGAGTAAAGAACAGTTGCTAATGTTACTGTGCTACTTCTTGTATAAATGTCTGCTTGTGCCTCTGGCAGACACAAAGTCAAAATTACATTGGTCAAAGTTACATTGGTCAAAATTACAATGGGCGTACTGCTCTGTTGCTCTGGTTCAGCAAATTAGTTTTTACCCAGTGCGTATACAGTGGTATATAGTTTAAACCACATTGGGGCTATAATACACATCTTCATTAATATTAACAAGGGTTTTATGGAAGAGAGGTCTGCTGTATACTGTGGTGTGTAATATTTTGACCTCTTAAATAAGCAAGTTAATCTCTAACAAAAATCCCATGAACAAGGTATTGTCAGTTTTATTTAAATATTATTGTTATATAATTCTGTATAAACTACATTCTTTCATAGTACATTAGCCATATGAATACTGTGTGAGTTAGAGGCCTATATCATTGCTGCAACAAGGTCACAGGAGTAATTCTCAGACACTGTAAAAGTTTCTCCCACAACATTAAATGTTATTGTTAACATGCAATGTGAATATTAACCTTGTGTATATTGCCCTATTACAGGCAATGATCAAAAGATTATCTTGAATTTAATATGAAAAATATTAATAATAATTAAGAATAAGCTTCATTTTTACATGTGATGTTTTTCAAACAAATCATGAAACTTAATCAAGTGATTAAATTACATTACATTACATTATAGACATTTAGCAGACGCTCTTATCCAGAGTGATGTACATAGTGCATATACAATGTATATTTTGTAAATATACAAAAGCTTTGCTTGACTGAATACTTATTTGATTTGTCTGAATGTGACTGTTTTATTTTAAAATAACTTGGTCTCAAGAGGGTTTGGTTGTGCAATAATTTAATTTCGGTCAGATCTTTTGAGAAGCACTCCAGAGTGATCCAGTGAGAAACACTCCTGGTGGACTTAACAATAGCCACAAAGAAAAATAATAGCGTAAGAATAAAATTTTCCACCATGAAAGATTGCTAACCCATCTGTAGTGTACAAATAGTCCAAGAATCATCCCATATTGAAGGCTTTATTACATTAAACAATAATCAAATCTTTTAACAAAAATATATATTCATTCAGCACCTTTCTAAATTTCTACAGATCACAAAGACTGGGGGATTATATAGAGAACAAGCTGAAGAAATAAATACAAGGATCGGAACGATGTATGGAATCGTTAAAATAATAATTTTATACTTATGCATTTCTCTTCAATGGTATGTGATGACATGTGCATGACACAACAAACAACAGACACACCTGACCGTTGAAATCCAAATGACTGAATTTTACAGAGGCCAAGGCATGTTCACACTAATGCTTACCTTCCAAAATGGGAGCTTAATTACTGTTTGTGTGTGGTCGTAATCCTCAAACATTACTTGACCAGATGAATCAGATAAATGCTTGGTACGTGACAATACCTTTGGAACTGCACTGTTTAAACATGAAAATTTAACTTGTTTTGTAAAGATAGTGACAAAAAATGAATTACATGTTAAGACTTGCCTGAAAATATTTATTTTTAAATCACAATTTAAGATCTTTGGTAACTGTGAATATATTAGGGAGCAGAGATAATGGAGGAACCAGATTGAGCTTTTTAAATGGTTTTCTGTATCACATCCATGTTGTTTAGTAAGATAAGCAATTATACACCCGCTGAAGGTTAACTAACATTAATCGAACTAGAAGCAATGAGTGTTAGATGAAGTAATCGCAGTACAGACTGCGGAAGGGGTCAAAATGAATGAAGGCAACTGACGGGAAAAACACAGGAAGCAATGACGGAGCTAATGACTCGGAAAATGTTGCTGATGAATGGGGAGTATTGAGCGGACCAAACAGTATTATCGAAAACCATTTACAACTGGAACGGATATATAATAAAAAATACTAAGGGCACACAAGTGTCCGATATATATACAGTATATATATATCTTACCAAAAAAGATGTTTTCAACGTAAAAAAAAATGCCAAGTTACTCACGCATAGCCTACAAAGCACTGTCTGTAAGTCCTTAATTCCAACTTGCAAAAACTAGGCCTGCCTTTAAAAGTATTGATATCAAAATGTGGCCAAGTTACAACTAACAATATTGCCAATCGTAGCTCACACTAAATGTGAAAATCGTAGCTCACACTAAAAGCCCTGTCAATGTAACCTACTGTATGTTTGTGGGTTGGATGATGCTAAATAAGTAATAATACTAATTTGTTAACATAATTATAGTTATGTTAATTTTGAACAGAATTTTGTGAACACAAGAATATCTAGTTTCTGTAGGACCACACAGGTTTCTATAGAAATCCAAATATTCCAAATAAATAAATACATCAATTAATACATAATAATAACAATAATACATTTTATTCATGCTGTGCTTTTCATAGACCCAAAGCACTGGATGCAGACAATTGTTCAAACATACCCTGTAGTGTAGTAATTGCAACACATGTGAATCTCTGATTTTTCCACTATAAATTATTGTCCTTCCAGTTTGATGTGGCACTTAGGCGACAGTTTCATTGAGCACATTCTCTTGAGATGGTAAGATGAAAAAACACCGGGCCAAGTTGCATTAAAGAATTTAGGAAAGTTTGGATAGCATTGCATTGGAATAGAGCTAGTTTAATTAGTGTGAGCTACGATAGGTAATATTGTTAGTTGTAACTTGGCCACATTTTGATATCAACACTTTTAAAGGCAGGCCTAGTTTTTGTAAGTTGGAATTAAGGACTTACAGACAGTGCTTTGTAGGCTATGCCTGAGCAACTTGGCATTTTCTTATGTTGAAAACACATTTTTTTGTGAGATATCACTTATTTTTGTGTACTAATGTAATGTGTTTGGTAGCTAACTAATGATGACAATGCATAAAGATAATGACATCAAGAGAGACATGCATACAGAATACATGCAGACACACGCATGCATTGTAGCTCAAAGAAAGACATAGGCGTGAGTTCTGTGCTTTAGCCTACCATGAACTACAACTAAATGAACTGTATTACGGTACGTAGCCTATTTGAACTGTATAAACTTACTAGTGGTTGAGACGTATCCGTCTTAATTACAGTATTCATGTTAGTCTAAAATTAAGAACTGCAGCTTTAAGAAAATCTCGTAAAGTTTGACTTCCGACCGATTTTCTCGCCACAGCCACAGACTGTAAAATGCACCGTTTATACACGCTAAGAAAATCACGTTCACGTATAGGAACAATAATATTAGTAAAGCACGTTGTAGTACAAATAAGCATTCATCGTTTTCCCATCGTTTATATATTTTTGACTGGCTTCATAGTAGTAGCCTAGTTTGCTTTAGGCTACACTCTTTAGTGGGTTTGTTTTTTTTACCAGCTGACTGAAGTTCAAATTTGTCTGGCAAATACAGATTGGCGATCCATGAACGATTTGTTCTTTTTGAACAAATTTTTTGAGCAATCCAGTACGTAGGATTCGTATCTGCGAGTTGATCGTTCATTTTGGTATGCGCATTACTTCAATGATCTGGTACCGACGATCCGAATCAGCGAGTATTTCGTTCAAGAGTGCAGCCTAATTATTTAAAAAATAAATACATATTTTAAGCCTTTATGGTGATTGTTATTTTCACAAAGTCATATGACGTTGAGAATTTAAATTAGTGGGATTACTACACACGTAACAATATTACTGCTCGGCCACTGAACATCTTGATAAAAATGTATTAAATATTATATACGGTAGACTATGCTGCACACAGTGCCTCAAATAGACAAAAATGTGAGTCATTACCGATTAAGCGGTGTACTGAATATCTGCAAAACTTGTAAAATAATATGGCCCTAGCATGTGTGATGGAAGTGAACACTGACAGCGAAATTGATTTTATTGCCTCAAACGTAGAACTTCTCTAATAAAGTGAATTGTGAATTACGTTCTGCCAAACATCATACGAGATGAGTCCATTAATATAGGTGTCGGATTTGCCCATGCGCAACACTTCTGTGATCCGGTACCTAGAGTGACTCATTAACATTCTTTGATTTGTGCATGCGCATTACTTCAACGATCCGATACCTACGATCTGTATCTGTGAATGGATCGTTCATTTAGTTCTTCGATTTGTAATGATTTGGAACATTTGTTTCCATACTGCGTAACGTACTTGAAGTGGTGTCGTCTGACTTTCACCATTTCGCTGTAGTACAAGTGAAACATTGAACAGTTAATATTGGAAAC
Organism: Ilyophis sp. 1 JC-2022; assembly: GCA_022702515.1. Lineage (NCBI taxonomy): Eukaryota > Metazoa > Chordata > Actinopteri > Anguilliformes > Synaphobranchidae > Ilyophis > Ilyophis sp. 1 JC-2022. The sequence goes on from CM040405.1 coordinate 96,267,989, forward strand.
GTCTTTTGCCATTGCAATAAAAATACATTTGTTAATGTGAAAATAACAGTCTAATAAATGAAAAGTATTTAACAGTTGCACATTGTTTTGGTCAAAAATGAACTTGTGCCCTGTTGGGCACTACTGTAACCAGCGTTTTTATTGGGTGATAAGCTTGGGAGAGCAGGTATGCGATGTTGTCATCCAATGGGGAGAATTATTCTTTGAGGGTACAGAGGCAGCCAGGTAGTGAGGGTCTCTGGGTCGGCAAAAAAAATGGAAAGAAGAAAAAGAAGAAGCAAAAGAGGAAGGAGAAAAACTGCAAAATAAGAAGTTGTATCTGAATGCTGTGTGGTTACATGAGGTCAGAACATACAGAAGTTAATGTTTTTAAGGGCTGAGAGTCTGTGGTCATTGTGGTTACTTCTGTAGAAAAACCTGAAAAGTGCCAAACTCTTGGTGCTGTATAGGTATGGGGCATGCTCCACCAAGTCATAGCTTAGCGGATGGCATACCTGCCATCCCAATTTGTTAGTTTTCTTTTGTTTTGGCTCTGTACTCCATGCACATTGGATTTGAAATGTATATGAGGATAAAGTTCCGTCTGCTTTAATTTGAGGGTACGTACATATATATTTAGGAATTACAGCCCTTATAAACATAGCCCCCCCATTTTAGGGGAACAAAAGTAATTGGACAATTGGTTGCTCAGCTGTTTCTTGGCCAGCTGTGTGTCTTTGCATCATTAGTTCATGCACAAGAAAGCAAACAAAAGGTCTAGAGTTAATGTTAAGTGTGGAATCACGTCTCTCAACGTGAGGACCAAATAAATGTCAATGCCCGAAAAGAAGGTCATCATGAGGCAGACAAATCTGAACAAATCGATAGCCAAAACACTGGGTGAGACAAAATCAACGGTTGACACATTGTTAGGCAGCAAAAACACACTGGAGAACCACGAGGACTTGGTAGTGTCCTCAGACTTTATATATGTTACAGTCGAGGTGCATTCGCACCTCTGTTGTTGTCTAACTCTCTTTGAAGTAATTGTCGAAGGCCCCCTTCCTTTGTGTGCTGAAGTGGGTGTGCGGTGCTTATAATCGCTCGTCATGGAGCTGTCCTGTCCAGCTGAAGATTCGTCGCAGTTGTCATTGCAGGGCACTGGGAGAAATAATGTCATAATTGGCACACTGTTGACGTGTCCTTGGACACCTGATGAGCATAAAAAATATTTCATTTGAGTCACTAGGTATCAGTTATCTTGCCAGTGCAGAAAGGAGGTACCCTCGGTGGCTGACGTAATCCCAAGCATATAATCATGTCAACGCATGCATTTTGAACACAATCCATTTCAGCACAGTATGGTTATGAGATTTCACAGTTCGTGTTATGGGAGCTGCTATTGGAGTGACAGGCTGTTTTACTTGCATTTTTGATATGACCTGCGGTTGGCACAATCTGCTTTGAAATGACGTGTCTGTAATGCCACTACAAGTTTTGATTATATATAAACTACAAAGAAATTTAGAAGAAGAAAAGATACTCCCCACCCCTATCTTGATTTGGAATGGTATCTTCCTATTATTGGAAGTAACTGACCTTGATGACCTCAGAACGTTGCCATGGTTTGCTAATAGATTGTATTGGCTTAATACAGTATATACCCATTGTAGTATATGGCAGAATACAGAATACAACCTAATTACATCTTGTGTTTTAACTGCAAGCAAACGGGTTGATGATTTTTAAATGAAAGCCACAGAGACCACTTCCTGTTATCACATCCAGCAACCCCACCCTAGCAAACTTATTTTCATTGAAATGGAAATGTCTCGTTACTTGCTGGAGTTCATTGTTCCATTGACTTTAACAAGAAGCCCAGGACTAGAGGACTAAAACAACTCCATAACATGAAAGGTTCACCCACTGCAGGTAGGGGGGTGCACCTAGGGGTGTGCAGAGAGGACCGCATCTTTATCCGAATATGCATCTGTTCAACCAAACAAAATTATCTGTATTTGTATTCAAATAGAAAACCGCTCATAAGTGGGTTTCAACTGGAAGTTGTGTAAACAAAAGAAAACGTCAGTTTTATAGCCTAATCTATGTGCATTGTCAAAGGCAATTGTGATTTTTAAAAACTGATATTTAAGACTGACATATGATTAATCATGAAGCATAATAATAGATAATGTATTTAAGCTGTATTTCAGAAACACTAACTTACAATACATTTAGCAAATACTTAGCCAATATTTAAAATTTTTGTAATAGTCTTAACAACACTTGTCTATCTCTAGTTAATATTAGAGGTGCTGCGGGATCAGGCAGCACTTAAATCCCTACCAACCTAAACTATTTCACTTTTGTCCACTGCCAACAGAGAAAAAAATCTATTAGGCTGTTATTAGGTAGCTACCAGCCCAAGTCACTGTTGGCTAACCAAGCGAGCAAGTGAAATCGCTACTGCTACTAGTCTCCTTCACAAGCACATGATGATTGTGCTGAATTTGCACGGTTTAAGACAAGGGTATATGCCACAGGAGATGCCTCTACCGCAGGTTTATTAATTTATTAATCTGCAGGTTTATGACTGTTCCAGTGGTTTTAAGTTTTTTTATTATTATGGGCCTTATAGTGGAAAGTAGTATCTTTAGGTCTTTATCGATTTATTTATTTATTTATCTATATGTATTTTCCCCTTGTAGTGTATGATTTTCAATGTGTGTGGTTTAATTTTTATACCCCAGTAAAAACAGATGCAGTTCCATATAAGATTGATATGATATTTTGAAAAGTAGTATGGAAATGAATTTCAAAGAATTATAAGGTGTGTGAGAAATTTGCAACACAAATATTACTTTACCGAGAATACAATACAGATCATTGCCCCTTTGGTTGATTTTAAACAGCCTTCTTTGCTCATCTTTATCAAAGGCGCAAGTAATTTTGGAGAGCATTGTAGCTCTTAGAGACTTTTTTCCAGAAATACGTTAGATGGTAATTCAAATACATTGGAATTATTAGAGAAGTTCTACGTTTGAGGCAATAAAATCAATTTTGCTGTCAGTGTTCATTTCCATCACACAAGCTGGGGTCATATTATTTTACAGGTTTTGGAGATATTCAGTACACCGCTTAATCGGTAATGATCACCACGAATCACCACAAAACACCAGCATTTAATACATTCCTCCAACCCCGAATGAAAGATAATGCCTTCAAGCATCACATATTTTGTGTACTTTGGAATAGCGTATATTTACTTGAGTGCTTCATTCTGAATCACATGTTGTAAAATTTATTCTGAAATAGTTTGCTGCAAACTTGCAGCCCATGTGTAGCGCATTTGCCACAAACTAAATAGTTTACCACAAAATGTTGCCAGAGGTTTGTCAGAGTTTGCTAGTTGTGGCAAACTAAAAACTTTGCCAGAAGTGAATGGCAGTTCCCACAAAGCTAATTTGCATGTGAAAATATGAGCTTGCTGCAAACCTGTGGCAACAATGCCAAAGGTTTGACGCAAATTTGCCAGAAGGTCTATATTTTTGTAAGGGTATGAAACTGACAATAACTGATATATTTATACAGTATGACACATATTCTGATATCCACATTAAAATGCAATTCTTATGATTGTGTTTATGTAACATTGTAATATGTAGTGTTAAGATTAAGTACTTATCATAGCGGAACTGTAACTTGGTTTTGTGAATGTTTTCCTGAGGAAAAACCCTGCATAAAGAGAAACATTTCTGTCAGGCTGGTAACGTCTGTAGTTATGATGACTGGTCATTAACAGGCAGGAAGACAATATAGCCATATTGCCGGGCATCATTTGAGGCAAAAACTCCCCGGCAAATTATTGCTCAGTGCATGTGAATGTGTTCTTTTCAACCCCTGTCAGTTATTATTTGGAGAACAAGGTAATGACCGTATTAGTGTTAATAAACATAGAGCTACAAGAAAATGTTCTATTTGCATCAGCACATATTTGATTTATAAAAGAAAAAAAGGAAATTATTGGAGGGGGGGGGGGGGGGGGGTTCTGCCCCTGCTGTAGCCCAATTGGTTATTTCAGCTCCAGAGTAAACAATGAAATTCTATATAATGCTCTGACAATTCAGTGAGCCATCTCCATGGCAACTCTATTTTCTAGTCATGTCTTTAATGAATAGGTAATGAAAGAAACACAACATTCGCAACTTCATTACTGGTACGATATAAAAAAAAGAAAAAAAAACTGCGGTGACAGTAAATTGTAGATGCTCACATTTTCTGGAGCCCATCTCTCCCAAATATTACACGGGGAGGCAGAACTTTTTCTCCGCCGATGATAATACAGAATTTGCGCATTGTGTTTATGTAAAGCGGAACCGTGGCAAAGCTTTTCCCCGCCCACCCCCACCATCCCGGTCAGGTGGTGATCGTCAGCAACGCGACGGAGGGAATTCAGATGGGATCACATCCTGTCTTTCCCCTCTTCCCTTCTCCCGCTCTCCAGAAGATGAAACTGGTACAAGTTTATTTGCCTACCTAATTGGGGCTCTCTATCAGCTAATCCGAAGGGATCGTTTTTTATCTTAATGAAAAGACACGGTGATGAAAGCCCGCTCCAAATGAGAATTAGACTAAGTGCCTGTTTAAATAAAAAAGGGTTTAATTAGCAATGAAAATGTGACATTTCGCTTTTGAAAGCCGTCCAGATATTCGGCAAGTCTTCCATAGGGAGCGGCTGTCCTTCAACATGTTTACGGGCATGCGAGAACAGAGAAAAATATGAACGTGGAGTGGCTATGGAGAAAGGCCGTAACAGTGCCAGGCACAAACTCTAGATAAGAGACTGATCAAGGAATGGTCTCAAATATATGTTTTATTGTTATAAATATCCTTAATTACATGCCGAACCTGTTTAATGAAACAAGTGGGCAAAAGCGGAAATTTAATTTGTAGAAGTCAATTCCCATTTGTGTAGTTAAACAATCATAAGCACAAAAAAAAATGTTTTAAGTTTTTTAAATTAAAGTTTTAAGTAAAAGGTTTTAAGTATTTATATTTACTACTGTATTTTTGTTGCAAATTTTGATGCTGTAGGTGCAGTTCCTGGATTTGTTATTGAGATTCAAAAGGGTGAATTATTGTTTTATTTTAAATGGAACATTTTCAGATATTTGTGCTACGGTACCCATATATGTATTTCATGAGGAAGACCTATAATATAAGAAATGTTGTACAATATTGCTCATTACAGGTGTGTGTGTGGGGGGGTCTTACAGACATCTGATACAATTTCAGTGCACTTCCTATATGAGAAAAAAGGATGAGGTGTTGGTGAACCAAAGTAATTCCAAATTATGGAAATCATCCACCTCTATCCTCCATGTTGGCTCTTTCCCACAGTCCCATCATATGGAATACAAAATGGATATTCGCCAAATGCAAAAAATACATTTATTTGAAGAAATGAAATTCCAGTACAGGCTCTTCAGGCAGGGTGGTGATTCCACATTCTGAGCATTTGTTTGATTGGACATCACTTCTCCGAGGGACTGCCTTGAAGAAAAACGAGACGCGCCTCGTTTTATCCTTGTAAAGTAAGTGCAGGTCAAATCTGAGCGTGTATCGCGCTCGGAATAATTTACGCAGTCATCGAGGCCTCATTATAACGATGACCTTGTGATCCGACCATTTTGTGCGTCGTAATGACGCGCGCGATGCTCCCAGACTGATTTTAATCTCCGTGACGGGGGGGGGGGTCCAGTGGTCGGCTATCAAAGTACACTTTCCTGCGACTTCCCGGTGCAAGCCGCCCCTCCCCCTTCCTTCCTCCCTCGGTCCGCGTAGCATAATTAGGCAGAATCCGCAGAGACCCTGGGAGGACGTGTTTCCATAATAAGCAGCCTCCTTGTGTTCCTGACGAAAATCAGCTGGCGGATCTACCTCTCCCCTAACACCTTCCGCCCTCCCCCCAACCTACACCTCGATCTCTGTTCCCTCTGCTGCTGCACAGGAATAGCTACGGCGCAACCCACCCCCATCAAAGCACGAATCTTCCCTCCTTTCATCACATAGTACACTGAGTCCCAGGCTTTCATGCCCATTAATGACTAAGTACTGAAACTGTGTGGTTTATTATTTTTGGCATTAGTATTAGTATTTTACAATAGGGGCTATAGGAAAAGATATGACCTCAGAGTGTCTTGCATGGATCAACAGAATCTTAGCTCAAGAATATTTTGAATCCCTGTTTTAGTTCCTGTTTTAGCATCTTAACACCCAGCTACTGAATTTTAAAAAAAAAATTTAAAGCCGAATTTTTGTATTCACAAGAAGAATTGTCTCTTTCGAGAGTCTGTTCAATGCTTGTCTCTTGAAGGGTCTCTGTTGGATAGGCAGGCCCACCTTGAAACAGAATCACTGGAATGGGTCTTACCCCTTTTTTAAGCAGTGGATAAAATGTATTCAGGAGCTGGGCGGACATATCAGATGGGGTCTTTTCAAATTCAAATACAACTCTTCATCTATGATAGAAGCAGCTGCACTTTTCCACAAATTCAGGCAGCTGTGCCCTGGTGTCTCAGTGCAGCGGGGGGGGGTTGGCAAAAAATCTGAACGTAACTCTTTACCAGACCGCTAATTCAATCCATAAAGGAGTGGTCACCTTTGGCACAGCCTAGTTAGATTGCGGGTTAACCATCCCTAGTAACAGAGCGCCCTCCTCAGTGTGAACTAACACCTCTGCTGTGTTTTCCCAGGGGAGAGAATAGCCATTACGCCCGGCGGGGCGGTGCCGCCCGAACACCGTTTCTCATTACCATGCCGAGCCTGCGATGGGGCTTACAAAGGGGAAAATTTGTTTGCATTTATTAATAAAGGGAGGCCGGTGATACCATCAAGGCGGCCCGCTGCCGAAAAGCAGGCCCCGGCCCAAGTCTGGGGATGGAGTGCTCGCCGGCGGGCCGCAATCCGCTTGCCAGCTCTTTCTTCTTCGCAGGTGCACAACCTTTCTGCTTCTCACATCAAAGGGCTTCCGTCGCGATTGAAACAAGGTAAACAGGGCGCCCTGGTTTTTTTGTTTTATCGTTTTATCTGTTTGTTCCACCGTGAGGGAGGAGGCTTCATTAATTTCCCTCCAAAAAGTACTTCATTTAAAATTCATGGCCTTGCATTTATGGGTTTCTTTCTTTTTCGGCGAGTGTTGTCTGTCAAAGCTGTCTTTGTGTCTAGCTCTGAGTGAGCACACAGAGAGCTTTGCTCCTGACGTTCTGTCCCTATAATGCCATCAAAACCTGCCCCTTACCTCCCTGGGTAGTGCGCTGTCCTTAGTGATCGCAGTCATTACATGTTGCTAAGGGCCCCACCCAGATCTGAATCTTTCTCTCTCTCTCTCCCTGACACACACATACACACACATACTCAGTCATGCATGAACCTGCACACATATAATCACACACAAGGGCAGACAGTGCACATATGCAAATTCACACACCTGAGTGCACACACACACACACACACTTGATGCACACACACATTACAGTGATATTTTTAACCTAACCCTGAGACACAAGGAAGAGAAAATGCTAAAGTAAGTTTATAGACATACACAGACACAATCATACCCAAAGCAGATGCCAATGAAAGTATGAAAAAAACAACAGCTTACAGTGCCTTATTTTAGATAATGTCTAGAATAATTGTTCATTTTTGAAGAGATATGATTCTGCCATTTACAATGTATTGGAATTGAATTGAATGCACTAGAATTGAAAATCCTTCAGCAGCTTGTTTAGTTTTGCTTCTACTGTCCAAAAAAGAAAAGGATCAAAATCAGAAAATGCCACATCCTCCTGCAAGAGTGAACACCTCCATCTTGATTTGTTGGCTTTCACTTCGGTTCTGGCGGAGGGCGGGGCGTCTCGATTGTCCTTGACCTTCCCGTGAACTGAATTCATTAGGACTGTGTAGCGGCGGAGATTAAAATCTTGTCACAATGGGACACAACAGGATAGCAGCCAGGGCAATGAAAGAAAAAAAAGACTTCAGAGCTTCCAAAAAAACGCCAAACACGGCGCCGTGACCGGGCCACTCGGCTGGTCTTACATGTTCGGCCTCTATTGTTTCATAATCATTTTTTTAGCGTGGATCTCGTGTCGCTGCGCACTATCGTACTCTCCTGCTTGGATACCCTTCCCCCTAACAATGGGGGGTACTGCGATGAGACTCTGTCTTTTTTTAGCGCTCGCCGCGCCCTCTCTGGGATTTATGACAGCGAGGAGGTAAGAGATTAGTGTGTCTTAAGGCAGGGGAGTGTTGCACCATCAGGGCAGCCTGAGGGACTGTCTGCCGTCACGAATCTGCGAACAGGCCCGGCCTTATTAAATGGCAGGTGCAGGCGAGCGAAAAAGCAAAGTGTTCTCAAACCGACACCTGGCCCTCTTTAAACCAAAGCCACAAACACACACGCACACGCACACGCCTGCACACACACACCTTGTATCTACTGCAACTGCATTGTTTTAGAGCTCTAATTTATGTATTTTAAAATTGAATTATTTTGCAACAAATAGCTTTTCTTCTGATGCTTGTCTGATGATGATTTAGTTTTCACCTTTACGTACACATGGGCCTAAGCCAATTTATAGACAAGAAGGGAAGGGTGTGTTTGTAAAGGATGAAGAGACACAGAACGACTGGATTAATGTTTAGAGAGCTGGAATTCCGCACTCCGTATAAGGTCTTTCCCCATCTCAGAAAACCTATGTCAGCCCAGGCTAAGTTCTTCCAGACTGAGACTGCTTCTTTCCACCGCGCAGTTAATCAGTTACAGTCATATGTCTTACACACATCTGATGCAGAGAGACGCCGATGCACACTGTGCTCCAAGGGAGGGCCAATCACACACTCTGTCCATCTCAACCTCCTACCACAAGCTTTAAAGCTGGGAACCGGCTGCAAATAGTCGCCGCCACAGCTGATTCTTCATTTAGCGAGAGAGAGAGAGGGAGGGAGGGAAGAGAGAGAGAGAGGGGGAAGAGAGAGAGAAAGACCCCTGCTGCTGACCTGACAGGCAGCAATGAGCTTGCTCTGACAAACGTTTTGGCCGGGATTCAGGGGGCTGGCTTTGCCCCCTCTCTTGACTTTTCTCCCTCGCCCTCACTCTCTCTCTCTTTCACTCTCTCTCTCACCCTCTCTCTCTCTCTCTCTTGCTGGCTGCTGTGTAATTGAATGTGCGGGCCATTTGTCCATGTGCTCTCCCAGAGACAACCACCTGCGTAATTATCATCCCTGCCTTGTAGCACGGCGGCATCCCCTTTTGATTTTGTCGAAAAACACCAAGGTGTCTCTTCAAGGACAAACAGAACAAATTATGGCTAATGGGTTGTTTGTGTTGCCGGGGCTCGCATGCTCAAGGATTTACTTTATTCAGGGTCTAACTTCATCTGCCAGCCAGCCAGTGAATAATTGAAGGAATTATCAGGCCAGGAGGCCCAAAGCCCTTCGGAAATGTGTCACGTCATGCCCCTGAGCAAAACCCGCGGAAAAACAAAAGCGCCAGGTTGACGGCATTGCATTATTTATTTGCTCGGGAGATGCCTTTCTCCATATCTTAAACGTGTTCCTCAAACACGGCCCGTTTCTACGGAGGGGCGTTAACCGAGGTACTCCCGGTTCATCGATGCCTTATCGAAGGGAACAACAGCAGGCATCTCCCCAGGATTACAATCAATAGCCCTTTGATTCACGAGTCCAGTTCTCTAATCACCACTTCGCCCCACTGCCCACCACTTAGCTCTGACTGATTGGCACTTGGCCACACCCATTGACCACTTTCAGCATTCCCTCCAAATGCACCTTCCTCAAATTTTTGAACAAAATGTATTTTTTTTTATAGGCAGAAAGCATTGGCAGAATGGTGATCGTCTCTCAAAACTGATCAACGGCAAACGAATGCAACTGAAGCAACATTCATCTGAAAGCAGAAAGGCGGCCGTGAATAATCCGCGCAATTTCGGCGGGCCGCGGTGCCGGTGTCAGGCTGAATTTCTCACTTCACCTTCAAAGATGGTTTCGGTTCGACTGAATCCTTGATTAGATAAAACCACGTGTTTCGGCACAGAGGTTCCATTATACCGGAAGTAATATGTGTCGCAGACAACTCAAAAAGGAATTCCTGATACGTGTGTTTCAATGCATTAAAATGGAGGGAAACTAAACAAAAAGGCCTCCAGCAGGATGTAAACTTATTTGGCTCTCAAAGATAAGAATAGGGATAAAAATGCTTGGTTTGTTTGTGGAAGGCATTCATGCCCTGAACATAAACATCATATTTGTATTTGTATTCCCCATATAAAGTTACAATAATGGCTGGTAATTAATTGTGCACTGATCTACTGATACAGTGTGTTAGTTGACAAAAAATGCTTGCTACGTATCCATTTTGGAGGCAGCCCATAATGCAATTGTTCTGACACTGACGTATGCGCAGACCTTCAGAGACTGACATTCATGAGAAATGAATAATGTTTAGAAGGGAATCATTTTGAAGGCCATATTCATATTCAGCTACTTCCAGGATTATTGGCACCCTTGACAAATATGGTAAAAAAACACAATATAAAATAAGCAACACTGGTAATTAGCTATATTTTACGCTGAAGATTTGGAGAACAATATATTATTATTCCATTAAAACATCAGAGTAAACTTATTTAGCAAGTAATTCTGTTTCCAAAAAAGATAGGCGTCACAATTACCGGAAACCCTGTTTTCATTACTCAGTTCACAAGGATAACACATCTGACACTTAAATACTGTTTTATTGGATTGGTGAACATATTGGGGAATCTCACACTCAGCAGATTCTGTGGTGTATGTTTGTGGACTGAAAACAGGGGTGGCAATAATTTTGACACCTGTCTCTTTGAGAAAGAAAACTATTACTTTAAAAAAAGTAATTGCATTCAAATTATTTATGCTGCCATTTTGTCAAATGACACCATATGAGGGAAAACTGGTAAACACTTTTCCACAGGAGGCACTATAGATTGACATCAAATATATTTGTATCTTTATTTTTATAGGTTTTCTAATTGAAATCACAATACAACCATTTTGAAACGAGGCTGGTTGAATATTAACGTTTGATTTTTTCAGTCATAATCAGGGCAGTGTACGCTTTGTATCATCCTTGATTGTGGGGGCACAGCGCGTTCACTGTTTTTGCTTTTACTTCATTTAATTAATCAGGATTGATTGAGCTGCTAATTGAAGGCTTGTATCGAGCATTCTCTTGACAATTAATCGGTCTACAACTCATGAAAGGAATTTGCTGTTGGAGCTATGTGTGGTAATAATGTGCAAGGTTTTTTTGTTTCTATCTACCCCTTAATAAATAGCTGTCTCAGCAAAGCTAAAATAGTTGCTCAACTGTCCCTAAACAGTAAAGGGAATAACAATTAAAAAAATTTACCTACCTACCCGTGTTACTACAGGACACGTATTAAGAAATACATTTGCCCCTTCTGCACCTTCAAGAGAAGATACTCACCAAGTGATAACACAGCCAAATTCGAATTCAAACAGCAGTTCAGTCAAAGCTATTTAAGAGCTCAGAACGAAACCATCATGCACTATGTACTCCTGTGCAGTATTGGCCTGGAAGACACCGCCTTTAACATAACATTAAATCTCTCCCTGTCATGTCCCAACAACAGAAAGGCACACGTTGAATAAGTATTCGAACACTTCTGGGGTTACTACCCAGCAAGCGAACGCCTATCGGATCACTTTTAGAGGCTTGCCGTTGGTCCGCCAGTGTTTTGCAAATCATCAGTACAGCAGCCTGATTTTGGCAGGACCAACTATTTAGAGTTATATTAACTGCTGATCTTTAATTCCTGCTTGCGGACCGTTCTAGTGCTGAATTGCAAAACAATGGTAGGCTAACAGAGAGCTGCTAGTGGGCCCCTGTATGTTTACTAGTTGGGTAAAGGCTATGCATAGCTTCTGAAAGTACTTACCTGAATACAGCAAGGCAAGAACTGCACAAATTCACAATGATATAAAAATGGTGATACGGCATCCATGATAGCATTTTGTTCATTATAAATTAAATATGTTTAATCTAATGTGACAAATTAAATAAAAGAATGACATATATAATTATGTTATACATGCAATTTGTTGTGAAAGACTGACAAGTAAATATAAGATGGTGGGATAACCAAACTGGCAGTTATTTTCACAAGGCACAACTGGAAATGAGCACATACCACATGACTGAACCTGCTCCTTCCCCTGCTGTATTCACCATGTAAAAAAAAGCATTGTTGAAGGACTGTTACAGTGACGCAATGGGGCTTGGTGTTCATTGGTAAGATGGTAATGCGGCTCCTGAGTTTTACATTGCCTCCCGATATTCCGGAGAGTAAGGTCTTTTTATATTTATTTTGATACACCTATTGTATTTTGGAAGAAATATAATTCCCAGTGTAACTGCTCGTCCACCCCTGCACACATTACGTTTTCACTGTGAGCTCCCAAAAATAGCTTAGTCTGTGGATGTAAGAGCTGGAAGCATTTCTAACTGCCTGGAGAAAATGGGATTGTATGTTTTACAGCCATTTTATGTTGTTCCTTCAGTCAGTGTCAGTGCTCTCTGGTCTTCTTCACACTAATTCCTCGTTCACTGCGAGGCCAGGCATCATGGAAAGGGAACATCAAAGGAATCGATAGGCGTTAGCCGCCGCTGCCACTGTGCAGAGATGAGGAGTGACTTTTCAATCTCAAAAAACAGACAGGCAGACACTGACCCGCAACATTCACGCCACTGTATTGCACCTTAGAGTTGGGTTCTGCAGCAATGCCCTGCAAGATAGGAGTTAATCTCACCGCATTATTGCGGGTTAGTTACTGTGGTCTATATGATTCAATTTCCTCATCTGGCGTCTGTACAACGGTCCTATAGATGAATCGCTCCATCGCTTCGCGAGTGCTGTTAGCTCCGAGGCTGATTAACAAGACGACACCTCCGGGGCGAGTGTGTGAATGAGCGACCTGACTATTGTCCGTGCGGAAAGAAAGAGACCCTTCGGTCAGGGGCAGGGGGTGAACTACAGCAGACAGTGAACCCAACACGCGATTGTAAGACGTATCGTGGGGCTTTTCGGCATGACCGAACTAGCGTCAGTTGTTAAATACGCTATTTGGTAACGGTGTTTTTTCCCCATTGTTCTGTTCTGTTTTTGTATTTTATTTATTTTTTAAATAAGCAGAGCAGAAGAGAGAGAGAGAAATAGAGAGAGAAGGACGCTGCTTTTGAGAGCAGTCTCTGAACGTGTCCTCTTCAGGGAACGCGTTCATCTGTCTCACACACCTGATCTAGACAGACCGGGCCCTTTGCGGTAGACTGAATTTGCAGCATAGCAGAATGCAGATGGTTTAATGTCAGCAGATCGGGGTCTCCGGTGGAGTCAGTAGGCTAGCCCACTACTACTGCCTGCACTGTAGGAGCCCGGCCCTCCAGCCTGCACTACTGCACATAATGATTTAGACTATTTTTCCTACATCTCTTCTGATCTGCGAGACTCATTCAGTTAACACTTCATTTATGCGCTCAGTGTACTCAACTCTCCTTCCTCATTAATAAGTCATTGTGTTTTTCCTCCTATAATCCACACAATTTTCTCCATAACCATTTACTTTCTCACTGTTTTTCACCCTAATTTGCTTAAATTTCGTGTTCCTAGATAATTGCTCCGTCTCAACAAGTGTAATATTTTATCATTGGAAGTCAACTTGAATGTAATGTTTCAGTTTTTATGTGATGTATTGCATTTCCGTTTCATGCTTTATACTACAACTGCTACACTAGTACTACAAGCGATACTAGGCTACAACTGCCACTCCTAGGCCTACTACCGGTGATAAAGATTCTGTTTCAAATTTTACATTCAGTATACTTTCACTATCTACTGTTGTAACCAGTAGGAAGCATTCCCCCCCCCCCCCCCCCCCCCGCCTTCTGGGTTGAGGTTGTTAGAATACCTGAGTTTGGACATGTGTTGTCTAGGAGATTGCTGTGGCTGTTCTTGTGTGGAATCGAGAGAGTCGTTATACACCTAATCACAGGTTATTGTACACCCAAAGTCTAAACCTGAAATTGCTACCACGCGGCATCGTGAGCTTCAACTTTTTAAAGTCGTATTGTAATTTGAGAACTACCGAGAACTTGACACCACTGAGATACCTTTTTAAAACATGAAGACACTGATGTAATGTTGGGGTTTTTGAGAAGCGAGGAGATGATGTTTGATTATGTTGAGCAAAGAAGAAGCAAGTCAATTATGTGTGCAGGCTCCTCCATTGAAGAATTTGGGGATTGTGGTTTGACTTTGGGTTGGAACGGTTCACGAAAGAACCGAACAGGGGTCTACTGATAGAGTCCGTGACATACTGCGAGCGACGGCATCCCCTGTTGGTGGCAAATGTGACTGTTGTGCCATCAGTGTGGATGAATCAAATTGTCCAGCCGTCCATTCTGATACAGCCTGTCCAGGCATCGAAGACTTCATCATTTGCGATAAGTCTCTGTCAAAATTATTATGTAAAATGCCCCAGCAACAACAAAAAAGACAGACAGTGGGGCAGACCCACAACACACAATCAAACATATCAAAAAGACATCTAACATCAATTAAGTGAATTAACGTGCAATACAGCCATGATTAAAAATAGCCCCTGCTGTCCCGAGATGTCCAGTGTCACCAAGCAGTCCAACACACAAACTCCGCCTCCACGACTCTCCTCCATAAACGCAGTGCCGCGGTCTCTGTACACCGCCAAAACAGAGCACCGAACTGCGTCAATCTTCCCAGTCGTCTCCTCACTCCTCCCCCGCATTATGTTCTCCTTTCCTGGTTGCCTTTTGAAGATTGCCTGCACTCCCGGACGAGTCCCGACATCTTCAACTCCGATGAAGACCGATGGTAACTTTGTTGCTGCAGATCCAACGGACATTCCCGAGCATATGTTGCGAATGCGTCTCCATGGTGACGACCACAAACAAAATTATATCGACGAGACAATTCGTCAATATTATCAAAACGAGCAGCAGGAGTGCCCTGAAAAATCTCCAACCCGCTTTCCCTTCCCACTACAGACACACAGCACATAAAAAAACAAAGACAAAAGCCCTACACAACAAAACACATTCAAATGAACAAACACGAACAAGAAAGACAGCTGGACTACATGTCGCCATTACAGCGCCACGTGACGTCAATAAGAGAATGGACTGAGTGGTGTGATGCCGTGTGGATGTCACACCCTATGCAATAGAGCTTCGGCCAAACTTTGCTCCATCAGGTGCTATACTGTTCATGCTCTCTGAATTAAAAATAACAGTCTGGACCATGGGGAACATCGACATTGACGAGCTTTTGCTTTAGAAAACAGATCTTAAAAAATAAAGTTTCCTGGAAAATCAAGAGTATAAATAAAGTGACCAACTGTGCTTGAACGTTATTAGGCGATGCATATAACTATTAATATTGAATTATTACTGAATAAAAGTAAATTTTATAAAGAGACACATTCTGACAAAGTACAGGCTAAGCGACCATGATTGTCCAAAGAAATCGGCCTACGTGTACAAAATATACAATATGTGACATCCTTGACAGCAAGGAAGTAAAGGAAAGGATTTGGAGTTATTGTGAAATGAACCTCGAAACACACTAGCTGGATGTCCTTCTCAAAATACATTAACACGCCAGGCAAATGTATTCCCGAATTTGAAAGCCAAATGCACCCAATACGGTCTCGGCTCAGACTTCATTAACGTCTCCATCACACGGGGAGAGGAGGAGGAGCGGCTTAACATGTACCTGCCTGCCACAGCCCCAGGAACAGGACTCACTCTAACACCCATCTGTGTTATTATGCTAATCTGGCTATCAAATTAAACAGGGATTTCTATGATTATGGCGATTACTGATGTACTGTTCGAAAATTGTGAAGAGGACATTTTTTCCCTATTTTCTACCCATTGACTTATCTGTGAAATACGTGGAATTTCTTAGTTTGAAAGGGTTAGGCAACAGGATATTGTGCGAAAGCAATTTTGCAGAAATATAGCCTTTAAGAAAAATTAAAAAGGAAAAAATAGAGAGGGAGGACGTTCTGTTCTAGTTACAATGGCCATCCATTTAGTTGCTCTATATGACTAAATGATCTTTAAATCATTGGTAAGCAGAATCTTACCCAATGTAAAGGATTAGGCAAAAGGTTTTTCATGTCATTAAAATAAGTAATATTATTATTCTAATTATATTTGTAAATGTAATTTACACCTGAACAATAGCTCTTTGTAAATCCTGGAGCAAACTAAATATTATTTTACTTAAAAAATCTCAATAAGGAACTCCAATTTGAAATTGACTTTAGTACTGGTGAACAGGGAATACATGAGAAATAGATGCCTTCCATTTTTCATTTTATCTGTGTGTATCAGTTTTTTTTTTCTCCCTGAGAGTAGCCTGGGGACTAAAAACTATAAGAGAAATACAAAGCCATTGGTTAAATAACAGGTGCTGTACATCTTCAGGCAGGCGCGGAAACATGACTTTCCCCAGATATGTCGAAGCATTTAGAGGTGTGTGAGCGTAGCTGCAATGATACTGCATCCCGGCAGCCCGGCAGCAGCCACCTATCACAGGGGTGTGTTGAGCTGGTCCTATTGATAGGAGGTTTATCAGTGCAGGTTCTTCTGCAAGCTAAGTGACATTGTGTTGTGGTGAGGGGGGGGGGCTGCCCTCTGATGTCTTCAGTATCTCGTTTGTTGCTCTCGGTGACAACGGCTGGTGGTCGCTCGCGCGTTCCCTGTCACTGTCCTGGGGCCGGTGGCGGCCCGTCTCTCCTGTGAAGTCATGCGTGGGACAGCCACCCCCCGCCTCCCTCCTGCCCTGCCTTGTGGCCATCACTCACGCTGACATCACTGGCGATTTTGTCTCGGCATCCCTGGTGCAGGAGGTCAGAGGTCGTCCTGCAGAGGGTGGGGTCCAGTGTCAATCCTCTCCTTGCACAGATGGTGGGAGTGTGTGTGAGAGAATGAGAGGGAGGGAGAGGGAGAAAAAAAGAGGAGGGGGCAGCTCACCTGTAGAGAGGAGCACATTTGTACATAAAATACAGCATTATTTATTGTTTATTCATTCATTCCTATATGTAAATAGGACGTGCAAACCGCCTAGTTTAATAATGCCCATTTCTGTAATACATGAAGCTGTTCACTATGAAAGCACAGTAATATTTCAGTTAAATATCTCTAACGGCCAGTGTTTACAGACACAAAATGTACCTAAAGGGAAAAAGTTGGAAGGGAAAAAGCGAGAAAAATGACTTTTTTTATATGCTAATATTTTCCAAGTAATTCTGTAGCAAGTCTCTGAGGGCCCATTTCTTCTGGGTGAACAATTGTTCTAAAAAAAAACAATCCTCAGAGTGCTGTATGTGGAAAAAGCAGCCTGTACAAACTCCTGTTTTCATCTGTGCAAAACTAACGATACACCTCCACAATCGCTTTACAGGTCAATTATTCTAAGATAAGCCCTTTTTGCCGTGTTGATTTGTATATAAAACTGAGTGACTTTGTCAGTGATGACAGCATCAAGCCAGTGTTTTATCTCTTGATCCCGGCTTCTTTCTCAGGGACATATGAAGCGCGAGCCATTTTCAGAAGCAGTAAACAGTAAATGGTGACTTTGAAAGGTGCCTTGCCAACTTCATTCAATCATCGACTTTCAACTCCAAATCCGCCTTTCAGGACCGAGTGAATTCCATTCTGATTACTGCAGGGATGAAGCGCCGATCGAGTCGTAGCCACTGAGTCATTGACTCATTCAGTCCTCTACACTATACAGAACGAACGTGGCACTTTGAGAGTTAATTTCACTAAAAGGTCGGACCACTGATTTTAAGATCCAGTCAAAAGATCAAAAGAAAAAACCATCGTTCAGGTATTTTTTTACCTTTTGTCAAAAAATGTATCAACCTGACTGAACAGCAGCGATGATCAGTAGCTGATCATAAACACAATCTTCTAAACGCTCAAGAAGCATTTCACATAAAGAGGTTGACCCCAGCAACCCCACTTTTGGCTTATGATGCATATAATACAAGATTCAGAATTTATTTTGGAATCATGATATACCGTTGAAAAGCCGCAAAAAACCATAAATAAAAACGACTGGAACTTAAGCAGTGTATCAATTATCAATGGCCTTAAGACATCAGTCTTGGCAGTCAATAACATGTTATATAATTACATACAACACCTCTGAATTAGTCAGCTAGCTGAAGCATAAAATTACTACCATATGTTCCCCTTTCTGCTATGCATCCAAGAGTGCTCAGCCTATTAAGCATAGGCAGGAGGTGCGTTTAAAAAAACATGTAAGTGAATGTAGGTAAATTAACTCACAGTGGAGCTGTGACACACAGGGTAAATACTGCACAGGGCCATATATCAGGACATATATAACGGCGACAGAGAAAGGTCAAAGGGCACAGATACCATCCAGGGATAAAATCTAAGTACATTCTGTAGCTTTTTTTAAAATAACGCAGCGGTATTTGGAACACAAGGGCTGTGCTGTACATGTACAATGTGGTCCTCTTCTAATGTATACGCGGCAGCATATTCCTTAGAGAGCATGTCAATGGTGCTCAGTTGAAAACCACATATAATTACAATATAATTGCTTAGAAAAAAATGTTCATTAATGTAGACCAAGATACAGTGTAAATCCATGTTTTCCATTAACTTACTGAAAATACTATATACTGTAAATATACCTGCCAGTTTAGATGATCTTAGGGAATTTGAAATGGATTTTTTGTAAGGTGAAATGTACTTTTGTCTGATACTGTGTGAGCTTCTGCATGTTTCTTAAGGTACAGACTATCTGATTAACACACCAAATTAAGGAAATAAATATGAGTGACATTAGAACATTTCTCGTGTACCTCTTGGATTTGCATAACATAATATTTAATTGCCAGTTCTACATGGAGAACCAAACATGAACATATTCCACAAAGCAGTATGCTTGTACTTGTAATCAGTTGTAATCTGTCCCCATTCTTATTGCTTCTATGGTTATGTGCTCTTGTCCAGCGGAGCTCGACTGTGCTTTTATTATTGATACACTGCACCCTCTGCTGGTGAAAACATGAGCTGACATTTTACCCCCTCTCTTGGTATTATTATGACCAGTATTACTCACTGGTATCATATAGATAGCTGGTAATTGGCTGGTCTACTTAACATATCAAACTTGTGTTTGCTCTGTCTACAATATTTAAAACCATCATTATAGTGACTTACTGACATCGTATAGCTAAAGTTTTAGAAAATCATTTGTACGAAATTGTCATTTAAAAGCATATAATATAATGTATAATATCTAGTATAATGTGGCATAGTTTTGATGATTACATCTCTACATATCATTTAATTGTTTGAAAATGTGGCTTCATTTAACTTGTTTGAGTAAAATGTAAACAAAATAATGATTATTTGTAAGACTATAACTACACACAACAAAAATTCCAGTGTAAATCCAACACTACTGGTGTACATTTAACACCGTAGGGTGTTTATATGAGACCACGGACACATAAGCACACTAGAGTGTTAAATGCACACCATCATTTTTGCTGTTCATCAAAAACAACATCAAAATGAACCACTATTGCAAGCCACTAAAGCTGCTAACAACATTAACCCTGTTAACAGCATTAAAGGCAAGGAAGCAAGCGAAAAAAGTGAGTCTCCAGAGAATAAAGTAGTCTGAGGGACAAGACTCCTTGTAGGTTGCGGTGGAATATGATTGACTGTCAAGCCCAGTAAAACGCGAGAGCATTGTATCTGAACGAGTCTCTCCATGGCAACTGATCAATAACAACAGAGTGATGTAATTGCTTTCCTTCGCTGAGGTTTTTCTGCACTGCAGAAATGGGTCTTGTCTTATTTAGCGGCAACGCAGAGTAAAGATAACTCCTCTTCAAAGATAAAAATGCACAGACCCCTGTATGCTTGAGAAGAACTTGAGCATGGGTGGACCCTGGTTTAACAAAACAAGATATGTGCGTCCTTGTGCCTCTGCGCATTGACTGTGATTGTCAGTGGAACGGCTTTGGCATTGTACTCGGGTATTTATGTCTATGTGACAGCTTATTTCCAGGATGTTTTCACACGTCATGAAACGCTTAGTTTTGATTTTGAAGATCGAAAAGAAAACGGATCAAGACTGATTCACTGAATTGTGATATAGCACACAGTACTGTATATGTGGTTAGAATGTCCTTCAAATAGCAAATTGATTAAACAAAAAGGTACTAATATCCGAAACAGGTGTAATTGTGTTTAAATAAATATTAGGCTACAAATTCATTGCAATCATAACTGCAGCACAGATTTTGATTAATCATACTACTACTAATAATAATAATATTTGTATTATTATTATTATACAGAAGAAGTAGACCCATGTTTCCTTACATATTTTTTATATAAAAATAGGCTTCATCAGATTTTTCTTGTAGATATATCATTCAACACACATGCATGTTTGCCATGCAACTCACTGCAGTTCCCGAATCCCCACCCAACAATTCTGCTTATAGGCTTTACTGTTTGGTACACCTGCATTGATTTTTCCTCTGGAAGAAGAGAAGAAAACGGAATCAACTCTGTGGTGTGATCATACAGTATATATCATAGCCTACTCAAATAGCAGCTGTCTTAACGCTGGTGTCACCGTTGCAATTTATGTCACAGAATTTACTTGTAAGCTCTGGTGGGCCACAGCGAATCCATTCAGTCTTTTAGTAGACGTGCAAAGTAGTGGAATTGTTTTTATTTTATTTTGTCCTTATGATGAACATTTTAAGATTCACCACCTAAACGGCAGTGGAAGCTGCCACTAGCGCCGCTGCAGTAGTGTTTACCAAGTGACAGGAGATACAGCCGCAGCTGAGAGATGGCAATTCCCTGCGGTGCTATCTCACATCCACCTCGCGCTTTTATCTATATTGTGCCAAACACAATAAAATCCAGCACACATCCCCTGAATCCGCAATCTCGCTGTTTTCAGTAGTGCTTTTCGTGTCTTTAGCGCAGAACTGTCGCGTTCGGCCCTCTGTAACAATATCATTTGGAATGAAAGGGGTGAAGTGCCGCACCATATAAATGAATCCCATAAAACGCACCCAGCTGTAGCCGTACTTGCCTGCTATTCATTTCATTTATAGCCCTCGGCGAGAAAAGTCAAGCGCCACGATGAAAAACACCCTCTACAGTTTTAACAGTAGGGCAAGAAGCGTTGGGATTCAGGGCAGTAGTTTCCTGCTATGTTTGTTTTCACACTCATCTTTTGAAAGTATGTCATCTATAAATGATTGAAGAGCAATAGAGTGTGAAAAGACAAAGAAAGCAACCACACCGTGCAGCACACTAGCCTAGACATTAAAAAGAGAAGCATCCAGCGAGCACGTTGAGGATCAAGAGAGTACATAGAAAAAAGGACATTTTGAGAATCTTTGTGGAAAAATTGGTTACGAAATGTTGTATAGCCTAAATGTTTCAGGTAGTGCACTTGTGAAAGGTGTGTATTCATTGCTGAATCCACATAGCTACGCAGTAAATTCACAGCAAAATGGCCAGCGTTAATTCAACTCTAACAGTGTTGATTAAACTCTAGCAGTGTACATATGAGCCTATTCTGGCCAGATCAGGCTCATATGTACACTGTTAGAGTTGAATTAACATTGGACATTTTTACTGTGTACGTTCTCCATGTGACAGATGTGAATTTTTTAAATTAGCCTAGCTATTTCTGAGAGACTGAAATCTTCTAGGTAAAGCCTAATCATGTAGGCCTATTTCCAGGCGTCTATGCTTGAAAGTTTGCAGGCTATAGTAACGGCAGACCATGCGTGCCACGTTGAGTGATTTTTTTGGGAATAGGCTAGTTTGTAGACTAATCCAAAATAGAAAATATCAGCTATATTTGACGTATACAGACACAGGCGGTATCGCAGAATACATTTCACATTTGTGCATTTAATAAAAACACTACACCAACAGAAGCATAAAATAACGACCGCGGCCAGTGCTTGTGGGTCTTTGATTTTGTGTGCACGCGCGTATGTGGGCGTGTGTTAGATCATTTTACAATATTCTATATTATGAGTCTGGAGGACAGGTTTCTGAATATTAGCAGTCTATTCTCCATTTACCCTTTCTTGATATAGCTGCACATGTGATTTATATCCAGCCGATTTGAGACCAAGATGAGACGACTTTTCCTCCGGTTATTTGCAATTCATGCGTCAGAGATTTGTTATATTAATGTGCTGCAGGAGTTTGCGACATTACTGGGCCTCTGAAGTGTCTCCCATGCGGCGCCCCACGCATTTCGCCCGGTGCCGACAACGGTTGTTACTCTCAGGAGCAGTAGCAACGGCAGCGCCATCACCACGACGGATCTCATTAATCCTGCCTGTATTTTCCAAGACTCATGCGTTGCTGAAATGAGAGTTTAGCCGCAGAGTGCTTGCACCACAGCGCACCTACATGCTCACGGTGTGAAGTGTGCTTTTGACGGGGACAGGAGCCGCCGCCTCCGCAATAGTCTACGTGAGGTGGTCCATTGTGTAAGATCTTAAACGAATGTATCAGAATCAAAGGGGGAAAAACATGCTTACGGCATCTAGGCTAAATGTGTTTAGATCTGCCAGCATTAGAAACAGAATTATCATACAACGCATTTTTTTGTCCACAGTTCTGAAACTAATCCCAGTCGAACGTTTGTTACAGAAAAACGTTATTCCACCAGCCGTCAGAAAACGAATCCTCGGCTCGTATTAGGCCTATCTTTGCGTTTGTGTTTATTTTCATAGGCTATAGGCCTAGTGAAGTGAAAGTCTCGTGACTTGGAGGTGGTGGTGCTCATTTAGCAGTCCCACACCACAGTTAGTATTGATTTCCTAAATGGGAAGAAAGTCTTTGTAACTCGTGTGTGTGTATGGGGGGGCGGGTGCGCTATAGAATTAAAGAACAAAAATTAATTAATTTCAATCACAATGGTCGTTGACATTCTGGCAACATTCCAGTTAAGGTGATGCACAGAGGAGTATTGACTCCGTGAAAACAAGCGCATTTTCCGGCCGGGAGATTAATAATAAAATTGATTTGTATGCTGTGAAAGTCAGGGCAGACGCTACCGCAGTAACGTGGAGCAGCAGCAGATTCCTCGCCGTTTTTCTAGCTTCAATCTCTCTGACTCTACTTTCAGTGCTGTCTCATAATTCTGCTAGTAATTGATTTTTACTTCCATTTATTAATAAAGCTCGCGGTATGCCGCAAGCGCACAGCTGATTGTATGAATCCCACCAGGAGTTTAATCTTGCAGATAACGGGAATAAATGTAGGGTACTCCAGCAATGTATTTATGGACAAATCAATGTCAGTTTATTTTCTTTGCCGTGCTCATTTGATAAAGCAAAAACATCAGAAGTTACATGTGGCCAACCTTTTTATTGTAGGTTACAAGCAATTTAATGGCAGAGGACCTTTACTTTACTTTACACATTACTAGTGGAACCGAGATTATCAGATTATCCTCATTCAGATGAGTAACTAATCTTCAAAGACATAAAGGTGTATAAATGGAAAACAAATATAAACCCCCAAATGTAAAAACACCAAAAAGATGAGCCACTTCTGTGATCGACAGTCGTTCTCTTTCAACAGGCGTTTTCACTTGACCGTAAGAGCAAGCAAAGGTTGCTTATACACAGGAGGCTTTGGATGTGTTCTTGGTGGCCCTGTGTTGTTCAGATGAGAGAGTATCCAGAGGCTGAGTGGTAATGGTTCTTATGTTATGAATTTTATGTTTTTTTTTGTTGCTTTTTTTCATGGGCAAAAAATCTGCTAACTGAATGTGTGTCTCTCTATCACCAGGAGCCTACGTGTTCTTGGTGTGGGCGTTGATTCCAGATTGGTACTGGACTGGCAGTATCTGAGAAGTGGAGCACGGTATTAGGACTTTCAACCAGTAGGCTACACTGTTCAAATTAAGTGCTGTTAAACCCACAAAATGGTGACAACTAATTGCCACAAACACCAAGATTTAAGGATTTAAAACACCAAGTTCAAGCCATTCCAAAACACTTTTCTCATTTGTTTGAAAAATATCAATGAGGTTTCCCTACCAGATTTGGATATACTGAAATGTAATATTATTTGTACATTCCTGTGTAATTAATATTTTTTTAAGTGCTTCACTGAACACTTATAAATTAGTATATTACTCAGAGCATGCAATTTTATTAAAGTATTAGCCAAATTCTTCTTCACATATTGCCACTGAATTTCAGTGGTGTATTGGCACCTATAAACCTATATGCAGATTAATTGCATAAAAATTGTATTTTGAAACACCAGTTTACCTGACAAATTAGCATGCATGTGACTTTCTTCTGAGAAAGAGCAGGCTGTTTGAAAATGACATTATCAATTTGTTTTTGTCAAGAAACTTTCATGTCAGTTTGCCACTGCAAGAAAACATCAAGGATGTGAATGGAAATTATGCCATTCTTAATTTATAGTGATTAAGATCACAGAGCTTTTTTCTTTTTTTTTACACATGATCAATTTGCAAAGATGGAAATATAATCCGAAGCCATTCAGGAACGGTACTTGTGAAAGGAAACGAGAGAATCCCCTTCTGGGAATCAAAGCCTCGTCCCCTGGTATTTAAATCACGGTGAAGAATTGTGCGAAAGAGCAAATCCAGGTGATTGAGGGAATATACTGGGAAGGACTTTACTTTCTCAACCTGGGTTTTCCACATGTGGCAGTGAGTACCCTCTAGGAGGCCATCAAGCTCCTGTCCAGGGATGGGCAACTCCAGGGCTGTGTCCGAATCAGAGCTCTATCTACTGCGCCCTGTCTCCTGCGTACAGTGCACTGGCCGAAGTGTGCTGTTTAATGTGCACTGCTTAGCAGTCCGCAAAAAATATCCGCCGTACTATTTTCCAACCGCACTGTGGAAGTGTCGTAAGCAGGTCATAAGACGTCTCACCAGTGTTGCCATGTCCGCGGTTTTACTGCTAAATCGGGATACTTTCAAAGTGCAGTCACGGGTGAAAATGAAAAGTCGCAAAGCACGCACTTATTTTAAAAAGTCAAAATATGATTATTTCTATTTCAAATACATTGGTTTCGGTTAAAAATGTATTTTAGGCTAGTTTTGAGTCGCCATTTAGCTGAAAGTCAGCCCCACTTTTGCACTGCCATGTCAGGTGTTGTTTTTGTTGTATTTGAAGGTAAACGTCAGCAAAGCTGTGCCTCATTTTTTAAAAGCAAAGCTTCCCGTCATATTTATGTGACCAAAATGTTCGTGTATGTTCCCGAATGTACTCAGCGAAACCCCGGAAGTAAGTGTGTCATCCGGGTATTTCAAGTAGACTGCAATTAGAAAAATTTTCACGTACTCTACGACTTTCTCACGCTATCTACTCACCAAGGCTACTCAACAGTGTGCAAGAGTGCTGATTCGGACACGGCCCGGGCCTCGCGGGCCGGTGTGTATGCAGGTTTTTGCTGCCACCACTTACCAATGAATTAATTAGCCCAATAATTTACATGATCTGATATTTTAGCTACATGCCACGATGTGAACGCTAGCTAATGAATGTTATTGTGCCTGTGTGCATGTATCGTAGCATCTTATCATGGTCTAATTCACGAGTGAATCGGTGTTGGTGTATATGACTAATTAGCTGATTTAGCCGGGGTAACTGGTGGCAGCAAAAAACCTGCATTCTCACCGGCCCGCGAGGCCTGGAGTTGCCCATCCCTGCTCCATTCCCTTTCAAGGATGATGCGAATGTGGTTACCTGGCCGTGCTGATCAAAGCTGTGGCATGAAGGTCTAACTGCATCCTGTCAGAAACTTACACTAAAACACTGAATTACAGCTGGGCTCTGATCACTCTCAGGCTTGCCCTGACATGCTGTGGTCGTGGTTTACACCTGCGGTTTCTTTGGCATGGTTGAGTGAGAGAGAAGCTATCTCCTCTCAGGTATATCTGTCCTATAACTCTTTGGGCTGTTTGGCCAAATTGCCCCGAGTAAATGACAGAACAACCAGAGAGATTGAAGAGATTTGGGGCTTGCTTTAGGTAAAGCTCCCTTTTGCTTTAAAAACGTGTGCAAAAAGTTAGGATATCTGCGGCGTAGACTGGTCATCTGCAGCTGCTTTACTGTTTCTATGCTCTGTGTACGGCAGACGCCCTCTGTGTACGGCAGACGCCCTCTGTGTACGGCAGACGCCCTCTGTGTACGGCAGACGCCCTCTGTGTACGGCAGACACCCTCTGTGTACGGCAGACACCCTTTGTGTACGGCAGACACCCTCTGAGTACGGCAGACACCCTTTGTGTACGGCAGACGCCCTTTGTGTACGGCAGACACCCTTTGTGTACGGCAGACGCCCTCTGTGTACGGCAGACGCCCTCTGTGTACGGCAGACGCCCTCTGTGTACGGCAGACACCCTTTGTGTACGGCAGACGCCCTCTGTGTACGGCAGACGCCCTCTGTGTACGGCAGACGCCCTCTGTGTACGGCAGACGCCCTCTGTGTACGGCAGACGCCCTCTGTGTACGGCAGACGCCCTCTGTGTACGGCAGACGCCCTCTGTGTACGGCAGACGCCCTTTGTGTACGGCAGACACCCTCTGTTTTGTCGGTGGTAGTGTGTACCCAGAGCTGCTCTTTTCCCAAGACTGGCGTCTGTCATTCAGTTGGCCCCTGTAAAGGAAGCCCCTGGAGTGGGTAAGCAGGAGTGAGTGAGTGTGAGTGTGTGCGTGTTCATATGTGTTTTGTGTGCCCATATGTGTACATGTGTGTGTCCTTTGTTCAGGTATGTGTGTTTGTATTCATGTGTGCGTGTCTGAGGGTGCACGCGCATTTGTGCGTGTTTGTATTTCTTCATATGTGTGTGTTTGCTCGTGTGCATCTGTGTACATGTACGTGTGTGCATATGTGTGTGTGTGTGAGGGCATGTGTGGGTGTACGCCCATGTATGTGTGTGTGTGCGTGCGCACGCACGTGGGCGTGTGTGCATGCGCCTGGTGCAAGAAACATGGCTGCACGTCAGGACTGTATCAGCGCGTGATTTGAGGACACTCCTCTCTGTAGGTTTCTGGCTGTCAGTCCCTCCATCTTGTCTATGCACCGGGAGGAAGAGAAACCATGAATAAATTAGAGGTGATTAGCTCATTCTCTTAATCACCTCATCATTTCATTCCAGAGCTTCTGTTTTGCCCTGCTCACTTTGTGACATATCAGTTGTGATTACTGTCATGTCTCTGTACGCACGGAGCTGCACTTTAATAGTGGCTCCTGGCAATCTCCTTCGCACACGTCAGCCCGTATGTGCGCAAATGGCATTCCGACTGTCAGGCAAAGTATGTAAATTAGATTAGCGTAATGTACGCGCGGAGACGAAAGACTAATGTTTAAAGTAGAGTTGCTGTCCTGTCACTGGGCTAACTAAAAGGCTCCCATCGTGAGATTTTACTCTTTATTGAGGAGAGTGCCACCTTGATTTACAGTACCAAACGATCTCCTGCATTATGCAGTCATATTTTTCAGCTTGGAAAAACACGGAAGGTATTCACTGTTTTCCAGGGTGGAGCTCTCGCCATGGTGAGAGGGAATTGGATGGCGACATCCTGATTTGGCGATGGCGAACATCACGCGCAGTGTCCGCCTGACAGCGTCCCTGAAGTGGCCGAGCATGTGCTTTGCGGAAGCTGCCACATAAGCGCCAGTTGCTTCAGGACTGGCATGGCGACTCTGGGCATGCCACCAAATACTGGGCACAAAAGCTGTATCTACAGCTGAATATCTGTCAGGGCAGACCAGGTTACAGCTGGCGAGTGCCTTGCATTTGAACAGCAGTCACAAAATGAAAGTGCCTTGGTACACCCGCTGTTACAATCTCGTGCGTAGCCACTAAAGAGCCTCTTTTTATATTATGCATTTACATAGTTGAATATTTGATGAAGCAGTTCGAGTGTGGTCTCTCATCCAATCTTTTTTTACGCTAACAAAGAATTGCACTTTCATTACAACAGAAGAACAATGCATCATTCTTTTTTTGGAAAGTACCCGTAGTAAATGAAAAACATACCAGTACAATCAAAGGATACTGATCCGATTAGGGGCCTGCTGCAGGGGAGATGAGTTTGTAAGTGGAATTCATTGCAGTCTTCAGGAATAGAAAGTTGGACTTGCAGGCAAGTACATTCTGTACACCCAAGGCTTCTCTGCCAGTCCACCAGGTGGCGCTCTTTATAGAGCCGTTTGAATTATATAAACATTGTCAAACACCTATCTGCTTCGCTCTCCAC
Source organism: Ilyophis sp. 1 JC-2022 (assembly GCA_022702515.1). NCBI lineage: Eukaryota > Metazoa > Chordata > Actinopteri > Anguilliformes > Synaphobranchidae > Ilyophis > Ilyophis sp. 1 JC-2022. The sequence goes on from CM040405.1 coordinate 96,296,451, forward strand.
TCAAAATGACCCAGGCGTATACTGGCTGTCGAATTTGGCTCGTTTTAATGTTTTAACATTTTACATTCATAAATGGCCCATTCCTTAACATTTGAATTGTTTTATTGTGGTGATATTGCACTTGACACTTTCCACATTCGACAAAAATATGTTTCATATAACTTTGATGAACATATTTTAGAAGCAGGTTATATTAATTATGAAAACACAGTCAATGGAAATATCTCATACTTTCTTTTCGTATCTAAGATATATCTTTTATCAAAAGTATTTTCAAGTATATTACTATTTTAGCCAACAATATATACATCTATAAATTGTTTTTGTCAGCCATCCAATTAATAATCCTAATTATTAAACAGATTTAAATTTTAAAAATGTTTTAAATATTTGCACTTAAAAACAAATATTTAAAAAATCGAACAAAAATATACTATGACTGGATTGTTTACAGTCAGTGTAAAAAAGCAAAATTGTGGAAAAAATAAATTACTGCTGAAAAGACACAAAATGAAAAAGAGAATGAGCATTACATGGTACACCAATGGCCACTCTTGTCCTAAACTAGCCGGGCTATGAACACATTTAAAGAATATGACTGTTGACTCCAGCTTTTACATCATGAAGCATTTGTCATGCTTGGATGCAGCTCTTACTACAGCAAGTGCTTTATAATGAACCCATGAAAGATTGGAAAAGGTAATAACAGGTTAATCACAAGAGATGCTCGGCCAGAAGGAATTTCTTGCTCGTTCAGTTCTGCCTGTTCAATTCTGCCGGATGTCATGAACATCACAGTGCTTAGGTACACAAGTCTGCTAAAAGCAGAGTCACTTTGCAAGTTTCAGCAGATGAGGAACAGTTAAGTCTTTAATTTCAGAGATTTTCAGAAATGGCGATTGCTCCGTGCGTAGCATTTACCCGCCACGAAGATGAAGGGGTGCGCTCTGCACGATGTGTCGCCGAAGGGTCCAAAACCGATCAACGGTAAGCTTTTCGCTCAACCAGTGAGTTTCAGAGCCGAGGCGTGCACGTTGCAGATATCGAACCAGTGCTCCTCCACCTCTCTGTGGGGCAGCAGGCTGTTGCGGGGGAGGGAGGGCCGGCGCAAGCGGTCCTTGCTGCTCGCCACCCTCCAGAACCGCGTGCCCTTCAGGAAGAAGACAGCGTTGTGCGTGTAAGAGAAGTAGGCCGCGTCCAGGTTGCCCCGCGGGTGGTCGCCGGGCACCGCCGGGGGGAATGCCTCATCGATCTTCTTTGGGAAACCGCGCACCCTGGCGTTGGCGTTCACGTCAAAGCTGTACACCTGTGGAGAGGGATTTTTTCCCCGTCATTTTTTAAAAGACACCAGGGGCCACATGTATAAAACTCTTGAGTAAAAGAATGCGTAAAAGAACGCTCAGGGTGAAAGTCGGAAATTTGCTTAAAAAACGTTTTGCATTTTCTACCTCTGCCTTTCTGTCACGGTGTCGCCATATCACACAGACTCCAAACATTGCGTACTTATGGTGTCCAGAGGTACGCAGATTCTCACAGCACGTGTTATATTATACATCTGAATTTATGCGTGGAAACTCACTTATGCGGATTTCTGAGGGCATTTTTCTGCTCAGGACTGTTTATATACGGTACCTGATGTACTGGCCATACTTGCAAATGACAATTGATTCTCATTTTTCCTGCACAATTAAATAAAGGTAAAATGGCCAATAAATAAACACATGCGCGAGTAACCTTTAACATACACGTCTAACCGGAGATTGAGACAATTACATTTCTTCTGAAAAAAGCAGAAATAAGAATTTTTTAATTATACAATAATCAGTACATTAAAAAAATATGATCGATGTGCCTTTTCACTTTAGCTTGCTGTATTTAGTACTCTTTCAGACAAGGACAAATCAAATAGCACTAAAAAACAGGAAGACACGGCTAACTGCCAATTACATAGGTTTGGGTCTTATGTGATTAATAGTGCATTATCAACCATGTATTCAAATGTCTGCGAAATTGTCGTTGTTCTGAATACTTGTTTTCTAGCTTCCGATTCTGTACTCTCTTCTCTTGCCCTCTCTCCCTCCCTCTCTCATGCACTCTCTCACACTTGCTTTAGATATATCGTATGCTGTTTTATTTCATGGTTTTATATTGTCTGTAATTGTATGTGCTGCTGCCTTCTTGGCAAGGGCCTCCATTGAAAAAATTATTTTGGATCTAAACGGGACTAACCTGGTTAAATAAAAGGTTAATAAATAAATAACCTGCATGTAAGCATATTGGATGTAGGAATAACCTGAATGGGTAGTCATGAAAATCCAATAATAAAGCTCCTCATTTTGAAGAATCATTTTCAGCGAAGTCAAAACATCAAATATTCATAGAACGCAGAATAAACTCGTACCGAATAATCATTGACCTATTTATTTATGCATCTTTACTGTTCAGCAAAACATAGGCTAATAAAAGCCGTCTCCATTTTAATTTTGTGTATCCGCTCGCATAGCCTGCCCGATATTTCACGGCCTGTTTAAGTAAACAAGATCATAACGGAACCAGCTTCTGCTCTTAAAGACGGCGGTAATGAAAGGCTCTCCCAATGGAAGAAAAACATCAAAGTAAAGCAACTGTGACTCCTTGTGTCGACACTCAAAACTTTGCAAAGACGTGGACAAACTCATGCAAAAGGAAGAAGACAACAAAGGACTGAATGGTAAGCCTGACGTACATTTAGAATACATTGGAATAGCTTTCATTCTTTAAAACAACTGAGGCCAAAACAAGATGCCTCATTTTATTTTTCAGTGGCGTGGACTGCATCGCCATGTGGATGAGACATTTTCCCTAAATTCGGACGCAGCATCGCACACATTATTATAACTACTGTATTTTGTAAAAAGCAGAGGTTAAAAATGTACTCATGATATTATGCCAATAAAACATTTATGACATTTTTAAGTACATTGTCTTTATGCAAATGCTTGTTCTGTTCATATGCATGTACTCCACTTCTATTAATATATAAAATCTTGGAATAAAGTCCTACGGGATGAATGGTATTCTCACAAGCAGGTTGTCCTGCATTTATACATTGTGTGTTTTTGTTACTATAGTCTGAGCCGTACTGTATCAGTTAACTTTACTATCCGTATGTTAAAAAATACAATATGTAGGGGTGAATGTCGAGGCCTTACATCTGTGCCCTTGAAAAAGTAGATGTGGGAGTCCCTCCTGCTGTAGAAGGCCGTGTCGATGGGGCCAGGAATACCGGGAAAGCCCTCCGAGATGAGCCTGGGATAGCGGTGTCCCTCGGGATCCTCTGTGTACACCCGGTCGTTCTCGCTGTCGTACCTCCAATACCGAGTGCCTGCGTCAACAGAGAAGACCCACAGGACAGTGAGGTAAAACCCTGCTGCTAAACAGAAGCACATTGCGCTCCACTCAATTACATTTTAAATTACAGTATATGCGTTACATTATCTGTTTGTTTGGAAACCTGTCACAGGCTAACCATACATTTCTTCTGTTCTGTAACCCATTTATGTAGCCAGATATTTGCTGGGTTGAATGAAGTAATCTATCTCATCTATAGGTGCAGCAGCTGTGCCTGGCCAAGATTTAGGCCTGAAAACCTCTGCTGGGTATTTCACAAAGCAGGATTACTGAGATAGCTGGATAACTGCACTGAGTAATATCCGGAACAGCTCTTTTTACTTGAGTCCATGTTCCAGATTTGGGAGGGTTCCGGGTTTTACTCAGTGCAGTTATCCAGCTAACTCAATAATCCTGCTTTGTGAAATAACCCCCTGCTTTAAAGCATGGTGCTGAAAACGCAGCACTAAACATGGCTTCCCGGTAAAGTATTACCGCGGTTACCTTTGAAGAAGTAGACGGCGTCTGTGCTCCAGGTCCACACGTGCACACAGGCGTCCACGCCGTCCGCCGGGATTCCGTGCCAGCCCGCCTGCACCGCCACGGGGTCCCCGTAGCGGGTGCGGTTGTTCCGGTTCTCGTACAGCCAGTACCAGCCATCCCGCATGAAGTAGGTGTTGAAGCGGATGACCACCTCGCCGTACGGTGTCCTCTCCCTCCTGATCCAGTCGAACACTGTGCTGAAGCGGCCCTGGCAGACCCCTGAGAGGAGGACACTCTCAGACGCTGCTACTGCGCAAGCTCACACGCTAACTGTTTGGTCACTTCACAAACATACACGCGCACAGGGCCGGTTCTCAGCATAGGCAATATAGGTGGCCGCCTCGGGTGCCATCCGTATGAGGGCGCCAACCATCTTGGAGGGGTGCCAAACGAAGGGGAAAAATGGGAAAACGGACCGTGTTGCGTTCATGATAGTCGCCGAAATTACCCCCGGTCTGCTCCATGATCGCTAGCCCCGGCCCTGTACATGCAGACGCATGCACGGGTACAATAGTGCCGTTTAGATTTCATTAAAAAATGGCTGATTTGTCATAGGCCTCAGAATAATGCTGTTACATGTAGGCCTGTCTGCTTCTGTTTAATTTTAACTCCCACATGAACATAGAAAATGCGTGTTTCACAGATTCGCGCAGACTATGATAAATATGCACGGAGCAGCACTCTTATTGCGCCTGATTTTTTTGAGAATCCGATACGATCTAATGCCCGGAGAATGAAGACTAATGGCTGCCATGAGGCGAGGCGCTCATTAGTCAGTGAGATGTGCTTTTCGGATCGCATCGAGCCAAGACTTTCATTTCCTCATAATATCTACAGCTGGGATCTGTGTGGATCCTTTCCTAGTGTGAGTTCTTAAGGAGGTGGTGGGGGTGGGGCAAGGAATTTTGAGGAAGATCTCTCACCGTACAGGTGTTGTACGGCTTTCCTGTCCAGCCAGTCGATCTCGAAGCCTTCGTCCCTCGGCAGGTAGCTGGGCTGCATGATGGAGCCCATCCTGTGGATGTGGGGCAAGCCCAGAACATGGCCGATCTCATGCACGGCCACCTGGGGAAATGACACCAGTCAGCCAATAAAACTTCCCTTTGGGTGGTGCCATCTACAAATAGGTTGTCACACAGTTTTTGACAATGGCACAATTTCACAGGGAATGAAAAAATGGAGAAAAAAAATTCATTTGAATCAATGTGGGAAAACGGCGAAGATTATTCTGACCCTTAAATGGCGATTAAGCTGAAATCCTGGAAAATGGTGGGGTTACAAAGAAGAGCTCATTAAACACAAATATATTGCAATAATAGGCCAGCACTTTTAGGGGTGACAAGGTGACTCCAGTGAGGCCTTAGCTCTGTAATTGGTTTTTCCCTGCCCTCACACGATGAATAATCATTTTCTCTGCGCCACAGCCGCTCGGGCGTTTGCCGCTCGGTGGGCGCTCGGTCTAAAGCTTACTTTGAGGAGGCTGATCCCGCTCCCCATGTTGGGCGCGGTGAAATGTTCATCATCGTCGAAGTGAATGTCTCCCAGGAACCACGCGTGGGCAAACTCGCGGCCAGCCCCGTCGAACCTCTGAGCGCACCCCAAGTGTCTGCCTGTGCCGCGGATGCAAGAAAGCAGTCATTCAATTAAATCTTTACTGTCACTGGTCGCTTCACTCAACCACTGAAATATTAAGCGCGCTTGCGTACAGACAGTTATGCCCCCATCTTAAGCGCACCAGGGTAGAAGGATCAAATGTTTTATATGCATGTCAAAACCCATGATTACATTGAACACTTCATAAATTTCTTCAGATGTGCTTGTTTTTTTCTTCTTCACCGTTTCACCTCAGTAAACGTTCGCATACCGACTGGCGCACCTGTTCCAAACCCCAGCCTGATGTCAATTTCGTCCAAGGGTGAACGCGAGTCCTCCTCGAACTCCAGCGGAGACACCTCGCTCCACATCCTGAAGGCCAGCCTGAAGATATAGCGCTGGTCGTCGATGGACAGCTGGCTACTGTAACCCTCTCCTATCAGCCTCCATTTCAGGACCTTCTTGGAGAAGGCCATGTGCCCCAGTCCGTTGGCCTCCCTCTTTCTTCTCCGCCTCGACAGAAGCGTTTTCAGGTGCCGCTTCCCACGGGAGACGCCCACGGGTGCCTGCAGATCCCCCGTGCCGTCGACGGCCTCGTTTGTGCCGTTGCTGGCCGTGACGTTACCGGCTGTGGCGTTTCTCAGCTCTGTGCTGGTGGAGTTATGCACCTCAGATGAGTTCGTAGCCTCCTCTCTGTCCGGGACCCCGCATCTGGGCTCGTTCATCGCAGCTTTGGTGGCGTCGTCAAATGCACCCGTGACGGGTAGGCCAGAAACTCTCTGGAACTCTTTGAGGGCTGAGACGAACTGTAAGCTTTCAGCCGGATCGTCTGATTGGTCTTTCATCCCCATCCGGGATAAGGATCCTCCCTCTTGAATTACTGGCATGATGTCCTTTGGCGCCGCGCTGTCATCGGAGAGAACGGCTTCTTCTTCTTCAAATTGGATTTCCTCCCAGTTGACTGGCTTTATGAAGCCGTACTTGGAGAGAAATTGCTGAAGAGACACAAAACGGAACACATTTGCAGTTAATCTTTTGCACTGCACAATAAAACTGTTCCTTTACTTCATGTCAGCTGGTACGATCACGGGGAAAAAAACATTTGCATAGGAATTAATTTCACCCTTTGAGGGCATATAAATCACGGATTTTAAAGGGTGTTATACAGTGACGAATGGGGTTTATGTTACTGTATCTGTTATCTTAAACATGGATCCAACTATTTATATGTTCCTTCTCTTCTTGAGCACCCACTCAAGTAAGGGAAACCATCTCATTAATGTCTACATGCTCTGTGTTTTCCCTTGGCAATACTAAGAAGACTATGATCTCATTACACAGTCGTACAAACAGCAATGATATACAAAAAAACATAAAATGAAACCCCCTGTTTAAAGGATATGATGATGGGATACACATCGATTACAGCAGTGTGAAATGCACACACACACACACACATAATTGTAATATAGCCAAGGTGCATACTGTTACCTGTGCGGTGTCTTCATCAATTATGGGATCTGCTTGTTGCTGTATTTCAACATCGGAATGGTCTCGGTTGTGGAAAATCTTTTCTGCCACAGTTGAAATGTCCGTCAGTAAGATTAAGGCGATCAGCTGGAAGGAGGTCAGCATCGTGATGTTTTCAGAGCCCGAGTAACGTAGGTAATCTTCCTTTGTCGTTTTTGAGTGAGTAACGTTCCGTCTGAAAAGAAGGATCGCAGTTCCAATTTATGCGTTCCACCAAAAGGTAGGGAGACTTTCAAGTTATAAAGTTCAGATTCTAAAGATTTAATTATTTGCGTGAGAATTACTTTCCCCTCCCTTCGCTGCAAGTGTCAAGGTGGTGTGAAATCCGTATTTAATGCTGGACCCCCGTGTTCAAAGCCAGGTGGCTAAATCAAAATTAATTCTTGATGCATTAGCTAACATAATATTTCCAACCCTTAAATTACACTAGCCAATTAATGTATTGGCAAATTAGTGTGAACGCTCAATTTATTTAAAAGTTCGTATGTTTTAAAGATGTGTAGGTAAATTACGAGTCATCTGATGTTGACACGCTTATGGTGTAAGAGCCACGCGACTGTACCGTTGGCACACCTGCCTCGCACTTTCCTCTTCAGCTGAGCAACTAAACATTTCTCACACCTTAGCGACAGAAAACGCAAGTGAGCCCCCTTACAACGTGCAGGGGTTTCTTCTGAGATGTAAAACAAATAAATAGCAGTTTCCTGACGTAAAAAGCTTCCTTCTATAGCTTTTTGCAGACAAATATAAAAGGATATTTGTTTTTTGTTTGGCACCAAGCTTTATGAGGTTTTGAAGAATGCAAATAAATGTACATTTTTTTTGCTTCATTGCATAAATAAACATCGGATAGCCTATTGAACTAGCATTACACAATGGAAACGTATTGGTAAAAATGGAAAAATATACAGACATACATTGAATAATACATTTGAATAGATTGACTCCGATACATGCCATCATATTGTATATTTGCCTAATAATGTATTATACTTATGTTCAGATACACCCCACTGAGACTAAGAGTATATTGTAATATTTATATCTACTACTCAAAAGAATTTAAGGGTCAAAGGACATTTTTTGATAATTTTTGTAAGTATGTCTTTTTAAGTCAGATAGGGTTAGAATATCCCCCTTTGGGTTGTCATTTGGACTATAGACATCACGTTATTATGGGACATGCATTCATTGCACTTATCTTTAGAAACTTTTAAAGTTAATCCAGATTTCCTTTTCATGGATTTGAAGCGCGAACCTAGTCAGACTAAACTGACAAACTGCTTCGAAACCCCCATCATGCACCATTTGCACGTGTTTTGCATGAGTGTCATTCCATGCATGCCAATTTTAGCAATAAAATGGCTGAGCATTTTCCATTCATCATCACATCATCATTTTGGGGGGGGTGCATTACTTTTTTTCATCAGGGTAATAAACTATTGTCTAATGAAAAGTTTTTTGTTTTGTGTTTTCTGTTCTTGAGCCATCAAATAATTATTTTGTCATTAGTCTTCACCATTTTAGCTCGTTAGCTTATATTTATATGCGCAAATATTTTTGACCCTTCTTTTGAGTAGTATATAATGCACAATGCATTTCTCCATATAAATTATATATTGTACATTTCAAGTTTTCAAGTCCTATTTTACAAGGAAGTCTATGTCTTCATATCATTGTAAGGTGAAGTTCAACTCACAAGCGGCATTTCTGCAAGTGTCCAAATAGGGATCACAAATGGAATTACAAAAATGATTAACTCAAAAAAACCGGTGCTATTTATTAGGCACAACTACAGTTTACAAAAATAAATAGTCAATGGCTTAAAGGTATGTCCTTTTTCCATAAAGATCCAACAGTCACATAATACCAATATAATACCAATTCATTACACAATGACATGCATTTCAAAGAAAATATTTCAACGATGAAAGAAAGCAGTTTTTCAGCATGTCTCATTGCACCATTCATTACATTCAGTGTGTGAAGAAGTATCCACAAATCTAGCATTTGGAATAATGTTTTTAGGACGGTGTAACACCAAGAACAACATTAAATAAAACATTTTTTTTAAATACAAAATCAACTGGAAAATCCAGCAATTAGGCAATTCGAGTAGGAATCGTTTAAAATGAGACACAGATGGAACTTAATTTGATGGCAGCATGACACATGACCCACAGCAGGGGGCGAGTGGCTTTGGGGCGTCAAAGATGCAGATCCAGGAGACTGAAAGCGCGGTCACTGCAAAACTTGTGCAATCCCCGCAGCCAGGTCCTGGGCCGTGGGCTTCTCTGCTGAACAGCTCACGCACAGGCCCTCTGCCACCATGGCATCTGCTGTAGTCGGTCCTATGGCTGCAAACTGTAAGACAAGACCGTTCGGTTCAGTCGCATTGATAACAGGTCTACAGCATCGCATGAACAGTTAACCTTTTCACAATGACACGCGTGAGCTAGTCGTGACTTCTTTGCAATTGCCACGTAGTAAAGTATCCTTGTTCTTTTTTTGCGTTTGTTTCATTAGAGATTCAGAAAAATGACAACGGGAACATACTGCAGTCTGTCTTAGGGGGCTGCGGCAACAGATGACACATATTTCTCATGCTAAATTGTGCTCATTTGTATCCCTTTCTGTTTCACTACACTTATTGGTGAAAACAAAAGCCAAATTTTTGTGTCCATCCCTCGAAAAAGGTTGTTAACTAAACATTGCAAGTACACTGGATGCAATTTAGCACCCATGTGCTATTCAGAAATGCAAAAGGGGCATTCAATCATTTAAGGCTTTTGATCGTGACCAGGGTCAAAGTATGTTTTCTGGTGTCATGGAAACAGTGCGAGTTGCTGAAGTATTTTTGGGTATCACTACAATGCAACATAAACACAGTCCTTCATTAAATTACATTACATTACAATCATTTGGCAGACGCTTATATCCAAAGCGACGTACAATAAGTACATACTGAAGGTCAATGAAGCGACTACAAAGCAGATCCGACAAAGCAGTTCTTCAGAATTATTATTGCTTCACACAAGGCCATTACGATTGAAAATTTTCATATTTTCTGTGCCAAGAAAATAGAATTCTCTTGTACCTCCCAAAAAATAGAATTCTCAGGAACAGCAAAAAATAAATAAATAAATAAAATTTTCTTTACCAAAACAGCACGGTAGTTTGGTCATAATGACATTTTAAACCAAGTTTTGCATGTGTTGAGCTACGTAACAAAGACAATACATAGGCCGGATGGGAACTTTCAACGTGCGACGAAAGAGGCGAACACAATTCAGACCTTTCAATCTTTTATTTGTAGTGACAAATATTCCGTGGTGTGAATGTTTCTTAACAACAGTGAGATATCATTCAACAGACTGATGAACCATCCCCATACAATATACCACAGAATGTTCTGCGATAGCGTTGATCCCCAACCCTGTTCCTGGGGATCTACCATCCTGTAGGTTTTCCCTCCAATCCTAACAAAGCACACCTCATCCAAGTTAGAGATCTCATTGAGCTGCTAATTAGTAGACTCAGGTGTGCCAAAGTAGGTTTTACAGGAGGGTAGATCTCCAGTAACAGGGTTGGGGACCACTGTGCTATAGTAATATATTTTTGTTGCAACTTATACTTTTTATTTAATTTTAGCATTTTGTTTTTACTTTAGTTATAAATGCAGACAAAAAAATGTTTAATTTTAGGCATTGCTCTGGAACGACATATTTTACCCTTAAACATGACACCAGGCCCTCAAACCATTGCTTTGTGAAATTTAGAACCATTAAATCCTGTTGGCATAATGTTCTTGAGCGACAAGCTTAGAACTACTTGCGTCTTTATTTTTGACAGAATTGGTAAATAAAATGTACTGGTGCAGTGTGTCATACAGTTTCAGAAATAAAGATAGTCCCTTTCTTCCAAGAAAACCTCTACAAAGGCACAGTACTGAATAGTGTAAAACCGTAACCCAAGTCATGCTTATAAAATAACTGGGCTTTTCTTCACACACCTAAAAGCAAATCTTGGACTGGAGAAAACAATGTCTGGATGAAATCGGTAATAAACCTGCACGGCGTCACGTCACGTTGTCACCTATCACTGAGATGACAGCTGGGGTCACTCCCTTTCGATCAGCTTGACATGCTGAACCTATTTGTGAACAAAAAACATGCAACGTGTGTAGCGGCTGGGGGACGTGAATAAAAATTAGTCCTTTATGTTGGGTCTGATCTGCTCTGTGACATGTTTTTTCCCCCCAGTGCTATTCTGGTGCCTGTCATACGATTACATCATAATTCCCCAGAGAACATTTAATTATGAATAATCTAAATGTACTCTTTGCATGTGTGATAAAGTCACATCCTAATAATGAACTATAACAAGGGGGGTTTTTCCTTCAAAAAACTAGTAATATCATTAAAGGTTTTTTGTCTAGTTGGAGCTTAAAAACAGTTTATGTGCCCTAGCAGAAGTAAATATATACTTCAAAATCCAGTATTTCTCTCTGGGAACTACATACGGCTTCCATACTGTCTAATCCTGCTTATGCCAGGTTGTATTGTAAGCCATGTTTATTCATGTCACATGTTATACGAGATAATGCAATGAATTGATTCTCAACTCAAAATCTTACCACCTCTCTGACAGGTGGCTTGCCTTGTGTGCAGTTCTCACTAGACTTGCAGACTGTCGGTGATTCGGTTCAGGATTCTCATGCGCTAATGAGTATATTGTGACAAAAGCCAGAGAAAATAACACGGCACATTTCTAAGGCTCTTGACACTCTTAAAGGGAAATACTAAGTCCCAATAGTGCAGTGACAATCCTGCTACGGGTCTATATGGATCATGTCTGCCTGTGATTACACACAGGAGCGCTCACCAGATGAGAATGATGAAAGAGAAGCTCATATCTGTCAGTTTCCTGTCCTAAGTTAGCACCCATTCTGAGCAGATTTAGGACATGGGATCGTAATAGTGAGCGCACTGCACACACAACACTTGAGTGAGAGCACATAGGATAGGATATAGTCTGAACCAGCAGAATGACCCTGCATGTATCTCTATAGGGAACTGTTCCGTTAACTTAGGTTCTGACGGAACACGCATGCATTTCATCCTTTGTCCAAAAAAAATCCAGTCAGTGAACAGTGCCGGATACGATATACACTCTATACTGTTGGACTCTAAAATATGTTGTATATAATAATGTGCTGTTCCCTCAACTAAATAAGATGGCCTCTCACACGGGATTTCAAATTCAACAAACCTCAAAACAGAGGAATTGAAGCCAGATGGTGTTTAGTACATTCGCATCAGTGGCCTGATGCAGCCATGTCGTGTTATAACCCCACACAACCAAAACGTTTCGTTTTATCTGGCACGTATCTTTATAGTTTAACAGCAGCACACTGGCATTTTCCAAACGTGTAAGCAGTCCATGTCGACCTTGAAAAAAGCAAACCAATGTGGTTTATCCAAAGGGTGAACGCCGACTGTACCTTTATCCCGTTCAACTTGTCTCCCGCCAGCCTCCGCACAGCCTCCAAGCAAAACTTTACTCCAGATGGGCTGAAGAACGCAATGCTGGCTGGAATTCCCTGAATATAGAAGGAAAACCTATATCTATACATATTTTCCATCAAAATAAATAACATCCAGAGAATTCAATTATAGAAACACTATAGAAATTAACATTGTATCACACCTGACTTACTCATAGCTATCTGTAATATAATTAGAGAATATAATCCTACTCAAAATTAATTATGTGGCTTTTAAATCTGCTGAAGTGTTACAGAACCTTGTCTCTTTAAGTGCGACACATATTTTGTGTGGGGAGGTGAGGCGGGGGAGAGTGTTTTCTCTTTGGGTGGGGAGGGGGGGGGGGGTGTGAAAGATATTTGACATCTGGAGCATTTGTGAGACACGTGTGAATGGCTCTGGCATTGGGGACAGAAACATGACACCGATACTGTCAGCTCCGTTAACACACCCGTCTATCTCCTGTAACCTCTGATAATAATCCTGATTAGGACAGTCTACCTGCTTGGAGAAATAGCCCATCAAGTTCCTCTCCAAGTCTGGATGCTCAGCCGTTTGATAGACTGTCAAAGTTTCCAGTGACACTCCTACACACACAAAAACAGGTTTCATTATATTCACAATTAGTTCTGCATACTGAGGGTGTTATTTCCACCATTTCCACAATTTCGCCGGCCACAAACTAAGCAGTAAAGGCCCCTGTGACGCTGAACAGTAAAAAATGGAGTGTGTTTAACCCAAAGACAATCTGGCTTTAAAAGTGATAGTCGTTTAGAGACATTAAGAACGCCTCAGCCGTGGAGCAGAGAACACTTTCCAAACAAAAACGGCACAGATATTTAAATATAGCAATATTAACATAAAGCATTACCGTTCTCCCTCAGAGCGGTGGGCAAGACTTCCCTTTGAAGTGATCCGCACGGAAAGAGCAGCGGCAAAATACCGGCGTCTTCCTCTGCATTAAGAACATTATTTGTTTTATGAAGGTATTATGTAAGTTTCCTGGTGCCAATGAGAAGTAACCTGGTTTATAACGTATAAGCAGGTCTCAGTTATTCTAATGACTTGTACATAACAGGCATCCTGAAACACAGACCGCTTTATCTTACTTTCAAGGATAAAGTGTGAAAGCACATCTGCGGTTCCCGTTTCCTCCCCCTGCGGAATCAGGCCCAGCTCTTGCACTAGACAGAAAAAGAAAGAAATCTAAACTCGACGGGAGTTTAAAGGCGAGTGCGATTTATTCGACAGGTAGCAGCTGATAGATGAAAACAGCCTCTGTTTGCGCGAGACAATGCTGTACTGCAGCATTACGGCAACCAACAGACAAAAATTCTATGTGTGCGACGCGTTTTGCTGAGTGTGTCGAACAAAAGCAATATCAGTTTGTGCCACCTGAGATGAGGTTTGTATCTAATTGGTGTCCCATCTGTGTGAAATTACTCAAATTAATGACCCCTGTTAGCGATCAGTGTGGAGGCTTCACATTAAAATATCTCAACCAGCAGGACTTGATTTTAAGAGCTCGAATCAACATAACTTCATAGCCTCATATTTTTTTGTTAATTCCACCAAATTTATATGCGAGGTGGATAAATTGGTGAAATTCAGGTTGCGTAGGCCTACGGCTCGGCCGCGTAGACTACATCGGGGGTAGTTTTGAGCCGCACGTACACAGGCAGGTACCGTAAGCACAGCGACAGAAGCGCTGCCTCTGGGCTCGAACGTGGAGATAAGCAGAGGGATTAACCAGCGATTAGCGCAAACCTGCGGGGATGATTCATTACCCCCTTTACACACCACACTTGCATTTTTTTTTTTATTCGTGAGGCGTTCGACACGGCGCTAACAGGCTACCGCCTCGCGTTTTAACTTACAGAACGGTTGAGGAATTCGGATAGGGTTTTTTTTTTTTTGGCATTGTGAAACCAGCAGCAGGAGGATTAGACAGGCACAAAGAGGCTGGGACCGAGGGGTCCCACCTGCCACCCCTGGCAAGACAGGCGACAAGTTTCTGGTGCGCTCTTTTTTTTTTGACAGTAAACTGTCACTTGTGGAAAACCAATTTCCAGCTGAACCGTGGCAAGTGATAATCACATTGACACATTTGTGCAGGATGCAGGTGCCTGTCACAGAGAGGGCTTCTTCAATTAGCAGCTCATCAGCTAATGTGTTAAAGAGACAGGCACCAGGGACCTACGGCTCCCTGCCACTGCCAGGCCTAGTAAGAGAACTGGAGTGGAACGCTGATAGCACCGGTGGTACACGCGACGTGACGATTCCTTCTGTACTAATCCGTGTACCAGACTCTTTATCATAAACAGTGAATGTATGCAGGACCCTGACATCAGACTGAACACATGTCCCTATTAAATAAGTAAATTACGTTTTGCAAATTACAAAAGAACATTTGTTACATCAGGGTGTAATAAAATTCAGAAGAAACTAATTTACTATTCACCAGTGTACAGTGAGGCATTGTAACTCCAGCCTATTTAACCACATTGATTTCAAGTATATATTTGATGCACATGTTTTGTAGATTTTTTTTGTGCCACATTAGACTTGAAAGGGATTTTAAAGCCTGCAGTGAATAAAGATTTCATTTACCATTTTAAAACAACGGTTAAAGAGCACTTGAGAAGAATGGTCGATTTCCAAAGCGAACAAATAAAATAAAGCTAAAACAAACCCACCCAAGGCGGCCGTAGCTTTCCCCACAACATAGATGGATCTTTCATTCCATTTGTCCTTTATAGTGCTGATCCACTCTGCAAGACACAAAATGAACAACAAATATAACACGGTTAAGGCACCACGCTGTGATGTATGGCGGGGAGGAGCCTCGGGTCGAATCCGGACCGTGCCAGTGCCGACTGTGGCCGGTAGCTCCGCAGGCGCCTGCATCCCCCGCGGTATGGGAGGGTTCAGTCGGACAGGGGTCCGCGTTTCATCGCTCTTGGGCGCCCCCCGCTGGCCGATAAGGGTGCATTTAAGCCTGCACGTCAAAGCCACGTATGAACGGGGGGCCCTTCTCCGACACCGCTCTGTACGAACTTAGCTGCGGTCTGCGACGTGAAAAGAAGCAGCCGTTCGGACGGGCGCGTGTTTCAGAAGAGAACTGTGGGAGTCCCGGCTCTCCCGAATTGGCAGGGTGGTTCACGCTTCAACCCTGCTGCGGTTGCAGACAGTTGGACATTCCAGATTGGGGAGGGAATTGGATTGGTACAGCCCCGGGTTGGGTGGCAAATTTAAAAATAATAATAGTAATTATTTTTAAAAATGGTTCCTGAGACCTAAATGCCACTTTATTTCAGCAATTTAATTTTGAGCTAAGCATGTCAGGTTTGTTTATACTGCTTTCAGTTCCACTACAATAAAACGAGATTGACGGTGAACCCGGTAAGACAGATGCTGTAAGGAACTACCATATGATTAAATGGCTGTCAAGAAACAATTTGCCTGACTGTTTGGATATATTTTCATGATTGTCCTTGTTTTCACAAAGCCGGTGGTGAAATGGAACCACAATTAGCTGACATACATTTACATACATCCATATGCATTATCGCAGATGCCCAGCGGTAGATTAGTGATAACATGTCAGGGACCTCACAATGTAACACCTGCTTAGATCACCGGAACTGTTGACAGAACATTTTATTTCCATTAAACTGAGAAGTAGAAGGCTGATGTTTGGTGTAATGAGGCGGTGTTAGCAAACGGGCTAAACAAAACATTTCAAAGCCAAACAGAAACACGGAACAATTACCTCTTAATGTCTTCAAAAAAAAAAAAAAAAAACTGTTCTGTTTTTCCCTTTTAGGTTGCATTTATTTAGTCAGGTGGTGATCAGAAAACAATACCATACATATCCCAGGTGTTTGTTTGTAAAAAGAAGATGGCATTATAAAAAGCTTTGCGGGTTGTTAGCTGTCTCCCTCAATCATCATGTGAGGTATACAGCTCTATTGGGCATACTGTGAGAGGAATTCAATGGCAGTGACAGCATTAATGAGTAAAGCTAAATTTTACAACACAAAGAGAAAACAGGAAATAATAAAAATCCATAGACATATACGGCATACAAATATTATGAGGATAGTGATTAAAGTTGGAAATAATTTCATATCTTCTGCAAATAGTGAGGATCACTAGTTCACTACAATGACCATAAACATGATGCTAAATGTTGAATGGACAAAGATCACCTCTCTCGAAATGCAACATAATGTCTTTCTTTCCAAAGCCCCTTCTCATTTTCACTAATTCAAAATGGGTCATATTCATCAAAAAATATGGAGAACGTTTAATAAAGATCATACAGCAACAAAAAAATTATGCCACTGTTTAGCCTTCCGGTTAACCTGTCTTTATAGAAGGTTTTGGAAATTTAAATCTGCTAACTGTGGTTAATGCTGACATCTATAGGCTGTTCACAGCTAATGCAATGTCAAACTACACAGCCTTCTCAAGAGCTCAAATTTTTTGCATATTTGCCAGATGTTCATGTGACATATTATATGCCATTTGAACAGTACACATATCTTTCACAAATTCAGTCTGACTATCAAATAATCTGTTGCAGACTGCTAATCATTCAGGAGCCTGCTTACTATCTGAGTTATATTTGATAGCATTTATGATGAGTTATGGAGTTCCAGTGTATTTTGTTGCCATTTTGAGCATTGAAATGGCAAGGAGAAATCTGGTGCAAAGTGTAGGGTCCAACCTCTTGAGATTAGAATTCTAGGTTGCCTGCTGATTTGCATTAGTTCACTAAACACTAATCCTGTCATGAGACAACTGCTCACCTTCCCTTCTGTTGTTTCGTTCCAGACACATTCTGACAGCCTCCACTGCTCTTGGGCTGGTAAAGATAAGCCCGCCATGTTTTTCTGGCTGAAAAAGCTGAGAGAAAACAATAGATTACAACAACAACTACTACTACTACTACTACTACTACTACTAATAATAATAATGTTTTCAGGACAGTAATTGATTTTAACTTGAAGTGCCAATGGTTTTAATATTCACAATTATAAACGGGGAAAGGTATTTACCCTGTCAGTCAATGAATTTAAGGACACAAATTTAAAAGACAAAACCGGAATCAACGTAGGTTTGTGTCCATATGATGTCAGCTCCTAAAATATCAAAACAGTAAGAAGTTAGCAGGAATTCAGTAAATACAAAAAAAAAATTGCATTAGTATAAACAACAACATAAAAGAGCATTACAACCATTTGCTAAATACATAAATAAATATTGCTACGCCGTGCACTTCCCGATATGACTTGGAACAAAAAGCTTGAATTCAGAAATGTGTGCGTTTAAAAGGAAGGGTCAAATTAAGTTTAAATGTGACTGGAATCTTATTGCATACAGTGTGTGTACTTGATGACATACAGACATAGGCTACATGGCGAGCACAACCAACGATGATTTTATGCAACCTATATCTCTGGACTCCTTTAAAACTAAGTAACGCATGTACACGCTGTGTTATTCTTTGCATCTACTACCTTTACATAAGGATCAGGAACAGAATCTCCGTCTCGCGGCTCTTTAAGCAGAAGCACGTTCATCTTGCCAGAAGATTCAATGTCCTATGCTGAAGGGAGGTTTACAACAAAATGAAGTGGAATTATTTTAAGTGGAGAAAAAAAATACAATGAAAACCAGATACTCGCACGAGGTATTAAGGCAAAACCGAGGAGAATAATCGTTTGAAAGCAAGAGGCACGCCCAATGACAGTCATCTTCTGATAGCAGAACTTGGTGGTTATGTTGGACTTCTGCAACTCAAGCCAAGCCACAGTAGTTGACGTTTGTCTTACGACTAATGCATGCATGCACAAATGTGCATATAAAACATGCACCTAGCTAGTCCGTAACACGTTTTGGAGATACTAAGCAAGATTAACTAGCATGTAGCGACAGCTAAAGGGTTTTATTGTTATTGGGCTGCAGCGAGGACCTTCTCGGCAAGAAAGGACATTGGTAGCTACAACAAGCGAGCATGCTAACTAACGACGCAGCTCGCCGAAGTGGTAGTTTTGTTGTTTTCCTTTCAAATAATGTTTTATTTTATTTTATGGACCACTAGAAAATTATAATCTGGAAAGCAAGAGACCTAACTGTACGTACTTGTTCAAAATTATCTTGCCATTCTTTCAAAACGGGACAGCTGTTCCAAAAACAACATCGTGCAGTATTGCTACTAAACTCGGAAGTGAATAAAGGGGGAGTTCACTATCTTAAAATTGACACAAACTTGAATTAATCATTTCTTGAACACAGAATGTGGATTACATACGTTTAAAAAAAAAGAGTATTTTGTGAATAGGTTTTATGTTGAGCGTACTATTTATAATTTATTTAATTATGTGTTGACGTTTCACACCCACATCCCTCTGAAATTGGTTTATTCGACGTGAGAAAAAGGAGCCATTACGGTTCAAGCATGAGCCATTTCAAAATAGGAACCCCACTGAGATTTGAGCCAATATGGCAGATTTAGTGTCACGGTTTCGTAGACCTGGCCCCTCTACAAAACTGCGCATGACCCATGACTTTTTAGTCGTGTCTCTCTCTCGTGTTTGGCAGCATGGCATCTTTAGCTAAAAGACGAGCTGTGGGAATAGGTGAGAATCCCGATGACAGGGAGGATGAGAGCTTGAGTGAAGGATCACAAAACGATAGTGATTCTGGAGAAGAGGACAACAATGACTCTGATGAAGAGATTAACGAGGTCGGTTTTCTGCTAACAGATGTCTGTTTCCAGGGCCTACCTGTGTTGCTATTTACTTCGCGGGCTAACTAGCAAGATAGCTAGGTAGCTAACGTCAACGTCTCTAGTGCTGAAGTTGGCTAGCTTAGCAAGCTCGTTCAATAATTAGTTCATGTGAGCAAATAAAATTGCCAGCTAGCGAAGCATTTATGTGGATAGGTGATAAAGGCGTTAACTAATTAAACCGGCTTGCTAGCTAATTACAATGATATTGTAACTAATACGATGTTCCCTGCATTATGCTCAAATTCGCTGCATTGATTAATCATGAATAAGACGCAAGCTTGCTAATTTAGTTTATGGTTGGCAAGCTAAGCGAATCGCTATCTTAAGCTTGGCTAACAGCTCAGAAGTTTTCGTAGTTTCGTGAGCGTAACGTTAGTTTGTTTATTATAAGTGTTGATAATTAGTTTTCGTGTTACGCATTTACATCTTAAGTTTAGTGTGGGTAACGTAAATCAATTGCCAGGCCTGTTCATTTATATAGCCAGCAGTCCAATAATCGTTCTAGCGCTTGGGTCAGCCCCTGAATTTAATAAAATCAGGGCTTGTCTTGTAATACGTTGGCTGTTGGCTACAGTGAGCTAACTTTATATCAGAGGTGGAAATCCAGGGGACATAAAGTAAAAGTGCTACCAAGTGTTTCTTCCACCCATAGACTCAGCCAGCTGATTTCACCAATCAGTTCTACCTCCTCGCTGAAGAATTATGTTAATTAGCGCAAAATACTGGCGATTTTGAACGCTGGATTTCCACCTCTGAGTTATATCCAGGCGTCAAGTAAAAAAAAATTGCTTTACGTGTCCCAAACCGCATACTTCCATGCCCCGAGCTCGTGCATCCATGTGAGTCTATAGCGAAGTACGGTAGTGCGGAGCATGGAAGTATGCGAATTGGGAAGACAGCCTGTAGTGTTAGCGGCGACAACTGGTAATGACGACCTATCTTCCCTCCCTGGACCTGCGCATTACCCACTGTATTTGATGTGACGTGTTTTGATTTTGGCTAGCTTCACAGCTGCATTTGTGTCATTTCAGGAGGTCATTGTGGATTTCGAGGCCCATACCATTTCAGACCGCGATCAACCCGGGGTAAAGAAACTGCTGCAACAGGTAGAGTATGTGGGAATTGCCTGGGGGAGGGGTGTGTACATTTTAGATGTTCTTGAGATGTTTGGATTGAAGCAAGGTGACCTGTGTAGCTCCTGAGCTGTATGTTAAGCGGTTGGGATTAACAATCTTGCTGTTAAAATGGCAGTACATTTCAAGGAAATGTGACCGTTTTTGCACTGCGTTTTGTTTGTCCTCACAGCTGTTCTTGAAAGCCCATGTAAATACGTCAGAACTGACAGACATCATCATCCAGCAGAATCACATTGGGAGTGTCATCAGGGTAAGACGTGAGCCCAAGGCACATATGGAGCCTCTCCATGACTATTGTAATTGGAAATGACTTAAACTGTGTTCAAGTCCGGGCTTAACATTGTGCTGGATGCTGTCAAGACTGCAGGCAAAACAATGAGCTCAATCCGTTGATGTCGGTTCGTTGAATTTGATTGCCGCGGATTTTGTAATTTTGTTTTACATTTCTCTCACAAGCAAGCCGAGGTACCAGAGGACAGCGACGATGAGGATCCGGACGAAGTCTTTGGGTTCATTAGCCTGCTGAACCTAACGGAGAGAGAGGTAGAGGAACGCACTGTAAAGAATAAAGAAAATGTCAGTGTGAATTTTCATAAGACTGGCTTTTAATGGTATAGAAATAAAATGCTCCTTTTGAGGAGATGAGCCTGAGGAGGGAGGTATTTGGTAGCATGGGCGAACGCCTGCTACAGAAGGTGATGTCACCTCCTAGAGTCAGAACAGGAGTACTGGCCCTCTGGTGGCGACCTTGATTTTTAGCCTGGTAACATAATTATACAACCTGGTGTATCATTTGCATGGCTATGGTCATGGTTCAAAACTGTACCAACCTGTCCCAGTTAGACCAGTTTCATTTTCAAGTATGAGAAAAGATCGCTTGCATTTTATTGCAAGAATCAATTAGTTGCACAACTGAAGTGACTATTGACACTTATTGTTTGTGTAAATCACTGCTGTTTTTCTGCAAATAGTCCTATGAGCCTTTTCAAATGGTGTGTGTTTGTGTGTGTTCACACGCACAGGGAGTCCAGTGCGTGGAGCAGGTGAAAGACCTGGTCCTGAGCCAGTGTGAAAAGTGCTGTCCCAACAGCGTGGCAGAGAAACTGGAGGAGACCCTGATTGATACCAGCAAGCCCGTGGGACTGCTTCTGAGCGAGCGCTTCATCAACGTGCCCCCTCAGATCGCTCTGCCACTGCACAAACAGCTCCAGTGAGTCCCCCTCAGCTACACACCGTCAGCCCGTTCGGGCTCGTTACACACACTGCATTAAAGAGGTTTAGGGCTGTGAAACCAGGGCATTCTGGGAAAAAGAAACGCACAATGAAAAATCAAGGGGCTTTAGAGATGGGTTTGATTCTGAGGTTAAAATTTTTTTTTTTAAATAAAATTATTCAAGTGAACGGGTCATGTCCTGTTGCACTATGTAGCCTAAAACCAGTCTAGCCGAGGGTATAAGTACCATCCTTGGAAGGTGCGTATATGTTTGGCCTTTTCTCGCTCGGGTTGTATTACTGTGGATTTCCTGGACAATTTGAATTGTCTGCACTAGGCTGGAGAAACATTTTATTGCTTTAAGATTCAATAGATGGGACAAAGTGAATAGTTATGCATCAAGGACATGTTATGTGAACACCCCCAAAAAGTCCAATGTAAGGCAAGAATAGAAATGATACAATAAGGCTTTTATTCATTAATGCATGCAAAGCCAGCATAATTTTCGATAGTGCAATGCGGCAAACAGTATAATTAACTGATTAAACATTAATTTATAGCAGTCATCCATATTTAGGGCAATAGACAGACAAATGAGAGGAAAACATAGGCTGCTCCTCTGGCTTCAGTACTTTGTTCATGGTAATGTTGTGTGCAAGGAGAGTTGTGTCCTTAATGACTCCATGTCAGCAATGCGGTGCTAATGTGGTCACATGGTCCTATAATGCCTTTATATAATTCTCTGCCACGGAACTAGGGCACCTCGTGCCAGATGGACCGTCTTGTTATAGAGTCCAAAACTCCTGTTGGTCAAATCCCTTTAATACAGAACAAATATTTAGCGCTTATCCCTGGCTTCGGAGTCTCATGTACCGTGACTGAGTTCCAGCACCGCGTTTGATTCAGGGAGGAGTTGGCGGAGGCACAGAGGACCAACAAGCCCAGTGGAAAGTGCCACTACTGCCTCATGATCGCCAAGACCTGCAAGGAGGTGAAGAGCAGCATCCCGGGGAGAGGAGGACAACAGAAGGAGGAGCTGATGTTCTTGAACGCGGAGGAGGAGTTCTTTTACGAGGTACACGGGACACCGGGCGCCTGTCGCTCCCTCTTCGTCTCTGCAAATTCATGCCCGAGCGAGCCGTTTCCGATTCGCCAGCACTACCGGGTCACTATGACACGTTCCCTGCATCAGTCCAGATTATGTTTCATGTTAACATGAAAATGTCCCCCTAAAATTCTACTTCCTGTATTGGTTCCCATCTGTGGTGCAATGGAATGGAATTGTTTCATCTGAATACCGCTGTCCTGTTTCAGAAAATAAATTTGTAAAGGAAAATTGTACATTTTTCCATAACTCATGAAACGGGAGCTGTTGGAAGAATTGATCATGATGTCGGACTTGAGCAATAGTGAACTAGTTGAACAACGCCAGCAGCTTCTAGACTTTATAAAGCTACATTAATATATGTCTTGGGAGTGTTCAAAAGCACATCTATGGTTCTTTTAATAGGCCAAACGTCAATCAGTTTTACTGGTTCTTAATGTGTCATTTGGCTGTTGAAATTTACCTTGATCATACACTCCATCTAGACACCCTTTTTGGTCATCCCGATTGTATGAATTGGGATTTGTTTAAAATATATTTATTTTGAAAACCAATAGAAAAATTGTAGAACTACAGTATCAGAATCTGGAAGTTACAGTATTTGATTACGTTTCCATGGCGACGGAGGAACACCACTGTAGGCGCTAGTTTCCGTTTCTGACTCGTTTTTACACACTCCCTTTGCAGCAAGCTACGGTGAAATTCAACTACTCCGTTCAAGAGGAAACGGACTCCTGCCTGACCGGACGGTGGTCCTTCGACGACGTCCCGATGAAACCTTACCGCACGGTCATGCTGATCCCGATGGACAGGATGGACGCGATTATGGACAAACTCAAAGAATACCTGACCGTGTGAACAGGAAGCACTGCTCACACATTTAGGGTTTGGGCGCTTTTCATGCCCGGTTTTGTCTATCCTCAGGTTTCTGTGTAAACCAGGGCGAAGCGTTGGGGGCATTGTAGCCTGTAGAGCCTTATCCTTAATGTTCAATAACACATTTATCCTAGAATACACATTTTCCATTGTTACCCCATGCATATCTTAATTTCAGTGACAGGGTGAGGCAATTACTATTTTGTGTTTTTTACTATAGTTATGGGAAAAGGCACTATGCAGGTCTCCCCTGGGAAAGTAGACTAACCGATCTTTAAGTATGTCATGCAAAAAAAAATGTGTATTCAGAATCGATCAAAAAAAATATATGGCATATTAAATGTATGGAATGTGTTATTAAAATTACATTACATTACATTATAGGCATTTACATTTGTGATAATGGCATTTCCACAGTTGTTGGGAGTCTGCAATTTAAACTTGTCTTTTTTGAAATATATGTCCCAACATTGTAAAAATTTAAAAAGCAAAATATATATATATTTTTTGTTCAGATTAAATATGCACATAGTGTTTTCTTCATACATTTGTTAGATTAACATCTCCGGACAAAACTAAACATGAAATAATTTAATTTTCACAGTGCACATATCACATATATTTGTACAAGCGTAACAAACAAATTTATTGACGAAATGAAAGCTCTACAGAAGTGTTTTGTTCATTAATCACCAATTTCATCACCGAATGCTCTGGATTGATCGTGGTGTGTGCTTGGCTTGTTATTGACGGGAGACACTCGACAAATGTGACTCATTGCTAAAAGCAGTCCTGCAAACACTTTCTCCATTATAAACATCTGACCAAACCAAGTATTGATGACACATTCATGCATGTCTTATCTAGACTGTGGTTCTGAGACATGTAAGTAGTCCTCTTACAGCTAGTCTAAGCATTTCTGTGTTGCCAGTCCGTAAGTCCGGTGGTAGTGGAGACTGGACCAAGTGCAGGGCTGTGTCCGAATCAGAGCCTTATCTACGGCGCCCTGTCTCCTGCGTACAGTTTAATGTGCACTGTTTAGCAGTCTGCAAAAAATATCCGCCATACTATTTTCAAACCGCACTGCGGAAGTGTCGTAAGCAGGTCACAAGACGTCCCACCAGTGTTGCCGTGTCCGCGGTTTTACAGCTAAATTGGGATACTTTCAAAGTGCCGTCACGGGTAAAAATGAAGTCACAAAGCACGCACTTATTTTAAAAAGTAAAAACATAAAATACGTTGGTTTCGGTTAAAAATAGCCTATAATTTGGGCTAGTTTTGAGTCGCCATTTGGCTGGAAAGTCTTACAAGATCTGGCAACCCTGTGCCCCACCCTTGTCATGTGTTGTTTTTGTTGTATTTGAAGGAAAACGTCAGCGAGGCTGTGCCTCATCTTTTTAAAACGAAGCTCACGTCATATTTATGTGACCAAAATGTTCGTGTACTTCTTGAAAAGCGTGCTCCCGAATGTACTCGGCGAAACCCCGGAAGTAAGTGTGTCATCCGGGCGTTTGAAGTATACTGCAATTTGAAACTTTTTTGCGTGCTCTACGACTTTCTCGCCCTATCTACTCACCAAGGCTACTCAACAGTGTGGAATAGTGCTGATTCAGACACGGCCTAGGTCAGCCGCTCTAAAGTGTCTCTGGCCGTTGCCGTCACTGTACAACACACCTCTCGTAAGGCTGGTTTGCCGCGCAGTCTTTGTGCGGTTCACTGTTTAGCGCCTGTGTCTTCTGCGGCTTGTCGCTGTGATGTCTTGACCCAGCGCCATCCAGGATGTGTTGCAGTATGTCTTTGCTCTCACTAGGGGGCAGGTTATAGAAGAAGTACTGCGGAGCCGTCTGGATGAACCTAAAAATAAACAGGCAGGACTCTTGAGGGTGCGTTCCAATATTCTCCACTCCCCACCTCCTTTCCTCCACTCCCCCACTACCACTCCTCTCCTACCCGGAAATATGAAAAACTGCCTGAACGTTTTGAGTAGAAGTATTTGCATGTACAGTATACAATGTACCTGACGTTGCAGTTTGCGTCGAGACATGAATGTGTAACCATTAATACATAAGAAAGATGTAATCAGCAACATTAGATTAAAACACAAAGATCTGTTTCCGGGGCACAGAGTAGAGGAGGGTGCATTTGACTATTGGGACACACCCTGAATGTTTTTAAAAGTACGCTGGTCTGTGTTTCTATGGTGGGAAGGGGGTCATTTGGCAGAGTGGAGAGTTTCCCAGACAAACACACAAATGTATTGTTTAATTTCACTGGTTGACCTACTTGTAGCATTCCAGTTGCTGGCAAGCCACCGAGTCTTAATGACCATTACGATGAAACCATTTCCCTGACACATAAAACCACAAATCTCTTCTCGTACTGTCATCTGCAATCTTCTTTCGCTCCGTTATAATACGGGATTACACGTTTCACAGCAAATCACGTTTGAGTTTATGCGTGTCAACTGGCAAAAAAACATCCTCAAAACTGACGGGATTATAAATTGTACACACTTGCCTCCCAGAGTACAATGTCGATAGGATCCAAGTAACTGAGCAAATCTGTTTCTGGCAAGTAAGTGATGAGCCTTTTTTTTTTTTTTCAAAGGCCGCACCTGTATCACTGTTACAAAAGCGGAAACCAAAATGACAGAACGGGACGTGGACTTACACCTCGGGGGATATTTGGGAGACGGTCCGGATGCAGTTCTCTGAGAGGGTGTACTCGTGGAACAGCACCCACTCCGGCAGGCCCAGCTTGTGCGCCCTGGTCCCGTAGCTGGAATAGGGGTGAACTTGAGCCACGTGCTTGTGTGTCAGCATGAAGTAATGACCTGATCCGTCCACATCTCTGGCGATCTGATGAGCGAGACGAGAGAAAGGCTCAGTGGGAAGGGTGGTGCTGGGGAGGGGGTGTCTGGAGGATTGGGACTGTATTAGTGGACCATTCATAGAGCTGCATTGGGATGCGCACTAGAACATTAAAACGTAGTACATATAAAGTGTATCGTATAATAGTAGTGTATAGATGTAAAGATTCAATACAGTAGATCAATTCTGGGGTAGTTCACTTCATTGTCCACAACTCTCAATTTTGATATTAAATATTTTAATCAGTGCATTTTAATGCAAATTATTTACATTGCATATTTGATAGTTACAGTATAAATTATCAATGGCATGTATAGTAGTATAGTATATGTTTCTTATGTGAAGCTATAATTGTTATTGCTATTAATGAAAACATTGAACGTGGATTTTTGCATGTATTTAATAATTTTCATATGTAAGTAAGCTGTAATAACATTGCATGCACTTCTGTTTTGGATGTACAGTATATATGCCTTTTTGTATTTGTCGTTACAAGTTAGAAGCCCACTAATGCGGTTCCTGAGAACAGAGACAGTGATCAGCAGACTCTCGCCAACTAACTTCTACACGTACAGGAAAGTTTTAAGAGTCGGTTATATACAGGTTGCCAGTAGAATAACCTTTCACTGATAAAAGGAGTACAATGAAAATGTTTTTTATTTTATCTTTACTGAAAGAAGCACCATCTGTGAATGCAATTACTGGATTTTTTCTTATCTACTTGTCGTTTTTTTTTTTTTTACCGTATACCGCAGGCCGAATTACTACTAAAAACCACCCACCTGCATGAAGTACCCAGCCAGCAGAGCTCTCTTGATGTTCCGGGTGTTAGCCTTCGTCCCGAAGGCGGGCTCTGAAATGGGAAGCTCCAGCCTCCTCAGAATGTCTGTCAGCTCCGACCTGAGGGCATCGGCTGTATGCAGGGCGGCGTAGCTCAGGAAATAGTCCTGGCACCATTTCTCAACACTGACGTCTGCCAGAAAAGTATAAAAAATATATATATAAGTATCACTAGAAATCGGTCCCTGCTCAAAGGAACGCTGAGAGAGCGCATCACTGGAAAATAGACGGTCAAATAAAATACAGTTTCTACTCAGTGGACAGGTAAATGTCCGCATGTTGAATTACATTATTCGCTTGGCCACACTTATAGATGGCAGCTTACAGATATTATGTTTCTACATGGGTTTACGAAGCGGGTAACTTGGCCCATCGTTAAAAGTGCGCGGCTCCATTCAGGATCTGAACCAACAAGCGGTCTCCTGTATCCCCCCTGCTTTGCTCAGCCAGACGGAAGACTCACGTGGCTCACGCTGGCTCTGTTTGAAGGCATTGTAGATGTTCACCAGGGTGAAATGGTCCCCCTCTGGGTGCTGGAACTTCATGTGGCACCGCTGCGCCTCTTGTCTCGTGCCAACAGGTGGCTGTAGGAAACAGCTGGGCCCTGAAAACAGCCAAGAGTTACGGCTGGGTTAGCAATGCCGTGCGACCAATCGCTTTATCCCCTACGGCTTCTGTCCTACTTACCATTCAGTCGGGGCCAATGCCAGGCAGTGGAACGCAGAAACAATTATAATGAGGAAATGCTATTGTATAACCTTCCCTGATTTAAAATGACCAGACAGCATTTAAAAGAGTATAGATGTGAATACTTGTGCAGTGTAACTTTTTCCAGTACTTTCCAAGAGCTAGTGTTTGGAAAGTGAGGTTTCAAGTGCAAGCTTTATCCATGGCTTCATGAACTCATGGGTGGAGCTGCTGGAAATGCTGTCAATCACTGACTCTTATGAACCAATCAAAACTCTCCATAAGAAAACATAGTGATTGGTTATAATTGCGAAACCAAAAGCAAAAGATATCTTCACGCATTTTGGAGTTCACGCTCCCATTGCTCCCAATTGCCTAATTTACCTTAAAGTTTAGTGATGCAGATAAGGCTGAGAGATTTGATTAAAAAATCATCCCTCAACCAACTTTTCCAACTCATGGGATTGTCCGTACTGTAAACAGACAGGAGCATTTAGCGTTATATTGCGTGCAATGAAAAAACATTTTAATGAACAGGGGTTATGGGTGTGTACTGTGATGCGTGGCGAGGTTGTGAAAAAGATGTACCTGTCAACATGGCTGCCATGGTCACTACCTCATGAACACAGTCAAACTCGCAGGCAGCCAGTAGAGACTTGGCCATCTGTGGGTCCAGGGGGAACTCGGACATGATGATTCCGATCTCTGACAAATTCCCGTCGTCGTCTAAGGCAGCGAGGTAATCCAGCTCTTCCAAGGCCTGCATCAGGCCTTCGGGATCTACAGGAAATGTGACAATCGTGCCCTATGAGAGATCTCTATGGTTGCATTATGCATATGACACAAAATGCATCTAGCTACATAAAGCCCTGTTACCCAATAGACCTTTTCAGTTGTGTCATGGCTGTCATCTTCAATTCACAAGCAATTTAAAAGAAATATTCGGTGAGTCAGTATAGGTTCTTTAAATGCATGCAAATACAGTCACACAATCTTGGTGTAATCTGTCCATAATTGAGCAAAACCACCATCGCAAACTCAAGACTCTCGAGTGTCAAGTAAGGCACATTAACACATTGAAATTCCCTAAAACATGTCATTGCATGCTAAAAAAATAGAGTGTGACACTTACAAGTCAAGGGATGATGTGGATAAAAATACTATCTTGGGGAAATAACACATAACCCGATGGATTGGTTTTTCAGCATTAAAATAGAAATCAGCCTGACTGAATTTAAGTCTAATAAGGATGGAATTGGATTGTGGCTTATGCTTGAAGCACTTGTTTAGTGATTACTGGCCTGTTGTTTACCTCTTGGAAATTACATTTCTGCTTTATATTCCTGCAGGCCCTTTCTCTGTTGATTTTTAAACAAACATGATTATCCCTGAGACCCACGCTCGTAGCACATGTATAATGTAGCGCAAATGCTTAAGACAGTTCAATTAATTATCCTCAAATCATTTTTTGGGCCCCCAGCAGAACTCTAAACTCCAAGTGTATAATGCAAAGCAGACCGGTGTTTAAAATGTTGTTTTCTTTTAACTAAGCACTTCGGAGAGCATAAAACAATGTGCAGAAACACGTTATTTTACACTGAATTCTTTCCAGTTTTCATGTCCAGCAAATATGTACCATTGGCTAATTCTGAATTACATATGCATCAGACTAATAAACAATCCAACGAGAGCCAAGTCTTAGGTCCTATATAATATGTGATAAACACTGCTGTGTGTATGCTCAGCAGTTATGCTTAGTAAATTTATTATGCTGAACCGACAGCAACGCTAACCTTAATCACTACAGCAGGGTACCATACACCTGCCCCCAAATGCTGCCTGGGCATCTTTTAGAGACAACGCCAAACGAAAACGCAAACCGCGACGCATATCCATCTGTACACAAAGGTGCAGGGTAAAAAAAAGTTTATCTCGCAGGTGGAATATTGTTTAATAAATGACAGTGCACTCTCCTCCAATTCTAATTATCCCCAAGGACACCGGCTACCTGGGGACGCATTAAAGCGGACGTTGCTGTTTCAGCTGTGAGATCGCAAGAGGCCGAGGAGTGGCCTACGCAGTGCCTCTGCGGGAGAGACCTTTTAAACTGGAATCATTCCGCATTCCTGGATCTGAGCTCTGCGCTTCCTGCTCATTGTGCCGAGTGGCCTGGCGAGGTGCATTCTTTCATCGCTAACGAGCTCTGTCCTTTCATGCCACGTTCTCTGGCCCTGCGAACAGGGGGGAGCCGTGCGAGGGGTAAAACTCGCTGTTAGCTTTTCCCACAGAGGAACGGGTCAGCTCGCCAACAATGGTTACTGGCAGGGCGCTGTCAGCTCAGCTAAAGCATGGCTGACTGACCCCAAACAGCACGGGGCAGTGCCATCTGTACTGTTTACTGCAGCCAAACAAACCTTCTCTGACCCCAACTCCAGCTCCAGCTCTCTGGCACAATTTGAAAATTGGATCTGTGCTTTCAGAGAGATAAGGTAAAATAAGTAGCTAATGCCTGTAATGCTACCATTACTTTCACCATTTCATGAACAATAATAATAATAATAATAATAATAATAATAATACTAATAATAATTATAATCTGTATTATCATCCTTATTCTTATCTTTCTCACCTTTCAAACTGGACGTGATCCATTTTATGAACAGTGATGTTCATTTTAAAACTTGTAACACTATATGAGTAACTGTCGTTTTTTAAAATATCTGCTGTAGATCTGCACAGATTTTATAGAAATTTATTCTATTGATTTTCGGGCTTTACGGGCCCAGCTCACCCGGCCTGTCGATGAAGTTGCAGTGTCCCAGGCCAGCGATCTCCATCCGCTTCAGGAAGAGCACGGTGGGGGCGATGTTGGACTCGTGGATCTGAGGGGGAGCGTCGCTAGGCAACTGCATCTCCTCCGAGTACAGGCAGAAGCACTTACCTAGAGGGGCAGACAGAATACAGATCGATGTACAGGGTGACCTGCAGCGTGCCTGATCCTCACGGTCAGTCATTCCCCAGTGACAATAAGGGCTCCACTCTGCACTGGTGACATTTTTTAATGTACATAATACTATTATTTTGCTGGTTGCTGAGACCACACACGAATGTTAAGTGAGTTTGTGATTCAAAAGCTGTTACCCTGCAATCTGGCAGGGTTGACTGATCAAATCTAGTCAGCATCTAGTCTTGTCAAGGAAACAAACAAGTATACCAGCAGAAATTCAAACCCAAAGTACAGACCACTAGAACAATGAACATTATGATAACTGGAATGGCTGTTCCTAGCGTGCGAGTACGAGCAGCTGGTCCAGGTCTAATTGAGTGCAGTAAGCCTTCTGGTCCAGATTCAAGATTTAAAAGCCAATTACATTTGACTCAATATATTTAATAAATTATTCATGATATATGGAAGATGTAATCTTGTTGATTTATACTGAATAATAGAGAGGGTGGATGATGTTCATAATCTCCTTTGTGCAGGTGAGGCTGCGAGTCCATGGGGATTTACCCTACCTGTTGAACCCGTGAGCTGCTTGCGGATCTCGGCCTGGCTTTTACTGATGGGCCGAATCACTGCAGAGTTTGCCCTTATCCGAGGATTGTAAACCTACAGTAGAATGAAATAAACACCTTCCCTCAGACATATACTTATTTAGCATCATTCCAATCAAATACCCACTAAGCTCAGTCCCAGAACATCTAAGGAAACACCCAGATGACACATTGAAAACCAAGAAGAAACCTTCAATAGGCAACTCATAATGTAATGAAAAAATTAAATAATACGCACATCACTTTTAGGGTAAGATCATGAAAAGAGAATATAAGCCGCACACTCATATGCTCCAAAAAACATTGACTGACGAAGCCAGTTTTGACCTGACGAAGGGCCTTGTGCTCGAATCGTTGTCAATAAACTGGTGTTTTTCGGAGCATATGAGTGTGTGGGTTCTATTCTCTTTTCAGTAACTCATAATGTACACATGACTTTCAATTGCTTTTCTCACATCTTTGTTATTACAAGTTACGCATGGCGAACGACCTGTACACTGCACAAGGAAGCCCCTCCAATTCTCCAATGCACTCCCCCACTAGCCAAATTAAAGTGAACCAAAATCCATACAGGTCCTCTGGCCTACATTTGATCATATTACAATAGAGTAACCAGCAAAATATACGTAGTATAACACTTTGAAAAATCCTGCCCACGCTTTGCATTGCCAAATTTGATACAGATGTAATTGTTGTGTTACTTACGTATCTCTCCTCGACCCCTACATCTATGACAAAGTTGACAGTGTCCACGGCCCAGAACGTGTCTTCGCCCTGGCTGGAGGTGAGGAAGACCCTCCTGGTCTTGCCTTGTTCCTCCCCCAGAAGGGGCACCCCCCTGCCCTGCACCGGACACAAAGCTAGGGGCAGGAGCTCCCCCAGCTCCGCGCTCAGGCCGGCCGCCTCCTGCAGCAGAACGTCGTGAGCGCAGTCGATCTCCTGCGGTCAGCACACAGTGGCCACGCGGTTAGTACACCTGACCGACTCGCTCCAATCAATCACTTTCTGACCTCACCCTTTTAGATTTGAACACATTTTTTAATACATGTTAACCGGAGAGAGTGTTAGAATGTGGTTTGATTCAGGGGACAGGGGCCCTTGGACCAGCCATTCAAGTTGACCCATATTGGACCCCCCACGCTACCTAAAGACAAAAACACGTATCAAAAAATGTGTTCAAATCTAAAAGGGCGAGGTCAGAAATTTATTTATTTCTGCCATTATGCCCCGTCTTTGTGACTTTTGATTTCACCAGTTGCGTCGGTCCTTCTATTTACCAAAGATCTAATAATAATGCCTCGCATTTATATAGCGCTTTTCTCACCAACTGTCTGTAACGTAATAAAATGTGAAGAAGGTGAAAGGGGTGTGCAGACTTTCTGGCTTGACTGTATGTATAAAAAATATATTACACAATTTTATTTTATCATTTTCTTACTCGGTTGTACAAAAGGAGTGCTCTTTCTGGGACTTGACCATGCTGCCTTCAGGACACAAATTCAGTTCTTATATAAATATATCACACTATTGTGTCACGCCATACGAATTTCCCACCTGCGCTGAGGCCAGGAAGACGATGATATCCCCTTGCTCTTTCGTGTGGTGGATCTCCAGGACCAGGCGCAGTGCGGAATAGAAGTAGTCCCTGTGGCTGCTGTTGCTGTACACCACCTCGGCCGGGCAGAGGGACTCCAGCCGGATGTGGGGGACGTCGGTGCCGTAGTGGGCGAGCAGCCGGCCGGGCGTGGGCGACGCGGTCAGGACGACCACCCTGAGCCCGGGCCTCTGAGGCTGGATGCCCTTCAGCAGGCCCAGCAGCACGTCCGTGCTCACGGTCCGCTCGTGCGCCTGGTCGATGACGATTACGCCATAGTGCTCCAGCAAGGGGTCTGACATCATCTCTCTGAGCAGGATGTCATCGGTACAGTACCTGTCATTCAGAGAGGATATAATCTACTGTAATAACACACTTATCTTTCATTATTATTACGGTTAATATTGTTCTTGTCATTTATTACACAATCTTATGCAGGCTACTTAAAATGCATGTAACAATTTGACAGGAATAATGAGGCTACAGCTCATTTGATCTAGATTATATTACATTAAAATAAAAATGTATAAAACAAAAAAAAAACGAACAAAAAACGTCTAGGGAAAATACATGCATTCATATCATGAGGTTGAGCATGGCTATTTTCCATGCTGTTTGCTATATAGTAAAAAAATAAATGAAGTGATTGTGAATATTTTCTACGAAGAAAACTGCGACGAAGACCTGGTTCCGCTTGTGAGTCTCTGTTGACTTTACGGAGATCTTGAGCCTGAGTTTATTGCCCCAGTACAATTTCAATAAGTAATTAGTGTGATCGGCTGGTCTAGCAGACAACCCCCCGCAACTCTTTTGTTCCGTCAGACACTGTGTCTGCTCTCATTGTTATGTGCCCTGAGTCCAGCCATCGCTAAGAGAGGCGTGCATGTGAGCAGGCAGGTCACATGATTAGAGCACAGCTGCAGTTTTAGCACACTCTGGCCTTTGCTGCGTGTTCTTCAAGCAGAGAGGGTCTGCCTGTATGTGAAAAGAACTGTTGTTGCTTGTCGATGTGTGTTAAGAAGTGCGTATGCGTATGTCTGCTTGCCTGTGTATGAAAATGTTCTTGTGTGTGTGTTCATGTTCGTACGTATGTGCATGTGTTTGTGTGCTCGTTTTCTGCGTGTAAGTGCTAATGAGTGTGTGCACGCCTGCGTTAATGTCGGACGCACACCTGAGCACAGTGTCGGTGGAGCAGCAGGTCTCCAGGGGGATGCTGTAGCCCACCTCGTGGCCGATGTTGACGTCCATCTCGTCGGCCACGCGCAGGGCCAGGTCGACGGCCTGCTGGCTGTGGATCTGCGTGCACACCACCCCTCCGTGCTGGTACTGCAGCGAGAGGCAGAACTCTGCACACCACTGGGGTATCTGCAGAACAGACACACCGCAGGTTCAGTCAAACCCAAACAGTCGCACGTATTGCCAAAAGCCGTTGATATGAGACGCGACGAAATAATACAACGTGGCGTGCTCACGTTCAACAGACACAAAAGGTGGAGAGGAAGCTCAGAAGAGGAGAAAAAACAAACAGATGTAATCACAACGGATTACACGCGGCTCTCTCGACGTGCCTGCCGACTACGGGCAAGACGGATCTCGTTGCGTTACATTCATGGAGCAAAATTGCGTTGGCAGCGAATTACCACTTTGTTGTATGCGAGCTTACCAGTGGGGGGCGGGGCTAGGACCCGTCTTATGCAGCCAACAGCTGGACCTTTTGTTCTGTCCAGCTGTCACGCCTGAAGAGCCTGACCAACCACAGGACCCATCACCGGCATCTGCTGAGCTGGACGGCCCATTCAGACCATTGCATCTGCGAGTCTTTTCAGCGGGGGGATGTTTTCTTTAAAGGCGCATCAAGGCCATGGGGGAAGGGTGGGGGTGGGGGGGGTCTGACCGTCACTCAGCGACATTTGCCCAACGCTCTTGAAAAGTAACATTTGAGGTGTTTTACGTGCGTCCAGAAACTGCCGATGTGATCAATAAGGGATTACTTAAGCTTCCCGGGTTCTTTGAACAACACATATTTTTAAAGATTATATTCAATTTAGAAAAACATCCTTTCAGAGCATGAAAATGTAATAGACAATATGAGTAATCCTCAATACTCAATGAATGACTAGATTGGCAGATTTTTTTTTTTTACAATTACACAACAAAATCAATGAATGAGTAAACTATACAGTGCCCTCCACTATTATTGACAACCCTGGTAAAGATGAGTAAAAAGGGTTATAATAAATTCACCGTTTGGTGAATTAGCTTAATCTCACACTCAAAAAATGAGAAAAATCTCAACCTTTAATTGAAGTAAATTTATTATGAGAAAAAAATCCCTCATCAAGAAATAATTATTTTTAACAAAACCATGTGTGCCACAATTATTGGCACCCCTGCATTTATATATAGAATAAAGTAATCATGTTAAATATTTGGTTGCATATCCTTTGCATGCCATGACATCCTGATGCCTGTGACCCAACAACATAAAAAAAACTATTGATATCTTATTTTCTGGTACTCTTACAAGCGATACTATAACGTCTCTGCATTTGAATGGATCTCTATGGGAATTGGGGGGTGGAACTAGATTTAGCTGTCAATTATGCTGGAACAGTATGGAATACATGGTTGGTAAAATGGCTGTAAGTCATCAAGGGTCTGAGGTATCAAATGAGCCTCAAACCATCACTCTGCTGCCAGATATGCAGTATATATGGATGGATCACTTTAAGGGTTTCTCCTGACAAATTTTCCTATTGAACTCTATGGAAAAATAAGTCAGGAGAAGAAGCCCTTCAAGTTACTTTATTCTATATATAAATGCAGGGGTGCCAATAATTGTGGTACATGATTTTGTTAAAAAAAATTCATTATTTTTGTTAATTTCTTGATGAGGGATTTTTTTTTCTCATAATAAATTTACTTCAATTAAAGGTTGGATTTCTCTCATTTGTTCAGTGTGAGATTAAGCTAATACACCAAACGGTACATTTTTTATAACCCATTTTACTCATCTTTACCAGGGGTGCCAATAATAGTGGAGAGCACTGTACATTATGGTTTATTGCC
This sequence comes from Ilyophis sp. 1 JC-2022, assembly GCA_022702515.1. Lineage (NCBI taxonomy): Eukaryota > Metazoa > Chordata > Actinopteri > Anguilliformes > Synaphobranchidae > Ilyophis > Ilyophis sp. 1 JC-2022. The sequence goes on from CM040405.1 coordinate 96,332,776, forward strand.
CAATTAAGCAAATTAACTAAATTATTATTTATGTTAGTCTACTAGGGATAAAATATAGTCTGATAAGAGTTTAAAGTCATTTATCCAAGCTCTACACCAATTTTTTTTGCTGTGTGGCCCTGTGATTTCAAAACAGAAATGGTAGAGATCACATTGTCATTAAAATATGCTCGCTAGGCTTCCCACATTCACAAAAGCATTGCCCTAGGGAGTAGTTGTAATATCTCATGTAAACTAATATTTAGTTCATGGTACCTATATTTAGCATCTCCAAAAGGCTGACAGCACCAACTGGGTCAGTGACATCTGACACCAACCACAGGTTGCATTCCTGCGGTGTAAACTTTCAAGACATTAAGTATGATATTTATTTGAGGACAGTTAGATTAAAGTTCCGTTTGTGCTAACTCTGTTCTTGCTAATGCAAAGAACAGAATGAGCATTAGGTACATTGCATGTAATGTATACTGTCTATGTAACAAATTCCTAACAGTGTGGTTTTACGATTAATAAATAATGCATGCTTGCTTTCAGTTATTTGCAAGATGATAACCTTTCCGGTGGTATGCGTTATGGCCAGACAACTCAACGCTGGTGCCCAAACAAGACGTTCAGAAGCCGTACCGAAGCTGTAAATGGATTAAAATTAATTTTAAAACGCAAAAACGTTCATGAAGTCTGAGGAAACTAGTTGTACGTGTAGCAGGAAAGCCTATCGTATGCCAGTAAATGACAAACAAGTATTCCTTGTCCTGTGCTGTAATGGAACTATTCAAAACCCACCTGAGACGTTTTCCCCGTTTTTACAGGCCCCGAAACTATAATAAGTTGGCTTTTGATCAATGTGTCCATGAATTCGCATCTGGATTTCCAAACGGAGAGCGTCTTCCTCTCCTTTAGTAACTTGTAATACCGTGAAGAGTATGGCAGTCCGTCGAACTGATTAAGTTCCAGATCATCGCCAAAGTCCAAGCAGTCTTCTTGTCCTTCCTCGACATCTGAATTCAGTTCTTCTAAAACATCTTCTTCTAACAGGACCCTGTTTTCCCCCATGACAGCAACCCAGTCGAGTTACAAATTGTAAAGAGTTTTTATAATACCGACAGACTTCGAGCTGTCAAATCAAACCCAGCGCAAAGCATATGAGGAATAACAGATACACGCATTAGATAGAACCTCTGTTCCCATCATAGAGTTCAGGCAATCCATCAAGTCACTGTTAGTTCTTCAACAATGAAGTATAGGCTAGACTAAACATTCACTTTGATTAAGTACAATAAAGAAGACAGAGTCTAAATGAAGAAAAAATATCCACCGAATACAGCTTGACAGTTTGACATCACGAAAGTTCCCGAGTATATTTTTGTTGGACGGCAGAGCGCACTGTTGCGCTACCCTGGTCTTGGTCACACGTGTCTGAACAGCGCAAAGCAGAGACGAGAGACTATTGTGGGTCTGACCCTGAATGCGATCACGTGGACACTTAATCCTGTTATAACCAAGAACAAGGAAAGGGTCGGAAGAGACAAAGCAAGATAAACAATTGGACGGAGGGGCCTTTGTGTTGGTTACAATTTACATAATAATGTTCGTCCATGCCAGATCTTCAGCGCTCCATACAAAAAAAAAACATTTTAGCGTAGTTTAAAAATGTAACATTCATTTTCCACTACTAGAAAACATTTAATAATAGACTACCATTTCACCATAGTTTCCGTAGCCTATATACAATGTATTCTTCAGTATCAATTCAGATAATACCGAATCACTTGCTCGTAGATTTTATTGAACATTCGCCAGATAGGTAATTAGTAACTAGTACATTATCGTTCCTTGAGACATTAAAAAAATAAAATAAGATTACGCCACCATTACAGCGCACACACATACACACACAGTTTTACGTCTCCCTGGCTGTGGCATAGTTTTGACTTAGCAACAGCAAGTGAAAGTTAACCTCTGAAGCCTGCTCCTATAGCAACAACAAACTGGCATCCATGAACCGTACAATGCCTCGAAGAGTAGGTCTTCCCAAGACCACAGGGAAGACGAACTATTTCAAGCAACTCAAGCTAGCTCCCAGGTCCTTATTTAATAAATTCAATGGAATGATATTTTACCGATGGCGAATCCAGGTAGATTTTTTTAACGCATCCCTTTCTCAGTTGAATTTGTCTTATTGGTTAATGCTTCATATTATTGTTTTAGCAACGGTAGCCTAATTAATGAAACTGATTTGCTTTCGTTGTGCTACTTTGTGTAATATCATAGAGGTGGGAAAATAAGAGAAGAGGCCATTTGCGTGAACACAATGGCACTGTGACACAATGAATAACCATTTTAATTAATTACAATGCTGATTTTTGAGGCTGATGCGAGCCTTGCCCGGATTGAAGACTATTCGTTTATTTATTACAAATCAACCATGCGCGTGAATAACTGAGCATCCTCATTTAGCGAAATACTAAAAAGCCATGTCTATTTTTATCCAAATGTTTGAATAGTTTGTATCAAATGACACGAGACAGATCTGCCCTACATTGCAGAACAATTGTGTGTTACTTTTATGAGGTTCTCTTTAAATTTAAACTCGCTTTCAAGAACAGAATATACAGTACATTGTGTTCGATGTAATACCCACTTCATCATTATTAGTTGTTAACTATCCTCTGCTGTGTACGGCTGCTGTTGTAAACGCACGCAATTCACTTTGTAAGTATAGCTTTATTATAAGGGCTTCTGCTAACTGAATGTCAAATAATTTACTCTAATATTAAATTGGATCTACTCATCCGAGAGGAAGCATACAACAGACCACCCAAGAAGGTTAGCCTTTTGAGATGAGAAATGTAAAGTATGTGTCGCAACAAAATATATGACTTTGCAGAAAAAGGAAAATACTAAAAAATTAAGATTACTAGTCCAGGCCTCATGTTTCCGTACTGCCACTGAATTCCTTTGTTTTAAATCTTTCACGGGGAATGCAGGATGTACTACATGGCAAACGGGCATAATCCCTTAGAAAACCTTTTCAGAAGGGCTTCAAGAACAAGGCTACACAAGTGCATTTTTATAAAGGTCAACGTCCTCTTTTATTGGGACTAATGTGGCATTTAAACTGGAGCATCAACTGCGTGGGGGCACTTTATAGCATTGCATGCAGTTAAATTTTGTGATGAAAAAAAGTTACCACCAAAATGTGCAGCCTACTTCAACTGCTCAAACCATGCAATCTGCTAAAACAAATAAAATTTTAATTTTTGATCGTTTAAATCCCCTGTTCAATGGACCTAGTGCCCTCTAGTGGTTAGGAACATCCAAAACATTTATTTCAAAATATTTTTGAATAAAGGTTTTTGAATAAATAAATGTTTTTTTTAAGGCACTCAAAGTCTCTCTGTGCTAGAGCCTCCTGTCGTTGGAAATGTCAGTCATCACAGTATCGACCTGAACTGGGCCAGTGAGGAGAATCAAGCTCGTAACGGCCCTTTGGAGAATTGGACTCTGTTTTCTGTTGAGGAGGAGAACTCCAGAACTCACGAGTATAGCACCATCTACATGTGAGTATGTATGTAGTTGCTTTGGTTTTTTGAGAGGAAAATATGTGGAGGGGGAAATAAATTCTAATCGATTATTCAAAATGTTATATGAAGCCATGATGAATGACTTAAAGCAATTAAAGTATTTCACTACTACTACTGTCCTGGTGCGCCGGTGGAAGGTCGCACTGACAATGGCTCCGCATTCAACTAGTAGCTTTTTGTTTATTATTATTTGTATTGTTTTTATTTTTGTACGTACTGCACTGTCGCTCATACAGTATGATCGACAAGCACTTTTGGAAGTTCGTTCGACACTGGACACGGACTTTTTCTCAATTTACCGGAGTACGTGCTGTGATTCCTTTGTCCTGCCGCCGTTGTATTTACCAATACGCCGACGGAGGAGAAAGAAAAGAGGCAAACGTGCCGGTATCCGATGCAGATCACGGACGAGATACTGCAAACCGCCGTTACCGAGCATTTTACTGGCAAATGTTCAATCCCTGGACAATAAAATGGACGAACTACACGCACGGATTAACTTCCAGCGGGACATTGCGAACTGCTGCGTGCTGGCGTTTACTGAGACCTGGCTAGACCCGACGGTACCTGACTCGGCCGCTACCCCGGCTGGATTTTCCATCTACCGGCAGGACAGAACTACGGAGTCAGGCAAACGCAGAGGCGGTGGGGTCTGCATTATGGTTAACTCTCGCTGGGGTTCGGATGTAACAGTACTAACAAAACACTGCTCACCAGACCTGGAGCTCTTAACTATAAAAGTCCGTCCCTTCTACCTCCCTCGGGAATTCAGCTCCGCCATAATCACAGTAGTTTACATTCCCCCGCAGGCAGATAAAATGTGCGCACTAGAGGACATTTACGGAATAATTAATGGACTAGAGAACGCTCACCCTGAGGCAGCTTCTATTGTTGTTGGCGACTTCAACAGGGCTAATATGAGGAAAGTATTGCCTAAATATCACCAGCATATTAACTTTCCTACCCGTGGTGATCAGACTCTTGATCATTGTTATTCTCAACTACGGGACAGCTATAAACCCCTCCCCCGCCCTGCCTTTGGTAAAGCGGATCACACCTCCATTCTTCTCCTCCCAACCTACAGACAACATCTAAAACAGGAAAAACCGGGTTTTCGAGCAGTTCAACGCTGGAGTGAGGAATCCATTGCCACTCTGCAGGACTGTTTTGAAACCACAGACTGGCAGATGTTCTGTGTTGCAGCTGATGGGGACATTGATGAATACACAGACTACATCACCAAGTGCATAGATGACGTTGTCCCAAGAGTCAATGTTAGGACTTTCCCCAGCCAAAAGCCATGGGTTAATAGCGATGTCCGTGCTAAGCTCAGAGCACGGTCTTCTGCCTATAGATCTGGGGACCTGGAGGCCTTGAGAAAGTCCAGATATGACCTACGGAAAACCATCAGAGATGCCAAAAAAGCCTACAGGGACAAGTTGGAGTCTAACTACCACAGTTCCGACCCCAGACGCATGTGGTGTGGATTGCGCTCCATCACAGACTACAAAGGGAGAAATAGCAGTGATGCCCAGCCCGCCGCCTCTCTTCCCGACGAGCTCAACACCTTTTACGCACGGTTTGAGGCGAGCAACACCATCCCTATTGTAAGACTAGCTGAGGACCAGGATGACTGCACTCTGGACCTATCTATGGCTGATGTGAGGAGAGCTTTTAAAAGAGTAAACCCTCGGAAGTCACCAGGGCCAGATGGCATTCCAGGCCGTGTCCTCAGAGCGTGTGCCGACCAGCTAGCGGAGGTATTCACCTCTATATTCAACCTCTCCCTGAAACAGTCTGCAGTCCTCACCTGCTTCAAACAGACAACCATTGTCCCCGTACCAAAGAAACCTTCCATCACCTGCCTGAATGACTACCGCCCTGTAGCACTGACCTCCATCATCATGAAGTGCTTCGAGCGGTTAGTCAGAACCCACATTTGCTCCTCCCTTCCTGACACCTTGGACCCCCTTCAATTCGCATACCGTCCCAACAGATCTACGGATGACGCCATCACCCTGACAGTGCACACCGCCCTCTCCCACCTGGATAAGGGTAACACATACGTGAGGATGCTGTTTATAGACTACAGCTCAGCATTTAACACAATTGTACCCGCTAAGCTCATTCCCAAGCTCAGGATCCTGGGTCTTAACACCTCCCTTTGCCACTGGATCCTGGACTTCCTAACGGGCAGACCCCAGGTGGTGAGAATGGGTAACCGCTACTCCTCTGCACTGACCCTGAGCACCGGAGCCCCTCAAGGCTGCGTACTCAGTCCCCTCCTGTACGCCCTGTTCACACACGACTGTGTGGCCACACGCAGCTCCAACGCCATCCTTAAGTTTGCAGACGACACCACCATCCTGGGTCTCATCTCCAACAATGATGAGACCGCCTACAGAGAGGAGGTCAGCATCTTAGCAACATGGTGCCAGGACAACAACCTCTCTCTCAACGTCTGCAAGACTAAGGAGATGATCGTGGACTTCAGGAAGCGACAGGGGGCGGGGGGTCACGCCCCCATTCACATCGATGGAGCTGAAGTGGAGAGAGTCTCCTGCTTCAAGTTCCTCGGTGTGTTCATCAGTGATGACCTCTCCTGGTCCAGGCAATCGGTCGCGGCAGTAAAAACTGCCCAAAAGCGCCTATACTTCCTGCGGAGACTCAAGAAGTTTGGCATGTCTTCCAAAACTCTCACCAACTTCTACAGGTGCACGTGCACCATTGAGAGCATTCTCACTGGCTGCATTACTACCTGGTACGGCAGCTGCTCCGCTGCTGATCGCAAGGCCCTTCAGAGGGTGGTGAAGACAGCGGAGCGCATCATTGGCTGCCACCTCCCCTCTGTGCAAGGCATCTACCACACATGATGCCTTAAGAAAGCACGGAAAATCATAAAAGACTACAGCCACCCAGGCGATGGACTGTTCTCGCTGCTGCCGTCTGGTAGACGTTACCGGAGCATACGGCACGGACTACCAGACTCACAAACAGTTATTTCCCCCAGGCCATCAGGCTTCTCAACCAGCAGCATTAATCTCATTCATCTCCCCTCATTGTATGCTCTAGGCACTTCTTATGTACATTCAATGTACATCACCTTAATTTAATTTAATTTATTGTACATCGGCACCTCCACACTTTATATTTATAATATTTAATACTCTTACTCTTACTGTCCATATCTGGAACTGCTCCTCGTGTTTTAATGCTATGTATATGTATGTTATTCTTGCGCTTATTTGACTCTTTTTAACAATTTAATATATATATATTTTTTGTTTTTGTTTGTTATGCCTACTACATAGTTGTTGCTTGCCATGTCCTAAGAATTTCATTGTTCAGAATGACCTTGTGTTATACTGTGCACTTGATAAATAAAAACACTTTGACTTTGACTACTTTATTTTGCTTTAGTTAATATCTTTTGTTGTTGTCATCTTCAGGGGGTATGGCGCTCAATACACAGTTGAGGGTCTGGAGCCAAGTACCTCCTACAAATTCAGACTAAAAATCACCCATCCTTCAGGGGAGACCGCATCGAGCCCTGTGGTTACTTTCTCCACTGCAAGTAAGTGTAGCACTATACGGTTCAAGTACTGCTCAAAATTCATTTAAAAAATACAGAGAAAAGTTTTCCAATTTTCTGTGATGGAACAACTCAGGCAAACTGTGAGTTATAAAACATGGTTATGCTCTAGTCATTTATGTTTTTATTTATCATTTATTTGTATTTATTCTCTCCATTTTCTCCCCAATTTTAAATGCCCGATCTTATAAGGAGCACATGAGGTCGGTGCTAGTTCTTATCTCACAGCAATTTGCGCTTGCACAGATATCAGTTGGAGGAAGACAGTTCATGTGCAGCTCAGCAGGCAGATTTAAGTCTGTTCGACCCGTGTGGATTGCTAGAGAGCGATGAGACGCTGTAATCCCAGCCACAGAATACACCTCCCATCCCTGGGCAATACTAGTGCTAATTGTGCATCGCCTTCTGGGGGTACCAGCCACAGGCAGCACTGGCAGTCTGGATTCCATACCAGACCATGGGATCATTTTCTTTGTCTTAAAAGGAAACATCTGCATTTATATTGGATTAATAACAAAAAAATACATTTTAAGTGAGAAGTTTGGCAAAAAACCGCAAAAGACAGAAAATTGAAATGAGCACCACCAAGCCATTTCAGATTTCCAGGACTATATCTGACTGCTATACAGTTCTGTAGCTATGTTGGTCTACTGTACATGTACTCATCGCTGGGCATATTGGTTCAAACTTTCTCTCAAAGAGCCTAATTCATAGTCTTAGAGTAGTCTATGTGCTGCCGACCATGAAAGTGACCTATACGAAAAGGCTTTGCATTTCCCTACTGCAGTTTTGTGTAGGCTATTTCTCTATTCTTCTTATGCCGCATACCATACCGATATTATTGGTACATATCTTTTGAAAGGTGGATCTAAATGTTTTAGCCTGTTTACATTTCAAATCCTTTTTAGAAGTATTCTAAAGCTATATCGGTAGACGTATAATTGTATGCTGTGATTGCATTAGGTTATTCAATGTATACGTTCACCTACTGTTTTTATTTCCACCCTTTGAACTCCACTATGTAGCCTATGACATATTAGCACAATTAGGCCTACATGTTATGCTATGACTTAAATCTTATAGTTATAGGCTACTCTGTATGCCAACAGTGTATGGCTTCATATATTTCATACTATTTAGGTGTAGGCTACATGAGTGATTTTCATGGGTGGCGGCATAAGCCTCGGCCACATGTCCAGTATAGGCTACTCCTTGTATATTATTCTAATCTGCTAATTAAGAGTAGTATCTATGATAAGTCGCAATGAAAAAACACTATTTAGGCACTCCAGCAGCAAGTGATATTTAGTTGTTAAGTGTGTAGACCTACTTGGTAGGAGTCTTCTGCGTAAAACAATCAGCATCACATAGAGAAATAGCCTAGTTATTGTGCTGCCTTTAATGTACGAATGTGCATTTATAGTGCGTTAAAAAGTAGCCTCCACTTTGTAGAAATAATGTACGTTAAAAAGTAGGCTACACTTTTAACAATCCTGCGCCATTACAGCGCCACGCCACATGCAATCCGCACGAAATAGTGTCACCAACGGGAAAACGCCGGTATCTAGCGAAGAACCACTGATCTAATTTTAGGTCAGTGTGAAGAACACCACATTTGAGCATGTCAAATGACTATTTTGGTACCCTGTGTCTACCAGAGAGGAAAAGGTATATTGACAAACGCAATATTGCGTTTCCTTTCCTTGCACGTCTTGGAAAAAGGATCCCATGGAATGGCCAGAAGTTACATAGCTACTTTGATATTTACAACCACTGATCAAAATGTCAGCAGGTAAGATAATGGTTTAATCTAAGATCAAAACACCCAAGTCTAACTACACCTTACCAGTAACGTTATAGCGTACTACTACTACTATTATAATTATTATTGTTGTTATTAGTAGCCTAATAGGCTAACGTTACTTCTATTTCACTGGCTTAGCCTACTTGAACAGTTACAAACTGCACGTTTTTTTTTTGTCTGGCCAAATTACCAACTGTATTTTAACAAATCATTTTAGCAAATTGTATTTTATGAAGGTTCTCAAAGTTAGAAAATATAGGCTAAATTGACAATTGGATAACTTATTTGCTACCTGTGAAAAAATGCCTGCTGCACACATAAGCATGTCCGCCGGCTCCGACACCTCACGTCTTATTGCTCGGATCCACTTTTCTCGTCTTATTATGGGCTCCTTTTGGCGGTTCGGAATCATATACCTTGTTTGTAGTGCATCCCACCAAACAACAACTTGTAGGCATTTTTATGCTGTTTGCTAACAGATCGAAATGACAAGAAGGCACCAGCACGTCAAGTCAAATGGACGGCGATAGCGGGATGTGTTTCCCCCCGGGATGGGCGGGGCCTATTTGCGCTCAGTCTCTAAGCCGGTGCATTGCCATGGTAACGCGCCACGTAAACATTCCATCAGTTGTCAGCTGTCTGCACGAGTTCATGAGTTACTTTGTGTCAACAGTTTCAAAACAAACGTAAACTAGGCAAAAAAAAAGTTTGCCTACATAAAATCTGTGGTGTGAGGGACTGATTAAAAAAGGAACCAACAAAACGATGGCCACTGGAGGAGATATGACAGAAGTGGAAATCAGAGAATTATTAAATATAAGGCGTGAAAGGGAAATTATAAAGACAATTGATGGTAAGGTGCGTACTAACTCAAACGTTTACCAGACGATCGTGGAACAACGGAAATCTAGGGTGATAAGGCGAACCAGAGGCGAACAAAACGGAAATTAAAAATAAATTTAAATGAAGAAGACATACAGTCTATGGTTGGTTGCCTACAAATTTACCGGGACGCGTTATTCCCACGCCCCGATCTGGTTTAGATGGTCAGTTGTTCTAGGTAGCTACATTTCAAAACATAGGCTAAATATAACCTCACATATTAGGCCCATGTAAGTTAAAAATAGTGCATTCCAGTGTGAGAAATAGCCTATGGCGTTACGTTATAGTAGGCTATAATTATGCAATCACATGCCGATGCCGGTTATTCTGCAGTGTAAAGAGCAAATAGCCTACCGGGTGAAAGAACGTCTGTGTAAATGGGTAATTTTTTTTTTTTTTTCCGGCTCAGATCAGCATTCTTTATCGGTAGCCTACAGCAGTGTAAAGACGACGTCAAAGACAGAGCGAGTAAAATTAGACTCGGAAGAAATCTCCCATGCAGGGGACTGCCATGTTCAACGGTCGTTGGAACGTTCAGTAATGCTGCGTTCCATTTACCTCGGAAGTCGGGGGAGCTCAGAATGACGTCACACCCGAGTTGAACGCGTTCCAGTACAACAAGACGGAAAACCAGGACAAATTGACACTATTTTACCAGTGTTTCAGGGCGAATCAATCTAACCAAAATATGTCCCACTTTAGCTGATATCGTTGTTAGAAATAGCCTACCAGTTCTAGCCAGGTTAGCCATTGTTAGCAATGCCAGTTGATAACAATGCACTAAGCGGTATTTTGCGCATACAAACCGTAGCAACATGTCCACAGATAGAAGTTGGACTGATTTAGTACGACTGATTTAATGAGACACAAATAAGACAGAAGTGCTAATAAACAGTATATTACTACAGCTTTCACTTACTGTTGATGCGCGGAGCAGCAATCTTGATTTTGAGGTCGGTGTTGGTGAAGTTCCTCCGAATCCAACTTCAGGGGGAGTTCCAGTTGAGATTTCCGACTGGGAATTCGGAAATTCCGACTTCCCAGTTCAAATGGAACGCAACATTAGCATAATGTGGCTACAAAATGTAAATGTCAATGGGCAATTCATTTCCAGTATCGTGGAATGATGATAAAGGTTTATTTAAAAACTGTAGCTACAATAAACAGAAATCATAACGTGATCCGTCAAAAGCATTATTCATGCCCGCCATATCGCTAGTGTCTACTTCAGCGATTAGAGTTGTAGAATTTGAGCTAGGTCGTTGAAAAAAAAGTTTTATGCTGCCTTCAAGTGCTGTCAGAATGATCGGAAATAGCCTACGACTTTCCGATATGGAGGTTGCACTTGAACGAACCAGGAACGGACCCTCCCCGTCATAATGAGGCTACAAGTGGAAAACTCAGAGATAATTTTGCTACCCTAGTTCAGAAGTTGTGAGGTTTCACCACTGACCTTTTAGGCCTAGGCTAGGCTACCTCTCTATCCTTCAAAGTGCTCCTCGGAAGCTCAGTTGCCAAGTCGAAATGGCATAAAATAGGATAGATTCAGGAATGACGATGCAACCAGGCAGCGCAACGCAACAGATTATCATGGTCACGCACACACAGCACACAACCATTTAGTAAAATATACTTTAATATATCATAAATTGTTTCCTTTCCTCTTCCTTCTCGTACAGAAAGTGATAACAGCTCTCCATGTTCTTTTTTATTCTTAAAGGATAAAAAAAAAAACATTTAGCCTACTTTCTAGACCTCCATGTTTGCTGGTAATTCCGATTTCGGAGCATGTGAATGCGTCAACCACGTAATTACGATTTGGCAACTGGGAAATAGGAGCTTCCGATGAGCCCTTGAAGGTAGCATTAATCTGAATGTTAATTTTTTAAATGTAGGATACTTGACTAGGCTATATGAAAACTTTCCCATATTTCTTTCATGGCGAGATATTGATAATATGAGTTAGATCTGCCAAGTGGCTTGGTAGTCGTGCGAAATTTGGGTTTTAACATGTAAATTGTAACCAAAACCAAATGTAGGGGGACACGATACAGCTAGAGGTGATCATTCCTGGCTTTGGATCAATTAGCAGGAGTTTAAACTTCAGTTTTCATCCCCTTGACCACAGAATCTCATTACAACTGGAACAGCTGCTACTTATTTCTCAGATTAGGGGTAACTGGCTACCCCGTATACACAATGATGTGTGTCTCCTCTTCATGGTGTCCTGTGCTGCCATTCAAAACATTGTTTTACTGTACACTAGGCTATGGAGCTGTCAGGCTTGAATTGGTGAGAGGCATTGAAGCCACTCTCAGGCTCACTACATCAATATCAATTGCTTTATAACCATATTCACTACATTCTTGATAATGGAAGTTGTGGTGTAAAATGTCACAAAACCTTAAAAAGTCGGTTGAAGTGCACGGTGGGAGCCGAATGCAGGTTTGGGATGCTTGTAGCCCTCAGCATACGGAGATCCTTGTGACTGGTGTGAGTTAGAAACATTTAATCAAGATGAGCGATCTGACGCTGGCCTTTTGGTGGTGATTCTGGTTCAGGGGAGCCTATGACCGGGAGGAACCTTCATCGAGCCATAATAGCAAATGACAAGGAAGAGCTCGCCAGAGTGCTCCAGTCTGGGTGAGTGCCTCTGACCACTTTATAGATGTCTTTGGAATGAAAAAAGTATCGATGTATAATTTACTTATTACATTTTTAGTGGACTGTCTTTCCAGTAATTCAGACCATTACAAAACATTCCTGAACATTATTAATATTGGAGCTTGCAAATAAAACAAGTGATTAAATATCTTAAAAAAGAGTCATGGTTACGTCCACTTTCAATTCTAGTTCGGAAATAATGGGATTTACGGCTAAATAAAATAAATGAATACATAATATATCAGTGAAATTCCATTCCGGATTGTGCCCATTACAGTGATTAAGGTCAGTAAGGTGATTTTCAGAGGTGTAATTGAATGCTAGAGTACAGATTGGATCCCTGTGGACTTTATCCATACTTTGCATACAGATTCGAGCCTTCTTTAGAGTAGAAAGCTTTATTTTATTTTTATTCCCACAGTACGGTCTATGTGAACGTTCCTGACACGCATGGATTCACCCCTCTCATGGTGGCAGCCCAGAAAGGCTTTAACAGGTACACTTTCTCTTATGCTGTACAGTGATTTTAAACTAATATACCTCACTACTAACAGCGACCACACTGGCTGTAAAAAGGATCAGCCACATGTACAAATACATATCTCCTTTCATACTATGTTTATTTCCTATCTCTTGTTTTCTTCCCAGTTTTGAATAACCAGTAGTTATAGTCTGATTCTTATAGCTGCAGGACCAGCATGCTATGGGCCTAATTTACTAAGACGTTTAGCATGTGCAAAACCTTTTAGTATGCGCAAAACTGATAACACAAACAATGATTGGGGCAGAATAAATACCATGACCAAGTACTTGTTGCTGCACACTGAGGGAGAGCATACCCCGCTTACTGAAGCCATCCCTCTTTGAGTGACCTGATGGCCAATAGGGTATCACTCTGCCACAGTGCCACTAGCACAGTCAACTGTGTAGCGCATAGCTGCGCTAAAGAGTGACGCTTCAGCTGGACGTTCTAAACATGAGGAACATTCCATATAAGTGCAAGTCTACGCTGAGCAACACTTTTTAAGTTAGTATCAGAGATATAGAACCATAGATATGACATATGTCATAGTTAGTGGCACAATTTTTGAGACCATACCCAGGTAAGATGGTGGCCAGTAACCATGGTTTTATATCTATGAGCCAATCATCAGCTATCTGGCTTCTGAGACCCGATTATGATACAGTGGGTTAGAAAGTGCATGACACTTTGCCATAGGTTCCTATTATAGCTGTACCCAGGTAAGATGGCTGCCAAATTGTTCCATTTCAGAATTCCAAATTACTATTACATTACATGATATGTCATATCTATGGTTCTATATCTATGGTTAGTATACACAACAAGTGCAAAGCCTTTTGAAAGATGAATGCAGTCTGAGGTGTGCAAGCACAGGGCAACAGGATAAGGTCATTTTTCATAGTGCCAGCAGAACAAAGCCGTGGTTTCGGGGGGAGGGATGTTACAGGGAATGAGTTTATGAGTTGGCCATCACAGTCACCTGCCTTAAATCGAACAAGAAGCTTTTGGACTCAAGTGCAGCCAAGATAGATGAGCTGAATCCTTGGACCCCGGGAGGCTTCTGGGCTTGGGTGAACTCCACGTGGGATCTGTTAGTGCAGGAACACCCCTGGACCTTCGGCGTGCCAAGGAGGCGTGAGCCTGTCATAAAGGCTAAAGAGGAACTTCGACGTTATTAAGGATTTGCTTAATGTATGGGACCATGTAATGCATCACCTTCATGTTTTCCAGGATGAAGCAATTATCTTTCAGTGGGAGTAAGTTTCCATTTCTGACCACTAGGGTACTGGCGTCTGATAATTATTTGGAACTGTATACGTAGCTAAGCTTCTGTGGCTCTTGCTTTGAGAACTGGCTCAGACATTATAATCCTTAAGATTATGCTAATAACTATGAATATGGATTTAATAACAGACTTATTTGTGTTTTAGTTTAGTCCATACATTGGTTCAGCATGGTGCAGATGTGAATTTGAAGAACAGCAGTGGGAAGGATAGGTAGGTACATGTGTAAAAAATGTGTTTTATTTTATCATGCTGTAAATGCATGTTATTACTGTAATTTAGACATTCGTTTAGACAAGTAATTGGGACAATGAATGTGCACCAAAATGCCCAAACTTACTGCGGACCATTTCAAAAACAACATAATTAAATACAGTGGATTTGGTGGTTGAGTGCACAAGGTAAAACATTAGCCAAGAAACAGTCACTGCACAACACAGTTATATAATTTATTTACTCTGATCAAGGGACTTAAAAGCAGAGCGGTGGAGGCTTTACAGGAAGTACGGAAAACACACATTAAAAATTCACACATATACAAACGGGCCAAGTAGTATACGCTATACACAATATACATATCAAAGCTATTGGCTGTGGAGAACAGGTCTGTCCTGAGGCACAAACCATAATTGTCGTCCCTGTTTGTGTATAAAGCCTGATGTTGGCTTGTTTCCATGGACACCTGGATGTTGTGAAGTACCTGAAGGAATGCGGGGCCTCATGGACCTCCCGGGACAGGGCTGGCTGCACGCCACTTCACTGGGCTGCCGACGGGGGTCAACTGCCGGTCATCACTCACTTATTACAGGACGACTGTGAGGTCAGGGCTCATGTGCGGTCTTTCCAGGCAACATTACATACAAAGCATCGCGGAAAGCACTGTAGTTCAAAACAAGCAAGAGAGTTTGTATGCTGATGTAGATCTTTTGTAGGCAAAAAGGATGACTACAGAGTAGCCGAGGCATGGGTAACTCCAGAACTCACAGGCCGGAGTGTATGCAGATTTTTTGCTGCCACCAGTTACCAATTATTTAACTAGAGCCCAATCATTTACGTGATCTGATAATTTAGCGACATTCCATGAAATGAATAGCAGCTGGTGAATGTTCTTGTGGCTGTATGCGTTTTATTGTCGTCTAATTTACGAGTGAATCAGGGTGCGTCCCAATACTCAAAAAATGCATCCTCCTTTCCTCCACTACCACCTCCTCTCCTTCGTGCTCCGGAAACCGAACTTTGTGTCCTACTCTAAGGTTACTGATTACATATTAATTACATATTAATCGTTACAAATTAATTAATGTCTCCACGCAAACCGTAATGTCAGGTACATTGTATACTCTACTTGTACTTGAAACATACAGGCATACATACAGGTTTTGCATACTTCCGGCTCGGAGAGGAGTGTAGGAGATGAGTTGACGAAAGGAGGTGAGGAGTGAAGATTATTCGGAAGCGCGCTCAGTGTTTGTGTATATGAATAATTAGCTGACTGAGCCTGGGATTGAACTGGTGGCAGCAAAAACCTGCAAACACACTGGCCTGTGAGGCCTGGAGTTGCCCATTCCTGGAATAGACAGTGCAAGTAAAAATTTAGCAAAAAAGTGCACGTGAATCAAATGTTTGTCAACCAGAATCAGCTGGAATACAGGAAAGGCATCTTTAAAGAGCTTCTGGATTGTTTGAAAGTTCCTGTCAATATGCATGTGATATAACATTTGTATTTTCCAGTATGGCTTTCTCAATAGATACTCACATGGATACAGCTTCCGTGATATTCCAGAATCCCTTCAGATTCAATCATGAATAAAGAATCAGTTTTGAACTTTAATAATCATATCTGATATGTAGGGCTCTGCCTTTTCTGCAATCTGGGTTTGCCTTTTTGAAATTCAATTGAAATCCACCATTTGTGGCTGCTTTAGTGGCATGCATGACAGGGTAAATGAGGATCAGCTCAAATTAAATTAAATTAAGAGACACTAATAATAAGGAGTTCGATTTAATCTGCCAAATTTGTGCATTAACTCAATACATCACGCTAGTTGCAGCATGTTCAGGTAGATGCAAGTGACTTTGGTGAAATAATTAAGATGATTCAGACGAATGCCCAAACATGACTCCCCACAATCATATGCAATGTTTTACTCGTTGCAGTTATTAGCTTAAAAAGAAAAAAACATATTCTATTACTCGTCAAAAAAAGTGTATTATTGCCATGAACACTAATGAATAATAATAATAAGAAGAATAAAGTGGAAAGGACTACAATAGTCTAAATTGACATAATTGCATATAATTGTGCTAAATTAGCAATAATAAAATAATAATTGGAAAAGATTCAGGAAATGAGACATTGTTAATGATTGCTCAGCAGGTGGCTTGGGTAGGATGCTGTTTCGACATTTTGCTGCTGGAGAACTGGTTTAAAGAGTTTGGCGGCGCCAAAAACACGGGCTTTCTGATGCCGGCGCTTTAAACGGGGAGTCCGTTCCAGTGGAGTAACGCCATTTCCTTTGCGCGGCCTTCAGGTGGACGTGAGGGACGGCGTCTCCCACTGGACGCCCCTCATGAGAGTGTCGGCGGTCAGCGGGAACGTTGCAGTGGCCTCTCTGTTCATCGGGGCCGGGGCCGACGTCAATGCCAGGGACAAGGACGGGAAGACGCCACTCATGGTATTATTAGCCTCTTGTTTTTCGTTCTGTGCACTCTTTTAGTGTATGCTATGCTTTTTGTCTACTGTGTGTACACGCTTTTCCTGTTATCTTCATCGTTGGCTTTTTGGCCTGCATTTTATTTTTACTTTACCCCCTTTGTATTTTTTTACTCTAAATTTGTCTTACTTGAAAAATGACTTTAGTTCCTTGGATGAAACATGCTTTATAATTCATTACTATAGTCCTCTGTGACCGCTTCAATAGGTGCTATTTATGTGTTTCAGCTTTTGTCAAATACTAAGCTCTTTGGGGCAAGTATGAGAAAAATATGATAACAGGAAATACAGAGAAAATCTACAGTGTACTTCATGACCTCAAACCATACAATTCATAACAGTCAAAGAATTATGGTTCTGAAGGGAAATACCACACTATTGATAGCACAAACTAAATAGAAAATATACTGAAATAAAGTGCTGAAAAGTTCTCAGATATGGGGAGGGGCACTCGGTCTTGGCCCCAAAAGGACTGCTGTAACAGATGAACTTGTTCCAGCTGAATGCTTAGTAATTAAACTAATGACTGCCTTCATTTAGCCTACTGAGCTCGCATCTCCCAGTTGGAGATTGCAGGTGATTTATAGAAGGCTGTGAAATCCATATGACCACTCCCCCTTTAGGGCAACGACTAGGGATGTCTCCTTTTACAGGTAAGTGTCTGAAAGTCAGTTGCTATGACAGCCCGTATACATTCACAAAGTAGAGATTAATTTTAGAGACGACGCAATATTCTAATTCCAACATAAAAGAAATAGCCTGTCAGTTGAAATAGAAAGTCAGAAAAGCCCTCTCGCGCAACACAGCCCACGCTGAGAAAACGAATTCTCTCATTTACAAATTTTTACATTATAATTTTAATGAAGTACCTTCCTCAAGGATACGTGGCAGTGCACAACCTGGGACACTGCCATATATAATCTCCTTAGCCGCTACACCACACTGACACCCAATCAATGTCGAGTACTGCTACATTAACATTGCTACATTATACTGCGGCGACGGTAATCGCATCGATTTTTAATGATAGCCACAGGCCCTTTCGTAGCTAGTACAGGTATAAACAAAGTTAAATGTTAAAATGGTCTAGTTTAATCCTAACCACTGCAGCTCAGCGTACCATCAAAATAAGGATTTTTTTGGGTTTGTTCGCTCATTTGTGCGGGCCAAAAAGATAAGTTTGGAGAGGATGGCCAAAAGAGAAAACGGATGTGAATACAGCCCCTTTTTTCAGGTTGCCGTCTTGAATAACCATGAAAAGTTGGTCCAGTTGCTACTCGAGAATGGAGCAGACCACCATGTGAAGAACGAGGTAAGAAAAAAATATGGTAAACAAGGGCTGAACAGCACAGCCAGAAACATTTGTGCATGCACACACACAGCAATGATGCATTTGTAAAATATATTCAAGCATTCATGCATTTTTAAATGTACTCCCCTGCTATGTGTTCTATTCCAGTTTGGATCAGGGGTGGCAGAAATGGCCAAAGCATTTGGAAGACAGGTAATTATTTTGAATTATTGTTTAATTCAAAATCCTTTTGAATTTTTAAAATGTATCTTCCTTTTAAATTCCTGATGGAGTTCATTGAATATTGTACGTCTTCTTTTTACAGAACATCATCAGTTTGCTGGAAGAAATGGCGGTCCGCGAGAAGAATTCAGCAGATTATTTTACAATTAAGGAAATGCATTCTTAAAGTAATTACGGGCTAATGACTTTTTTTTTAAATCCATCACTTTAAGATTTCCAAATGCACTTACAATACCACTTTATTCTACCATACATAATTCAAACAGCAGAGATAACAGCAGTTTTTTTTTAAAGAAAAACTTTATTAAATTTGTTCCATTTTGTTTCATTACTGAGTCTTCCAGTCCTTGTACTGCCCTAGGTGACCAACTTATCTGACATGAGTGAAAATGAGTGGAAACCTAAAGTAGTTTTATTACATATTCCTGTATTGATTGTGTAATTGTTGAACAAAAGGAACATTTCCCCATTATTATGTTCACCTGTAACACCATCGATGAGGAAGAAGAGAAACAATAGAATAGTCACACATATTTACAACAATAGTGAGGAGTACTGACAATAGTGTGTACACACAGGCTGTAACATGTCTTTAAATGAAAATTAAACATTCTAGTACAACTTGATTTCAACGTGTAAATTGATGCAGTCACTTACATGATGCAGTGAAGAAGAGCTTTTCTAGTTTCCTCAGCAAAGTATCCACAAAGTAGAAAAATAAAAAGTCACAAACGTACAAATGTTTTAGTTTGAAATAACAATATGCCTCAAACAGAGTGCAGCGTGTCCAACTTTATGGACTGCACATAAGGCATGGCTGTTTAAAAACAGATTGGTATATTGTATACTGAAACAATGTCTACTGTCAACGATATTTACACTGTAAAAATAAAAAAGAATCGAATGTTTAAAAACAATCACATCGCGTGACTGTTATGTACAGTTCCAAAGATTTCAACTTGGAAAAAATAGTTTTGAAGGCAAATGTATGAAATGTTCGCCAGACATCCACATGTGCCCCCCTCTGATTGGCCCAGATGATCAGTTATGGATAATGATTGGCTCAGAGGCAGTGTGCTTAAGACTGATCAGGAAAAAAAACATCAAATTGCTTGCGAGTGACACAGTATCACAATTGCTACCTTGTGATTGTGGTTTTGCTAAGAGAAGAGAGTAAGCAAGTTCTGTTTTCTATATACTGCGTATTACAAATGTGTTTGACTATTTTCAAAGAACCACATGTTGACCTGGCTTCTTTGCTTCAGTAGTTGCTGCAGGTGTGCTGTAATTAAATGTTTATGCAGTGCGGGAGTGCGTCTGTCAGAAGCATTTTTCCTCTGTAGGCTAGTGCTTTCCTAAAGTGTCATGGAAGTGACGACAGGTGGTTTCAATGGTGCAGTTTGGCTCGGATCATGGAGCTTTTCAAGGAGCGTTCCTTGATCAGAGGTACGGACGGTGAAATCTACGGGAAATGTTGGATTCGGCTCCGTTGCTTTGAGCCTCCAGGTTGTTTCGTGTTTGCCGGTACGAATTTGATATTCAAATGCAAAGAAAAGGTCGTCGTACGGTTTCCAAGGGTCATCTGGAAGAATGATCTCCAGAGGGGAAAAACCTGGTCGGGCTGAAATGTGTTCGACAGGGGCGTAGCATGACATTCTGGGCCCCGTGCAAATGCAGTCTCTCTGGGCCCCCTTCCCAATGCAAACTCTTTAGTACGGGCCTTCTGGGGGCCCCTCCCCACCTTGGGGCCCTGGGTGGTCAGGTCCACTTATCCCCCCACTACGACGCCCCTGGTGTTCGAGATAGTCATCCATTTCTTCAGAGCGAACACGGCTAGCCCGTAACTTGTGCAGTGCACTGACGTTTAATTTGCAAAAAACTGAAGTCATTCTGCTCAGGGGTGATTCTGAGGTACAATGCTAATCAGGTTTTGGCTATTAAAACAGCGAGCGCTGCGACTCTGTGATTACATTGTTTTGTGCGAGCGTCATGTTTATGATCAAGTATGCTGGACCTGATGTCGGGTCAATGTGGACTCGCCTATTCTAAACCCTCAGAGTGTTTTGCGCGTTGCCAAGCTGGCCTGGGTGGCTAGTTACGATGGTTTGTCAGAGCGTGGCTTCCTTACAAGAACCATCAGCATCCATCAAATTCATGACCTTAAATAAAACAAAATTGTTATTTTAAAGCCCGAAACAAATTAAGCATCTGGCAGTCCCGGGGCAGGCCTCAAGGCTTTATGAAAATTGTATGGCAGTGGCAGGATGCTCTATGACAGGGCTATTCCAGCAATGCATCTCCACACACCGTGGCCAAGGGTGGACAAGCATCTTTATGTCTCCCACTGTCACGAGAGCTCCCACAACTGCCTCAACCCTTTACAACAGCAATCAAGTCACACAATTGGCCTTGGAATCTGCCCAGAAAAACCAAGCATTCAGGCCTATGGCCTAGATTCTTTCCAGATGGCCAGCTTTGTAATCTTAACATTTAAAATGACACGTTCCCTCTCCATCGATGCTGAAGCTGAAAAATTCCCATTTAACGGCTAATTAACGGACATTCGTGGAAGGACGTGATCAGGGACATAGCGTCTATTGCTAAAAACAGAGGCCGTTCGGATGTTCAGTTCTTTTGCCACGTCAGCAATCGGGATCCTTGAGCTCGAACTGAGGGCAGGGATCTCAAACTCTCCTGTAAGAAAGTATAAAGTACAGAGTCTAAAAGGAATGCAGGATTTGATTATCTGCTCTCTACTGAATCGGTTTCTATATCCCTTGTTCCAAATGACTGGTTTCCTTTGAGGTAAGGTGCATCTAATGCAGTGGAAACCTAAACGCACAGTACTAGCACCAAATTCAAACATTAAATTCTTTCAAGCATCGAGAATTACACCCGAAAAGCACAAATGGTGCTCTCCGTTTTGTCCTAGCAAGCCGGAATAAGTTCCCCCATTTACATTCTAATTTCTGTCCCCGTGTTTTCAGGCTTTCTTGGAACAGCGAGGAGATTGCCTTTCTATCCCACAACAGAGCGGGCCTGTTCGATGTTTGCTGATGCAGGCACTGAGATTGGCTTGCGCTGCATAAGTACGCACATTTATGAGTCGGGTGGAATTCAAGAGCAGATGCACCATTGGCGTTTATGAAAATCTCCTGATCCGAGCCCTCCGCAGTATGGTTCAATGTAAGCCGCCGCCGTTTGCCGTAGGATTTCTCGCATACGCGATCGTGTGAGTAAGTGTCATGTTTCCCTTAAACGAGTCTACGATCCAGTTTTTCGTTGTACCTGCGAACTGATCGATTATGCTAACAATTTCACAAATTATAAAAAAAATCATCTTTTTCTTCTCCCTCTCCGCAGAAAGCACTCTATAAAAACACTGAGGTGAGTGAAACGGTTCCTCAGCCACGGTGCAACGAAGGGATTTCTCCAACTCTGCATATAAACAAATCTATAAGCAGAAACAACGACGACAACAAGAAAAAAATTAAAAATCACAAATGCTACCGTCAAAAGTGTCTACCACAGTGCACCGCATTGTAATAAATACAGAACATAAATAATTTACAAGTACCTGAGCGAGGACTCATAGCACCGATACAAGAGAGAGAGCACCACGGTGTCAGCTCAACCCCTTTTTTTTTCTTTTTTTTTAAACTCAGAGAAACCCTATCTGAAGGTTTTGAGAGTTCTGTAGTGCAAAATCTATTGTGTCTTCCTCTGTTCTCCTTCCATTCCATCCACATCTCAGCTCCTGTACCTCCAGTCAGGAAGGATTCTTGGCTTTGGTAGTGTCGGAGGCTGCCTGGAAGAAGGCCTGAGAATCAAAGGGAAACGTATGCTGTCAGAATGTGACAGGGAAACAATTTCATAGGCCATTCACTGAGGAAGGACGCTTATATTTAGGCGCTGACTAGAAAGAGGGAACACTGTACAGATACATGCAAGTATTGACATTACAAACAGAATGCACAGGTGTGCGAGTAAGAGTTTTTTGCCCACACTGGGAGGGTCGGTTACAAAAGGCCCCCGTCTGCTTCCATCCTTTTGCAGAGTCTTGATTTTTCAGCCATTTACACATCCGAGAACAAAAGTGTACTTGACTTCATAGGCTCACGTCCCTTCTCTGCACAAGGAAGAAACACTGTCCAACACTGCCCACTGTTTAAAAGGGCACGTATTTCCTTTAGTTATGGTCATTGGGATGTTCACACGGATATCTGTTCCTGCTGCACCAGTATCAGCATGAATGCAGGTCCCTAGGTTAAAGCTGACCGTCTTCCTCTGTCCACTGTGTATTTGGACAGAGGACACTGAACGGCATGCTGGTTTCCTTTAGTCTGGCTACATGCAACAGAAGGGTAGTATAGATGATTTAATGGCCATCTGCCCACCTGGGTAGTGGGTAATGGGTAGGGCTATTTCCCTGAACATGTGACTTGGGAAACACTATGTGCCTGTAATTTGGCCCTTATCCCCCAGGCATCACTGCAGCCACTCGAATTGCAGTAATCAGTGGTAAGCAGTCAAAGGAACGTTAACAAATCATACAATTAAGGGCCAATTGAAAAGCTTGTTGAGGCAAGAGCACAAGTCTCAGGCGTGCTGAGATTTATCTCACAAGGCCAGTGTGTGAGTGCAGTTTTTTTTGTACCAGCCCAGCACTAAAACACCTTATTCAACTAATAAAGGTCTATTAAGAAGACATAATTAGTTAATTATACCCCTGTGGTAATAATCAAATGATTAATTGACGTGATTATCGGCGCACAATGTGTTGATTGCTTAACAAGCAGCTTCAGAAAAGCCTGTATTGTTGAAAAGGAAAAAAAGGTTGGCGTTCAAGCAACATTTGTACTTAACTTTGACTATCACTTACAAGCAAGTTTTTTTTGCAAAAAAATAAAAAGTTTTAAAGTGTAAGGCTTGCATTTACTGTCAGTCAAAGTCAAGGACATGTGCTGATTGAACAGAGGCCAAAGTCCTGGGCTGTGTCTGAATCAGCACCCTTCTGTACTATAAGGTAGGCTTGTTGAGTAGACAGGATGAAAATTAGTAGGTGAAAAGTAGGCAGGCAAAAATTTCTCTAAATATAGTATACTTTAAACCCCTGTATGATACACTTACTTCGCTGAGTATATTCGGGAGCACACTTTTCAAGAAGTACATTTTGGTGGCATAAATATGACGTGAAGCTTCATTTAAAAAAATGAGTCGCAGCATCGCTGACGTTTTCCTTCAAATGCAACAAAAAGAACATGTGACATGGCCGCGTGAAGGTGGGACGTCTTATGACACTTCCGCAGTGCGTTTGAAAAATAGAATGGCAGATATTTTTCGCATACTGCACGTTGCGTGCTCAACAGTGCATGTTAAAAAGCACACTTCTGCCAGTGCACTGTACGGAGGAAACAAGGCACAGTAGATAGGGCTCTGAATAGGAAACAGCCTTGGTGTTGGAGCATATAACTTACAGGTTAAAAAGTCAGGCCCTAGTAGTGGGTCTGCTCTCTGCACTCACCTGGCTGAGTGTGGAACGGGAGGAGCCGGTCTGGAGATCCCCGGGAGAGGGGCAGGGACAGGTTTGGGGGAACCCACGGCAGAGGAACTTCGTCCCAAACGAGAGGTCCTGGCGAGGGGGTCAGCGGGCAGGGGCTTCTGAGGGGGGCTAGGCTTTTCCAATTCCTGTGATTGACAGGAGACATACCCACTGAGGAACACCGCAGAGACATAGGCCCGGATTCAGCCTGAATTTGAGCACATCGCTTAGCCAATGCTGCTTGTCATTTCATCGCTAACCACAGACTGAAAGACGAGTACATTCATAGATGGAGGGAAAATAAGGTTGATAGATAATTTCCTGTTTTTAAATAAAGTTTTTCAATGTTTACCTTGTTGAGTGAATAAAAAAGAAGAAGTATATCCTCTATTCAGGTTTCAAAATACTTTGTATACAAATACTTTTCAAAAGACAAATATGTACTGAGAGTTATCATACTGATAAAAAAGTACCACAAGGGGGTGCTCACAGTCTGCCAGTCTCTGCGGTTTGTATCATCTTTTTTTCAGCTATCACCATGGAAACATGCCTCAGAAGACATGTGATGAAGGGCTGTCATGTGTTACTAATCTACGTAGGGAGGATGAGGTAATGATACACGTCTGCTACCTACATCGCATCTGTTCCACATTTAGTTTCTCAGACAGGAGAAAAGCCACTTCCACCATGAATAGTGGAAAACAGCCAGAACTTCAGAAACCCTCAGATAAAGTGCGAAATTCACACGATTTGATGCTTTTCATTCTTCAGTCAGCTTTTTCTTTATTTACTTTCTGAATTTTGTTTCTTGTGAAACTGACAAGACCCCCACCACTGTCTTTCATTGGGGGGGGGGGGGGGGGGTGCATTATTCCACAAGATTATGCCAGATAACTGGGCTAAGTCTGTTTGCCTCATTAGCATTTACCATGTCAGAAATCATATGAAAGTGATTTACTTAACTGGAACAGATCACTTTTTTTCTAATAAGGGCCATGTCATTCTTCTCTGGCACATGCTACTATATGCATCTGTATAACAGCTCAAACCTGTTCTGGGATGGACTTGTTTACAAAACAAAAGCTGGAGTCTGTTATACCACATACTGCATTCGATGGAGGACATCCCGGCACTGTCTTTTTTAAACTATGTCTCAGTTTGGTGGTAATAGGCCATTCCGTTCGCACGTGCAAACTCTTGCATTGATAAATCGCCTCTTCAGAGCCTTCTGGAATTTGGACTGAGTTACCAGAACTTAAAAGTGCACCAAAGCGGCAACTCTGAAACTGGCAGCAATCTCGTGGATAACATAAAATCACTTTGATTCAATTTGGTTTCCTTAAGAGAACGGCAGGGGGCAAAGCTTTCTCTTTCCCATTAAATGATAATTAGGGGCGTGAGATTGGTCTCATAGAAGCATGACGGAGCTGGAGAAACGAAGTTGTTCAGTAACCGTGGAAAATGTGGAATCTGCAGCGTTCCTCTCTCCGGCTGCAAC
Source organism: Ilyophis sp. 1 JC-2022 (assembly GCA_022702515.1). Taxonomy (NCBI): domain Eukaryota; kingdom Metazoa; phylum Chordata; class Actinopteri; order Anguilliformes; family Synaphobranchidae; genus Ilyophis; species Ilyophis sp. 1 JC-2022. The sequence continues at coordinate 96,358,395 of CM040405.1, forward strand.
ACGTTCGGAAAGACAGAAGCCCGAACCGACGGCTTTTTAAAAGTTTCGAGCAGTAAGCAGCAGGTAACGTTGCCTCCGCTGTGTTAAGTCTTCGCGTCTCGCTCTGCGCTACTTGTAAATCACCGCTCTTGTGCGTTTCTCAGGACTTAATCAGCGGTAAAGTAATTAGTTAAAAAAACGGCAGCGGTGATTTCTGCGCTCTTGCCGCCTTTAAAGGGAGGACGTATTTAGCATGTGCTTGACGTGACGCCCGCCATCCCGGGCCCTGGCGTGGCGTCCATGCGCTCACAAGCCGGAGTTGATCAGGAGTGCTGTTCGCACCTGTGCCCGGCGTTTAGACCGCGCGTCTACCTGCTGCGCTTTTAGCGGCGCGCGGCCTGCGCAATCGCTGCCTTTCATTTCCGAACCCCGCGGTTGATTGAACCACAATCAGAACCGTGCCGCGATTAGCCGCGGGGCGGTGAGTAGGGAGCAGAGAGGGCTAATGGGCCTTGTCTGGAGAGCCGGCGGTTCCTCGTCTGTGGAAGTTTTCCTCAGCTGCGGCAATAACGCCGGCTTATATTGGCCCTTGCGACAGCACCTTTTAGACGTGGAATTACACCTTCGTAAAAGGATCTGTTTCAGCGCCATTTCAATAAGCCTCTCTTTCTACCCAGCTCTCCCTCGTTCCCTTTTCTCCTTCCGCCAGCCCTCTTGTGCATTTTTGGAATAAATTTATTCAGTCTGCACCACAATTAAAAATAAGTCCTCAAAGTAACCTCATTCTTTTTACTGCAATCTGTAGCTTTCAACATATAGAGCCTACTGAAAAAGTGATATTTTTATATTTTTATACCACAAAACATAGTTACAGTATATTATTTATATATATAAATAAAGAGAGAGAGCAAAAATCTGAACACACAGACATAACTGAATATGCAAGGACTCAAATGACACAAACGAATGCTTTCAAAATGCTTTGAAATGAAAGATTAAATAAAAATGCACAATGAAGCGGAAGCACTCACTAACCCCCCCTGCTGGAATATCTAAGGTGGTTCATGTCTTTCAGGTACACTCACCATGTCCAGTCTGAAGGAGCTGTGTCGGGGCAGGTTACGCAGAGGCGCTCCTCTCGCAGGGGAGGGGCCGTGGGAGGGCGGGCCCCGGTGCGGGGGCGGGGCTGGGGGCAGGGGGATGGGGTGGCTGATGTGGACAGGCTGGTATTGGGGGAGCCTGCGCAGGCCCTGGGGGTGGAAGCCGTGTGGGGAGAGGAGGGGCTCGGCGCCCACGTGAGCCGGCTGTGGAGAGACGAGAAGACACAGCGTTGTCAGACCCAGGCGAGAGACGCCCAATCGGTTAGCCATTTATCCCTACCCTTGCCTCCAAACCCCCATCTCATTACCCCCCCCCCCCAAATCCCTCCTGAATTCTTCCAGGAGGGGGTCCGTGAATTTAACTGCACGGGTGTCGCTTCTCGTGAGGCATCTGCTGCATGTATCTATGAAACCTGCAGCCCTGGATACACACACACACACACACACACACACACACACACACACACACACACACACACAGACACACACGCAGAAACCTCACAGGTGCCTTCTGTCCACTGCAGTGAGCTCCAGATGTGACAGAACTGTCGACTCTCTCCAGGCCTGCAAAGTGTCACCCCCACTAACCCTGCCCAAAAAAACTCACAGAGAGGAAACAGACCTTGGGCGCGTCCCAATACTCGAAAAATGCAACCTCCTTTCCTCCACTACCACCTCCTCTCCTCCAATATCGGTGATCTAATCTAATGTTGCTGATTACATATTAATTACATGTTAATGTTTCAACACAAACCGCAATATTAGATACATTGTATACTGCACGTGCAACTACTTTTACTTGAAACGTACAGGCAGTTTTGCATACTTCTGGGTAGGAGGAGACGAGTGGAGGAAAGGAGGTGAGGAGTGAAGAATATTGGGAGGCACCCCTTAACTGATCTGTGCAGGAGAGGAAGTGACCTGTGCTGTGCTGCTTACATTAAGTGGCCCGGCTTCTGGCTTCCTCCCCTCCCATTGGCCCCGATAGTACTGCGTACGCCACTCTGTGTTACACACTCAAGCTCAAGCGCTTCTTCCACGCCCATGTTCTCGACTCAATCACTTCCATTTCCTCCGACGCGCCCGGACCCATTTTGCATGACTTGCGCCGGATTCAGATTTCACTCGAGTGGAATTCGCCTCCAGTGGGCAGATGACTGATTTGCCACACTGAGAAATCGGTTATCCGGCTCAGCCTGCATCTGGCCTCGGGAATAAACGGGTTTAGCGAACCGTGTCACAGCTGCCATGTTACTTTCCCCCTCCGTGTTAACTATGCGCGGATTGATTTGGCTGGATTAGAAACGGAGGCGGTTCGTCAAGAAACGAGAGTGAGTCAGTGGGACAGTACGTGTGGGTTTACGTCGGGGTCAGCACAGTGCCCTCCTGTGTTAATGGTGCGTCAGAGTCGGGGTGCAGGTCAGGCGACACGTCGCGGGAAGATACGCACCTTGCATATGCTGGCGCTCTGGGCCTGGGTCAGGGGTTGGCGAGGGGGGGATGGCCTGTTCCCAGACTGCGTTTGGGTCGGACTGGATGGACCGTTCGGGCCCACGGACCTGTAATGGCAGAAAGCGCACAATTTAAACCAGACGTCACCCTACGGTGTATCACCCTGTTAACCTAACACAACATTTCCAGGAGGGTTAGTGAAATTTATGCATTGTTTTGTGGAGCGAAACTCAGCGACCTTAATTTCTCGATGGCTGTCTTCTTGTTGGTGAAAAGCAGGTGAACTAGGGCCTTCCTCTTTAAGCAGACGACGAGGCCGGCGGCTAAGACCCCCAGCAGCACCACGAGGACGCCCACCACCACGCTGCGGCCATCTGCAGATATCACACACGCCGAAACGAGCGTCCACGTTAGCGCGTACCTTAACACACTTCAAGCATTTACACAAAACAGACATGCTCAACACCGATCTTAATACAGGAACACATTTATAAACAGACCTGCCTGCACACATACTTTATAGTTTATTACAAAACTGTGACGATAATAAAAGATTATATCAATTATGAAAGTAGAAAATCTACAGGACTGAATTTAGTATGCTGATCCCGGCCCTCATCCTTTTGATATTACCCCTACTTATGACTTATGACAAATGATGGGCAAAAAGTAGATATTATTTTCAAAACCAAAATGTCCCTAAATCTCCCTAGAAACAAGTATTAGATTTTCTGCTTGATTATCCGAGTTTGTTCTGCTCATTTCCACTTGAGTAGGCCGGGCCAAATCTCAGTGGTTCTGTACGTACCCGCCTGTCTCATGGGCCCACTGTCCATGCTGCCCCCGAATCCAGACTGGTCACAGAAAGGGGGCCCCCAGTGTGCCTCACAGTGGCAGTTCTTGTTGTTATTGCACACCTGTCGAAAAAAGGAGGGCACAGATCATTTAGAACTCTAACCGCTAGGCTGCTTTCCTGTCCCGACGGATCGAGCGCTCAGAGCTTTGTTCGCTGACTCCATGGCTACGACGCGCAGCTGCGCCGTGAAACGAGCGCAAGTTCCCACGGACGGACACACGGCGTTTCAATCAACTCATTAACTGCGCAGTTTATCTCTGCAAATTAACTTTACACGCTTCGCAAACTTTCGTGCGCACGGCCTCTTTTTTCTTTTGTTTTTGCTTGATTTTTTTCCCTTAATTAGACGCAACCCGAGCCCATCCCTGTGCAGAGCAGAGGCGGGCTCCAGCAGGGATTCTCCCAGAGGTAACGGAGCCCAGCTGCGGGATTCTCCAGCGAAAAAACATCTTGACTTGATCTGGAGAAGCGAGGAGCGCCAGCTCTCCCTCTCTTCTTCCTCTCTCTCTCTCTATCTCTCTCACACTCTATCTCTCGCTCTCTCTCTCTCGCTGCCAAACACTTCGACCCGCGTGGCTGAGAGGGAGCACCCACGCCTCTGGCCCGGCTGTTTTCTCATGTCAGGAAGCATCTGATCCTACACCCGAGGCCGGGATTCAGTCCGAACGGCGGACCCGCCCGCTTAACACTGCCTCAGGGAGAGCCGCTCAGCTGACCTCATCTGGCACCCGCGGCTATCCGCTCACTAACAAAATATTCCCTCAATAGGACGCCAACCTATCCAACCCGAGTTATTGATGGTTCTCGCTCACACGGGCCGCCCCCCCCCCTGCGAACCCGCGATTAGGAGGCGTCCTTCAAAGTCGCGCTCTTCCTTATTTGTAGCTCTAAAGCAGCGAGAAACATAAAACATTAAACGCTTCCCCGCTGATCTCGTTCCATTTCAAAGTGAGGAGCGCTTGATGCGCGGTGTGTGTTTTGGCAAAACAGGCCCGCGTTTTTGGATTCCGGCGCGGCGCGATCGCGGTCGGCCTCCACCGTGCCAGAAGATGATGGATGGCGCTACGAGCGGGACGCAAATTAAACCATTATGTCCTGATTGATTGAACCTTCCGGAACAACGAAGATGGACTGTAAAGCATTGTAACTGTTACTGTAATTCAAATGCTCTCTGATCATGCTGGAGACACCCATAACAAGGGGTGTGTGCGTGCGTGCCCTGCACTGTACGATCGAGGGTGTTGCGAGCGAGAGACTGCGTCCTTATGTTGGGGGGAGCTCTTCTGGTCATAGAGACAGAGAGGGCACATTTTAACGAGGCTGTTTATGCGCGCTCTGTAACAATGCCTTTGCCTTTAAGTGGTAAGAGGGAGAAACACATCAAAAATAAAAATGGCAATAAAAAAACGAATGGTGGCTGCATCAGACACGCTCGTCTCTGTTTTCTATTTGTCGAAGGAACAATGGAACAGAGACTAATGCTACGGTCAGGATGGAGCCATGAAAGTGGTCATACATTTTTATTGCTTTTGAAAATGACAGACTGTTACATGGAGGGAACGCTCTTACATGGGGAAGTGTGGAGTAAAAGAAAAGTAAATGGTGTATTCAAACAAGGGGGGGGGGACAATATGGTGGAAGCAATAAAGGACATGCCCAGGGACACTGCCAAATGAAAGAGGAGGGAGGCCGTAAAAGAGCTTGAAAATAAGAATTTTAACGCTAAATGCTGCACATAAATATGCAGCGACCAGAACCCCCCACCTCCAGCTGAGTCCGGTTATCTGAGGACAGGAAACAAGGACTCACCCCATGCCCGTTGCACCGCCCAGAGCACTCGTGCACCCCAAACATGCTGACATTCTGGCACCGGCGATTCATACACATCTAGGACACACAGGTGGACAAATCAAAGGATTCTGTGTCAGTCATTACCAAGGCAACTCAGTGCTTTAAAGTGAAAGTTCCAATAACCGTTGGGACTACCACAGATGCTATAGAATAACCAGACTGTCAACCCTTGCGTTCCTCTTTACTTCCTAAATACAGGAGGATTCTGGAGCTATTCTATTGTACACTGCAGAATGTCCATTGCCCCTGTGTTGTGATCACATTGCTTTTGGAATGCTTCGGCTCCGAGAGACAGAACATTCGATGTTAAGAACGCACAGCTGAGAATCTGGTGGGTCTATAGAATCTGTGGTATTACTGAGCCCAGCCAGAATGGGACGGGGGTTTGTGGGAAATGGATCATGTTCAAAGACCAGAAGAGGGTTTACGCTGGGCTCAGACACGTGGACCAGCTGGATAATAAACATGTCATTAGCTACACACTGATGTCAAAGCACTGATCTGTTTCATTTCTGCTGTGCCACATTGTTTGAGCAGTACAATGAGATGAGTTCTATAATGAAGCTGTCCCAAATGGATCGTTCACTCCTTGCTTATTCTCTCTTAATTATGCAATAAGAGCTCTGTGATTCTATGAGGACTATACAATTCTACGAGTACTGTATAATTCTATGAGTACTGTGTGATTCAATGAGTACTCTGTGATTCTATGAGGACTGTGTGATTCTATGAGGACTGTGTGATTCTATAAGTACTGTGTGATTATATGAGTACTGTGTGATTCCATGAGTACTGTGTGATTTTACGAGTTACGTGTGATTCTTTGAGGACTGTGTGATTCTATGAGGACTGTGTGATTCTATAAGTACTGTTACTCTGTGATTCTATGAGGACTGTGTGATTCTATGAGGACTGTGTGATTCTATAAGTACTGTGTGATTATATGAGTACTGTGTGATTCTATGAGTACTGTGTGATTTTACGAGTTACGTGTGATTCTTTGAGGACTGTGTGATTCTATGAGGACTGTGTGATTCTATAAGTACTGTGTGATTATATGAGTACTGTGTGATTCTATGAGTACTCTGTGATTCTATGAGTACTGTGTGATTCTATGAGGACTGTGTGATTCTATGAGTACTGTGTGATTCTATGAGTACTGTGTGATTTTACAAGTTACGTGTGATTCTATGAGGACTGTGTGATTCTATGAGGACTGTGTGATTCTATGAGGACTGTGTGATTCCACGAGTACTGTATCATTCTATGAGGACTGTGTGATTCTATGACTCTATATTTGATTCTACATTAAGAATTTTGTGATTCTGTGAAGACTCACACAAAAAAAATTGTGTATTTTTTTTAGTACTGTGTGATTGAGGAGAGTGTGGTCCTATGGGAAGTGTCTATGTGATTCCACGAGTAGCTCTCACCATGCCCTCTCCACACTTTGTACCCGTCAGTACCAGGCCCGGGTCGGGCATATCATCCCCCAGGTAAACGTGAGTCCCACGACACAGAATCCTCCCCCCCTCCTGCAGGGGGATGTTTGTTTCTATGGAGACAGCATTCGTACCAATTACCGGCCGGTTGGCCCCTCCTTGACACTGAATTTTGCCACACTTAGCATCTCTGCAAAAACACACACAACAGCGGCCAGCATCAGTGAAGCAATAGGCTTTCCGCTCATTACTTTAAGCTGTCATAAATACAGCATAATCCCTCAAAGGTCACCTTAGGCTGTTCTCCAAAAATGAAGCAGTTTACCTAAATACTCCATCTAGCTAATCTAATGGGACCTTGGAAGTAATTTGAAGTTTTCTGGAAGAACTAAACATTTTAAATGGAGCTCATGGGAAGTGTTAAGCGGGATGCATCAAACACCCACGCAGCCAATGGTCCATACGAGGCAGGTTTAGAAATAATACACAGGTCCAGCCAAACGCGTTCACTGTGTTTGGCTTTCATGCTTTCGCTACTCTAAGTGCCTTTAAAGAACAGCAACAATGTGTTTTTGCCAGTACACTACGGAATGCACCTGGCAACCATTTTATTAGACACCTCTGCACTTTCCTGTCAGGTTTTGTAAAGAACCGATGGACTGTCAACAGAGTAAAATAATGAGATATGTCTGGTTGTGTGTAATTGCAGTGTTGTGATTATATTTTCCCACGACTTTGTTCATTAGAATTCTTTCCAAAGATCAGGGCCACTGAACAGCATTATTATGGCTACTGTAACTAAAGCCCACTTTTGAAGATGTGATGTGCCACTGTGTGACGTCTTTGTCACACTAATAGGCATTTTGCAGGAGTTTCTTCAAGCTTGGTGTAATTACAGTAATTACAATTCAGAACTGGTCGATGGAAAGATTTAAAGGCCTGGGAATGTTTCTTTGTGATTCTATGAACGATTTTATGAACAATCTTCAGCACACACTATGATCTTATTTACTTTGTAAATACTATTATAGCGTGCTCTGAAGAGAGATTGTTTTTTGGGGTCATCGTGTAACCGTTTTGAGAATATTCTCCCATTCTTTTTCAGCCAAACATTCTTTCCGTTTACTGTAGGGCGTGTGGGGTAGTGTGTTCCATGTTGACTGAGGGTGTGTTGCCCTTGCCTTGCATCACATTTCATGAATGAACCCTTGGAATCCTTTCCACAATTCCCATAGGGGTCACCTGCAGAATTGACCCTCTCAAAACAGATTCCTGGGGCTGGCTTTGCTCCTGCAGAAGAGTGAGAGGTCAGAGGCAGTGAGGGGGAGAGGGAGAGAGAGAGGGAGAGAGAGAGACCTCATTCCGAGAATAATCTTCCATCCCAGGAAAAGTGCAAATTCAGCGACTCATCAGAGAACACCTGCTTATGCAGTCAGAACTGACACGAGAGACAGAATCAATTACGAGGAGAACAAAACACAAGCGGCAACGCCGTATTTCACGCCGCGTCAGACGTCCCTCAGACGTGTCGGCTACGGCGCGACTTCCGAGTTCTCACACACGATTACGCACTTCAGACCGGGGCTCGTCAACCTTGGTCCTGGCGAGCCACAGGGGTTGCAAGTCAATCGGCAGCCAATCAGGACCCGAGAAACCAGGTGAGGCGAGTAAACAACTGCTTTATTTCCCCCCAATTAAGCACTGGCCGAGTGCGGCCTCCGATTTGCCTGACGGAGAAGGTGGCGCTCGACTCACCCGGCCCCCACAGAGTGATGCACTGCTGCTCGTGCGTCTGGCAGATGCCGTTGTAGCAGTAGCCGTCAACGTTGTGGCAGGCGTGCCCGTCGTGCAGGTAGACGTTGGCGGGGCAGTGGGGGTTGGCGCCGGTGCAGAACTCGGGCAGGTCGCAGGAGTTGCTGGACTCCCTGCAGGGCGTGCCCGCGGCCTTCAGCTGCGCGGACAAGAGGCCGGCGTGAGAGGAGGCGCACCTGGCCAAGCTCCCGCACCTCCCCGGAACACTGAACAACATTTGTGGATTTGCACACAGAAGTCTCTCCGGTGCGCTCGTTGCGGTGAAATAAAACGGTGATTTACGGCTCTGTGAGTCTCCGGGAAGCTTTTGCTCCTGCACTGGTTTAACAGGCAGTCCACACTGCAAGAAATGCCTTAACAAGTGTTTTAGTCTTGCAATGAGACTTAAAGTGTCTTTTTTTTTCTCTCAAGTAGAAAATGTTAGTTACTTTTTATTATTTATTATCTTACCACATTGGCAATTTTTTTTTGTCTTATTTAGCAAAAAAGTTATAGAAATAAGATTTTAAGTCTAAATATAAGACTAAAATGCTTGTTAAGATTAACTTTTTTGTTTCGTTTTTGCAGTGTATCTTCGTTCGGGGCTTGAAGGAAGCAGAGTAACGTCTAGCTGGGAATGGGGAACAAAGATGGCGGGACGTAGGATGTAGTACGTGCTACGGCGAGGAGGGGGGGGGGGGTTTACAGTACCTTGCAGTCTTCGCAGCACTGCCCGTGCGCGCACACGGCGTCCCCCTTCAGCGTGCAGGTGGTGGCGTTGCAGCAGGGGTTCATGCATTCCTGTGGGAGCAGCGGCACACTGAGATCAGTTCACCCTCATGCACGCTTCACGGCCGTCACAGCTATACCCGTCGGGTCGGGTTGTGTTGAGTTTCCCCTCCAGCACCCCCGGGTCAGGAAGAGAACTTCCTGAAGGCAGAAGTCCCCCCCGCCTCCCCACACAGCCCAGGAAACCAGAGCCAACATGCGGCGTATACCCACTCCTTTTCAATGTAATGTATCCTCAGTTAGAGGCGCGGAACCATATGCTTCACATTAAGCATTAGGCCCCTGAACTGTACTAATCAGTGATCTCCAGGCCATGAGTTAATCCTCGCACAGAATCGCAGGTACCATATACAGGATGGGGGTAGGCCAAGACCCAGTTTTTCTAAGAAAGGGTACTGCGACATCACGGGCGGCCTAACAGGCAGAAAGGCCTACTTATGCTGGGTTATAAACCGGCCATTCGGTTCCTTTGCAGGGGAAGGGGAGAGCATTGCTGGCAGAGGAGAGCTGGCACTGACGCCCGTCCAGAGATAGCTTAAAAGCTGAGGTGCTTGAAGGCCCCTTTCCCATGCAGTGGGGAGCGGGGGAGTCGTGCAGAAGAAGAGCCTCTGCTGGGGAAGAAGAGCCCCGCTTTTTTTAAATGAGGTGTCGCGGCCTGACGAGGTGCTGAGCGCAGCTCTCGCTAGTTTATTGGGCTGTCTCTCCAACATAAAGCGCATTGTTCTTGAAGAGGGAGGCATTCATGTCTGACCAAGCTAAGGGGCCATGCCATACCCACTCCATTGTGACATCACTCGGTCACAGTACGCCCCCCTTTGTGATGTCATTCGGAAACAGCGGTACCACGTTCTCTAGTCTAGTCTAGAGACCATCGGCTCTTGCGTTCCCAACACAGTGTTCCCGCCATCCTTAGGGCTCAGCATGCACTCATTTGTTAGGTCAAGTCACAGCGGGTGTGTATCGCCAGAACATAAATGGCTCAGTCCCTTTTCATCTCTATTTCTATGTCAGCTCAAATAAAGCCGGCTGTCGGCTTTATCTTGAAATGAAAAACGGGCGCGTTATCGTTAACCGAAGACCGCGGCCGTTTACTTAATGAGCACATGCTGTAAATCAGATCTTCACGCAGAAGGCCATATGTGTAGTTATTTCTGGGAGAACGTGTTCAATATCTGGTCTCTGGACCGGAGCGCAATTAGGTGCTGACAAAGACAATTAAAACAGCGGGGCACAGAATGCGTAATGTGCGATGACATAAGCTAGCCGTAATCTCGATAATAACCGTATCGTTCGCTTTGGTTACAAAACCAAAGCCAAACGAATGACGTCAGAGACGTCAGGTTCTGCAGGACGGTGCACGCAGCTGTCAGTACCTGCTTCCCAGATGGGACGTTTGTTTTTCGGTGCTGCGGTGACCCGTTAGTCTGTGTTTAATTTTATTTTACAGAGCTGCCAAAGAAAACCGCACCCCCGTTCTGTTTTTTGTGTTTCGCTTGTCACAAAAATTGGCCAGTAAAACGGAGCTACGCGCTAATGGCCCATGACCATCAACATCAGACAGGGGTTTTGAGGAGGACAGATAAAAGACAGATGAGATAGATGAGTGCAGATGTCAACTGATCAAGGACAACTGTAGCACATTTTGTTTGTATATTTTGCTTACTTCAGTATTGAGCAGACAGCATAAGCCTAGAGTGCTACTGGGTCTATGTACAGAAGTATCAGACCACCATTGTACACCTTGCGTGCACTGTGTTACATACGGTTTGTCACAGTTGATGAGTGTTTAAAATGAAAGGGGCACGGGCACCGCAGTGGTGCAGCGGACAAAGGTGCAGGCTTTCTGTCTGTGCGGTTGCGCCCCGAGGACCGGGGGTTCAATCCCCGGTCCTGCCAGATCCGACTATGGCTGGTGCCTTGAGGGAGAGGCAATTGGTGGCTGCTCCCGATGGGGACCCGGAGAGAATCGTCACACGTAAGACAGCCCTGGGCGGGTTGGGATCGCGGTTAGGAGCTCGAGGAGTCGCACCCTGAAGAGGACGTGGCGCCCTCTTTACTGCTACCCTACAAAGGGGTTGTAGCGACAATTGTCTAGAGGTTGCTACACGGGGAAATTGAATTGCATAGGGGCCAATTGGCTACCAAATTGGGAGAAAAGGGAAAAATCTAATTTTAAAAAATCTAATCAAATGAAAGAGGTGTGATGTGTGGAGTGTGCGCGGAGGTGAGGTGCCGGCTGTGGGCCGTGTGTGGGCTGTGTGTGGGCCGTGTGTGGGCCGTGCAGTCGGTCTTTACCTCCAGCTCGCCGCAGTCACACTCCTCGCCCTCCTCCACGTACCCGTTGCCACACTTCTGCCCTCCGTACAGCACCTTGACCTCGGGCATGTTGAACAGGCACATGCCCACGCCCTTCTCCAGACTGGCTGCCAGGTCCTTCTTGCTGCAGCTGCTGAACACCGTGGGGAAGGGGTACCTGGTAAGGAGGGGAGCAGAGGGTGAGCGTGGAGCCGCCGAGAGTCTAGTTACCTTGGAGGTAATCTGCTCGTCACAACCACGGGGCGCCATAAAACAAAGGCGCAATGAAATCCTGTGAGTACGACAACCCATATCGGCGGGTGGCCTCCTCTCACGCATTCGGGAAAACCGCAAAGGTAAATCCTGCTGTCGGAAAGACGGCGGCTAGGAGGAATTTATTGTGTTAAAGTCGATAAAGGTCGGCGGCGCTGACAACCTCTCCTCTCCTCTCCCTCAGAGTTGCGAAGGCCGTAAATGAAAAGGAATGGTGATAGGAGATAGTGTGTTCTTTCTGGAAAGGACAGCGAGGGTGTACTTCTCCGCAGGGGAAACGAATCAGCCCTGAACTCAATCTGCCAGAGCTTTGTTACAGACATCAAGCTGCTTTCACTGAACACTCAACTTGGCTCTGATGATGGCACACGCTGGATGGAAGTATGCGTGCGTGTGTTTGTGTGTGTGTGTGTTTGTGTATGTGTGTGTGTGTGTGTGTTTTTGTTCGTGTACGCGTGTCTGTGTGTGTGCGTGTACATGTACGTGTTTGTGTGAGTGTGTGTTTATACGTGTGTGTATGTTTTTGTGTGTGTGTGTTCCAGAGATCACTGAACACTGAACTTGGCTCTGATGACGGCTGGATGGAAGTGTGCGTGTGTTTGTGTATGTGTATGTGTGTGTTTGTACATATGTGTGTATGTGTGTCCGTGTGTTTGTACATGTGTGTGTGTTTGTGTGTGTGTGCTCCAGAGATCGGGAAGTATTTGGGTGTTTTGCGTGTTTAGGAAAAGGATCCTATCCTCAAAGCTCAGAACAAACTGACCTCTTCTCCACGGGGGGTGGTGTTTGCACGCATTCCAATAGAAGTTTCCACACGGTTTCCTGAAGGGTTCACATGACAGCTCCTTGGCTGATGCAAGTGAATAGGTGTGCTTAGCCAATTACCCCACCCTTCCCCCCGGATATGCATCACATCTCAACAAAGTCAGTACAGCGAGGTAACCGGCTGGCCGGAATAATGACCCATGCCTCCGATTGAACGGTATCTCGTGAACGCGCGCGCCTCCAGCGGACAACGGCCGAGCAGCTGGAAATCGGCGGACGGGTTCTGTCCTACAAAGCTTTCATTTCATTCACGGAGCCTCGCATGAATTTTAATGGCCTACCGACATCAAACGTGCCTCTGAAGGGCTCGCAATTTAGCGAAACAAACAAACAAACCGCCAAACGGGGCCGGCGAACAAACACCGAAAAGATTCTGTTTAGTCTGCACACATAAAAGCAATTAATATTTTCTCGTCTCTCAACAAAAAAAAACAAAAAAAAAGTTATGGTGAATCGGCACCGTTGGAGGCAGGGACATTGATTGTACTTATGGGTCAGGGACTATGGGCCCCTTGAGTGAGAGTAGGGGTGAAACTGCTGGATCTGCTTATGATTGACCAGGGGTTACTGGAAGTTTGTGCGCAGTTGTAGATGACCGGGGGCTGCTGGGAATGTGTCTAGTTGTGATTGAGCCGGAGACATCCCAGTGACCGCCGGGAGTTTGTCTCTAGTTGTGATTGATCGGGGACTCCTGGGAGTCTATCTGGGAAGTGTGGAGCCCGTATTCATTAATTTAGAGTGCCTCTCGTATCTCCGAGTGATCATGTGGTGGATGTTGGGGGGATAGGGCAAGAGGGATGTGGGGAGCAAGGGGGGGGGGGGTTATTGTTAGTCTGTCCCCGTCACAGGTTTTTGAGACTGTTCCCGCTGTGGCTCTACTCGGTCTCACATGGTGCACCCACAGGCCACCCACAAGTCACAGGACTCCCTCTCCGCAGATAAATGCTGGTGCTCTGACTGCAAGACTTGCGCAATGTTCCTTAATTTACGGCAATGAAGTTCATGCCATAATACAATGGAACCATTTCTACCACAGAATTGAACTGTAAATTGACCTGCAAGAAACTAGGGCCATAGAGGAGAGAGAAATGGCAAGCATTATCCAGCATTATCGCCGATCAGCGGCTGAAAAGGAGCGGCCACATTGTCCTGGGTAACGTGCAAACCTTGGCTTTCACAGTGAATGGCTCCTTTCACTTTTTCAACAGCTGGTTTCTGTCTTTACTTTTACTCTGTTGCGCCAATACCTAAAGTGTCTTGAATTATCCGACTAGTATTGCATCCTCACACCCTCTTTTCCACACACACGCACACGCATGTACGCACACGCATACACACAGGTGCTAGCGGACACACACACACACACGTGCTGAAACACACAAGCGTGTGCATGCACACAAACATACCCCCATCACCTCCACACAAACACTTTGCTGTTTACATTTCAAATCCAATACCTCAATCAACGTGCAAAATCAGCTCTATCGTGTTTTGAGAAATGAGCTAATTTTCTTTGATTTCTTCATACGTGCTCCGTTTAAACCAACCCCGAGCTGCCTAACCCCAGCAGAGGCCGTATTGTTATTACTATAACATCAATATTATTTTGTGAAAAGTTTCATTAGGTGTAAAGGGACCTTACAGGGCCATATGGATTGCATTGCTGTGAGAGGCTGAGTCTCTCTGTAACTCGAGACGGTAGAGGGTGGTGGCAGGTCACACCAGAGACCTCTTATTTCTCCCCCTGGCGAGCGCCCTAACATAGCACGCTGTGACAAACGCCCGGATAGGTTGCTATTAAACAGGGAAACCCTTCCTTAGTGTCGAAAGGCGCCTGCTTTCCCCCGGGCTAACCGAACGCCCTCTGTTTCACGGCGTTCACTCTCACGAGCTCCCGTCACACCATAAGCATAGGTTTAATTTCGACTTTGGGGGAGAAATGCCGCTGGACCGCCTCGTCTCGCATAGTCACATGGCAAGTCCCATAATTATGCTCACTAATCTTGCAATGAAGTCATATGAAATATTGGGGGTGATATATCTCCCGGTCTCCCCCCAAACCTATACATATGCGATACACACGAGCACTCGAGTAAATGATAAACAATGCCGGCCCCGCTCACAATAAGGCTGTTATTCACGCGAGGCAGAGCGAGGATAATTTCTTAATTTCGTAAATGAAAGAACGAGCAATAATTTAGAGGACGTCAGGAATGGAAGGGGATTAGCGGCAGCGGCTGAGGACCCTGGGGGAGCTCCGGCGATGTGTCGTACCAGACCGGAGCGTGTCTGCGGAGGCGCAGAGCCGGGAGGCGTGCCCACCAACCGTTCCTCTGTGTCACCTCCAGCGCTAGAGTTTCTCCCCCGGCGTCTCCTCTCTCGTTCTCGAGAGCTCACTTCTACACGGGCGGACTGTGCCCGCCCGCCGTCGCAGCTAAAGCTCTCTGGCTGGATCCTCCTCTGGAACCCCAGGTGAGGGCTGGGGAGGAGGGAGGGAGGGAGGGAGGGGATGGGGTCTGGCAGCAGAGCTTGCTGAGGGACGCGAGGCCAGAGCGCCCGCCG
This sequence comes from Ilyophis sp. 1 JC-2022, assembly GCA_022702515.1. Taxonomy (NCBI): domain Eukaryota; kingdom Metazoa; phylum Chordata; class Actinopteri; order Anguilliformes; family Synaphobranchidae; genus Ilyophis; species Ilyophis sp. 1 JC-2022. The sequence goes on from CM040405.1 coordinate 96,373,610, forward strand.
CCAGCCCCCCCCCCCCGAGTAGACTGCAGGAGGCCTAAAGATAAGAGGGTCCCAGCTCCATGGCCCCACGCAAGAGCCCCCAACCATGAATCGCTGGCAGAGAAGTGCCCGGACGCAGGCCATGTGAGAGAGACAGAGAGAGGGAGAAAGAAAGAGAGACAGGGGGAGAGAGAGAGGGAGAGAGAGAAAGAGAAAAACAGAGAGCCAAGTGCGTCTCAGTTCCCTACTCCCTCCCGCTGCGCTCCTTCACAATAACAACCGCCATGCCAACCCACCTGCCCCAAAGAGAGGACACAGCCACCTTCACCACAGAGAAAAACCTGCCGTGCCAATCAACTGCCGTCCAAGAAGGAAAATATGTCACCTCGGGGGGGCTCTCCTGTTTTTCAAGAGCCTCGTTCGGCGAAACACCAGCTTGCATGTCAGAGATAAGAACCGGAGCAGGGCTCAACCCAGGGCCTAGGCTACAGAATGCTCCCTGCACAAACGCGCACACACACGCACGTACCGACACACACCATGACTGTTACCGTAGCTTCAGTCATGAGCCTAACACGTTTCAAGAGATTAGTCGAGGACTTAAGTGCATTTGGTGGGATAATATTGGCTTAAACCGCGAAGCGCGTTCTCCTCTCCTTTCAGCAGGGCTCGTGAGAACCCGTGATGGACAGGCGGCTGCTCTGCAACCTCAAAGCTGGCTGAAAATTCAGGACCAGGGTCACATTTGACACAGTCTAAGGGTGCGGTCGCATCTCACATCCTCCCAGTCAGCTCTTAGATCAGCACTGCGCCCGGTGAACTGAATCAGGGCTATTGAAGTGGTGAGATTTCAGGGCCAATGGGGAGAGAGGGATCTCCTTGCCAATGTCAGACACCAAATATAAAACAGACAATAAAAAAAAAAGTCTGTTTACCGATGAGCTCCATTTTAAATGGGCGGCAGGAGGGCCGTATCCATTTGGATCTCACGCCAACTACGCTCTTATTTAATGTGCCCGGTCGTTTACTTGATTCGAAATTCTAGCTACATTTCTTGAGTTCACGAATGCCCGCTTAAGACTGCCCTTGTGACTCCGGCTGAAATGCTTCAGCGTGATCTAATTTCCGAGTGAACCCCCGTTTGTGCGTACAGCTAATTAGCTCGTTTAGCCTGGGGGAACCGCCGGAAACAAAAACATGCACACTGACCCTTCCTGGAGCAGAACACCCAAGTCAATGGAAGAATGAAAGAGAATACTATTCTTTATGGGGGGTTATCTTATGCAACTCGAGGTCATATTTAATTTAATTTATCCATAATTTATCCAGGGGGGAATAAAACACTGAGATTGACATCAAAGGGGAGCTGGCCCTGTGTGTTCGTCAGTGGTTTACAGGATTGTTTTCTGATAGCGTGACCGTTTCTCTGAGGTTTTCGACTCATATTCATATATATATATATATATATAGTGGGCAAAAAAATCAACCCCCTCATGCAGATTTCAAATCTGGGGTTACAAGGGTAACATGCAGAGTGATTCTATTAAGCGATGTTCTCAGTCCAAGAGGAGTTGCTGGCAAGCAGGTATTACAGAGGGCTTCCAGACTGATTTCCCTGCGGGCATCATTAAACAAATCCGGCTGGGGTAAAGCCCATAAAAAAATATATATAAAAAAAATAAAAACATCTACAGACACGAGTCACGTTCTGAGGTCTGTTTGGCTTGTTCCTGAGCCTGAATCATATCCTCTGACATGCGACATGGGGGCCATTTCCGAATGGCTTTTCATGATGTCTGCCTTGCGCCCAGATAAAATGCGGCAAGAGACCTGATTAGTTCTCTTCAGGCTCGCGTCCTGCGTGGGCCCCGACCCTCTGAATAGAGCACATGGCCCCGGATGGAATCGCTCTGACGTACTTCCCCGAAAACGCCAGGGCTCGGCTGCTATTTAAACGCCGACTCGGTTACAGAAAACGGGGGACGTCTGCTGTCAAGGGTTGAACTAGGTTTATGCTCTGTGGAGCGAAAAGAAAAAACAGGGAGGGGGGCACCAGCCGGTTCTGGTTTGGGTGAACGCTAACAGGATGTGCCTAGTCTTCGAGCAGATGTGCAGCTGGCGGCCTGGCACTAGCCCAGCAAGCCTGTCTATTACACGCTCCCCACATCGTAATAATGAGGAAGCGGCTGTCAGCAATCCCCCCCCCCCCCACCCCCCCCTTCCCCACACCCCGAATTCTCAGAGTGCTCAAACTTTCTCCGGCCTCTGGAGCGGCGCTTTGGTACGAGTGGCTGCTCTCGCCGGCAGAGTCAGTCGTGCGCTAACGATACCGGCCTGATGGCGAGTAGAGCATCCCGTTGACACTGCGGGACCTGGTACCGGGCTGATTTTCGCTGGGGACATTCAGATGGAAGGGAGAGAGAAAGAGTGTGATAGAAATAGAGAGACAGATAGAAAGATAGAGAGAGAGAGAGAAAGAGAGAGAGAGAAACTGAGAGAGAAAGAGAGAGAAAGAAAAAGAGAAAGAGAGAGAGCGAGAGAGAGCTGCTCCGAGCCGCTCGTGAGCGGAATCGCTCAGGAAATTTGAGATAAGATTTAAATAGCTGACTCAGGCCCTGGCCTTGAAAACACATCTGGGCCAAGTCTACGTTCGGTCAGTCCTTTGAAACCAAAATGGGAATCGGTCTGGAAAAACAATACAAGATAGGAAATAAACAGAACCTGAGCATTGTGTTTATGGTTGGCAGGCGAGCGGAGGGGTGGGGGGGGGGCTGTGGCCACCGAGGAGGTTTAGCGCGGTCCACCGTGTGGCTCCACGGCCTTTTAGCCGTAATAAACTGTGGATGTCGGAGCCCTCACTAGGGGATCTCCCAGGAGACAGGGAAACTTTTCCATTTCTTAACTTCAAATTAACCCAGTGCTTTCCTATCTACAGAAACAACGGTATGATCTGTTGTTACTTTTTCTTCAGAAATGCCACTTTTGTAGACATATAAACCAGTCATTATCTCAGAGACAATAGGGGCACAGTGTAGTTTAGGGGATTGGGCTCTGCATTTGGGACTGTTGCGGGAATCTGATGGAGCTGTGACACTGAATCCTTGAGCTAAGGGCTTTACCTCAACTGCCCCTGCGACACCCCAGCTGTATAAGCGGGTTACAGACGACTCAGACCCCGCTGAAAGCTACCATTAGGCCCCGTTCACACTACAGCTAAATACGGCTGTCGCTCCTCATTTTAGTGCTTAATCCGGTCAAGTTCACACTTAGTACGGTTATGAACGAGAGCGACAACTAGTAGTAACGGGTCCTGTTCGGAACAGGTAGCGACTGCCGAAGTCGACTCTTGTTCCTATGCAATGAGCTTGGTTGTGCGAGTGTGGACGGGAACGGGAGTTGACAACTGGTAGCAATTGCGCAGTGATTAACGAATGAATATTCATTTAATTGCCTGAAATAGCATGATATTTTTTTTCTTTTTCCATCATCAGCTGTTCTTGTGATGTCGTCTAGCTTTGAGTATCTTTCAATGCAAATTGGCATGCATGAACATAAACGTTTTTAAAAATTGTATACAATTCTAGTACCCCTTCTTTATAATATATTCTGAGTATAGTGTCGAGAGTAAATCGGAATATTTTTGCTAAAGTGACAAACCTCTGCCACTTCGCTCTGCATAGTAAAATCCTCAGCTTGTTCTGGAAAGTGTTCGAGGGTAGATAAGTATTTAGTTCTTGCTTATGAGAGAACTCTCACAATACATATTGTATGAGTATACTAGAATAACATCCTAGTTGACGTGCCTTGAAACAAAGTCTGTAATGGCAGTGATTTCTATTTCCACGGCCTAGGCAGCTTGTCCCTTTGTGTCCAATGGCGTTCCCCTCCGTGCCCGTCTGGACAGACCTGTTTAGCTACGGATGCCCTCAAAATCCCTTTCATTTTCCTTCCAGGCCCGCGGCCTTCTTTTGCGAAGCACATAATTGAGAATCGTGTTACCCCATCTTTCATGGGCCAAGGCCAACGAAAACACGGAGCACGGCATCCAGTAAAAATACGAAAACCTTCTTCTCGTTGGGGCCGTTGCCTCTCCCGAAGCTACCGCTCTGTCCGGAAACTTCCATCAGGCCTGAGGTTTCTCACCTTAATTGTTTTTTCGGGACTGACAGCGATAACGGACGGCCACAGGATCTATCGATCCAGTCCAGCGTGTACTTTTCTTCTTAAAAAAGGGTGTGAAAGCCATCCAAGCGATATTAATCTGAGAGTGAGGCTCACTGTCTGTTAATATAAACTGTTGCCCAGAGAGTGGCGTGTAATGCAATATGGCAGTTGGCGAATTAAAGATTTGGCAGCCGTTGGCCTAGGAGCCATAGGGCCTGTGGACACCTGACCCAAGCCACAGAGAACTTCCAGAGAGCTTCAACATCCACACTCTGGTCCAAGTGGTAGACACGGACAAACGCTTTTTAAAAAACAATAAATGACCAACGACTTTTATGCAATGTTTACATGCAATGTTTACGTTGGCAATCGACCCTTTTGCGATTAACATACTGTCTGGTACGGGTCAATTAGAGCAAGGTTAATGATGGCTCGTTAAACTTTTGAGAATTAAGACAGTCATTTAAAAGGCCAAGCAAAATGGATCTCATTTGGGTGCAATGAGGCAGCTACTAGTGACATACTATACCCCCCTTAATTAAGAAGAGGGCATAAATCTAACAAGGTGGGCCCGGTTAACACACTGGTGGTGCAGACTAACAGACCGTGAGCTCGCAACGTGAGACGGCTCTATTTGTCCGGTTCTTCCGCCACCTGTCGGCCGTAGGATCTATGACACAGGACACACCGCCGAAGACACTCACCCAGTGGAGGGCGTCATAATGCAACCGCCTCGGTCAATGGTCACCCGGCAACCGCAGCCCCTCTCTGGCGTGTCGTGGTTCATTCCGAAGTTGTGGCCCAGCTCGTGGGCCAGGGTCACCGCCGCCCCCAGAGGGTTCTCCGAGTGATCCTAAAGGCGGGGTTCAGCCTGTCAGATACTCACTGATGTGAACATTCGCAACCTACAGAAATAATATTTCATTCCCTTTGCTCATGTACCATTTTGAACATTACTATTCTGCCGACGCAGTATGGTTTAATTGCTTCAGTTGCACCCACAAAATATCAGACTCTGACGGCTATTTCATAATTACAGTCCTGCCTTATTTCTGCCATAAAATGTAATTGGATTTCACATAAATGAAAGGAGGAAAGCAATCAATGAACGAAAGGGGGGAGGGCAGGGGAGGAGCACAAACAATTATCTTTAAAAAATGAAAAACAAATTTTTCTTTTTTTTACAGAAAACAGCTTGCGTTGGGTTCTATTACTTGTAATGGCTTCGGCGGCGTCGAAGATTTAATAAAGGATCTAGTTAGGCCCCCGCTGATCCACAGCCATTTCCCGGGCCACACCGCGGGAAATTACAGCACGCATGAGCGCGCCGTCAAGAGCGCTCACGCCTGCGGGAGGGCGCCGCCTCTGATTCCTGATGGAGGCAGATGTGGCTCGCGGACAGAAAAGCTGATTGATGAGGTTTTTGCGCCCATGTGAACAGGCCGAACGACCTTCAGGTAGAGTGCGCTGAAGGTGAAGCAGCTGTTGCCGCGTCCCGCGCGGTGCGGCAAGCTGAGTACAGGAAGTGCCCCACAACCCCCCCGCTCCACACCCCTGCTGAGTATGTAAGGGCAGGAGCCTGTCTTGTTTTTCCTCAACGCTCCTTAGAGACGGGTCAGTGGCTAAGGTTAGCGCGGCTCCGCGGCGTAATGCTACGGTCAGCGCGCGCCGCTGAGGGAGAGGATGGAGGCCCTCGGACGAGCCCCCGGGAGCCGTTAACAGCGGCGGCTGACCTGCTCCCAGCGTGCGGCGGGGACGCATCGCAGCTGTGGTCATTCAAAAAAAAAATCCCTCCTGTGTTTTTCCGGAAGCCTTCCCACCGATTCCATTAGCGCACGTGTCATATGAAAGCAGGATCTCCTCCCCTTTCGCCTGATTACAGGGCAAACCGTGGTGAAAATGCATGAGAGATATAAAAAGACACGAGAACACTCATGCATCGCTTGGCTATTTTAGCGATAGAGGGTTTTGTGAATAGCACCACTGAATATGCATAAACAGAATTTCACTGTCTGTGGTTAAAAAACCTATAGAAAACCATCATAAATATGTCAGTGTAAATGCTCATGCTATGATGGTGATAGAACACCATTATATTAGGTATATTGCATTATACACTAACATTATGAACACACGCTAATCGTCAGCAGCTCAGGTCACTGACCTGTTGAGTGGTGAGAACATTTTGTCCAGAATGAAGCCACATATGGTACAGCACCATATGATATATTACACTTTTATGTTTTAATGTCTGGAATATATATGCGGAGCTATGAGATCTTCATTCCGATTTCATTCGTTTTTAGTGAGATTAATGGGTTCAGTTTGTTGGGTTTTTTAACGGTTTCTTGGCCGTCGTTGGCGGATGTTGAAGATCTGTCTTAGCCTCATGATCCCTTGTGAAGTCACATAAAAGAGGGAAGTGCAAACGGCGTGCTGGGAAAAGTAATCCGCCAAAATAACGTAAGGGATGGAGGAAGTGATCCTCCAGCCCCATGACTTGATACACACGCCTTTAATCACTGAGCCGGGCCTATACCAGCTGTACGGAAAATGGGGGATAAACATCTGAAAACAAGCTGTAAACCTGACAACCCACCGAAAGGCATATACAGCTCTGGAAAAAATTAAGAGACCACTGCAAAATTTTCAGTTTGAGGGTATTGTCATCCATATCGGATTAACCTTTTTGAAATTATAGAACCTTTTGTACATAGTCCCCCCCATTTTTGGGCATTAAAAAATATTGGACAGTTTAACATAATGTAGAATAAAGTAATCATATTTAATATTTGGTGGCATATCCTTTGCATGCCATGACTTCCTGATGTCTGTGACCCAACAACATCAAAAGACTCTTGATATCTTATTTTCTGGTACTCTTACAAGCGATACTATAACGTCTCTGCATTTGAATGGATCTCTATGGGAATTGGGGGGTGGGACTAGATTTAGCTGTAAATTATGCTCGAACAGTATGAAATACATGGTTGGTAACATGGCTGTAAGTCATCAAGGGTCTGAGGTATCAAATTAGCTTCAAACCATAACTCTGCTGCCAGATAAGCAGTAGATATGGATGGATCACTTTACGGGTTGTTTCTCCTGACAAATCTTCCTATTGGAAAAATAAATCAGGAGAAGAAACCCTTCAAGTTATCCATCCATATCTACTGTATTTCTGGCAGCAGAGTGATGGTTTGAGGCTTGTTTGATATGCCAGACCCTTGATGACTTAGAGCCATTTAGCCAACCATGCGTTCCATACTGTTCGAGTGTAATTTATAGAGATCCATTCAAATGCAGAGAGGTTATAGTATTGCTTGTAGGAGTACCAGAAAATAAGATTTTGATATGTTTGGGTCACGACATCAGGAAGTCATGGCATGCAATGGATATGCAACCAAATATTAAAAATGATTACTTTATTCTACATTATGTTAAACTGTCCAATATTATGCCCAAAAATGTGGGGGACTATGTACAAAAGGTTCTATAATTTCTAAACGGTTAATCCGAGTACAGAGTACAAAACCAAAATAACGAGACAACTGATACTTTTGCAGTGGTCTCTTAATTTTTTCCAGAGCTGTATATACAGTGCACTCCAAAAGTGTTCGGACACTGACACATTTTTTGTTGTTTTGGCTCTGTACTCCGGCACATTGGAGTTTAAATGGAACAGTGACTATGAGGTTATTATCTCAGATTGAGTCACATTTTTACTTCAGCTACAAGTGAAAGGGAAAATGTATATATAGGCCTACCCTAAATCAGACTACAATGACTTTTTACTACATAGTCCTATCCATCATTCTATCTCCAGTGTAGAATACACACTATTTCCATTGTGCTCAATCTGAGCATAGCGTTTCAAGATGCACTTTCATCATTTAATAGCCTATCTGTATTTGATACACTAGTTCCACGGCACAGCTAATCCAAATATTAATAATTTACATCAATTTTCTCTGTCCTTATTTTTTTTTCTGTTGTCCCTCTGTATGTACAATATATTTTCTTGTGCAATCAATTTATTGTCCCTCGTTAAAATGCAAGGGTTATGTTTAGCTCGAATCAATATGCGTGATGATTTCCACATCAAACGGCCTTCATCTTCGCAGCGCTCGCTCACTGGATGTCAATCTACCCATCTCCATCCCTCTATGAGCATCCTGGTATTCATGTCCTGATCTGATGTTAATGACTCCTGTTTCCACAAAAAACATCACTCACCTCCTAGCATTCATTTTCTGCTAATTCTGAAAAATAAAATGGCTCTGGTTTTGTCTGCAAGTGTATGGTGTAGCTTTGACTCTGTACCAGCTGGTCATGGGCTTGGACCGCTTGAGTTTTTTTCCCGTTTTCTCCCAATTTGGTAGCCAATTGTACCCGATGTTATTCAATTCCCCGTGTAGCAACCGCTTGAGAATTCCAACTCGCCTGGGGCCGCTTGTGCGCGACGATACTTCCCCGCCGAGTCCCTCCCTGGGAGGGGTCGCCAATTGCCACTCCCTCAAGGCACCGGCCATACTCGGATCTGGCAGGACCAGGGGCGCAAACCCCTGATCCTCTGTGTGCAACTCTACCGACCACGGTGGCAGTCTCAATGTTCTTAACCTCAATTTCTAGGCAAAACTTCAGATAATAAGTGCTCAAATGCTCATATCTCATAATGCTCTATAAATCCCCCCTGGGTAAGACCTTTTGCATTATCGGAGCAAATACATAATTTGTAAAATGAGAATGTAGGCAATGTTAAGTTACCTGAATATAAAGCAACCAGAGCGTATAGCAAGCGCTGATGAGGCAGAATTAGGCACTTAGATAAGGCACTTGGATTATGTGACTCAGTAGATCATCAGAGTCTCTGGGGTGGTTTCATATGCAGCCAGAAACAGTTCAGCCCAAGGCTACATACTGGACATGATTCCAGCCACTATGCTCTCATCTGAGATATGATTTTTTTTGCTTGTAAGCGGTTTTATACGATTTTTGCAATTTAGTTTTTCTATTGTTGTTTAAAAAATTATTTTTTATATTGTCGTCTTTTGTTTTTTATTGTTGATTTTCATTTGCATCCATGCATCACACTGCAGATGCGGTACGGCTGATGAAGAAAGAGTGTCACTGCGAGTACTGAAGCTGCAGTGACCAGGATGCGCCGCCGTTCCGTTCCCCCTGGAGCCCGCACTCACCATGACGATCCCGCCCGACTGCTCCGCCGTGCACATGCTCATGATGGGCGCCATGCCAATCGTGGTGCCCTGGAAGTACACTCCGCTGTGGAGGGAGGGGGAGAAGAAAACTAAGTTTCAGGCAGACTCTTCAGCCTCTTCTTGAAACCGCACCCCCCCCCCCCCCTTTGATTGAAATCGGAAGGCGCACGTTCGCATGCGAAGCGGGCGGGGCCCACCGGCGCCCACCTGATCAGCTGGGCGTTGTCGTGGGGCCTCTGTGGCAGGAGGCTGAGCTTCCTCCAGTCCAGGAACTCGTGCAGAGTGGTGAAGGGGTCCTGGGAGACGGCGCACTTGTCTGCGTCGCTCCACACCTCTAGGCCCACCAGGGCCACCCGGATGTTCAGGGCTCTGTAGAACTAGAAGGGGGACGCCACAGGTTGCGTTGACATTTAAATCGGACACATTCCATGGGTGACTAATCACGAGAGGTGGAAATCCAGGGGACATAAAGGAAAAGTCCTACCATGTGTTTCTTCCACCCATAGACTGAGCCAGCTGATTTCACTAATTAGTTCTACCTCCTCGCTGAAAAACCTCCTTGCTTTATGTCCCCTGGATTTTCACCTCTGATAATCACCAGGTCTTTCTGAACTTGTCCATCATCCCAAGCAAATTCCACCCATCAATCCCCATTTAAGACAGCTATAGATCAGCAGCTAGAAGAGTTTACCAGAAATACAGTCCCTGGACATACAATGTGTCCATCTTGCATGTCCAGTAACGTAGCATAGCATGGTGCTAGAATACACAGGTTTCTTCTTTAACAATAATTCCTCATTGTCAGAATTTTTGTGACAATAGTTTTGGATTTTTCATTTCCAAAAGGCATCAGTTCTCTTTGTTGTCTGTAAATGCCTGGGGACCGTGTTCACATGCGGATTTTTACCTTGTCAACGTAGTTGGCGATTTCAGCCAGCCTCTGTTTCACCTTCTCCACATCCTTTCCTTGTTTCTGAAACTGATCATTGGAACCAGATGAGAAACACAGCAGACAGGGGTTCCCCACATCACTTTGAAGTTGTATTTCAGAATACGCACAAAGGCATGAACTCAATAAGTTGGTTCCAAGGTTATATATTATATCCTAACAATTTCTCTTGCATATGGTTACCATTTTATACATCTTTAAAACTTTATAGATCATATATATTCCATAATTTGCTCTACATGATGTCAACTGTTGGCTGTGGGCTGAAGCCAGTTCAGAAATTTACAGAAAAAAGAAAATAACTGATTAAAGGCAAATTGGCAAGAAGATAAGAGAGACTGGTGCAATGGAAACCGTTAAGATCTGGCAGGAGCACAGACGAGAAATATATCACTTAGCCATAAATCCAGGGGAGACATCTTCTTTATCTATTATATTAGTTCAACAAGTGCAGTACCCTTCACTGGTTCCTGTTTCTGTCTGGGTGGTGGATTAAATTTACCGCTTTCGTGACATACAGCTGCAAAAGATTTGAGAGATCACCGTGACAGGTGTTTTGTTTCAATGATTTATCGGGAATGACCACTCCTGAAGCCCTGAGCCATTCTGATTGGCTGAAATGGATTCCTCTCACAATCCCCTCCCCCTTCTTTATCCATGAACCATATTACGGCATGGACCATTCTCAGTGTATCCTCCAACACTGGCCTGGCAAACGCCGACCACCGTCCAGGAACGACCTCGCGGTTCCTGCCATTTCAACACCAGACCAGCGTCCCTCTCGTTCCTGTCTGACCGCCGGTTTCTGTGAATGATTGACACCTCTCTACATACTCTAAATTCTGAGGCTGTGAGGAGTCCCTCTGCATCTCCCTTGCTTGTCCTCACAGAGCTCTGTCGTGCAGCTAGCCACATGGCATGTGCAATTTGACATGGCGGTCAGGGCACTTTACTCTGGACCAGGAGGACGGTGAGTTTGACTTCCAGGCTGAACACTATGTGGGGCCCTCACAAAGGTTGCATCAGAGCAGCAGCTGACACAATCTGTCCGGTCTTTCCTGGTGTCTGCCATTTGACAGGAAGTGACATGAGGCACTTGGGCCCCTCCTTACCTCTCTGTTGTCAGCCACAATGATCAGCTCCACGTATTTGGTGGTCTTCTGGGTGTGTCTCTTGTGCTGTGGATGGGGGGGGGGGGGTTGTTGGGGAGACAGAGAGGAGACATTTCACTTTCACCCTTCAAAAGACCAACCTGAACATAGCAGCTGTTCTTTCCTACCCAACACTGATGTGTCTAGCAGGCCTTTGGCCTTTGTTCCCTCAAACATAATAGGTCTGTCATAGTAATAAAATTTATTTATTTTCAAAGCATTTGCCGTACAGAAACTATTATGTTGGCCTTTACTTGATAAATCTTACAAAAAATCAGCCATGGCATTACAAAAGAAGTGCGCATCTCTAACAAAATTCACTTAAATTGAGGTCAGTTATTTGTCCTTAAATTTGAAATACCTTTTTTATACCTTTTTCTTTTTTACCTTTCTAAACACAGTAAAAGCTGTTTATGGTTTTGCTTTCTTAATTTAACAAACACTTAATTGTAAAAGTTGTGTGTTGACTGAGTCTTGGCCAAAGTCCTCTTGGGGAGCATCAGGTGTCAGAGAGTTTATTGGGCATAGTTCCTCCATGGCTGTAGTCCTCGGGTTCATAGTCACGGCGTGACATGTCCACGACAGATCCATCCCACACCTGCCGGCCCGACGTGTGATGGAGCACAAGGGCTCCCCTTTCATCTGTCCTTTTTCCCAAGCTCTTAAGTCTAACAGCATATTTAACATACGAATCCTCCTGGCATGGTACTATGGGTAAATCCCCAAACCCAGGTAAAGTGTTTAGTTGTTCAAACCGGGGCTTTTAAAATCCTACTTTTCACAAGACCAGAAGTGTGCTTGGTACATAAACATTTCCCTCACGTTCATTTCCAAAAGCCTCTTCACTTTTTTCAGATCATCTGCTTTTTTTCAAGCTCTAGGTTGATACGGACGTTGATTGACAATTGTAAGATGAATGATATTTCTTTGCCTTCGGACAGCATGTGTGGGTGTTCACTTCACCAGCTTGCCGCCGCTGTTATAGACGACTGCGTTTGCAGACACATTCACGCAGTGAGCCAACCCTTCACCTGTGTCTGGCCTTTTTGATGGCTCTGATCAACCCTGCCGACATTTTGCTGCTCTCTGCCTGTGTCTCTTACGGTCACCGCCCGGGCTGTCAATTTGCCCTACCATATGGGTGGAGCTCAGGGGCTACGCCCAACTCCCCTTCCCCAAAGCACATCCACAAGACTGAGAAAGCTCTCAGTGCACGCACCGCTGTCTGAAAGCATGTGACCGAGAGGGTGTGGCGTCGTCTCTACGAACGCCGGCTTTCATTCTGCTCCAGTGCGCAATGCCCCGTCCGCGGCTCTCCGTTTCCAGCCGTTTACGATAACGGATCCACCTGTCTCACCCGAAGGGGGAAGGAAATTAGGATCTCCCGTTCCTAGGTACCTTTTGAGTCATCATTAATGAAGTCTAGAAGCGACCTATTCCTTCGACCCTCACATTCGTGACAGAAAAAAATGCAGGATCTTAATTGAACGAAGCCCAATGTCTTCAGATAGTAGGCTAGCAAGACGGGGAACATAACCATTGGGAACTATTTGAGGAAACGGCATATTCTGAAGACAATGATAAATCACTGGAATTACTACCGCTTGAATGGGCTGTCAGCAAAGCATTCTGGTCATAATATATCATTGGGGACTGAATAATTCCGGGCCTCTTAACAATACTCCGATTCATTTATCCCGACAGAAAAAGGATATGGGAGAAAGAATGAGCCTCAGCTCATCCGCACTATAGTTATCAGGGCTATGGCATACAGAAGGAAATGTGACTTTTATAGTTTAATACAAAAAGGCCTTTCTGGTACTGGATGATCATAATCTAATAATGTCAAAGACAGTAAGAGGCGAGTTCGTTCTCCTCCCTAGGTGATTGTGAGGAGCCATTTTCCCATAATCTCATTGACATGACTGTGATCGTCTCTGCAGGGCTTAACCCTTGTGCTGCCAAATCAGTTGGTACAACTGTACATTGACAAACACCAGTGCACTGCAAAAAAAGGTCTTAACAAATGTTTTAAGTCTTGTAACGGGACTTAAAAATCTTATTTTATTTCTCTCAAGTGGAAAATATTAGCTTGTTTTAAGTGAAATTATCTGACCCCACTGGCAAATCTTGAAATGAGTCAAAACTGTCTCATCTCATTGGGATCTTTTAGTTTTATTTAGCAAAAAAGTTATATAAATAAGGTTGTAAGTCTAAATGTAAGACTAAAATACTGTCATGGTTCATGGGTTTTTATTTTATTTTCCATTGCGGTTCTCGTCCTGGTTTCCCGATTGAGAATCTATCGTATTTTTTCCACGTTCCATTCCGGGGTTTGCTTTCCCTCATCATTGTTTTCACCTGTGCTTCTACCTGCGGGGTATTTAAGTTCCTCACTTCTGCTTCCCCGGTGCTTCTTTGTCATTCGACATTGCATTGAGCCAGTTATAGCCAGGTACTAGCGACCTTGTGATATTAAACACTGTGTATGTTCACCAGGGACTTGCTATTAGCTTTTATTTCAGGTAAAGGTATTATTCCTCCTGTTAGCATTCTGTGCTATTTATTTTATTCATTGCTGTTCTCTCTGAGACAGTTTTTCTTTGTTTGTTTCGTTTTGGTTTTACATCTTTTCGGCCGCCCAAACTCATGTGCCGAAGGTGTTCTTTTCTTTCCCGTTTTGGCTCCAGTATTGAGCTCGGGAGATTTAGTTTGTGTCTCACTCGCAGGCACGTGCACACATAGACCTCAAATGGGGCTTGAGCACCTGCTGTTTGGCCTGCTATAGAGAAGTGCCCTTTTTCAGTAAAATAAAATATATATATATTTAAAATAAATAAATACATTCCTGTTTGCGCACAGCCTGCCCTGCCGAACAGATATATTGATTGAATCAAAATATCAGGTCGGGAGAGTGATGCACCCCGGCGATGCCCTCTACCTCTACCCTCCATCTTGGTTTCCGCCGCAGCGGCGAGCACTGTGTGGGCACTGAGCCTTTCTATGGTGAAAGAACGCACGTACGCACACATATGCATGCATAGGCACTCGACAGTCAGTGTGATGAGTTACTTTGAGGCAGACATCAGGTATGTAGCCAAACAAAGTATAAATATACTGTTCATTTTCGTTTTATATTGATATTAATGCGCTTTAGAAATTGCTTGACACTATTTGGCAGCTTAAAATGTGCCAACTAGCTATCGTTAGCGTTGATACCTTTTGCTAGTAATGTGGGAATCAGTGGAATATGGTCGAGTTCTTGTATCTCATCCACTGAACTTAAAAGAACGGTCCCATCTCACCACAGCATTCCCCTCTGTTCGTGGGTTGTCCGAGTCTCACCTGTGTGTTTGTTTACCCAGTCTCGTGCATTCACTATTCGGGTGACTTCGGGAGTTTTCGTGGGTTAACGCTGTATTTCCGAAGTTTCGTTTTTTGCTACTTCCTGATTTCCTTCCCGTGTATAATTGTATATATTACTAACTCGCGGTAACAATCACTCGGGTGCTTTATTAGTTACGTGCACTTTATTAAAACCAATGAACATAAATGTATACTAACAACTAACTAATATGTCTGTCTTATAGTTAAGATACTTTTAACATTTAACATTTAACTTTTTTAACATTTAACCAGCTTCTCCGCTTTATCTTTGTTACTCGCATTTCTAACTGGTCCTGAGCTACCTCTGTAATTCGCTCCAGCTGTTTGTACGTAGACTTCACCTCTCTTGATTACTGTGCACACTCCGCTCCTATTCAAGCCCATTGTTTGTTATACATGTTTCTGAGTCCCTTCCATGTTTTCATTATGTTCTCGTGATTGAATTATTGTTTACCGAATGTGTTAACCTCACATCGTTTGTTACCCCTCCCTTTCCTATGTGTATATAAGACCCACAAATCTGTTTCTTCCCAGTCAGTGTGAGTGTTCTTTATTTATTTTTCTATTTGTGCGCTATCAAAATATCATAATTGGTATAATATCCAATTACCTTTGATTTCTAAAAACTAACTCCTGAACACAACCCTACTGGTACTTTACAACCATAGCCTACATATATACTCCAAAAACTGTATTTATGGCTATGGCTGCTTGCGCTCGCATAGCCTACGTACTACCAGAAACCATATTCTCTGTCAGGAAAAACCCTGAATACATACATTTTAATATCCCTTCATTCCAAGCATATATTTATTTAATTATTTGCAAACATCTCCGGCATGCCCTTTTATGAATTTGGGCCCCTGCCCCTCTAACATCCTCTGCACGTGCCTGCTCACTCGTTATTCGAGTTGGCCCTATTTTAGTGGGTTGATTTTTGTTTGGCTGTTTAGCCACAAGAAAGTAGTTTGCTGACTTTTCTTTCTTTGCATTTATTATTTTGTTATTCCCTTTATTGGTCCCTGTGACTTGTTCTGATCCCCCTACCTTCGCGTTTGATTATCCGCCACTAAAATCCATTACAAATACAAGTTAAGACTGACTTATTTTTTGTTTTTGAGAATAAACTATTACATTATATAACCAGAAATATCTTTTTCCAAAAAAACAAAAAAAAAACAAATAGGCATGCTTTTTCCAGTGGTTACCTAATTACAAAATTTTTCAAACGGCAGAGATCAACTGAAATTCCTAAATTTGAAGTGCGATTCTATGCTGACAATACAGAAATGTATTCAGTGTTTGCGTAGTCTCCAGCAGGTCAAATTGAGCTGTACCTGCTGGTGACTTCCGAACGCTTTGATCCACGTTGTGATCTTACCCTGGTGCCGAACTGTCGGAATGGGCCGCCGACAGAGTCCGTGACCGCATTTGATATGTTGAAACCGTGACCGCAGGTGCCGGGCGACAAGCTGAGGTTTTCTCCTCTATAAATCAAGTGAGTCCCGTTGTCTGGGAAGAAGGCCGGCTCCAGAACAAAGGCCTTATCTTCAAGTGCGATGAATCCCCTGCGATGGAAGGATTTCTGACATTAGTGCTGCTACAAATGAGCCCTTGTGCCCTGGCCTAGACTGTGCTATTCCGTAGCCCACTACCAATGCACCTTTTTGCTCATGTCAAGCTTCGACCAAATGAAAACATTTGTGAACAATCCCACCAAATATACAAAAACATGCTTTTCAATTATCAGAGGCATCCTGTATCTATATGACTACTACATACTGTATCCATTGAAAATTACTGGGGCTGGAGTTTGAATTTGAAATCAGGCAGTGAGTCACAACTTCTAATTTCCTGAGGCAGAGTTCATTTTAAGTTAATGAGAACAATCAAGACATTAGATGGTTATAATGAATAATTATGCAGGCCTAATGGATATTAATATACACCTCCTTTCATCTTTGGGAGAGGGGTTCACGCTTAAACTCTACACTTTGAGGTGACGGTGAACAGGACATTAAGAACATAGCAACAATCTCAATTTAATGAATGTGATTAAGGTCCACAGTCTCACTTATCTCTGTCATGTCTCCATATTTCCTGTTATGAAGTGCTCCTGCAGTTCCAAAATTGAGTTTTGTTGGTTTTGTATTGCATCGAGTATATTTGAAAAAATCACACAGTGCAGCTCTGTGTGTGTGTGTGTGAGATTTAAAGCTGGACCCCAGGTTTTAGTGATCTCACATTAAACCTCATAGACTTCAAAAGTCACATCGTTGCCAACTAAAACTAAGAACAATTTGTCTTGGCTTGCAAGAGGCTCTTTTTGTCATACAAGGTATCTGTATCTGTCTAAGGGCTTTCAGAGTGGACTTACAAAAAGATTAAAAATGACCACCCTTTAAAAAGATTTTAACAGTTACCAGCTTTATTCCTTCGAGAGTGACGACATTCATTGATCCATTTGCGAAGAAATTCCTTATACTGTCCAGCAACGGCTTTTTAAAAAACTTTTCAGATACTAAAAGTTATTGCAGCAAGCCGTCTGCCAACTGTTCTTCATCATCGCTCCTTATGTGGTTCCACGTCATAGCAAATGTTTCTCCTCACAAAATGTTCATGCAGCTTCAGGTAATTAATCTCGCAAAGCACATACATCTGTGTCCAGACACTGAGTTTTTAAGAGCAGTCAGAGAAGGAAATTCACGAGCGAGTAAAGGCAGAATAATCATAATTCACATGGATTGCTCTTACTTTAGGGCAGTGGACCCCAACTGTGTTCCTGGGGCCGGATTCGCAAAACCTTCAAAACCACAAAACAAAAAACTCCCTAAATGGCATTTTTCCCATAACTTATGACTTCTTAAGAGAAAACTTACGAATAAATGGGATTCTTGAAAACAAAGTTCATATGTTTGTTCTCATATTTTTCTTATCACTAAGATAGCTCCACACTTGTCTTAAGGCTATTCAGTACATTGAAGAGAAACCACAATTATCAATCCTTAGCTGATATTATTATACAAACAAGTATATGATTTGTATCACAGTATCAATTTTATAGACCTTTTGTTATGTACTTTTGTTTGTCTCATGAACTGATTAATCCATCCACAAAAACTACAGGAAAAGCAAATGTTTTTAACGACCTAAAATATTTTTTCGATCTAGTCTGTGTCTGTGGATCATAATGATAATAAAGATAAAATGATGGTTAAGAAGTTCATAATTAGCTGAAATGAAGAAGTTTGTAGGATAATGGTCATTTCTTAAGAAAATGTTGAAGAATTGCATTTGAGAACATTCTTAGGAACTTTCTAAATCCTAGATCCTACGTATTTTCTTAAGAAGATTTTTGTGAATCCGGCCCCTGGAGATCTACTGTCCTGTAGGTTTTCACTCCAACCCTAACAAAGCTCATTCAACAGCAAGAGATCTCATTCAGCTGCTAATTAGTAGAATCAGGTGTGCCAAATTAGGGTTGAAATGAAAACCTACAGGATGGTAGATCTCTAGGAACATGGTTGGGGACCACTGCTTTAGGATGGTGTGAACACATCACTCATTGATTGACTAAACAGTAAACCCTTATGGAAAAAGAATATACTGCAGTATATTGTAAATATATAAAAATTATCGTCATAATATATTTAAAATATACTGCAGTATATTACATTTCCATAAGGGAAGGTCTGTTTGGCCAAGACGAATGGTTTTTATAACAGTGCTAGAAGGCTGTGACACAAAACCAGGGCTTGTCATGCTGTAGCATGCTATCGAGCTAGCGTCAAACTCACCTGAGACCCGAACACGTACTGAGGCTGACATCTGAGTGGGTACGTCCTTCAACCACTCCGTGGTAGTAGCAATTTACCTAGTAAAGCACAAAGTCCATTGGCATTACATTGTGCTCTTACTTTTGCTTATTTATGTTCAATAAAAAATTATATTCACTTTTTGTTAAAGCTAAAGAATTCATAAATGTACATATTTCACAAATAATAGCAATGGACTCTGGATAACATCCTTACTGTAAACATTTATTTTTATGTATTCATTTATTTCTTATGGACAAAATACACTACATTTAATGGGCAGAAAAGTTGTCAAATATTTTGCATTGTACGCTAGTTCCCTAGGTAGACTTTTATTATAAAACATTTGAACATATTACAATTACATGTGAATACAGATTAAAAAATGCACAGATAATGCTCATTTGGGTGCCAGTTTAACATGGTTCCAGCCAAAAAGAAAGATGTTTTACGTGCTACTAGCCAGTTAGCATTTAAGCAAATACACACAATAATTATCATGACTGAGGCACATACACAAAAACGTGGCATCTTTAATCCCATTTGCAAGTGTGAGTCACAGTGGCTGAGATCCTGCACGCCTCCTCTTTAAGGAGTCTGGGAAGAGTACGAGTGTGTTTCTGTGGAGAATCTTCAGAGGTTCAAACCCAGGCCAAGACCTACCCCCCTCCCTGGAACCCTTTTGTTTGCAAATGTGCACAGTTAGCATGTATGAACACAAATTACAACATGAAAGAGCACACAGTGTGCTTGCCATAGCATGCACGTGTATACACACACGGTATATATGCACATATATTATTGAAGGGACTGGAGTACAATATAATAAAGCCTTACAATAAAATATTGGAAATGTCCAAAAGTTAATTATTCAAAATGCTTTGGCAACGCTACTAGCTACATTAATTTATAGCACAGTATGCTCTTCTGAGAGCTTATGCTAATCAGCATTACAAAACGTCAATTAAAGGCTTTTTTCATTTATCAGCTTGCTACTATTTATTGTCAAATGCAATCCACCGATTAGGGTATTAGAGACCATGGGGAGTAATATCCAGCCAGGTAAAACATATGTCACGAGCAGCCGAAGTACAGCCTCTGTTCTGGACGGCACAGCAATATTCTCAATGACAAAAACACTGTAGAATGGAAACATACAAAAATGAAAAATTGCTTGCCTTTCAGTTTTAAAATTCAGGGTAGATCCACGAAGAAAAAACAGTTCATGCTGCTTATTGCACAACAGCTGTGAATAATATATGCCACAATAAAGAGTAATTTGCTAAAATATTGATGCAAATCAAACGCCACAAATGGTACAAAGTACAAATTCAAGACCATGGAAATGTGTGAAAAAGGGAGAAGGAGAAATTGGTTTTCTGAACGGCTGAAACGAGAGTATGGTATTGCCAGCGTGGGTCAATGCTAACTTTTCAAGACTAAATTTGAGGAAGTTAACTACAGTGGAAAGGTCTCATGGAGCATAGTCATAATTTCATTACATTTGCATTAATATTGGCATTTTGGCACTGAACTTTATGTAGATAACTCTTAAACTCTTAAATAACTTAAATATGCTTGAGCCAGACGGTACACCGTGTTGCTATTTCCCCGGTAATGCACTTGCATGCGTTTTACACCCACTGTGAGTCCCTTGTGAATAGTACATTGTGACGGTTTATCCCAATTTGGAATGCCTGATTGCAGCTGTAAGCCAATCCCATACCCAAACAGTTAGTGATGGTACAAAAGTACAAGGCCAAGACAATGGAAATGAGTGACAAAAAATTGTTAAAGGGATGCCCGCACACTAGAAATTAATCAGCCTTGTGGCAATTTTTATTTGTTGGGTTAAACAGGGAGTGGCTGGGGCTGTGGAGGATGTGAAAATGGTTAGAGCTGCACGAGGGCTCACACTCAGAGCCTCTCCCCCTGCTTACCTGCCTACCTGCCTAACTGCCCACCCCATGGCTCTTCCCCTGCCTACCTGCCCACCCCATGGCTCTCCCACCCCAGCAGCGTGTGCAACGTGTAGACAAAGGCCGCCTGTCGGAGGAGGAAGCGTCTGGTTTGGAGTGAAAACACGGCTCCCATGTTATGGCTGGCATGCCTCTTTTCAAGCGTCTAGGGTTCGGCTGCCACGCCGCCGAGCACGCCACGCGGAGAGACTCAGCGGAAAAACTGTCTTAAAGTCAATATTGAACTTGAACTCAGGAGGAAATACTCGCCCTGGTATTTTCGGAGAGGGATCGTCGTTTAGCTGGCACGTTCGCCGTCTTGGCGGTTTTAACTGTTAAGACCAACCACATGGCGGGTTGCCATTACCCTCAAATTGCTGGCTGTCTCAGAGGAATTTCATTACCCCTATCGAGTGTTCCACTGACTTATTCACTGACCATTGGATCATTACATTTGCAACTACTCTGGTCAACTACATGGTCCCATTGCAGGGTTCCAACACTTACCTAATACCTACATCAATAATTCAAGGACTTTTCAAGTTCTTTCAAGATAACATTTCCCAGAATTCATAGATTCTTTCAACTCCAACCAAAACCTCAACCATATAATGTGATCTACGATCAATTCCGAAGAGCATTATTTATATAAAGTGTGGTATCAAGAATTTCAAGTTGAGCACCAAAATCTCAGGTACTTTACGTACCTGTCAGAACTGTGCCATTTTACAAACTTACAAGGAACATGGGAACCTTGGTTATTAGCCGCAAATGTTCTATATTCCCTCTCAGGACTTTCTCATTCTTTAGTTAAGTGCATGACTCACTCTGCCGTAACCACAACACAGGTTCTCTTAGTGAAGACCAATATCAAAAGACTGAGATATGCGGAAACCAGCCACATCTTCCACCGGAAAGAACGATTACTGATTTATGCTAATGCCCAAGATCCAAAAAGGCTTACACAGACCCTATACATTAAATATGAAAGAATTAAAGTGATGGTAAAGTGCTAAGTTTAGCATTTATGTTAATACAGGCCACATCATATTTCTTTAATGCCATAATGACTGTCTAGTATTAATAAAGCAGCTGTAAATAGGCTTTTTTCATGAGCGGGCGGTGAGCCAGAGACCGACATGACTATTTCTGCCAAGGGTGTTCCACTGCCTTTTTCCACACTGAGAAAATAGGACAGAGGGGAAACAAGCTGACAGCACGACCAAGGCAAGGCTTATCAAGGAGTTCTGGGCTGAGGATAATGCAGGAGTTGTGGTTTCAGCATTACACAAGGCAGAGCAAAGCTGAGGGGGCCAGAGTTGACACACTGGTATACCAGCCACGTGCCTTCTCAACCTTCTTGTCAACTCTCACCTTCTGATTATTTCCTGACCAACGTGGTCTCCATAGAGGAAAGGCAATGGGGATGTCTAATGGTGTATTGCAGCTTGAGCACTAGGCACACTGATGCACCCCGCCAACTAGAATCAAATTCTGACAGTGGCATTGCCAGCTCGGTCCAACAGTCCTGAGTGATGACACATTATTGGCTTCCTGTAGCTTCATCTATGAATAAAGGGCAGCAATCAGCAGAGTATAGCCTCCCTCATCACAAACGAACAACTCCTCGGCCAATTGGGCACCTGCAGTCGGCCGTTGCCAGCTGCCGTACATCGAATGCTGCTGCAGCATATCGAATGCAGAGTGAAAAGAAGCGACGCGATAGTTAGCTACACAAGCTTCAGAGCACGCACATGCTAGTCTGGGCTGTCCTAAATTAGCAGAGGACATTGTAGCAAAGGGATTGGCTTACAGCTGCAATCAGGCATTCCAAATTGGAATAAAACACATGCAAGTGTATTACCAGGGAAATAGCAACACGGTGTGCCTTTCCACTGTAGTTAACTTCCTCAAATTTAGTCTTGAAAAGTTAGCATTGACCCACGCTGCCAATACCATACTCTCGTTTCAGCCGTTCAGAAAACCTGTTGCTCCTTCTCCCGTTGTCACTCATTTACATGGTCTTGGTCTTGTACTTTTGTACCATCACTAGCTATTTGAGCATGGTTGTGCCGTTTGATTTGCATAAATATTTTAGCAAATTACTCTTTATTGTGGCATATATTATTCACAGCTGTTGTGCAATAAGCAGCATGAACTGTGTTTGGTATTTTTTCTTCGTGGATCTACCCTGAATTTTAAAACTGAAAGGCAAGCAATGTTTCATTTTTGTATGTTTCCATTCTACAGTTTTTTGTCATTGAGAATATTTAATTTAAATAAAAAGTACAAAGCTAAGGGCAATAAAATAAACAAAACTGAAGTAGAATGACAGTGAAGTTCAGACAAGCTCCAAGAATATGCTATTGTTACCACGGCCCTGGCCCCAAACCCCCAGTGAAAATATGTCAAGCCTCCTCTGTGCTGACAGGCCAATACACTGCCAGTCTCAGAACCCCTAATGCAGACCGGCTTGTCAAACAAACGCACTCCCATTAGAAGAACTGCATTCAGTCACCAG
This sequence comes from Ilyophis sp. 1 JC-2022, assembly GCA_022702515.1. NCBI lineage: Eukaryota > Metazoa > Chordata > Actinopteri > Anguilliformes > Synaphobranchidae > Ilyophis > Ilyophis sp. 1 JC-2022. Next base: position 96,396,753 of record CM040405.1, read on the forward strand.
TGAATGAGGGCAAGCCTCTTCCTCCAATGGTGAATCAACCCTGACTGCCCCCGCCCCCCCCCAAACACACAGACACACACAGACACACACAGACACACCCCTTCCCCAGCCTGTTAGTGCCCAGAATTAAGGCAGTAAACCCCCCCCCCCCCACCTCTCCCTTTCCCCCATACTATTATTTTCACAGCCTTCGTCGTTGTCTGTGCTATGTGGAATGAGAGGAATTCGCAGCGATCTCCAATTTGGAAAGGTGCAGCTTCAGTCTCACTCTCGCTGCTTACTGTATTTCATGAGGTGAATGTGCGCCATTGTTCACACGGCTCTGTGTTTATAACGGCTACATAATTCCACATCTCTCTCCCATACTCTTGTGTATTTTAAGTCTTCTGCTATACCTTTTTTTTGGGTCTCTAACTGTGCCTTATTCTTTGCTCTTTCTACTCCTTGAAAAGCAAAGTCCTCACCGCCCACTCCCACTGGTCCAAAGTTCAAAATTCAAAAACCTTTCGGCAGAATGAAAAGTCAAAGACAGGACAAGCTGTTCCTCAGTTGTGAGTTGCCTCTGTTTAATTAAAGGGATATTTCACTTTCTTGAGCTTTTTGGTATTAGTTCAGTTTTAGTGCATGTTTTCGATTTGGCCCGGCCAGTTTTTTGTACGTGATGACGGATATTTCAAATACTTGTTTTTCACGACCTTGTGGCTTCACAAAGCCTGATATGGGGCATAAATGGGATTGTGTGTGAAGCAAGAAAATAGACTCCAAGTAACTCCAAACAGCTTACACAGTACATTATGCCTCTAGAGGTTGTACATGTGTATACTACCTGATTATTGCTTTTTAAATTACATTGAATCTCATCTTCAGTTGGACCTATTCCCTGTATGCACCATGAGACCACTGCACTCAAGGAAAGAAGTGCCCCAGCTTCCTGTATCAACAGTACTACGCATGAGAAAAGTGCCTCTTATGGCCCTCTACCAGCCATTGTGAAGGCCGTGAGAAACCTCTGCAAGCATCTAAAATATCCTTCATTGCAAACAAAACTGTCTGGGCCAATTGAAAACATACACTATAACTGAAATAATATTCAGAAACTCCAGAAAGTGAATTATCCCTTTAAGCAACTATTATTGTCATTGCATTCATTAAGAAAAAAAACACACAGTTATCTTGTTTTGGGAGAGGCCATTGAAATAACAAACTATGCAAAAAAAAAATGTCAACTGAGAATCCAATTTTGACCAGAGGCTTCAGCAAATGGTTATATTGACCCCCAAACAGACCTAGCGAGACAATCGTTGTGCTAATACTTGCAACATGAATCAAACTGAACTCCCACACAGCTGAACAGTGTGAAGGGTCATTTGCAGGTCTTCTTTGGAAGACCTATAAAGTGCTGAATTTTGTGCTGTAGCTACAATGATATATGTGGAATATTACATGTTTTGTCCTCTGTTCTGAATTGATAACAGAGGCCAGAGGAGCGTTGACGGCATGTCAATACAAAAGCGAACAGCATTCCTCACTTTTATGTTTCATTTTACAATTTGTTGTAAAATCATTCGACAGTCTGTTCCCATAAATCAGCCATTCAGGAGAAATCTATTTACGAACACCAATATGTGTGCAAAGTACCTCACAGTAAGTAATTAGCACTGCGAGTGTTCGCGTGCTTACGCCAGACATCAATACTATTTCAGATTTATTATTTTATCTGTGCTCACAGACAAAATGTGACCGATGTTTGACAGACGATTCTGCACCTTATTCTAGGCCCTTTTGCAAAGAATATAGTAATTCCCATAATTCTCTGTTCCCTTTATTTGATATTGCTATAGATATATCTACATTCATCTGCGGGTGAATTAAAATACTGACCAGATTAAATTTTCACAGACAAAGACGTGTCATCGTAAGATAGCTATCCAAATATGTTTAGACATTATTATTGCAAGTGATCATATTTTATATATTTCCTTTCTGTGCGAAGACATCTCAGCAGCACAGATCAGTGCACCCAGTGCCTGATCCAAGAATGCCTACAGGCCCAAAATATTTAAAAAACACATGCAGGGCTGCTGGGTGGCTCATCCTGTAACAGTGCCGTCCTAGTGCATGGATAGGCCACGCTGTTTTGTCTCGAATACGGGCCATGTCAGTGCCATCTGTGGTTGACAGCCCCAGCAGAGTGTAGCATTAGAATTAGCATCGCCCAGGGAGTGGAGGGTTTCGTTCAGCGTCTCATCGCACACTAACGGCCCTCACCTGTCGGTCGGGTGCTCGCGGTCCGCCTGCTTAACTACGAATTAAGTGTCTTCCTCCACCTTGTGTCTATATGAGCCCAATTATTAGACTACAGTGTGATAAAGTCTTAAACTTGGCATCCCGTGCTTCAGAGGGGAACACATGCTAGCCTGGGGACGCAAAACGATAGCGGAAGTTTCAGCAGTGAGCGCCCATGATGAATATCATTGGCCATTCCAAATTGGGAGAAATGGGGGGGAAAGCATTACAAAAATAAAAATGACCATAAAACTAATGAATCATATTATTCCTAAGTCATGATGTGGCCTGTAATATGAACGAGACAAGCCATTTTCACATGATGACTAACTTATTTTTTTATATACTACAGGACCTACAGGTAAATTTATTGCGCACATGGGATGTTGTGAGTGGCCAAACCCAGGGAAGCTTCCTTCTCTTACTGTCTTTCTGAAAGCCTCTCCAGACTCCCAAAAATGTCAAAACCATCTGGACTAGAATGCTCCGATGCAGGGAATGTAACTGGGGGATGCCCTTTTTTTGCCCTGGACGATGATTTAAGCGAACGCGCGGAGAAGGCCTGGTCTTCACCCTACCGTAGAGTTCTGAGAGCCAGTGACCGCGCTTCCGTTCTCCAGGTAGTGGGTCTCTGTGTAATGGCTGGCAAACAGGCCCCTGTGAAGCAGAAAAACAAAGAAGAGAAAAGACATGAAGTTGAAGCTCCAAAGAGCTCCAAAGAGTTCCAAACCCCACAATTACAGTAAGAGCTCGACCTCTAAAGATGTGTTTTCACCTCAGTAAGAGCCATTTATTTGCTTAAGGACTTATTTATCAAAAAATATTCAAGGCCTTGGAGGACAGTGAGGCAGAGACACCGTGAACAGTTAAGAGAGGAAAGGTGCAGTCATAAGGCTCCACCCTATTTTTTCTCAGATGAGTTGATAATGAGTGTGTCTGTGTATGCATGTACATTCACATGTGCAGCGACTGCATGTCTGTGTGTGCATTTGTGTATCTGTGTGTGTCTGTGTCTGTGTGTGTGTGTGTGTGTGTGCGTGCGTGCGTGTTTGTGTGTGTGTGCGTGGACATTGCTTTAACAGATTCAGTTATAATTCCAGACTACCTTACATTTTTGTCAGTCTCAGAAGCTGCTGGTGGTTACAACTGACATGCGTTTAAAACCTGGTGCGTAAGCAGCAGAGTAGAGGCCATCCTGTGAAAAACTGCAGTTTCCCCTTTGTATTTAAAACTTAAATAAATACCTTTTTTGATTCTCCAGATGTTTTTGAAATCATTCCGTGAGGCAAAGAACTGGCCAGCTTTGTCACAGTGTGTGCGCGTGTGACAGCGAGATCGAGAGCGATAGGTGCACGGTAAGGGTGTGCATTTGTGTCCCATTGCGTTTGAACACGCGCGTGTGCATTAATGTTTGCGTGTGCTCTTGTTTGTGCCTTGCGACTGCGGGACGCGAGCAGATGTCTGGCTGGAGATAATCTAATGGAAAGAAACACTCCTCGGATTCTGGATCGTCTCACTGATCTCACAGCTGAGAATTCTCGACACAGCGGTCAGGGTATGTAGTGCCTGTTAAGTCTTTTTGTTCAAATGCCATGAGACTAAAGAGCTGGGAGCAATCACACATCACCGCGGCGTGCAGCTAGGCCCATGAAAACAACTTTTTTTGTTGCTATTTATTGCTTTCTATGAACAAATGTCTTAATTAAGTCTGATTTCAGAGTCGGACGGGCGGAACGAGAACATCTGCCCACTGTTTGCAAAACATCTGATTAATGGTGTCTGTGTGTGCGCGTGCTCTACAACCAGGGTATCCAGGAGGAGGGGGGAAAAAACACGAGGTGCTTGAAAGCTAGGCTGCCAAATAGCCACGGAAAGTGTCCAAACACAGCACCACTTGTGTACATGTATCATGGGAATCGCAACACTGACCCATATATCATTACCATACTCTTCAACTGCATCACTCTCTCATTTCCACTCAAACCTGAAGGGTCGCAAAGGGGTTTCCACACGGAAAAATAACCCATAAAAAGTTGCTTTGCCACATTGCCCCCACGCAGATGCAGAATAGCTCCCGGCAAGGCGCAGCCGGCCAACAGTGCCCTGCAGTCAATTATAACACCAGCAACCTTGTCCACTCGGCATACATCAATAAGCAGTGATCTAATGAGACGTGGGAGGGCCTCGTCCCATTTAAAATGCATTACGCCTGGGACCGGCATGGCGGCAGAGCTCGGCTAGAGAGGCGGTGATCTCCGTTTCCCCAACGAGCGGGCGGGCCTCGAGCCAACGGCGTGTCCGCACAATCTATGATGGTAATGCAGCCTTTTTCGACCCGCTGAGAGCTGGCTGAAGTCATCTTGCCTCTTAAAACAAACACGGTGAAAAAAAAAACCCGCTCCATCATGATGAAATCCATATGTAACCGACTCATCCGCTCGGGAGCCCGCGTTTGATATCGGCTGCCTTGTTAGCCCTTTTCGAATCAGGCCGGGGCGGAACACGCCCCAAAACGTGAGAGGAAAATCACCGGGAAAAACAAAATAACGGAAACAAAGACACGAATGTTTACAGCTGGAACTTCACGCAGGACATTGTGAGAAGGAGCAACGGCTCGTCCCGGTTGCCTGTTAGGCGTTAAGGAGAGCCGCGGCACAAAGGCTCCCCGCTTTTGAGACAGACACACTGAGTCAGCCAGACCTTGGACCTCCTTCTTCTCGGAATCACCCATGTGCGCAACAGAGATTTACTGTGAAACCAATTTTGCATTTCGATGTGAATTACCTCTGCTTCCACTAAAGCCAAATCGACAAATCAACCCTTACTCAGCATTAAGGTGACTGACACAAACTTGGAACTAGCATATCATCTTCTCTCCTTTAATCATGAACATGTACATGAAATTTACTGATTTCTATAAATCTTTTCAACAGCTTAGGTTCTTTATGTGTTTCCCCTGGAACGAACGGTGACACTCATTTTAAATACGCTGTTACTGGCAGTTGCTGTATTTTGGCAGATGGTCGTAGACGTAAGAACAAGAGCTAATGTGTAAAGTTCTTCGCGTTTCCGAACTGCTGTCAAGGCCCTGTCACCGTTCACTCTACAGGTTGGAACAGAATTATGCATTTTGTCTTGTAAGAGAGCTTTGAAATCTTCAGATTTCACTGTTTTCATCAATACCACTTGTATAACCGAAGATACCCACGCAAGAGAGGATTCTGTCATGTTCTTCTACTTTAGGAGCTGAACAATGAGTATTTATTGACTTACTTTTTCACTGACAGAACCTTAATTAATCAGAGTATTTTTATTTCCAGAGATTCCTGCGGCGTGATGACACTCCTAACCAACACTTTGGGCGATGTCTCAGATGAAAAGGGGGATAGAAACAGCAAACACTGAGGATGTCATGGTTACTTCAGTCACTGCAGGAAGACCAAAACAAATTTATTTTGCGATTTCTGACAAATAATATCCTGGAATGCAGTTTACGGCCTGAGAACAATTTCCCAGCCTTTTCCCTTTTATGTCAAATGTTTTATCTGGATCTGCGTTTGATACACAATTTTTTCACAACACTTTAAAATAATTTTCAAATACTTTTCAAATGATATTTTTGTTAGCACGCAGCACTTCCAAAAGATGGATGCATGACCACAGCATGTACTACTTAGCCACTCCGCTGTGTTCCCTGGTTTGTGGTCAAGCTTTCACTACGCCTTCATCGCTAATTGCTGTAGGCAGCTGAAAGATGCATTGGCATGGTATAGCAGGCTAACCTCAGACAACCTCCTTCTAAGTTATTGATTTAGCTCATTGGGATTTGGGCCCCGTCATCTGAGCTCCAAGCTGTAGACCCAAGCAGCTGTTGTGTCGATCGCAGTTTCACATGGCATTTCACGTAGCGGCACCATAGCCTTTGGGCTAACTGGCTTGAATGTGCATATAGAAGGCAGCAGCGATTCAGTGGATGATGTGGGTGGAGAATTGGCAGGAGCAGGACTTGGGTGTGGTGTTGTACCTCAATCTGCAGAAGGGGGTCAGGATCGCAACCTGGATCGTAAGCATCTCGACAGTCACAGAGGATTTGGTTGCTACCGTAGTGTAGTATAACAGATTGAAAGAAAAGCCTTCCGGTAAATCTGTTCTCATTTCTGGTCCCATCCACAGTGCCTCTCCTTGCTATGCCGTTCCTGGCGACATTGAAGACAACACATTTGGAGCGACAGTGTAGTATTATGGTTCTGGAACTGGGCTTGCAACTTAAAAGGTTGTAGGTTCGATTCCCACGGCGGCATGGACGACGCTAAACCGGGGCAAGGGTGGGCTATAGCACCATCACAAATCTGCTTAGCTCAGGTTTAGCCCTCCCCCAGGCATTTTAGTACAATTTGTATAATTAAAATGAAGAAATATATAAAAGTAAATCAACAATTCTAATCCCTTTCTGATATTCACCCTGGCTGCACAGCGTGTGTACGCTATGATGTACGGATGTGGGTGTGTGTGTAGGGAGTTCACGCAAATGGCAAAATAACGTAGACTGATTTCTAACGTTAGCTAAACTTAGCATCCCCATGCATTGACCTAGCCCATCCTTAGCCCAGGGAGGAAAAAAGGTCCTGGCGCCGTCACTGCACGGTGAACACTGCCGCTGTACCCTTAAGTAACGTACTTCAACTGAATTGGGATCAGTATATATTTAGCTGTATAAATGGATACTAGAGTTTGTGAAAATGCAGAAAGTTGCTCTGGATAAGAGCGTCTAGTAATGTAAGCTGTAATTTTCATTTGAAAACGGGCAGATGTGAAGTCGGAGGTCAGTGTGCTTATCTTAATTTCACTTTAATTTGATGCTGAGTCTCAAAGAAACAGCAGGTCTTTATTAAAAACTACGATAAAAATACTCTCTGTTAATAATTATATTTAACCAGTGCACAGACACAATGGTCTTCATTTCCATAAATTTAATAATGGCTTGAATCAATAATAATTGAGCCCACCACCCACAGAGTCCATTGAGGCTCATCACACTCAGACGACAATCTAATTAGAGAATTCTCTAGAAATCCACAGGTTAAATATGATTAAAGTGTGCCTTCTAGCAAAGACAGAAAGGTCCTGCATATTTCTTTTGTATATCGTATTTAAAAACCTTTGTGGTTTTGTACGGAAACCCTTCATAACTGTGGGCGTGAATTTAATTGAAGAAATAAAATCAGAGGCAGTATTCATCAAACTAGTGTGTGCCGTTATAAGAATCTTTAAAATCGATGGGCTCCTGTTGAAGATAAAGCATCTTTTTTTTTTTTTTTTTTTACCAGCTCCAAAATTATCTTTTTCATTTTTGTTTCTGTGTTTTGTGTGTTCTATACTGCAAGAAAAAGTCTATTCTCTAGTCACATGCAGTTATAGGAGCTCTAATGTAGCACTTTAGAAGGCCAAATCTGCACTCCTCACTTCTCAGTAAACCTCAGTGGCGCTTACAATACACGCACCCACCCAACGAGCACACGCGCATACTATACGCAAATGCCTCCACAACCATGAGCACATGCTTCCACACACGCGCATACACACACGCACATACGCACACACACACACACACACACACACACACACACACACACACACAGCCATACATCAGAGCGCATCTGCTCATTATTTCCACCTTTTTGCACCCGTACACAAAGATACAAAAGTTCACGTAAGCGTGCAAAAGCTCGGAATTAACCAAAGATGACAGCGGACTGTACGGTTCCACGGGCGCAATCACAAGAAAATAGGCCGAGAAGAGTGAGGGAAACGTGGCTTATCAGCGAGCGGCGCCTATCCTTTTCCATCCTCATCCCAGACCCTCACTCTCCTTTGAAATAATCTAAAGAATGTAAACAATTTCCTCCGTGGATTTCTGTGACGGATCAGGAAAGATTACGGACAGCTTTCTGTGTGAGCGTTGAAAATTCAAACAGACGAAAATGCATCCCCCCACCACCCCATGTCTGTGACCATCTCACACAGTAAAGGTCAATCATTCTTTATTTACCACAGCATAGGCTGTCACGCCACAGGAACAAAAAACTGAAAATTCTAACATTGTCAAACAATAATGACACATAGTGACTCTTCCAGCTATCAAAGTAATATAGTAAGTAATACCAAGTTTATCCAACTTAATATGGCTACTAATAGTAACCTGTACTCAATTTAATTGAGTTCAATCTCATGTGGAAGTGAGGTAACATTACAAAGAAAATTCAGTTTATCCAATTTAATAATATGGCTACTAATAGTAACCTGTACTCAATTCTGATGAGTTAAATTAGTTATGTAATTGTGTTTATCCTACTTAAAAAAGCACTGAAATTAATTCAACTCAAAAAAGCCAATGCAAATCGTTACCTCATTTTTTATGAGTAATAGAAGGGACATATTTTTTACAGTGTATCAAAGGGAAGCTGATGTTTTAGTGTATTTGCAGGTGACAGAATGCCTCCCTGTAGACACATCAACTGAACCTCAGGAGTCAGCCCAGCTTTTTACTCGGGCTAATGCAATGACTTCAATCTTCCAACTCCGATTAGAAGAGCAGAGGCCAGTATGTCACTCTATCCAGGCCTAAAAATTGTGTCTCTAAATTGGTTATTACAACAGAGAGCTGAAAATGTATTCAGAGCCATATCAACCACTTAACGACCCTGGAAGGCCAGAGTAAATAAACATGTTTATGTACAATGGAGTTTTATCATTGTAATCATTATATAATAGTCTAAATGCATTGGATGTTTGTGTTTGTTTTACAAAAAGTTGAATTTATACATTTCAATAAAGCTAAAGTGGTCCTAAAAGTGTGGACTAGCCAACTTTATACACATGCTTCAGTCAGGTTTTAGACCAAGAGTAGGCTACTGTAAAATTAAGTGTAAAATTAAGTACTTACCACTGTCTGCAGCTAAAAAGACATTTCTAACTTTGAGAAGAGATTGTCTGTTGTGTGTTGCTGTAAAATCTGATTGGAATAAAAAAAACATTTTAGTCATTAAGGCAATTAATGTCCTGTAGCTAGGGAGAATGCCGGTCTGACACCCAACATCTTCTGCGAATATATCCCATTGCGTTCCAACATCCTGCGTTGCGCAGGCAGACCTCGGATTTGCTTTATCAGTAACGTTAGTAACGTGTGGTGAAGACTTTAGGGCCGATCACTCAAAACCTTGACTGATCAATTACAGGCAATGGTGAAAAAAAAAGAAAGGCATATCTTAATTTAGGCACATCTCTTAGTACTGATATTTGGGTTATGTTTATTCCACCCCAGGAAGGCAACAATTAACCATTGAAAAACTGAATCATCGATTTGAGTTGACAGTCCCTTTAACATAGAATATTCACGTTATTTGAAACCGTGTTTTCTTTCCAGGTTGAGCTAAGCCTGAGACACATGCAGAGAACTGTTAATAAAACCGTATTGATCTTATATTGAATTCTACTTTATAATTTCTCAAGTGAGACACTTTCATATGTCATGGTGCAAGTCTGATGGTGATCTCATTTTCATTTTGGAGAAAAGCAAAATAAAATAGATCTGTTGCATTTTTCTCATCGTCTGGAAGAGTGTATCATCATGTTTGTTTATCAGTTTTGTACAAAAGAATAATTCACACAAACAAAATACTGCACTGACAGATCTTGAGTGAGGGATTCACGTGTGCTTAGCTCCTACATTTGGACTTTTACAATTATTGGTTAATGAATACTCCCAATTCTGCAGAAATTCACTGAGAAAGGCTGAAGTAGTTTCAACAACATTTCTTTGATGGTATTATCTGTTTTATAATTTCATAATCCTCATGACGCCTCCTGTGAGTCAATCCTGCTCGTAGCTACTCATAAGCACATTATTTACCTCCTCAGGAGCCATTAGATGAGTCAATCCTGCTCGTAGCTACTCATAAGCACATTATTTACCTCCTCAGGAGCCATTAGATGAGTCAATCCTGCTCGTAGCTACTCATAAGCACTGGTATTATTTACCTCCTCAGGAGCCATTAGATGAGTCAATCCTGCTCGTAGCTACTCATAAGCACATTATTTACCTCCTCAGGAGCCATTAGATGAGTCAATCCTGCTCGTAGCTACTCATAAGCACTGGCATTATTTACCTCCTCAGGAGCCATTAGATGAGTCAATCCTGCTCGTAGCTACTCATAAGCACTGGCATTATTTACCTCCTCAGGAGCCATTAGATGAGTCAATCCTGCTCATAGCTACTCATAAGCACTGGCATTATTTACCTCCTCAGGAGCCATTAGATGAGTCAATCCTGCTCATAGCTACTCATAAGCACATTATTTACCTCCTCAGGAGCCATTAGATGAGTCAATCCTGCTCGTAGCTACTCATAAGCACTGGCATTATTTACCTCCTCAGGAGCCATTAGATGAGTCAATCCTGCTCATAGCTACTCATAAGCACTGGCATTATTTACCTCCTCAGGAGCCATTAGATGAGTCAATCCTGCTCATAGCTACTCATAAGCACTGGCATTATTTACCTCCTCAGGAGCCATTAGATGAGGCGGACCAAGAGAGAAACAAAACTGAACAACACTAATTCCATTTACCCAAGCGACTGCACCACCCACACTGACCTCAGTTCAGTTGATAGTCCACCCTGGCGTCTGGGGGCCCCAGACCACACAAAGCCAAGAAACAGACAGAAAGGTGGAGAGAGATTAAGCTCAAAATAAGTTGTAAAATGACTTTCAGTGTCTTGGCTAGACTCCTGGACTGTAACTATGCTCATCTTAATATAAATGGGGAATGGGTCTATGGATTTGTTTGTTCTTTTCATGATAAAAAATATCACTGGAGAAGTATTAATTCAGGGCAATGCTCCTCTAAACGGCTGAGCCTGTGAAAATATATCCATGTTTAAATCAAGTGACAGACTTTGCTATGAATGTTTCGAAAATTGCCTTGTGGGTTAACACTATATGCGAAAACCTGTGACCTTGTGGCTGAACACATTTGTTTAGTAAAAGAAACACTGACTTTCTTCAGTTTTTGATATTATTTCTGTTTCTGCTGCATGTTTCCCATTGAGCCAGACCGCTTTTGTGCGTATTGAATGATCTTGTAAATACTTCCAGAAGTTTCTCATGACCTGCTGGCTTTACAATGGCATTTACAGGGCATTTGGGAGTTTGCGGTCGAAAGCAAGAGAGTACACTTCAGGTAACTCCACAGAAGTTTACGCAGGGACACAAAGCAATGGCCGGTTTTATCACAATGACTTTGCCTTTCTGGGAATATCTCTCATCATTCATAGTTGTAGCTGCGACAATAGTGGTCAGATCAAGTAGTCATTATCAGCAAGGACTCTGGCAGTGTCTTAACACATTGAGGTGGCTCTCATTTAAGTACAAGAAAACCCACGAAATCAATTTTTTTTTAAAGTGCCACGGTGTGCTGAGGCTAATGCCGAAATATGTCTGTGATTGATAATGAAGGTTGAATGCACATGATCTCAATTATTATGGCTCCGTGACTGATATCGGTTTATTATGCTCCACTAAATTTGAATTAGGAAAGGAATCCAATCAGAATGCTAATGAGGTGTGTAACATTGTTGGCTGCCGCAACACAAGCACCAGTACCTTCATGATAAGGGTAGATTGCAGCTGAATTCTGGACCAGGGATGTGGCCGCTGATCCCAGAACAGTAGAAGTTATGTTTGAATTCTCAACAGAAAGGTTTCTCCTGATCTCAGGACAGCGGGAGTATTGAAATCTCAACAGAAAGGTGAACAGTAGAGGTTGCTGCGGATCCAGGAACAGGAAACATGTCTGCGTATTTTTGCTCAGGGGATATTGGCGCTGATCTGGTGACAGGTGTTTACTGGCAGGCTGAAGGAAGCGCTTGCCAGGAGGAGTCCTCTACATCCCCACCCCAGGACATGCCATACAATACAATACACTCCTATTCTCTTTCCCTTCCCTATAAATGCCCTCCCACACATGCGCTGTTAAACCATCACAGTGATTAGTGTGAACTCATGAACCGAAGCCAGAGGCGAGCAGGGTAACATTTCCAACTCTCCACGCATATGCCACTATTCCTGGGGTCTCAAGTAAATAAAACACTTGATGATACAAAAAAACACACTTTGGGGGCTACCGAGTGGATCAGTTGGCAAAGCCACTTAGCGTAAGTGCAGGCTAAGCCTTAAAGCTTAAACATTGTTTGTTCAAAAATCTTTGAATAAATAATAACCAGATTTTGATCGGATAAGTAGTGTATTGAACAAGCACTTAACAGATACTCTGGAATGACACCTGAGTGTTTACCACCTCCACCAAATCTTTCACAGAAAAGTGTGATTTTACACAGAAAAAATACAAATCGCAAGTATGCCAGCTCACCAACTGATTTAATATAGTGTTCTGTTTACATCGTGTCGTCCTCGTGATCACCCAAAAAGCATCCATGTTTAAGACAGAAGTACAACAGAAGCCACAGAGAGCACTAAACATTGCATTCGCTGCTGAGGACAACGCGGGTATAGTTTGCCGACGTGTCTGCATGCTATCCTCGTGTTGTTGATAAATTACCCTTTAAAAATCGGATTAATTACCCTTTAAAAGCTTTCCTGCTTTTAAAAAAAATTATTTGTGAAGACAGAGCGCTGCTTACACATTAACATGGTGTCTGAGCAACATGATATAAATACAGGAATAGAAAAAATAAGTAAGAGGTAACAGAGAAAGACAGGACAATGAAAGAGCTCAGGGGCATAGTCTCTTAAAACCTGGCAATTCATTTAGGTCCACTCTAGGGAACAGGAGTCTCTGGTCATATATCTGAAGACCCATATATTCTACTATGCTGAAACTTATACTACATGGGATATTAAATTAAAATAAAATTTATAATATTTTTGAAAATATTTTCACCGCAAACATGTATTTTTTTCATCCAAGGCACTTGAATTATGTCAAAAATGTACTACACTTAAATTTATTTTCTGCCAGGGCTCAGTGTGACATAGGGGCTAATTCTGATGGAGGTACTTAAGATAGACTGACAGATGTGGGCCTAAAAGGCAGTTCAGTGAACTAAACCCAATTCCTGTCCTCCTCTCCTCTCCTGTCTCCTCCCATCGGAGGGGAGCCCAGACAGCCACACCCATGCCAGAGGCCCTGTGGCCTGTGGAACGTGGGGTGGGGTGGGGTGGAGGGGTACGTGGCTCCCCTGTCATTGTTTTTTTTTCCGCTTCTGCTTTTCATGTTTGGGTTGGAAAGTTGTCCAACACAGAGAGGAAACTGGTTCTTAGGCCTGGCAGGTTCTAGACCCAGCTGTTTCTACTCAGCCCTGGTAAAGACATGCCTTTTCCCCAGGGAACTACCTGGCCTTATCCTTCACTTTCTGTCATTCTCTCAATATTTCCCTCCCTCTATCTCTCCATCTCTCTCACACTTTACCTGTCCCTCTGTGACTAACCCATTTTTCTCTGTCTCCCTCCTACTTTCTCTTCCTCTCTCACTCTTTCTACTTTATCACCCTTTAATTCATTATATACTGTTTCGCTCTTCCTCTCCCTTTTTCTCCCTCCTTCAATTATCCGTCCTTCAGCCTCCCTTTTGTTTCCGTTGTCGGTACAGTCGAGTGAAGAAACTGCAGGACTGTGGAGCGCAGAACTACAGCCTTCGTAATCACAAAGTATTCCAGACAGCTTATATAAGGAAGATGTTTTCCTTCAAATTCAATGGTGCGCGACACCAATCTCAAAGTTCACAAGAACGGACCCGAAATGTGTGAGGTTTACTGAGACAGAGGGCGGGGGGTCGAAAATACTGGAGTCTCACCCCAAGATCAAAGACGTGTGCCCTGAATATATGTGCAGATGGGGTCACCGTGGGACAAGCTAACGCATTCAAGATGTCGCCTTTTAACTCTTCACCCGTTGGGTCTTAAAATTCACAATCTATTTCACCGCGTTGCCGGACTCACACTGTCTCTTTCACATCTACATTTGCCCTTGATTTATTGTTGTAAATTATAGGTTTTTGCAATTGTACGAGGGGCTGGCAAAGAGATTTAGAGCTCCTAGGCCACAGGGGAGTGTCCTGCACTTTCCCATTCTAAATAATACATCTTAATGGTATTTCTGACTGTCGATTAGGCTGTTTATGATGACTCAGGCCAGGATTCAATCAGAATCCCCGAACCATGTTATGTTCAATTCAAAATATAACTCAGTGAGGACACGTCTATCCAGATTCAATTAAACCAGCTGTATGCTCATAAGAATTCACCTGATGATTTTAAGCTCCCTAGGAAAAGGGAATTGGTGTGACCTTAAATGTGTGCTGTCTGGGCTTGAGGCAGCTTATTAGAAAAGTGAGAATCTGTCCTTAAATCTGTGTTCCTATCTCAAGCTTTACAATGGGCAGATACGTAATACTCAGTTTGAAGAAAAAATTATGTCATATATTGAACATTAAAGTAATTAACCAATTTAATCGTTCCCTATTTTTTCTTCAATATTTGTGGCATGCGATATGCATAACACTATTAAGAGGTAATTATAATCAGGATGTCAAAAAACTGTTCAGATTAAAAGCTATTTAAAAGCTTCTTTTACCAGTTTTTGTTTGTCGCATTCCACATGTTCCACATGTTCAATTTTTTATTCACAATTTATTGTCTCAGTGCTAGTACTGTAGTCCAATATGTTTCATGTTTATTAATTAAGGAATCTATCATTTTAGCAGATATGATGTGCTGGAACTGTACTATAATTTGGTGTCCTATTAAAATGGCTGCATTTCCCCCAGTGCAGACCATACAGATTATAATCCTCTAGGCCAGCAGTCAGGACAATACTAGTCATTTCATGATAGGTATAATGTTGCAACATTAGGTCATCTGCAAAACGCAATGTCTGCTGGACCTGTGTACAGAAATAGATCAGAAATCCATGAGCGTAAAACAATCTGCTTAAAGTTTCAGAAGAAACAAAGATACTTAGGGACTATTGTGTTAAGACAGCATGTAGTGAGCAACTCTTGAATGGAAACCTATGGTTAGATTAATATGCAAATTAAGCTTTGTGCATTGTAAGCAGGAAGAAAAAGATAGAAATTTAGCAAGCTACATTTACTGTTCCAAGACTGAATTGCATTTATACTTAATGTGGACTCCCAGTTCTGACTGTGTCGAGGCCACGCTCTTGCAAAGTGTTGAGACCATATTCTTCTTTGCTACGTGTCTGAACTCAACTCTGCTCAATAAGATATAAATACAACGTCTCAAGGAAGAAGTTGCACTGGGCAGATATTTGGTATTCACTGCACTGAACACTCTGCACATTCCTGGGGATGTATGCAATACTGTTTCCAAAGATCTTTCTGTGTGCGTGTGTGTGCGTGTGTGTTTGTGTCTGTGTGTGTGTGTGTGTGTGTGTGTGTGCGTGTGTGTTTGTGTCTGTGTGTGTGCGTGTGTGTTTGTACGCATGAACATGTAATTGTTTGGTAGCAGTATCTACAGTACCGATGATTTCCCCCTTTGATGTGTGAGAAATCTCTGGCCTGGAGCCACTCTTCTCTGACCCACATCAGAATATAATAAGCAGAAAGACTTGGTTTTATAGGTGTCATCATTAAACCACTTAACAAACCATCAGGCGTGGGGTGGGGGTGTTGGGTGTGGGTCCGCTGTATAATGAGTCACAGCGCTGAATGATCCCACATCACAGCCTATGCCCCATAACTTTAAACAAGCAGATGTCATTACATGACCAAGAGCCATCACAACCTCACGCTGCCGGTATGGAATGACTTCACTTTTAGCTTTGCCTCAATGTCATTCTACCTCGCTTAAATGGCACGTGTTAATGTACTTGGAACTGCAGACTGAGCAAAAATGTTCAGAAGAAGAACTATTAAACATTAAATCATAAAGGACATTGGTCCTAGGGAATGATGTCTGTGTGTGTGTGGGGAGCTGACAGACTCACTCCCGCAGGTCATAACAATGTAAGCTATTAAACAACTCCCAGACCAAAAATACTGATTAGCTATCAGACTAAAGGTATGATGTCACACTGTCTCTTTAAAGGTCAAGACTGACCATAAAAAGCATGGAAATGCTCAACTAAACCTTGAATGCTTGCGTCTCCCCGGAGGCACGTGCGCTCATAATGAACACAGGGTGATGATGACGACGTTTCAGGATTACTGTGTTAAATTCCAGCTCTGTTTTCATCTCCAAGACATCTATGGACACGGTAAGTATCGAATACGTTCCGTAAAAGTTTGGCAAACAGCATACGCATTCAACATGGGTGGATTGTTTTCGGTTTTGGAGAAGTGAATGATGAGGTAAAGGGTGATGGAAAAGCAATTTACGGACGAAACAGCACAGAGAATGAAGTCTTGTCAATCCGCCCTCGTCAACCTGCCAAAATTCACAAGACACGCCACTTCTAGTTGCTGCCTGCGTCCAATTACGATCTCTCACACTGGCGTACCAAGCCACAAATAGTGCTGCCCCTCCCTCATCTCCAATGATCACTATGACCCAATACACTCCAACCGGACCTCTCTGTTCAGCATCCACCTGCCAGCTGGCTGTCCCATGACTTGAAGCCAGGGAATGAAATAACCTTTTTCACCCACTGGCCAGAGTGGCTGGTAGATTCTAAAAATCACCATCCATTTTCAACATTTTAGCAGCCACATAACATTTTATAAGATAACACAACCTGGTTGGCTACCTACCAAAATGGGTGATAGAGTAGAAAATCTAACAGTCAATTAAAATCTTACCAGCATTTGGCTGGTGGCGGGTGTTAATTTCACACCCTGCTTAAAGTTTGCAGCAGCTGCTCCTCACGACCCAGGCTCTTCTCCTCCCTCATTCCCCGATGGTGGAACAAGCTTCCCCAGCCAGTCAGGAAGACAGATTCACTTCTCAAAACTCAAATTACACCTCAATGTTTCTATGTAACTATTTAACTAACTTTTATTTTACTTTTATTTTACAGGTTTTGAGGCAAGGACCTTTTAAAGTGGCACTTAAATTACTGTAGCACTATCTATCTCCAGCTCTGATGGTATTTGCGATGTGAATGCATGTGAAATTCACTTTTGAAAGACACTTTGGCTAAATTGTAAATAGTAAATTGTGTGGATAATCCTGGAACTATCTAAAAGGCCTTTCCACCGCAACCCTCCAAAACTGTCTAGCGTGCAGTCATTTCCAGGTGTCCGGAGTACACTGCAGTCTTGGAACTGCTGTGAGCAGCATAATGATGGATCACAGTGCTTCATATCTACAATTTCATTTTTGGATTATAAAATGTAATGTTGTTGCTAGCTGACCCATAAGAATTATGACAATTTGTCATATTGATCAATTCTTGTTGACTTTATCCGCATTGGTCTTGAGGTATAGGCTACAAGCTCGCTAGCAGGCAGTCTTGTAGGTTCGATGTATATTTGTGTGCAAATGAATGAAAGCATCAAAAGCTCCAAACTTCATATTTCTGAGTCTGTCCTACGGGACAGATGTAGCATCTCTACGTTCAGGGGTTTTGTTCACTTTCAGCCTGTTTGAGAGAAACGCACTTCTTTTGTAGTTTTGTTTTTGCATGAAATTTGCTTGACAAGTGAATAGAAACCTGACTACTTTGCTGAGTAAATGTTTAATGTGAATTGATAACCGTTTAAAAACGGAAAGTATCTTGATTAGACTTGGCCAGTTAAAACTTTCTGCCACCTGTTAACCAGTTCCACGAGGCAGACAAATCGGAAAAGAAGTGAGCAATGAGTCATGTGAGATGAATACAAAAAAATAATAATATCAGCCTTTATGTAAATTAAACGCTGGTCACACATCCGTTCAAAGGTGGAGAAAAGGTCAAGCCCACTCAAGAGACCAAATTATACTTTTTCCTGCCGGTCACATCACTTGTGTTACGGCTAGGGAAATTGTTCAAAATCAACAAACGAAAGGGTGTTTTACATCACATTTAAAGGCATATAGATATTTGGATTAGTTTGGGATTAATCATTGAATCAACTTTTGCTTTTGTATTGTACACAGATGTTGACACTTAGCGAGCCATGTTTCTAGAGTTTTATAATTGATTATATCTTCATATAAGTAATATAAGTAATAACAGCATATGGTTTGAAAATGATAAAAAGGAATAAAATCTTTAGGGCTTTTCCAAGTTTTCTTTTGTGCAGTATTGGCCAATGAGGGCATTTTGAAATGGTTAGCTAAGGCAACACATTACACCCCAAGCCAAGAATATTGAATACCTGCATTGCACTAATCCAAGTTTCATTCAAGCTTACTAAAAATGAAGCATGCCTTCCTGTACTCACAGTTAATGTACCAACTGTATATTGTCTCAATGATAACTCTGTATAGTAACTATCCAGTTGGACATTCTATGCAATGATAACTCTGTATAGTAACTATCCAGTTGGACAGTCTATGCAATGATAACTCTGTATAGTAACTATCCAGTTGGACAGTCTATGCCAGGGGTAGGCAACCCTGGTCCTGGAGAGCCGCAGGGTCTGCTGGTTTTTGTTGTTACTCGCCACTTAATTGATCAATTAAAGCAGTTGATTACACAGTTAACTCACCTCACCTGGTTTCTTTAGTCTAAGTAGTTGCTGTATTTAGGGTGAAAACAAAAACCAGCAGACCCTGCGGCTCTCCAGGACCAGGGTTGCCTACCCCTGGTCTATGCAATGATAACTCTGTATAGTAACTATCCAGTTGGACAGTCTGTGTAATGATATCTCTGTATAGTAACTATCCAGTTGGACAGTCTGTGTAATGATATCTCTGTATAGTAACTATCCAGTTGGACAGTCTGTGTAATGATAACTCTGTATAGTAACTATCCAGTTGGACAGTCTGTGTAATGATAACTCTGTATAGTAACTATCCAGTTGGACAGTCTGTGTAATGATATCTCTGTATAGTAACTATCCAGTTGGACAGTCTGTGTAATGATAACTCTGTATAGTAACTATCCAGTTGGACAGTCTGTGTAATGATAACTCTGTATAGTAACTATCCAGTTGGACAGTCTGTGTAATGATATATCTGTATAGTAACTATCCAGTTGGGCAGTCTGTGTAATGATATCTCTGTATAGTAACTATCCAGTTGGACAGTCTGTGTAATGATAACTCTGTATAGTAACTATCCAGTTGGACAGTCTGTGTAATGATAACTCTGTATAGTAACTATCCAGTTGGACATTGGACAATCTGTGTAATGATATCTCTGTATAGTAACTATCCAGTTGGACAGTCTGTGCAATGATAACTCTGTATAGTAACTATCCAGTTGGACAGTTTGTGCAATGATAACTCTGTATAGTAACTATCCAGTTGGGCAGTCTATGCAATGATAACTCTGTATAGTAACTATCCAGTTGGACAGTTTGTGCAATGATAACTCTGTATAGTAACTATCCAGTTGGGCAGTCTATGCAATGATAACTCTGTATAGTAACTATCCAGTTGGACAGTCTGTGCAATGATAACTCTGTATAGTAACTATCCAGTTGGACAGTCTGTGTAATGATAACTCTGTATAGTAACTATCCAGTTGGACAGTTTGTGCAATGATAACTCTGTATAGTAACTATCCAGTTGGACAGTTTGTGCAATGATAACTCTGTATAGTAACTATCCAGTTGGACAGTCTGTGCAATGATAACTCTGTATAGTAACTATCCAGTTGGACAGTCTGTGTAATGATAACTCTGTATAGTAACTATCCAGTTGGACAGTTTGTGCAATGATAACTCTGTATAGTAACTATCCAGTTGGACAGTCTGTGCAATGATAACTCTGTATAGTAACTATCCAGTTGGACAGTCTGTGCAATGATAACTCTGTATAGTAACTATCCAGTTGGACAGTCTGTGTAATGATAACTCTGTATAGTAACTATCCAGTTGGACAGTCTGTGTAATGATAACTCTGTATAGTAACTATCCAGTTGGACAGTTTGTGCAATGATAACTCTGTATAGTAACTATCCAGTTGGACAGTCTGTGTAATGATAACTCTGTATAGTAACTATCCAGTTGGACAGTCTGTGCAATGATAACTCTGTATAGTAACTATCCAGTTGGACAGTTTGTGCAATGATAACTCTGTATAGTAACTATCCAGTTGGACAGTCTGTGCAATGATAACTCTGTATAGTAACTATCCAGTTGGACAGTCTATGCAATGATAACTCTGTATAGTAACTATCCAGTTGGGCAGTCTATGCAATGATAACTCTGTATAGTAACTATCCAGTTGGGCAGTCTATGCAATGATAACTCTGTATAGTAACTATCCAGTTGGGCAGTCTATGCAATGATAACTCTGTATAGTAACTATCCAGTTGGGCAGTCTATGCAATGATAACTCTGTATAGTAACTATCCAGTTGGACAGTCTGTGCAATGATAACTCTGTATAGTAACTATCCAGTTGGGCAGTCTATGCAATGATAACTCTGTATAGTAACTATCCAGTTGGACAGTCTGTGCAATGATAACTCTGTATAGTAACTATCCAGTTGGGCAGTCTATGCAATGATAACTCTGTATAGTAACTATCCAGTTGGACAGTCTGTGCAATGATAACTCTGTATAGTAACTATCCAGTTGGACAGTTTGTGCAATGATAACTCTGTATAGTAACTATCCAGTTGGACAGTTTGTGCAATGATAACTCTGTATAGTAACTATCCAGTTGGACAGTCTGTGCAATGATAACTCTGTATAGTAACTATCAGTGGCGGGCCGTGCATTTCACACCTAGGCCTTCAGTGATGTCCTACACAGTCCTACCTGAATTATTCCACCTCTTAATACCATCATTATGACGCCATGGCTCTAGAAACTATACATTTAGACAGAAACGCAGTATAACCGGGCGTTGCATCACCTTAACATAGTCAAGTACAACAGAGTTATTCATATTTCCGAAGCATTTATAATCAATAAATCCGCATTTACAATTAAGAGTGTTAAACTACCAGCTTTAAGATCGCTTGGATACTGTCAAAACTTTAAAATAAAAGGCGCTTTTAAGGGATTAGTCTTCTACAAAGTTTTATTAAGTCCACCAAAAGTATGTTAGCTTTAACAAGTTTGTTCGCTAAACAGCGCATTGTCGCACCCAAAGCAGTTTCATTTAAGAAACGTGACGATAAAGACACATAAACTATTCACTGAAAATAAAATAAAACAAACAAATAATTAGCATTTGCTCATGAGGATATATTTGCGACAGTGGTGAAAGTGTATTCCTAGCCTTGAATGTCCACTTTGACTCGCTAGCGTCGGCTCGCTAGCGTCGGGGTTGGTCGTTCTCTTCTGACGATGTCTAGCTTTTCTTGAAAGGTTCGTCTTGAAAATGACGTTGTAATTATATCTGCGACCAAATCGATCTCTTCTCCTCCTTCAGCCATTGTGGGTTGAAAAAAAACAGCTTGTAGAAATCTACACAAATTAGCTCATTCAAGTTCAGTTTGCTATCTCTGCGATAGCTCTGCCTCTCAATAGTGCGTATCCAATCAAAAGACGTGCACGTGCTGACGTTATCGTACGCCTGCTAGCTGGCCCCGGTCTCGCCAACTCGAAATCTGATTGGTTAACGCCACAGTTAACGTTCCGTTCACTTTAAGCTACAGGGGCCCGCAATGTTTATTCTGAAGGCCTAAGGGCAGATTTCTTGGACCCTGGCAACACATTATGGCTGAAATATGATTGGATAAAAGCTCTAACATAAAGGCCAGCCCTCCAAATCTCGATCTGAGGCTGGAAGCAGCGCAACCAAGAGGAAAGCTATGAAATGAAGAGAATAGACTATGGGGAATAATTTAATACATATTTGTGGAAAAAATATATCAAAATTAAATTTATATTCTGATGATGTTTAGGCCAGCAGAGAAGGCCTTGCTGGCCCTGACGGCCCGCCACTGGTAACTATCCAGTTGGACAGTCTGTGCAATGATAACTCTGTATAGTAACTATCCAGTTGGACAGTCTGTGTAATGATAACTCTGTATAGTAACTATCCAGTTGGACAGTCTGTGCAATGATAACTCTGTATAGTAACTATCCAGTTGGACAGTTTGTGCAATGATAACTCTGTATAGTAACTATCCAGTTGGACAGTCTGTGCAATGATATCTCTGTATAGTAACTATCCAGTTGGGCAGTCTATGCAATGATAACTCTGTATAGTAACTATCCAGTTGGACAGTTTGTGCAATGATAACTCTGTATAGTAACTATCCAGTTGGACAGTTTGTGCAATGATAACTCTGTATAGTAACTATCCAGTTGGACAGTCTGTGCAATGATAACTCTGTATAGTAACTATCCAGTTGGACAGTTTGTGCAATGATAACTCTGTATAGTAACTATCCAGTTGGACAGTCTGTGTAATGATAACTCTGTATAGTAACTATCCAGTTGGACAGTTTGTGCAATGATAACTCTGCATAGTAACTATCCAGTTGGACAGTTTGTGCAATGATAACTCTGTATAGTAACTATCCAGTTGGACAGTTTGTGCAATGATAACTCTGTATAGTAACTATCCAGTTGGACAGTCTGTGTAATGATAACTCTGTATAGTAACTATCCAGTTGGACAGTTTGTGCAATGATAACTCTGCATAGTAACTATCCAGTTGGACAGTTTGTGCAATGATAACTCTGTATAGTAACTATCCAGTTGGACACTCTATGCAATGATAACTCTGTATAGTAACTATCCAGTTGGACACTCTATGCAATGATAACTCTGTATAGTAACTATCCAGTTGGACAGTCTGTGTAATGATAACTCTGTATAGTAACTATCCAGTTGGACAGTTTGTGCAATGATAACTCTGTATAGTAACTATCCAGTTGGACAGTTTGTGCAATGATAACTCTGTATAGTAACTATCCAGTTGGACAGTTTGTGCAATGATAACTCTGTATAGTAACTATCCAGTTGGACAGTTTGTGCTACGTCCCATATCTGTGTGGATATGGAGGATCATGATTAATAAAATCCCTCCTGGTCCTTCAGAAAGGCAATCAGTAATACCCTCGTTATGTGACATGTCTTAAAGAGTGAGGCTGCGTCGCTAAGGGCTGATGTCATAATAAACGTGGCATTTATGTTTTATTCATGGTTTTTCAGCAGCGAGGCAAAACTTTCCCCTTTTTTGTCCTTTTTTCTTTTTTCGAGACGGGAAACGCACAATCCAAGATACAGTAAATGGGTCTGTGTGCACTCAAATGCTATCTCTATAAGGTGAAGTCTAGACCAAGGGCAGGATGGAAAATCATACTTCTTTCCAAGGTACATGGTTTCTCTAAGGCCAAGTAAATCATCATTTGAGTTTAAATGTCATAGTTTGTTTTTACGCCTTGCCTTGTGGTTTAATTTAAAAGCTGGGAGAGCTGACGTACATCCTGCTAAAAACCATACATTTTTAGAGCGGGTCGTGTTAATACACAGCATTAAAACAACCTTTGCAGCTTCCTATTAATGCTAAAGTCTCAGATTCAAATAAATTGACCCCACAGCCCACATTTATATTCATAACAGCTTCATACTAGAACTAATGAGAGGCTAGGGACCAAACAATCAAACTCATTATTCCTTTAACATAACAAACATATGCATAAAATCATCCTCCCAATTAATTTAACCTGTCTGCCAAGCAGCACGCCCAATTGCATTGTTCTGCTAGACCCCTCCGCTCTGTGTGTCTTGAGAGAAATCAAACAATTAAGACCTGAATGCAAATGTCCCGCGAAAAGCTTAAAATGGCCTCTTAGGACCGCAAGTCAAACTGGTCCTATATCGGATGGCTCTCCCTCGGTTAATATGAAATACCACGTCTCAAGGTTTCTGAAAGATCCGGAGGCCTCTGCGCGGCCCCGGGTGGAAAGGTTTTTCGACCCCTGACGCGCAAGTGCACCGCCCTGACTGAGGACAGAAAGATGAACGAGGTGGAGAAAGGACGTCGGGTGAGTGCTATGACAGAGGCCTGATGGGATGGAATGCATGAATAAAACAAAGCTTTACAGAAAAGCAGACCATGCCCTTCCCTCTCTTCCCAGACTGCCTCTGAAGCGGGCAGCCTCTCGCCCGCAAAAGAGTTCACACAAGAAATATCTCGGCTTCCGCGTCTGACCCACATAGTCTTTTTGTTAAGAGTCTTCTCATACACCCTTATGTAAATGTAATATGCTGCAATATACTGAAATAAATTACATTATCAAGATATTGCAGCACTTCATAATATATGGGCAAATATACAAATTAGTGCCGCTTTTAGAATTTGCAAGAGGGTTTTATATTTAAAAATGCTGTAAAAAGTCCACATATTCACAATATGTTGTAGCATACTTAATTGCAATAAGAGTACACACTCTTTCCCTGAAGTCTCTAGCAAGCATGGTATTTCTCTTCCTCGACAGTGTTTGACAACTACAGTCTCTCTCCCTTGAGTCTGACAAGCGCAGCTCCTCACCAGAAACGGTGTCTGACGGTCTGACGTGCGCGGTCTCTCATCCTCGAAACGATCAGTTTGCGTGCCAATATGTGTAATTGACGTGAGTGCAAACCCCCCTGGTGATTTATGTACGCCACCGTGGTTGTATTGTCCGTCCTCACCAGGACATGATGACCCCTGAGGAATGGGAGGAAATGTTTCAGAGAGAGAAACACTGCCGAGAGCTCCAGAAAATTTATGTGATGTCGCTGGAGACCCAGGCTCCAGCGGCCCCTCACAGATCTGCCCTCGTGAATGCCGCCCCACCCCTGGAGGCTGGCATCCGTAGTGACCACTTTCCTGGACAGGACGGTGCCCAGGGGCACACCCTGAGTCAGAAAAGAGGGTGCCCGCCAGTGACGTAGGGCCAACACGCAATCCGACGTCACCAAAATCCTCCGTGCGCCATGACGCACGGGGTCCAGCCTGAGCGCAGCAACCCAGCGCTGAAACTCCCTCATGTGGAGGCGACCGAGGCGTATTACGTGTATAGCCGAGGCCATCAGGCCCAGCAGGCGCAGACACACCCTGAATGGAACGTAACAGTGTCTCTGAAAAAGAGCAAGACATGCCTTGAAACTGTTCGCCCTCTCCTCCGAGAGGCGCGCAGTGAACGGCATTGATAGCAGCTGTAACCCGAGGAAGATTATTTCTCGACCCGGTGAGAGATTGCTCTTTTCCGTGTTTATCACAAAGCCCAACTCTGACAGATGACGTGTGACAAACTCCGTGTGCGACCTGGCCTCCTGCTCCGAGCGCGCTAGGAGAAGCCAGTCGTCCAAATATGTGGCCAGGCGTATTCCCCCCCGCCTTAGCGGGGCGACCGCCGCGTCCGTACACTTCACGAACACCCTCGGGCTGAGGGAAAGTCCGAACGGGAGCACTCGGTACTGATAGCACACTCCCTGAAACGCAAACCTCAGATACTTTCTGTGGGCAGCGTACACTTTTATATGGAAATAAGCGTCCCTCAGATCCACTGATGTGAACCAGTCGCCTGGTTTTATTAGACGCAACAGTGATGCCTGTGTCAGCATCCTGAACTTGTATTTCCTTAAGTGACAGTTCAGAGCCCTGAGGTCCAAGATAGGGCGAATTCCTCTCCCCCCCCGTTTGGGGACGAGAAAATATCTTGAATAATACCCGGATTGACTCTGCTCGGGAGAGACGATCTGAATAGCTTTTTTGTCTAAAAGAGACATTATCTCCTCCTTTAGCACGCCAGCTAAACGTCCCTGTGCTCGTGACTGTATTATGCCGGAAAAACGAGGCGGCACAGTGTTGAACTGTAGCCGGTAACCCCGCTCTATCGTGCGTAATACCCACGGATGAGCCCCTATTTCTCTCCACTTTTGAATGTGAAAGCACAGTGAAGGGGAGAAATTCGGCTGAGGCTTTTCCAACACGGGAGGGCTCATAAGCGGTAGCATGGCTCCCTCCAGTGGCAGAGCGAGAGAATGTCCCTCGGGCCGTACTGCGCATGCGCGAACTCGCGCTGCAGCCTGGGCAAATTCCTCCGTAGCCGGAAGTGGGATGCCCACCGCCGGCAACAGAGGGACAACATGCCCGGTGGACATGTTGCTTATGTGCAAAGCATTTATTTTGTTTTTGCTTGCTTTGTTTTGGGTATTTTTCACACATTTTGTTTTCAACTTTATTACCTTGAATAAAGGCAGAACATTGTGTGTATGCGCGTGCTTGTGGACATGTGAACACGGCTGTGCAACGGCAAACAGCCCGGTGACAATGTCCCTCCTCGTCTCGTCTGGCCCTGGGGCGGAGATCAGCGACTGGAGATGCGCACTTAAAACCCTCTTTGGTGGAGCCCATGAACGGGGAACTGATGGGCGCGTCACCCGGAGAAACGGCGAAGGCGGTCAAGTAGCCTTCTTCTTCCTCCTACCCTGCGCAGCTGAAGCGGCCGGTGAAGGCGGCGGGGCTGCGGGCTGAGCGCCGGGGGGACCCTTCCAACCAACCCGAGGGGCAGGCGACTGGGATCGGGCCGGGGAAGGTTGCTGCTGCGGCCTCTTCGGGACCTTAAATCGCGCAGATTGAGCAGCGGCCTGGGCGAAAGATTTTCCCCGGGGCGGGGGAGACGGCGAGGGGGCTCTACGCGGCAGGCAGAGCGCAAACGCCTCGTTATCTTTCTTCCTCGTCTCCGCTCTCTCCTGCATGGAGGTCAGAGCTGAGCCGAAGATACCCTCCGGTATGACGGGCGCATCCAGGATGTCATCTCGCTCTCTGTCAGTCAGCCTGGCGAGATTGAGCCACCTGGCTCGTTCCTGGACCACGAGAGAAGCCATAGCTTTCCCCGTGGCGAGCACAGCCACCCGCTGGACATGAAGGCACAGGTCCGAGATCACTCCCGCCTCGCGCCAAAGCGCCGCGGAGAATGTCAGCTTGGTAAGCGGAGAGAAGCGACAGCACATTCAAAGCCCTCATCGAGAGCGCGGCTTGCTTGTACGCTCTCTCGGTCAAAGCAGACTGAAGACGCTCCGATTTAGCAGGGAGGGACGGACGTCTGCTTGAGCCAGCCATGGCGCCACCCGGGTACAGATGCGCTGCAACCGGGGACTCGACCGGGGGCATGGCGAGGAGACCCAGGGCTTCCATGTTCTCGGTGTCGAGAACGGAGGCACCCGGAATCTGGTTCCTTCCGCTGTACGGCTTGTCGCTCCACATCTTGATGAGCTCGAGCAGTAAGTCAGGGAAGACGGGAAGAAGCTGCTTGGCCGTGTTACCGCCCGGTGCTAATAGCCTGCCCTCGTAGCGAGAGCGCAAGGGCTGTGTCACCGGAGCGGGCCAGGGAATACCCATGCTCGCTGCCGCACGTTTGCACGTGTCGAGCAGGACCACAGGAACCGGGGACGAGGGACTTGCGTCCCCGCCGTCCTCCGAGCCCTCAGAAAGCAGCCCCGGCTTTGCAGCCGGCACCGGAGTGATTAAGGCCTCATCGTCATCCTCGCTCTCTGAAATGAGAGGGGGATAATCGAAGTCATCCTCTACACACTCCAGCTCTAACACATCGTCGGAAGGAAAGGCAGGAACCGGGGACATCACAGACAGGGTGGCCCAGTCGGTGTGCACCTCCGGTTCCTCCTCCACCATGAACTCCTCTTCGTCAGCGGCTACCGGGGCAGCGGCCGTCAGAAGCGGGTCCTGGTCGGACAGGCTGGCTTGGCGAGCCAGGCGGCGTCTCAAGCTTTTCGTCGTGAACATTTTACAATGCACACACGAACCGGGGACGGATAGGGACAGCCTGGCGTGGTCAGTCCCGAGACACCTCACACACACGGAGTGCGTATCCTTCCCCGAAATCCGGGCACCACAGGAGCAGGGCCGGGAGTCTCCTCTGGCATGAGGAGCAGCGGACGCCATGGGGGCAAAAAACACCGGCTGGTGTGCGGGTGTTTTTCACGGTAAGTGCTAGCTAACTGGTGTGTTAGGAGCAGGTAGCTAGCTAACTGGTGTGTTAGGAGCAGATAGCTAGCTAACTGGTGTGTTAGAAGCGAGAGGCTGATAACTGGCGTGTTAAAAGCAAGATGCTAACTGGTGTGTTAGCAGGAAACGTCGAGGAGAGCTGGCGTGCAAAACCTCGGCGAATATCGTGAGCTGAGTTAGCGTCCGTCGACAGAAGCTAATAAATAATTAATTCCGTCTGTGGACAGTTAAACTAACTTAGGCTCGGGTGAGATAATGCTTCTAGGTGAGAAGAATTTTTAGAATGGCGGGCGTGTCCTCCTGTTGCGGTATTTGTAGTGGGGGGGACTACATCACGCAGCGGAGGGACACGCTTCTCTGACCAATCAGGATTGGTTATTTGAGATAGGTACTTCTGTCAGGGCTGCGGAGGGTCACATCCCATAGCGAGACATTGAGCTCAGATTATGAAAAAGAACCCTGACGTTTGCCATCCGTCTTCCTCAACGTCCTCTGACGCGGGCGTTTTTCTCTCCAGCGACAGTCTCTGATATCCGCCGCCTCTCTTCTTCGACGGCCTGTGACGCATGCGGTCTCTACTCCGCGACAGATTTGAGTCAGCAAAGTCGCCCGCTCTTCGTCAAACGCGGTGTTGATTCTCTGATAAGACAACAAGTCATCTATCATAGACGTGCGGGGAGACGGAGGACTCCATTATCTGCAAACTGAAGTGCCGCTGATGCGATAAGGAGAGCGGCCTAAATGCGTTTTCCGCAACTGGGTTCTGACGATCGTTGGAACGTGCCGTGACTCAAGGGAAGCGAGTTGATTTTTTGAAGTGGTTCGTGTGAATATTATTTCACTGAGAAGTATGATTGGGTTTCATACAATACAGAGATAGATGACAACACTGGAAAAGGCTAGTTTAGGGCCTGGGTTTTCTAGTTTAGGGCCTGGGTTTTCTAGTTTAGGGCCTGGGTTTTGAAAATGGGGTCTGCTGACCCCTGGGGCTGGGGGTCCTTGAAGGTACTGTAAGGGCACCTGGCCAGACTTGATATACAATGACTATAGATTTGGGGACATATTTAAAAATATAAAACCATTTAAATATAACCCTTTTAACATATGAAGGGGGTCTCCCGGATGCCTTGCAGCCTGGGTGGGGGTCCCTGGATCAGAAAAGGTTGAAAACCCCCTGGTTAATGCAATTATTAGGAATGCTATTATTTCTATTAAGTTATTTTTTTCTTTATTTTCTTATGATACAATTATTTCAGATTTTTCTAACACAAAAACACACTTGGAAAACTATTTTATTCGTTTAGGCCTCGGCCGCACGCACGATGCAACAGCTTATCTCTCAAACTGCACACAGGCTTGCCCCTGTCCTTCTGCAGACACCCTGGAGGAACTGTACGGATTATGTAACGTATAAATAATCCGCGGCCCTCCACTCCCCCCTAACCGTCCATCCGCAGTCTGCTTCCCCAGTCAGGCCACACATTGTTTTTATTGGCAGGGAGACTTTGTGACAAATGCTTTGCCTCCTATCGCTGGGGAAATTGGGTGAGAGTGAAGAGGGAGGCCGGGGGCCCCCGCGCCGCGCCAGATTCCCGGCCCCGTTCAGAGAGGGGTCACTGGGTCACCGAGTCACCGCTCGTCAGCGAGCCGCGCTTCCCCCGTCGTCAGAACATCTCTGTGTTTGCGCTGTAAGTCACTCCAGGTAAGAGCATCTGCTAAACGCCAGTCAAGTATCAGAATGGGTGAAGGGACAAGGAATGGGAGAGGAAGAGACAGAGTCTAACACAGCAGACGCAAGATCCCCACCCATAGCTGCTGACACTGACACTGGTGTGACCCGTTCAACTACAGTCCTCCCCCTCCTTCCCCCCTCCCTCCCGGCTCCCTTCACCCCGCAACAAATGGCTCCAGCAGTTCTGTTCTGGCTGCTTTGTGTAGCGGATAATCCCTATATGCTCGCTTATCCTGGTCTCTGTGGTAGCCTGTCCTCAGAGAGTGACTTAAGCTCACACTGTAATCGTTAAGGATGATTATGGGGATGAGGCGAAAACATCTGCTCTGCACATGAATCAGAAAATCAGCCTCGCTTGTGTTACTGATCTCCTTCATTTCAATTTATGACAAACCAAATTTGGCGCGTTCTCAAGAACACTTAAGTAATATTGTCTGTATATGGTGGACTGAGTATTGCTGCGGAATTGTAAAGTTATTTCAGAACTACACCACTTCTCAAAAGTTTTAGCACACCCACAATTTTCAAGCAATCAGAGATAAAAAAGAAATAAACACCTTTTACAACAAAAAAAAATCTAAATCTTAATCAAAATAGCCACCTTTGCAGTCATAACTGCTGAGCATATTCATTCCATTTTTTCTACAAGAGTAGTCTTATGGTTCTGAGAGTTCACACCTACACTGATGTAGAAGTGCTGCACTTGTGGGTTGCTTCTCGTTGACCTTTCTGTCCAATTACGGCCCATACTAGCTTTATTTTACTTTGTCCACCTCTTTATTTAGCCAAATATACCTTTTTTATGAACACCAAAATTTAGGTCACTATCCTGTGAAATAAAAAGTTATTTTTAACTTCTGACTATTCGCTTCTTACCTTGTGCCATTTGAGGTTATTTACAAAAGTTAAACTGCTTGAATGATACTAAAAAGTACTAAAACACAAGTAAAGTGCACTAAAACTTTTGACAGGTGGTGTATAGCTTGCGCCCATCAAACAGGCATACGAAAAGATAATAAAATAAAGCCATATTGACATAGAAACTATTGCAGGGGTTTCCTTTTGAATAAGAGGGGAGTAAGTGGAGTATTCCCCTATTCTCTGGAGTATTACGCTGTGGCAGCCAACTTGTTTAGCTCTCTCTTTCTCACACTCAATTTATTATCAATAATAACAACATAATTCATAACAGAGGGTCTGCTGTGAAATGCATTTCCTTTTGTCCCTGTTTGCCAACTGCTGGCCTTGAATGTTGGAACTTGGGGGTAGGGGGATGGGGGCGGTTCAGTTCATTGAGTTCTAATCTATGGAATTGTGGGAACAGGAAGTAGGAAAGGATACTGGCCAGTGATAAAGAGGGGGATGCTGACCAAGCTCTCTGTGGAGCATCAACCTCGTGGTCAGTGGCCTCAAAATTGCAGCTCGTGGAGGTGCTCTTGAAGTTCTGGACTTAGCTGCTGTTGTTGTTCACCTCAGATTAGCATCTGACATGAACATGGATGCTCATTTTTATTTCAAATGGGGTTGGGAAGAGGTGAGGTGTCTCGGGGTTGGAAACATCCCAGGGTGACAGAGACTAACGCTCAGACAGAACTCCAGCCGCAAGGAACAGGCTGCACTTCAAAAAGCATCTGCCTTCCATCCTCAATAACAACTCCAGTCAAGCCATCCACATGGCCACATTCATACATTCTGCCTCACTCTGTGACAAAGCTATCTTTACATAGCACAAAGATTCAAATGGTGCAATTTTTGCTTCAGCTAATCGTCTCGCCAAACACTGGATGCATAAGGAAAAGAAGCATGGCTAATTTTATAGGGCTTTCAAAATCCACTTTCATTTCAGATTCCTCCTGGACACTGATGAGTGCACCAGTTTCTAAAGCCTGCTGCGCAAAATGTACCCCACGGTTGTTAGCGGGCATGAAAGATTCCAAGTATTTTACATCATAATGTATAGGGGAGCTGTTTCTTTCCAAGACTAATATCTGGAACTTGGTCCTGAAGCTGTAAGAATTATTGGTAGTGAGAGGAACATGGAAGAGAAAGGCCATAGGGACCCTCCCTCACAGTCTGGAATATGTTTTGCATTCCTTTGATAAATGATCCTGCAGATAAATTCGAACATTGTGCCTCATTAACATTTAAGTTCTTAGAAGGCGTGCACGCACACACACACACGCTCACACGCGAACATACACACTCAACTGCACATATGCTTTTCTTTCATCGCAGATCTTTTTTCTGCACGCCCATTTTATTTCAGCAACACCAGATTTATCAGTTAAGAAAGAAACGTCTGCGCTGAAAAAAGAGGTCTTGACTTTATTAGCTCGTTGTTCTCATTTCACGCCGTTTATTTTGTGCAACATGGACGAGGACAAACCGGGGCGGATGATGCACATGCAATCCATCACGGCGGGGAAAAAAAACCCTTGACAGGCGACCCAGATACACGAGGTTAAAAACTGCAGATGGGGGCGGGCGGGGGGATGTCTGCTTCAATGATTCCTCGGACGGAAGGGACGAACAGCGCGTTTGTCATCCGCCAACCTTTCCGAGGAAAACGTGGAGGCCGTTCAACAAAGAAACATTTCGGTGCTAGATTATCCTCACTAAATGGAGAAACCCAACGGAGGGGGTGGGGGGGGGGGGGACCCTTTGCAGCGGCAACGGTAAAGTTTATTGCACGTTTCCAACCGGCCGTCCAATCGGCTCGTAGCTGAGGCTGAGAAATGCCTCTAACAGCTGGCCCCGAGGTCCCCGGCGCCCCATCTGGAAAAGGCCTCAGCGAAGAGTCGCCCTCCTAACTGGACACCAGGATAGGACGCGGCAGTGGGGGGTGGGTAGATGGCTCAGACGGAGCCTCAGTCACTCGCAGGACTGGCCGCGCACCTCGTGGACGCACGTCTGTCTGGACTCCGGACAACACCGACTACGGATGCGCTGTTTCTGGTCTATGCCCTGGGGGCATTGCATTTGTACCGGAGACACTTTCCAAGGGCAGCTGTGATTTATTAGGCCTCTCTAATTGAGAAAGAGGGAGAGAAAGCACAGAGGAGCATGGCCTACCTTATTAATTATTGCTTTAAGCCAGGAAATAATTGGAGCTTCTGTGCAAAAGTAGCTCTTTGTGAAAGTAAGTCTCTTTCAAAGTGGGGGAGGGAGGGGTCAGCAAAGAGGCTGACCCCTGACCCCCAAGCCCCACCGTCCTGCACTCAAAACACCGCTCTCCTGCACCCGGTCCTAGGCTATTTGGAGAGGGGAGGGCACGGTGAGTTTGGGCTCAGGGAAACGGGACGTCCCAGCTCGCTAAGCATCCCCAGGGAATTCGGAGGCAGCAAGGAGAAATATCCTGTTTGTGTACTCCCCCCCCACCGCCTCCCTTCCCCGTTCATCAAACCCATGAGGTCAGAGGGCGTGACGTAGTTTGTTTATTCGGCGTCACTGACTGCTAGCCTGCACTGAGCTATTTGACAGATCTTTATCCGCCCGTTACACTTTCTCTCCGGTTGATAATTCGCATTGGCGGGATGAAGGACAGCCTCTGCCCCTCGCGCCGCGCTCACATCTCTAGCCTGACAAAAACAATCGCCATCTCTTCCCGCTCTGTGAATCTTGCAGGAAAAAGCGTCCATTTCCCCAGACATAATGACTGCGCAGCAGTGGGAGCAAGCATCTGAATGCCAGTCAGCCATCTTTCAGAAAGCTCGTACAGGTTCCTTCATCTCCCTTGTTCATTTTCCACCGATTGGAGGTCATTTCTGTGTGGAGAGTGAGGTGGTCATCTTTACAGCGGTTAAAAATCCAATAATATCTATTTTTTTGTGAACGTTTTCCAACCAAATGCACATGGCATAGTGTGTATTGTTTCGACTGCCGTTACGGAATGTGTGAGGTTTTCGGAAAGGTACACAGGGTTTTTACTGGCTTAATAATCCCATTAAGTGTGTGGTGAGTGTTCTTGAGCAAAATGGCTGCCGTTCATGACCTAGTTGGGCACTACACATTGATGATGGCTGAGGTGTTTTTCCGGTCTTGATAGCAAAGTACTTCAAAATCCTGAGATGAAAGCTGTAAAAACGGACTTCATTATTATTTCATAATAGGTTTCCAGAGCTTATGATTGCGTTGCCCGTCTACTTCAGACAGGGTTTGTGTCTGTTTCTTGTCTATGTCTTGTCTCTGGCCTCAACTCAATATCCTCTTTTCCAGGGACAGTTACAACATCATGATGTTGTTCACATTTAACATTATGTGTTAAGTCTTGAAGGAGACACACACATGACTTTATACTGACTGCTCAGAGACACAGTACACCATGTTTGAGAGAATATTGCAGCGCACTGCACTGATCATTGTAAGAAGGGCTTGCAATTCTCACAGGGCGCAGACACAAAATGTTTCTCTTTAAGGCAGTTACCACACATCCCATGCATGCCAATTCCAATCTCTATGAAAAGTCATGAAAAATATAAAAAATTATATACATTTCAGGACACCAGGATAAGGCAGTTAAACACAAAAGCAGACGTATGCTTCTTGGCAGTAATATTGCGAGCTTGCTCTAAAACAAACAACCCACACAGAGTATTCCTTAAGAGAAGATTCATACATCCCGTTCTCACAGGTGACTTTCTGGTTATTTCTACCCCCAGAGCTACACGAGGGACATCTGCCAGACAATTGTGTACCTTGAACAAAAGAGCAAATTGCGAGAGGCTTAGACCATCATGGGAACCATACGATTTTCA
Organism: Ilyophis sp. 1 JC-2022; assembly: GCA_022702515.1. Classification (NCBI taxonomy): domain Eukaryota; kingdom Metazoa; phylum Chordata; class Actinopteri; order Anguilliformes; family Synaphobranchidae; genus Ilyophis; species Ilyophis sp. 1 JC-2022. The sequence continues at coordinate 96,431,569 of CM040405.1, forward strand.
CGAGAAGAAAGGAGCCGCAGAATGTGGCATAAAACGCGCCACGCACAGGTCTTAACGTTTCCCTGGAAACTTACAAAAATAAAATAATAAAACTGCACAAGGAAGCGAGATTCCGAACCTCTTTCTGACAGCACCAGTCACTACCTCTTTGATTTTGTTTTGATTCTATAATCAGTCCTCCCCGGTATTTTCAGAAAGTCCTCCCCAGTATTTTGTTCCAATAACCTGGATTTGCCAATTAGCACAATTCTTCAGCCAGGATGTACAACTAAATGGTGAAATCAAGAAAGATGGTAGAAGGTTCTCATATTCCTCTAATTTACATACCAAACAAAGGTAACTTTTGATCCAATGCGTCCTGACGCTTTTTCATCTACAAAAAGCCACTAATTTACAATATCAATCCAGCTAGTAGGCTAAAGTAGGCTATAATTTAAACAAAGGAAGGTTAATGCACTTCTTCCCTAGCTAGCAAGTGGCTACCACCACCGGTATTCATCATCACTCGTGTAAGCTAGCCTAGCTAGTTGATCAGCTATCTGTAAGCTAAGTGATAGCTAACGAGCTTCCTTGCTATCTACCAAATAGAAGGAAGCTAAATGAAACTGACAAAAGTATCAACAAATAAATGCTTTCTCAAAATGGTACCATCGGTGCTTTTGATATATCGCATACACAAAAAAATCTGCCATGTAGACTTTCACAAGTTTTAAAGAAGAAATGCTTCAACGTGTCAGAAATTACTGGTGGCATGCACAGTGACACAGTGATGTAGTGCACAGACGCCGCTCGCGGGCACGCCCACACGCCGCTGTCCCGGCTAGAGTGCTGTGCATTCGGTAAATCTAAGTTTGCGAAAGCAATTTTCAGCAGCGATGCGGCTTCTCCTCGGGCACGTGCTGAGCCGCGATCAGCTCTCGAGCCGAACAAAGAAAAGAAAATAGTTTCCAATCAGACAGGATTGCTCTACAAACTCTTTTTGTTGCAGAATACAACTCCCTCCTTCTCAGGGTGACTCAGGGTCTGCCGGTAACTGTTGGAGGAGGGCTGTGGGGTGGGGTGTCAGGCCTGCTGGATCACAATCAGAGAGTTTTTACTTAAAACCCTGCCGAGATTCCCACGAGTGAGTGCTTCATACACACGTTCCATAGAGCCTGCAGGGGCCATGCTACCTAACCGTGACCGCTCACTCCATTAAAGGAGAGACGGAATGAAAAGGACACAGAATTGCGCGTTGCTACTCCTGGTTTCATACGAATGAGGCATTCACTCTTTTCCATGGGTGAACGCTTCATTCATACAGTACACCTCACCGTGACCAATCCATCAGCGGACAGACAGAAGAGAAGATTTCCTCTGCACAGAGAGCAGGAAAAGATTCTGGATAGTTGTGTGCCGGTAAATAAAAACCCCCAGAAAAACCAGGGTCAAACCAGGTCTTTAAAGATCAAGGCAAGCGTTTGCTCTGTATCTGCTGTTCACACACTGAACTGGACCTGCATGATATTAATGAGGCCATGTTATTGATCTTCTTCATACTACTTACACTGCAAAAACCTAATCTTAACAAGCATTTTTATTTTATATTTAGACTACCGTACATTTAGAATCATATTGCCTGTGGGGTGAGAGTTTTACTCGTGTCAAGATTTCCTAGTGGTGTAAGATAATTTCACTTGTCAAGAAAAAAGTAACTTAAAACAAGCTAATATTTTCCACTTTCGAGAAAGAAAATATGATTTTAAGTCTCATTACAAGACTAAAACACTTAAAACACTTAGCCACAACAAAGCACCATACGTTCACCTGAGTTACTTGTTGTGCACAGCTTTTAGCATTAACCGTTCTCCCACCATATCTCTTTCGAGTCAGAAGCACTAATGCGGCCAAACTTGTACATTGATAAAAGATGTTACATATGAAAGCCCGTGTTCACAGATGTTAATCATAACAATGTTTGCTTTAGTAAGAGGATGGGTCGACCTCTCGCGTATGAATGTTTCATTTCAAACTGCGTGTGGCTTCCCGTCCGTGTCACTCGCTCGCGGAAAGAAATCCTCACGTCCGTAAACCTGAAATTTTGTTTTGATAAAATAAATGCCGAACAGGAAAGAAAAAAAATACACGTTCTCGGTTCCAGTTGTTTTTAATCATTTCATTTGAAAATGTTCTCTTTTTTTCCCTCAAGTGTCTGGCAGTGTTTTCACAACTGGTGTTCATCAGAGCTTACGGGGCTGGCTTGCCAACAATCTCCACTCTGGCCACGTTCTCAGGCTGTAGCTAGTCCTTCCCTTGTGTCACTCCTGGTTCTGGCACTGAGGTATCTCTCTCTCCGGAGTTAACAGCCTTGGGCTATCTGAAGTTTACCAGCACTTTAATAGCTATCTCCCCTGGGCTCACTTCCCTGGCTCTCTGAAGAACACAAACGCTGTGCTCACCCTTGGGGTTCTTCTTCATAGTGTAAAGAAATGTTTTACTTCAAAAATATATATTTGGGAAGCACAAAAAAAACTATATACCCTGATATATCAGGTCTACATATGCGAGGAACTTCACAATCATTTTGGATGTTATGGTATGTTTTTACCCTATGCGTTTGCATAACTTATAATCTTGTAGTCTAGTACTCAGGTTATTGACAAATGATAGGCTAACACGGCGACTACTGCAATTAATACTGATCGACGGGTGTAGATTTTAATGTCTGAACATCTACAGGGCTCCCAAGTTTCTTGGTCAGTAAAAGCTCTCACTCTCATCAAAAGTCTGGGCTCAGCCCTATGGCCAAGTCATCACTAGTTAGCATCATCATCACTGGTTTGCTTCAGGACTATGCGACTAGCCAAAATGTCCACAGCGGCGGGACACAATTGGCTTCATCCTGCCGGCGGTTGGATGAGCTTAATTTGGCCAGGGATCCTTCGGTTACCACTGCACCAGTGCCCATAGTTTCTGGTCACGATGTCCAGCTGAGCCACCAGCACCGCTCCCATTTCAGCAAATGGGATCTTTTCTTGCAAAATTCACTTCAGGCAAAAATCTGTGAAGTAATCAAATCAAACTGGGCCTGTTGGCATGAAGGAAATGGCATGCTATACAGCACATTAACCACCATGTACCAAGGCTTCCAAACAGTGAAGGTGCACATCATATTTACAAAATGCCAGAGATAGGGCGAGCTTATAGAACTTCTAGAGCTAGAGGGTAAAATATATCACTTCGGTTGCAGGAACATGGCAAACGTTCCCCCATAATTCCCTTCCCATCCCAAAGACTTGTTATACGTGGTCGCCGTGGCCAATACATGTCACCTTGGCTTGGTTTCCTTGGCTTGGCAGTTCTACACTCGTTAACGGTAATAATATCCATCTTCAAACAGTGTGTGGGAACGGAGAAGTGGCGGTCGCTTTTATTTCCCACTCTGAATATGATTGATCGCAAAAGCCTTTATTAAAAAAAGATCTGAAAACAAAATGTAAAAGGCCGGCGCGCTCTCTACGCTCACTGTCAGGAAAAAAAGAACAATCTCTAACGTCCAGATCTGCTCCAAATCTCAAAACACAAACTTTGAGTCAAAGAACGGAGCCATACTCCTCTATCAGCCTGAAATTCAGATTATTAAAATCTAATGGCTTGGCGGTGGGGGGGTGGGGGGGTAGTTGAAGAAAAGAGACGTATCAAAAGTCAGAGAAAGGAAAAAATAACAAAATTGGCACTTTTTTGTTATCCTACCTTATAAGTGTAACACATTACAGATTGGGTACTGGAAGCTCAATGCAGCTGAAGTGTTGTTTGGGTATTGGTTTCACGTAATGCTGCTTTTCTGGAGGACTCTCAATTTCCCAACATAAACAGCTCCGTTTGTTCAGTCTGCTTCAGAACGGGGCCTGATCCGATGGCTGCACACCAACACCATATATCAGTTTCCCAATTAAATCTTGTCACCTTTTTTCCTTCAACTGATATGATTTCTCGTAGTCTTGTACCCCAGCCGTGGCAAAATTTGGGTTTTCTCCTAATCTGCTGGTCTCAAAGTATCCAGGTGTGAAACAGCACTCTCCCCCACCTCGAATTCTGGCCCCCTTCCAGCGAGATCTGATACCGTTGTGTGATAATGCTGAAACTCATTGCGCATAATTGCTAAGACAACCTTTGAGCTCCGGTTAATTCCACAAAATATGAAATTTCAATTCGCATTTTGAATCAGTGCAGATGTTCAGGGGGGGAAATGAAAGCCTAACCTGACCATCAACACAAAATTTCTACATTACAATATCACATGTTTATATTTATAGCAGGTTTTATGAATAATTTGTTCCGCTGCTTACGGGAGCTTTACGACTTGCCACATGTTTCTGGCTTTTATACTCTCTCTCCCTCAGTCTAGGTGTCACATCACTCCAGTTCCAAATGGCGGTAAGAGCCGGGTAATATCCAGTAACGGCCCGCCCTTTTAGCAAGACACGTGGGAGCTGTAGAGCCGGTGGGCGATATATGCCTCACAGCCACCGCGGGGGCAAGCAAGGCCTTCCTCCCATATAGCTCCCATTACAGCCGCCGCTCCACGCATTCGCCAAAGTCTGCCAGTGAGGTAAATCCCTGTGAAACAGTGTGTGCACGTTTACGGTAAAAAAAAATTGAGAGCTCGGGAGACACTCGTAGGGCTGGACATTAGCGGGTGCCAATTTCACTGTGGGTGTCCATGTCATAGAGGGTCTAGCCCAACTCGCCCTGCATATCCTTAGACTTTGTTCTGCCAAAATGGAGGAGGTAGGGTGAGGGAAAGCGAAAGGGGGCTTCAATTTTCACAAGGGGTCGGCAAGACATTCACATTCACCACATGCTTTTCATTCAACACCGGTGCGTCGCATGGGATATGCTGTCTGAATCTTTGTCTGGAGCTGTCCGGTTCTTTGTTGTACAGAGACGTTAAATTACCCAAAATATGTTCCTCAGGGCTCCGTCTATGTCCGAACATGGCACCCTTCTCTTTGCTGAGACTGATTGCACTGACATACATACATACATATTCCCTACTGATGTGCGTAGATGCTGATGTGTGACAGTTGGTGGGGGGTGAAAAATGTAACGGAACAACAAGGCGAAAATCACTTTACTCCCCCTAGGCCGAGTTATTTTAGCATTCAAACATTATTATCCTTGAACTGTTCATCTGTTGTTGAAAAACACGATCGCCTCTTGGTCTAAAACAAAGGGTTTTCCATCAGAACTCAACTGTGCGCTTGGCCACAACCTCTGCTGTAGCCTCAGGCATCACATATGTCACTGATTTGTAATCCAACATTTCCCATTTCAAATGCCCTGTTTGTGTAACGAAAGGAATTAGAACACTTACTCATTTTTCTCCAGAGCTAAGACCAGCTGTTCATTTTCAGCTTCAATCAGTAACTTCACAGATGCGGGGTGGCTCTGAAATCAAAACAGACCAAGATTGGTAAAGTGGTGTTTACCTTTCCAGAGTTTTCTTGCAATACAACATATTATCATAAATCAGCTCTCCTTCGGCAGTCATCTGGTAAGAACAGCATTACTTTGCCGTATCTGACACTTGTATTTATTTCGTATTGGAATGTCACCACATTTTTGGTCACTAATTGATTATTTAATGGGTAAGGAGGTAAGCGTATCGTAATTTATAGTCTTTTAATCACTGCAGCTAGAAAGAACAATTTCTGTTTTGTGTTTTTTTTCCAGCTTTTTTCATTTAACAACGGCTGCTGCTATTAAATCGTGTGTTCTCATTGCAAGAACCCATATGGATACGCTTTATACTTCAGTTCCATGAAAAATGAATCATGCCCAAACTCCAAACGTCAAGCACTCCACAGTTATGTATCTGTAAAGACGTGTGTACAGCATACAAGGGCGATGGCAGGCCTCAAAAATGACTCCACGCACACACACACACACACACACACACACACAAACACAGACACACACTAAGTAAGTGCTGGAAAAGTCCTCAACGCCCTGTGTCCAGACACTACACCACTGACCAATAAACAATAAGTGCACACTCGATTGAGTGCCAACTACCCCATTGAACATTAAACTAAGTTAAACAAACAAGAACAAGGCTACGACAATGAGCATTAAACTGCATTGAACAAACAATAGCAAATAGCCACAGGCTCTGAAACAAGAAGATAATCAGATTTTAGGACGAAGTAAATAGTAGAGAGGGGAGGAGTGACCTCAGCCCACCAGCAGTGTCCAAGAAGACTACAATCACATCAGCTCTCTGCTCCCAAGCGGCACAGCATTAAACTAATCATATAAAAGCTGATCCAACAGAGAGGCTGATAAGGATTCCAAAAAACGAAGACGAGCTAAAAACCTATTTTGCCGTTCTAATTTAGATACACATTATTGTCTCTTAGTTTAAGCTGGTAAAGCATGTAATCAGTCTTGCATTAGTCTTACTACAATGACATTTTGTCACAAAGTAGAACAGTGCTTTTTCATGCACTCCAACCAATCTTTATGCAATGCCGTGACAGGGCGCTAAAACGCTTTCTTGCCGTCGCTTGTTTGCTGGCTGTGATAGAAACGGCTTTCTCCAGCTTTTCAGCTTTCTATTCTTTGAGAGAATGTCTGAACCTACGGGTTAGGCGCTTTCATGTCACTTCCCTCTGCTTCACACTATTATCAAAATAAATGGAAAATAAAACCTTCTCTGATCGTAATCTCGGTATATAGGGACACATCCTCCTGGATAAGATCCTGTTGGGTGAATAGATTTTTTTAAAAATAATATATGACATTCCTTTGATAATAATGAACACAGCAGTATGCTCTCTGTTCTCATTAAAAGAGATGTTATAATTTATCATTTTTATAATTGCAAAAATAATTTTTTTTTTTGCTCCATTGCTGTACGTAATTTAACCAGGGAAAAATAATTCACTGACTGTGCAAAGAGTTCTGGAAAGCTTTATTTCGAGAATTTCTGGGAGTGTCTGTACACCCATTCCTGTGCACAGCAGAGGAGCCTGAATGTCGAACGTTTCATTAACATTTCTGCGCACTGAATTGTACTGCTCAGCCCACAGCAGTCCTCAGATGGCAGATTCTGCTTTTTGAACACACAGTATGTTCAAATTTGCAATTGTTTCATAGCAGGTTTGTGAATTTTTTACACCAGAAATGTGCAGACCATCATAACCAGTGGCTTCCGCTGTGTTATTTTAGCATTAAAACTCAAACTAGCATGGGCACTCTCTGACAGAGGGAGTGTAACCCCATTCAAATAAACGTTTCAACATTGTACTGTATATCAGACAGAGGAAGGGTGGGGTATTACGTATAGCCACTATAGCACTAAGTCCTCAACTTTGAGTTATGAATCTAATTATCATTTTTAAAATTGTTTTTTAAAGATATTTCCATTTTATCTCCAAGCATCGGAAAAAAAACCACTTGCATCTAGACACAAAAAAAACATAATCATAAAGTTTGTAGCAGTCATACTGAACAGACCACCTACGTCTAACTTGTAGTTTGCAATTTGGTTTAACACTTCCTATTATTTCCGCCTCGCAATACCTTATTTACTTTACCTAATTAATGACCTAATTTCTGGTCAGACCCTTTACAATATTCGTGTCATACAATTGTTTTGTTTCGTATTGGTCTGTATAATGACTGTACGATGGCGAGACCGGAGACGGACATAATTCTCAGTGTTCGCTCAATGAGTGGCAGTGGAGTTTCTTACAGAATGAGAACCCTGAGGATGTTGGAGTAAAAGTGAATTCCCAAGATGCCCAGTTCCTAGCTTGTTGATTATGTTCTCCGTCAGGTAAGTAGTAAGGGTTCATGCGTGTCTACCTTTGCAACCTCATTTTGTGAGCCAGATAGTTCTCCAGTGGCTGAAAGGTCATAGCATATAAGTAAGTAATGAGTGTGGACGTTGTGAAGGTTTACCATGGATCGCAGGAGGCTGGCAGGTCTCCGCTCTTCTCCTAACAGCAGGTAAGGTACTGTTGTCTCATAGCGTTCCAGTTTTCCCATGGTACTTTGCTGCTCGGGTGGATCCAGACTGTTCCCTGTACAGCACAGTAATGACATCTATTAGTACTGATGAGTACTTGCATTCAGATTTATCAATCCACAGAATCTTTATCGACTGCACGATCACAGTGACAGTACGTTGCAAATGTACAGTCATTACACATTTTAATATAGACAACTCAGGAGGCAAGCAGTAATTCTTTACCTGACTGTGCAGCCTAATGAGCCAATGTAGAGCCTATAATGCATTTGTGAAAAATAAATAACGGTGCATTTTCCAGATAAAAATTAAATCAATTTCTCTGGTTGCAGTTATCAGTGAAATATTTCAAGTTTCTTTGATAGAGACTGAGAAGAAGATATTATGCATGTGGCCTTTCGTCAGCACATTCCTAATGCTCAACCGCACTCTCGTATTGAGTGTTCGTGCCACCCCTCAGGACCTTCCCTGCGGTAAAACCAAAGAGCACGGTGAAGCTAATTAAACAACTACCTCCAGCATCAAAAGCTGAGATTTTCAATCTCCGCGGAAACCATCTTCATCTTTTCACTAGACTTTTTTTTTTTTTTTTAGTCCACAGCAGGTTGGATTTGCATATTGTACCAGTGGTAAGAAGTCTGAGCCGTCTCGATGAGGATTACATGGCTCTCAAACAGTAAGATACGCAATATGAAGATAAGTTTGGACCCTGGCGTTAAGTTCATTGGAGGTCTGTACGCTGCATGCAATTGGTCCCAGATGCCAACTGTCTGTACCACTCTGCTGGCTTCTTCTGACTCAGTCCTTCCCCTCGCTGAGCCTAAACCTGTAACAGAGACTCTCTGGTTGAGACGATGCCACCCAGAAAGGCTGTACGCAAGCCTATACAAGCAAACACAGGCCACCAGGGGACCCTATGCCACGTTATCATTTTGATTTCCACTGCGGCTTAGCCCAAAGGCAGCACTCGTCTAGTTCTACTTACAAAGGTAATTGTAGGGCTCAGAATAGGCCTGTATTTGAACCACCTTAGCAGAGCATCTTGGTGTTCGGCTCGTCTCTGCCGTCAGATCTTTACTTTGGGATAAGACATTTCACAGCAGTCCCTCCGTCTACTTTGTTTGAGAGTCTTACTCATTGTTTCCAAGCAGCGTGTGTACGTGGGTGTGTTTCTGAGATCTGAGATGAGTAAGCACGCACAGAATATATCATTATGTCGATATCTAAAAGACCAAAGGGTGTCCATTGTTTATTGAGGTGGATCTTGACCACAGCGGATGACTGTCTTTTCATTTATCATTTCTTTCATAATGATAATATTTAGGGTGTGTGCACAGTTGTGAGTCTGTTAAAAAAACTTTTCACCCCTGCGCTCAGTCCTGCCGAGCCTACGTGGAGGGCTCTGACCGACTCCTTCCCAATAGCTGGCTTATTGTGCAGCAACACTTCTCTGTCCAGCTCCTCCAGTCAATAGCTCTACTCCTTGGGGCGTCACAGAACATGCTCAGAAGAGGCCATGCCTAGCTTGAAAACAGCTGGGCAGATGACTTTGTGCAAAGCCACTGGATCAGGATGTTAATGGGACACTATTGTGTGTGTGTGTGTGAGAGAGAGAGAGAGAGAGAGAGAGAGAGAGAGAGAGAGAGAGAGAGAGAGAGAGAGAGAGAGACAGAGAGAGAGAGAGAGACAGAGAGAGAGAGAGAGAGACAGAGACAGAGACAGAGACAGAGACAGAGAGAGAGAGAGAGAGACAGAGACAGAGAGAGAGAGAGAGAGAGAGAGAGAGACAGAGAGAGAGAGAGACAGAGACAGAGAGAGACAGACAGAGACAGAGACAGAGACAGAGAGAGAGAGAGAGAGAGAGAGAGAGAGAGATATCTGGAGCAGTGATAAACAGCGCTGAAGCTTCCCTATTGCACAGCAGCGCTCAAACACAATATCATCACTCACACTTGAGCTGAGCTGTCTGGAATAACCAGGTCAGCAACAGCAAGGTTTGGCCTGACAGGGTTTGTTGTTTTTTTACAAGTTTGTCTCACGCTGTTCTCTTCTCTGTCCCTTTGCCACCATTTTGACACACTTTAAAAACAAAATTCACAATGACAGCAGTTCATTTGTAGCTCAGGCATCAAAGGCCTGTTTTAAATGGATGTTTTCCTTAGCCCAGTGCATTAAAAAACCTTTAATTCTCCATTGCAACTATTGTAACGAGGGTGAACATTAACCACTGTCTGACTTTTTTTCATTTGACAGTCAGACTCATTTTCCATGATAATTTTAGTAAAGCAGGAAAAGTGTGGTAGAGAAAAGTCAGTAACCTTTGTGATTGGTCTGTTACAGAAGTCACATGCAGCTATAAGTCTGTGGTAAACCTAATGCCAGCACCAATGGCTTTTTTATGTGCATCATAAAACAAAGTGTAAACAGAGTTTTTAATAAAGCTTTCTGCACTAAAACTTGGCTCAATTCAGCCACTCCTTCATGGTGAGTAGGACAATTCTTGCAGGTTATAGACCTTAAATTACAAAGGCAATCTGGCCCACAATCAGTGTGTGTGTGTGTGGACATGTGTGTCTGTGTGCAAGCATGTGCATGCAGGCATGTGCACGTGTGTGTGTGTGTGTGTACAGGTATGTTCTTTGTTTGTTAGCATGCGTGTTTATACTTACATGTAACATTTGCTTGCTTTGGGTGCATATTGTGTCTGTGTGTGAAATGGAGCGAGATAGCACTGTGTGTGTGCGTGTGTGCACGCATGTGCACATGTGTGTGCATATGTGTGTATGTATGTGCATGTGTGTGTATGTATGTGCATGTGTGTGTGTACAGGTATGTCCTTTGTACGTTAGCATGTGTGTATATACTTACGTATAACATGTGCTCGCGTTGTGTGCATATTGTGTCTGTGTGTGGGAGGGAGCAAGAAAACAGCACAAACGTACTGTATGCGGCTTCCTTTCTCCTCACTGCCTCAATGTACAGTTTATCTTCATTTTTGGAAATAGGAGCTGCATAATTATTCTCACAGGCCTGTAGTCTTGAAAGGGAAGTAACGAGAATTGCAAATAGAAGTTCCCATACATCGTTGCCGGCAAGTACCTCTGTAATGACCCCCATCCCACGGCCCACAACAGGAGCCGGAGCAACCCTGATGTGTTATTAAACTCAAGAGTCTGCTTCGCAACCAGCAACATTTCACCCACAAAAAAATAAAGATAAAACAAATAGCAAATCTATAAGTATTTTCTATTCGCCACAAGTGAAATGCATAGTCTTTCATCCCACTTAATAGAGGCGCACTCAGCAGTGTGGAGAGGAACACTGACGCTCTCTCCAGAGAAACGCAGAGGGGGAGGCCGGCTGGCTCAAAGCAAACACAGGTATTAGGGGCTCCTTATAAAGGGATACATGTCACATGACCAGCCAGCACAACGACTCGCCTGCTCTCCAAAGTCCCTCAATGCCGCAACAAGGTCACTAGAAATGCGTTTGACCGAATAGTAAATGCGAGAAACGGCGTCAGTAGAAACTCCACAATGGGTCTGGCATTAAACCTGATAAAAAACACTAAAGAGCAAAAGAATTTGGGTGGGAGTGGAGTGGGAGGAGGAGTGAGGGGGGGGGGGGAGGTTTCAGACTCCATCTCTTTATCTAAGGATATGACCGTCAGTGTAAGGACTGTAACGCACCTCAAAGGCCTCTGGGACAAGCCTTCTCATAATGAAATAGCACGGATCCGATCACAGAAAAGACACATTTTATGCCACGTCAAAACAAACGGCACTAAGAGAATAAAGATGAACGGAAGTGTGATATACGAGCCTCTCAGGGTGAAATGCCGGCGGTTTGCTCTCAGTCTGCTTAATTTACCACGATGGACCGTTGCTTGTCAGTACTTCTACAGTCCAAATTACACACTTTGTGAGATACCGTCTGCCTAAAAGACTCTGACATTCATTACGCGTGGAGTCCGTCTCCTCGCGCTCAAAAAGGCAGAACAAATCCGCTCGCCGTTTTGAGGCGAGTTTATTATGACGACTCCTGGCGGTGCCATTGTTCTCAAATGCCAACGCATCCGAAATGGACTGATCATTTTTCAGCATAAATTAAGACTAGCCTATTAAACCCTTTGAAGGTACAATTGATGTTTTAGGGGCAAAGCTTAGGAGAACGATCAAAAGAAGCGCTCTTTGAATAGGTCGAAAATATAATTCACACAATATAATTCAGGGACACAGTCTGAACAATGGAAAAATCGGTTAAAATTACTCATGAAAGGCACTTGCAGACAGCCAATTTTCTACAGTGTATGTAACTAATATCTTGTTTTTTGGGAGTTCACTGTGATTAACTTTTGTGGCTTCTATAAAGAGAGCATGCATTATTAACGTAGGTCTAAGATATGCTGTATACCTCCCAGCGCAAAAACAATGCTGTTGGCGGCATAAATAATTAAGTACAAAATCATTTTACTTCACCGTGTGAGCACTTCTAATCCCTTGGCAGTAAGAAGAGCCAAAGTTTACCAGCACAAGCAGATGTGGAGAACAAGGGTGTCACATTCTAAATCCGTGCCACCTCATACCCAGTTCTGGCTCTTCACATCCTCCTCTGGGGAAGGAGGTCAAGAGGTCAGGGGGACCGCTTCAGGAGCCGTTAGAGCCGTAATGGACCCAGATAGTGCAGCAGCTTCCCCTTTGGGGGGTAATAGCTTAATGGGGCTTGACTCTGGAGTGTACAGAATTCACTGTCCTCATCAATAGAGAGGGAAAAGGTTTGCGCTGTAGTTCTTAGTTCAAGAACACTGATACTGCAAGGTTGCCAGTCGCAAGTCAAAAATCAGCCACGAATCAGAATTCCATCATGACGGTGGTTCCAATCCCCTTTCCTGTGGGAGAGAGATGGAGAGAGGTCGCCGCTGGGGGGAATCTGCAGGCCGGGTTCACCTCGCCTGCTCTCGGCTTGGCTGTTCCGCCACTCACCGCCAACGAGCATGGTAACCGAGAGGCTAACTCAAAACTGGCCAGTGAGGGGAGGCTGAGCAAACAGCGGAGAGTCCCCAGGGCAGCAGATCAAGAGGTGAGATAATCAGGGTAATACGAGCTACAGCCCGGGGGGAGGGGGGGTCCCAGTGGGGCATCATCGCAGTCCCTGCCCACCCCCCACCTGCCCCTCAGGGGGCTATGTGTCCTTCGGGGACAGCTGCAGAAACGTCAGGTTAAGAGCCACTTTCCACAACACTTCTCAACAGGAAAGGGACTCCAGCCCTGGGCTTTCACTCACTCATCACTCTCAGTACCGCCCAGCTGAAACACACCGCAACAGGGTCACAGGTTTACCCAAGTGCGTTGATGTGTCCATTATATATAAAATACGAAGGCTCTAACAGTACCGCGCCGCCCCATTCCAAGCACATCCACAACATTTCTAAGTAAAGCGCATTAATCTTTCAAGAAAGGCCCCATAACTTTAAAAATAGAAGAGTGATGTAACCTCCTGCCGGGGAGATGCGTCTGCTGAACTGCACCCTCCACTGGCAGATGAGTAAAATTCAACAAGACAGGTTCTCTCCCTCGCTCGCTTTCTCTCTCTCTAACCTCTGTTACTAGGGCATCTTAACCTCAGCTACTATGAAAGGGGACAGATTGCAGTTGGAAGTGGGTGATCCCTGCGGGTGACCCTGCCAAGCTTGGCCCTTGAGTCCAGCGCGTCCTCTGCGGTGATGACACTCTACCCACCCGTTGGCAAGACGCCAGATCCTTCATCGCCTCGGTCACCGCCTGTCAGACCCCGGAGTGGAACGGTGTAAAAAAGCCTTTAATCGGAAAACCACATAAAGGGCTTCATTCAGCAGAAACCCAACGGCTTCCTCCGGTCTATGGGAAACGCACACGGCTGGCACGAACTCAAACTCAAAACGAAAACCCCAGTTATGCCGAGACCTTCCTACTAGGAATGTGCTGGAAGGTCTTTAATTCCTGCCCCACCCCCTCATACAAACACTAACCTAGATATACGGCTATGATGTACACACTAACATTGCAGGCCTGTCACAAAAAGGTAGCCAACTGGCAATGGCTAATATGTGGAGCGATATCTTGGGATTGGTGAAGACGGGGAGTATTGGTAAACAGGCCAAAGTGTTTTCAGCGTGTTGTCTACCAATCTGCTAGGTTCTTGCTCTCTCTCTGCCTCACTCGCTCTCTCTCTCTGATGTATCGTATCATCATTTACTGCAACGCTGATCTCATAAAGTCAATTCCTGATGACAAAGCAAGTTCTTAATGTTGTGCACAAGCTGCTGTTTTGTTTATTCGTATTTTAAGAATAATTTCCTGTTCAGATGGCTTCTATGTTCTGAACATGAACTGGAGATAACTTGAACATCATTAAGGTATGAGACAATACAAAGCACAAAAAAAACAATCACATTCATCATTTTTAAAAACTGAAGACAAATATACACTAAACTTTTGAAAATAGATACATTATCCAGGGAGGCTAAACAACATACAGACAAACAAACATTTTTCTGCTTGAGCTGCAATACTGCAAAAAAATAGAAAGCAATGTGTTTTAGTAAAGGCATTGTTCCCTGGGTCAAGATAAAAACTTCTCTCAGCAACTTCTGAGATACCGGTCTGACAAAAACAGATGACAGCCCATCTGGAACCGACTATCTCATGAGTGTGTGTGTGTGTGTGTGTGTGTGTGTGTGTGTGGTGTGTGGCAGACAAGCCAGAAGCCCCACTGTGTTACGCTGAGACGGCACGTCTGCCGTGAAGCAGATCAGTGGCACCGCAGGAGCCGCTAGCCAGTATCGGAGAGGTAAAGACGTGGACTCAGACCGGACGACCAGAGGCGCCGAGCGACCCCTGACCTCGCGATATCACGTCCGTGCCCCTCGGGGGTGCCGAAGGGCACGCGGTCTCGCTCAAACGCGATACGCGGAAAGACCCTGATTCTCTCAATGTCTTTTCCAGGCATGCTATGCTACATCAGCATTCCACGGCCCCTTCAAGCACTCATCTCTTACATTTTCAGGAAGCTATGGTGGGCCCCTCTGACCCTCAAGGAAGGACAAAAAGCAGACATCTCTATGTGCACAGATTCTCCGGGGACTGCCAGGGCAGGGCTAAAGATACATTTGGAAACTCCAGTAATAGCTTCCCATACTAGCTCTGAAAATAAAATGCATCCATATTTCCGAAACGCCAGAAGAGTAAGCGAGTGCAAATCTGAAGACAGGACTGGTGCACCAACCGGGGCACCATTCCTCTCTCAAAGACAATGGGTAAATATGTGACGCCCACACACCCCATTCCATGCCCAAGAGAAGTGCAGCGCATCACTTAGACTTGTTTCCCTCCTGTTTAAAATTCGCTTGGAGTCAGCTTGTTAGTCAAAGATAAGGGGTAGCCTAATTAGGACAATATTACCCCTGCAGAATGCAGAGCTCTACAAACAAAACAAAGCTTTGTTTGATGGTACGTTCAGAGGAAGAGGGAGGAATGACCTGAACTTTAAACCCTTCAGTGTGCGGACCCCGGAGTAGATTTGCGATTTCCTCCGTTTAGTGGCTTCTAAAGGGGGGGGGGGGGGGGTGGTGGTGGAGTCACAAGGGTTCAGAAGACGGACAGGACTGTGCTGCAGTCAGTTGGGGGCGGTTGACTCGTACACACATACGGATCCCTGCCGTGTGGCAGTTAGGGTCCGTTCCTGGCCCTGTCACTTTCCGCACTCTGGTCCCATCTTCGTCTGTAACACTTTCCGCTTCCCCCCCATCTGAACACCATGAAAAACTGTAAAAAAATAAAATTAAAATTAAAAAATTAAAAAAGGGCACGCTTCCCCCTCTCCTTCTATAACAATTTTTTAAAAAGAGTCTAGAAGATTAAATGACTGAATTAGACACTTCTTGTCTAAACTAAGATTAGACACTGCACATTTAGGCACTGATCACCCCCCCCCCCCCCCACCCAACCTACCCACCCCCACTGCTCTACAGCACCTGGGTTGACAAATTTTGTACCAAGGCCTGTTATCCGTCAGCTTATCAGCTTAGGTCTAAAGACCCAATGCATTTTCCCTGATTTAGCCTTGGTAATAGCTGCAAAATTTTGCAATGATTCTAATTGAAATTCAATGGGCGCACAATCAAAACATAAATCAGCTTAACTGCTAATGGAGTTTTTGCTGTGCTTGGTGCTTAAGGGTCTTATGAGTACCCCCAAGCTGCAAGTCCATTTCTATTAAGTCAGAAACTTTCAAGAATCACGGTCAACGTCTGGCTTTATGCTCCGAGCCGAAGTTTTCTTCAACAACCAATATTCGCTCTGCGGCATAACTTTCCATTAACTGTCTCCAAAGAGTCAACAAGAGAGCCGTGCAGTAATGCAGACGCAATAGCATCCAGACAGCAGCAAGGCAAAAATGCATTGGCCAGATGAGGAGACTAAGGAGTTGCGTGAACTTATGATAACATGAATGTTACATCCATCCAGAGATTTAGCTATAGCGACAAACAGCCGAGGAAGGACACGCGGACTGTCATACCTCAGTGAGGCTTTGGTAGAAACAGTAAATGGATGATTTCATCTGGGCCATATGTAATAGTCTGTACTTGCACAACAGAATTTCAATGTGACTCTGATTCCCATAAACGTAATGTAACAAACGCAACACTTTTACATGCTATCACTCACCTGGAGAGACTGACAAATTAAATTTTACATTACATTACATTATAGGCATTTAGCAGACGCTCTTATCCAGAGCGACTTACACAGCATTTTTTTTTTTGCATTTATACATAGTATCCTTTGATACAGCTGGATATATTACTAGCAATGCAGGCAGGTTGCAGCCCTTGCACAAAACACAGTGTCCGACCTGGGAATCGAACCGGCAACCTTTCGGTTTTTCGGTTACAAACCCAGTTCCCACCACCACCCACACCACACCATAAATAAGCTCACAGCATCTTTCTGGAAAGATGTACTGTAGTCTGCAACACTCACATTACGCGGTGAGACACGTTTTAATTCCTCCAATAAATCAATGTAATTAAAAAGAAAATACAGAGGGGTGTGAACACTCAGTTTGACTTTTCACACAATAAGCTTGTCTTAATGTTAAAATATGCAGTCTGAATCAGACATTACTAAAATAGTGTGGGTAATTTTACCATATTCAGTGTGATATAGTAGTAATAAACGACATGGATATAAGTTATTGACCCTCAGAACTGGCTACATGCATGCGTTCACTATGCATGGTTTGGCTGCAATTCACCTTTTGTATCTTAGGAGCTTTGGGAAGTTCCATTTTTCAACAAAATTAGTAACACAGCTTTGCTGAACTTGTCTGTGTTGCCTATTTGAATGTTTGGAACAGTAGTTAGACACAGAAACAACACCACATATTTCAATGGTAGCTTTATGTAAATGCATTTAACTATCAGGGAATAACGTGAATTTACCACACATCATTTCACACCAAAATCTGTACATTAGATGGTTAGAGGTTCGAATTTAATTTAAACAATTTAAAAGACCTCTGACCAATCTATAAAGAAAACAGCAGGATTGATAATTGGTGTAGTTAGAGGCTAATTGTAATCCTAAGGTGTGACACTTATTACAGCTCCCTAATTTCCCCTGACTCCAATAATTCCATAGTGAACAACTACAGAGTAATTTAACACTTATCTCAGGCAAACTCACAGTATGTTCCGCTGTGACACTCACAGAAACCATGTCATGTGTTCAAGGCATATTCAAAGTTTAGGACCCATGGTTATGCAGCACAGCTGTGGTGAGGAAATGTGTTACAGTCTTTCGTCACAGATGCAAGCACTCAAAATGAAGCAACCTTATCTGTGGGTCTAAACTTCATCCAAATGTACTTTTTTAGTCTGCTTTCTCCAACCTCAGACTCTCCTCTTTTTTATGGCAGTCACAAAATAGGTATTTGTCTGAGATTTCCGTCTGTAAATTGGATGTGAACTATCTCATTCATAAGGTTAGGTTATTGGCAATTTAAAAAGAAATGCAAAAAATATATATACAATATGCAATACACAGCCCCAAATACACTTTTCTGAACAATCAGCCAATCAATCAGGTTTTATTGACATAGTGCACTTTGCAAATAATTTGTCACAAGTATACCCTAGCCTAAAGCTCCACAAAGCAAGCCAAAGGCAACAACAGCAAGGAAGAACTCCTTGGCAAATTGACTACTGTTGTACAATATACATATTTTGATATTGTAAAGTGGGATTCTTTGTGTCTATGAAATTGTTGGAATCTATGGAAAACTATGGCTTTGTTTTTTTAGAAACCTTCAGAACCTTCAACCTGCTTATGAAAGGCAATTTCAGACAGTCAATTTAGTTTTATGTTTTATGCTATACTAATGTCTTATTTTTTGCCTTGTACATACTTTTTTCCGTATGACTTATTAATTGGTGTTTGCTGCAATTACTATGGTTAACTTATGTGACTTATATAAATGATAAATGCAGGTCCAAAAGAGACCTGCTGTTTCACAAGTCTCATAGTTCACGGGTCCTTGAATTCAGCAGCTATCCAATTCCAATAGACATCAAACAAATTTTTTTTGCCTTCTCCAAACTGGACACCTCCTTCGTTTGATACACGACCTGTTGACAGGAGAGCCTTCTTGCCATTTGTTTTCAGGCCCCTCAGTGAGTGCATGTGTAATCCTGTCAGACGGTGGCTTTCAATCACAGCGCTAGACTCCGCCTCCTGGGCTAAAGCTTCCCATCCCCCACCCCGAGGAGAAGTCATTCATTTGTTTTGCTTTGTCATCCTGAGGGACTCACATTTAATGTAATTGTGGATGAATGACACACGCATAATCTATAACAAAGAGACCAAGACACACCCGGTCACCTATAAACAACCAGAACGATTGGAAAATACACCCGATGACCTTTACTGGCTGATCACATTCTCACCAGTTCTACACGTTGAACCAATCAGAGAACAGGACAGTGAACTATTATTTGCGTCGGTGTGACGAATGCCAGAAAAAGATTATGCAAAAATGAACGGAAACACGCGTGTGCTGCTTTTGACCTTTTTTTAAATTCATCCTGGATTGTAAAGGTGAAAGTAAGAAAGTTGCCTCACTGTTTTCTGGAGTGTTTATTCGGAACTCAAGGCGCAGACTTGACTTCTGGTAAGAGCCGATGACCCAGTGTGCCCAGGGGAGTCGTACTGTGAAGGAACGCAGGTTGTCACCTTGCCGTTACCTCCAGAATATGATGATGACAGCTACAAATGGCATGAGTGAACGCGTCCTAAGGCTCCCTCTGTTTTAAAACACTTACCCCTTCCTAAAAGGGGAGGTGATAATGGTGCGCTAGTGAAATAGCGGCTGTTTTCTTACGGTATCTCAGATTTTTCCCCCCTCCAATGGGCCGCCATTAAATTGCAAAACGGTGTGGGAACGGTTTAGGGATAGAAGGGCATTAATGGCTGATCTTCATATTCAATAACCATTTGCTAAAATGGATCCAAATGGGTCCGCCCTTCAAACAAGTACATTTTTCTCGTTTTCTGCATCGGCCAGTGAAACAAAGGCAACAAACTCATGAAGGAAATGCATCGGCCAGTGTAGGGAAGGCACATACTGTTACTGTATTGTGTTTGCTCATACACATGCTAATTAGCGTACGCGGGGAACGTAGGCTGTTTCACACATACCTTCAAACCCTCAATGACAGTCCAGCTGGTCGATCACACAAGGACCCTAAATGCCCCCTCCCCCTCCCCCTCCCCCTGGGTCCTGATCAAAAAGCATCCATCAGAGGCACAAGAAATGGTAACCCTAATCTTCCATGTCAGAGTTCCCACATATATCGTATGAATAAGCACCTTGGATTGTTCTAGACCAGGGGTTTTCAAAGTGGGGGCTTTTATCAATTAAATTCATTATTTACTGTGCGGTTTAAAAAAATATAATATAAATTGTATAAAAAATTTCATATCGAAAAAAGGTCTTTGCCATGCCTTCTTTTCAAAATCGCAAAAAAAAACTACCGTCTGCTCAGTCAGTCAAGCGTTTGTTTGCTAACTGCTATAACGATTAGAATGAAAATAAAAAAATCAAAAAATTGTGTTGTGTGTATTTAAGAGAAGTTTTTTTTTTTTTTTTTTTTATTTTGTAAATAATTTTAAAGTTTTTTTAAAAAGCCATTTCGGGGGGGGGGGCCCAGCCAGAGCTACGGGGATTTTGGGGGTGGAAATGGGGGGAAAAAAAAGACCCTGTTCTAGACCCTTCCAAACCCTTCCTTAATGCTGCATTAGGCAGTAGAGGTGACCGGTCCTCAAAACTGCGCGGTTTTGTAACTGAGCCGTGAGTGTTTGGAAGCTATCTAAATGTCTCCTCAGTTTGTTCATTTTTATGCTTTCATTGCTTAGAGCCTCACCGCTGTCCACCCCATGTGATCAATCCTCAGAATTGTTGTTTGTTTTTATATAAACTCACAAGAGAGAAACTTGTCTGAATATTTTTCGCTTGAAGGCTTTGCCTTTTCAGCCAGTTGTACTCTGAAAATTAATTGACAAGATTTCCTGTCAGCTTTGCTTCAAGTTGAGCCGCTCTGAAAACACAGCCCTTCGTATTTGGACCCAATTCCTTGCAGCTCTAGCGGATGGTACCATAATAGTTGGCATATTCACACATTTTATTGATAAAGACCGTCTTAAAAAGAGATCATCTTTATCTGTGATAATCAATATAATACAGTAAATACTGTAAATTAAGAAGCATGCTGACACAAAGACAGCATATAGGTGATTTTCTATTTCCTGACAACACAAACTATTTTGAATAAATTCACCCTCCCTACCTGTGACACACCTCAAGCAGCTATGTGACTTTTAGCTCCTGACCCATAGTTTATGATGCAGTTATGACAGAATGTAGTCAAGTAGTCTGTCATGTATTCCCTCCACTGGCTTGTATGGAGGACTGGACCAGTGATAACGGCAGGCTGAGCTAGTGGAGCAGCTTGAGATAAATTAAATCCAAACCTGTCTGGATCCAGGTCTACTGTGGAAATGAAGCAAAATTATCCAGCTCAGAAGGCTTATAAAACGTATAATAGAAAGGCTTGCATATTCGATTAGTTCTATTTTCTTTGCATTCAATATAGGATTTTGAAAGACAAGTCTAGTATGAATTAGTTGAACTGGCAACTAATTTCAAACTAAATTGTGGCAGCCATTAACAGGAGAAGGCATTATAACATAATTTATTCTGAAATACACTTGATGACCGGTGAGACTAATGACCGTGAACATCTTAATGCACTGGAGCCCAAGAAAAGATTGTGTTGCCAGTAAATCTGTCTGTACAACTGTAACAAATTCATGTAAGTAATAAAAAGAGGATGAAACGTCATAAAAACATGTTTAAAATTGTATTTCACTGAAAAAAAAGAATGTCCTTATTTTAATCTTACTTGAAGCCCATATTTCAATCTGTTATTTTTCCCTTCTGTGCTTTAAGTATTTTTTAAAAATGATATTATAAACATAATGTGTTATAATAAGGCTCCAATCTAAGAACATAAAATGGTATCTTGTAATGGTCAAACTGGGCGGCCGTCAGGACTGCGCTGTAAACTTGATTTACTGAAGCAATTTTGTTTTCCACACTAATCCTGTGACATAAACCATGTGTCGAAGTGATGGAACAATATTAATGCACGTGAGAGCACGGCGCGGCATGTGGATCAACTGAACACCCTGACAGGGGTATTATGATGACACATTCAGGTGAAACTTTGAGAGAAAAAAAACAAACAAAATAAAGCATGTGAGACTATAAAGATGGATAGTAGCGGATAAAGGCTTTGTTTTCCTATTTTAATTGCTGTGTGCAATGCAACCTCAGCCCCTGTCACGTTTTCCTAAATTCTCTAGCATTTGTATACATGTTCCTCCCTCACCTCAAATCTCATATCGCTGCCTGCAGATCAAACACAGACACAAGGCAAAGCACACTCAAAGCACGGCACTCACGCTCATCTTAATAGACTAATTGCTACATTCATTGTGTATGCAGAAGGACAAATAGGTTGTAGCCAGTGCAGTCATTTTAATTTCACACAGCTCACACTGTAGACTCCCATATGTGCCAGCTACAATGGGATTGGTACACTGAATTAAGAAAGTGGAAAGGATGACACACACACTCACACACACAGGAAGACACATACATATACATGATAATAACTAGCGTAGGCTTGGGAAGCATGAGCTACACACATACCACATAGCCTATGTATGTATCCTACATGAGTGTGCATGTGTGAGTAGGTGTGCTGTGTGAGTGTGTATATGTGAGTGCGTGTGTGTGTACGTGTGTGTGTGGGTGTGTGTGTGTACATGTGTGCAGTTCAAGCCTTGCTCATTGTTCAACAGAACATCAGTGCACTTACTGCGTAATAACCATGGTCTACTCAGTGGTTTAATGAGTAGACCACTCTGCATTGTGCGCTGGCGTCTAATTCATACTGATGATGACAAAGCAACCACTGGAGCTTTGCACCGATGTAACTTCATCAATGGGAATAGTTTCTAATCAGCCAGATCGTATCTTGTCGCAAACAAAGATGCACCGGCAACCAGAATCTTTATAGAAGAAGAACACTATTTCACTATTGCCACTTGTTTTGGCAGGCGCGCGCCGAATACTGTGCTCAAAAGCGTGGATTCAGTGGGCGTCTGAAATAAGGGTTTTGTTTACATTTGTTAATTTACTTTGCAGACCACTATAGCCTACTGCTTATACCACTCAATAACGCGCACTGTCATGCATACTCTGCTACAGCGATAAATGACTGCGCCCAGCATTTGGCACTCTTAAACACTACGATATTTTCGTTTATATTATACTCAAATAACTCAACATATTAGGTATCCATTCTTACCTTCAGATGAGTTGGGTAGCTCATTGTCACTGGAGCACTTCACCGTTAATGACAAAACGTAAAGTACAGTCAGAAATGCTAAGTTTTCATTCCACCGCCGGGTTGTCATGTTGCCCGGCTTGGGAGGAAAAGGCGATCAGATCGTATCACTGCAGCACGACCATAATATACAGTCAAACAGCTGATGAGCAGGAAGTGACTTCCTGCAATATGATCATCAAGTCCAAAAGAGAAGGTTAGAAAAAAACCGTGCCTAAATTACGAGCTAGGCTACTAGCTAAAACTGTCATAAACTTTCTAGCCTAGGATGTCCAACCTTTTGGTGCATAAAGCTGACATTTGCAATTTTGGAACAGTACGGATATGTGTCAGAAAGAAGACACACAAAGAGAGAACGAGGGCAGAAAATTGAATGTAGCAGAAATGTGAATCTGAAAATGACAACGGTTTTCTTTTTTTGTTCTTTTTTCCCCAATGAACAAAGTCTTGTCTCCCAGTACGACCATGTGCTTTGCCCAAAGGAAGTCCGCGAGGTCCTAGAGCCGAATACGCCGCTTGACACAGTTGTGTGTTCGCCGCGTCCCACGGAAACGCGCAGAATTAGATTTGAACGCACGTTTGTTTCGAGGTAGCTATTTGGCTACAGTCAATGCAATCCTGACGAAGAATATATATACGAAGAATATATATACTTTCTTTTATATACTAATACTAATACTAATTTATTATATATATATATATTTCCATCAGTGTGTTTCTGAGTAGTAGCCTACTCTACGTACAACGTATGCTTTCAGGAAAAAATACAAGTCATAAATAGGATACATATCAATAAAGTAAAGTTTATGTGTATTACCACAACAATAATAATTAATATTGTATGTCGTTTCCTTACTGCTGTTCACACGAGAGTTGTTTTTAAGACAAGGCTGCTGTCACGGCAAGCGCACATGCATGTCAGGTGCCCTATTTCCACTGTGTTTGACGTGCGCTGGCATTGCAAAATGTGCCACATGTCCAACCATTCTGCGACGGCTGCAGGGGGAACGTAGACGGATGTCTTTGGGGAGAGTGACTACTGTGTACAATTTCAAGGCTACTTCCTGGTGTGGAAATATAAATTGAAGCCACCGCCTGGCATGGTATCAAAAATAAAACCTGACCTATTCACCACAACGCAGTAAGCATTCCAAAGTATACATTGGTCTACTTGCAAATGCGCAATATGACTTACTGAGAAAAATTTTTTTACTGACAGTTGAAGGCAAAGCACAATGCAGTTAGACATAATTTTGGCCAACAAATTGAGTGCTTATAAATAATGAATGACAGAAGAGAGTTCATGGGCATTCTGGAGGAATTGGTTCTCTTTTTGCATGCCTGAATGGCTAGAAGCTGAAGTTGTGAACACAGCAACAAGCACTTGAGTTGGGTAAGGCAGCACATGCAGTCACCAGAAATCTGCACTCACATTAGCAAAAGTGCTTGTCCTGACTGCAGCCTGATGCCCAGAGATGCTTGTCCTGACCGGAGTGGTCATTTAATGTGCTCAGGCTGGGAGTTGTAGAGGCGGGGGTGGGGGTGGGGGGGTTAACAGCTATAAATTAAGAAGAGTGAGTGTTGGTAAAACATGGTCCAGGTAGACGACCACAGATGAAAGCTTCATTGGTAGCTGACTGTGTGGCCAGTGAGGAGAATACATGACAGACCACAGCTTAATAAAGGAGCAGAGGCAAAGCCACAAGCTGTCCTGTCACTGACCAAACAGCTGTTTGATTTGGGCCCAGTCCATTAACAGAGGGCTAGCTGGTGCTTGTTTTGGATTCACACTTAAAATGGGGATAGTGCTTTATACCATTATTATTATCAGAAATACTGGAACATATTTCAAGCTCACTTCATTAACCCTAATTGCCTGTGTTTATATGCTCCATTTACAAATGACTGCTCCACAGTAATCGGGAGGTTTCATGCAAATGAATGATCAACAGCAGTAATTTCTTTTCAGATCATTCACAAAGATAAACATTTTAAAGATAAAAAAGAAAAAGAAAATTTCAGACAGTTGCATTTCTTTAGCATTTGTTGTTTGGACAAACCAGTGATTTATAATATTTGCAAAGTTTTGTATTCGTAAAGGCTATCATGGGAGTAGCGTGTGTTCTTATCAAGAGACAAATCACAAAACAAACACAGGCTTTCTTAATCATATTACTGTATTTTTCTGAACTATCAGTTATGAAAACCAAATGATATACATGGTGGAAAAATACAGCCGCATAACACATTGGCAGTAGCTATCTATAGAAATACAAGAAAAAATATCCCATTCCCAAAGCGCCAATGAAGGTTGATGCTTTGGTGTTAATTCTGCTTAAAAAAGCAAGCTTCCAACATATATTTTTCCTGGTTCACAAAGCCATGTTTACAGGTTATATTTTCTTCCTTTATAAGCATATTTGATCAGCAGTGGCACCTCATAGTTCATCTTCAACAACCTCTCTAACAAAGCTTTCTTTCATTGTCAGTCTCCTGAGTTCCATTAAGTCGGAATTCTTGTTCCCGAAAGGCACATTCGCAAAACCCCACGCTGAACTTGGAACAGTCAGTGAGCAATAGGAAGTTCTTCTTTTCTTGACAGCGTATTTGCTTATCAGCTTCTCGTTCAAGCAAATTAACCTCTACCTTCAACTCACCGAAGAGTATTTATCTATAATTGATTGAAATAGCAGTTTTGTTTTTCGGACTTCCCCTTAAGAGCCGCACAAGGGCACAAGAGAGTAGAAAAATGTTTCAAACTCTTTCTGTTGCCCAAATACCAATAGTATTTAGAAAAAATATTAATTTTAGAGTGGACAGTTATAAAAAATGAGGATTGTACAGAATTAATATGATTTATATCGACAACAGCAAATAAATTTGGGCGCACTTGCACTGTTGCACACACAGACACACACACAAAAAGTGTTTTTTTCTAAAATGGCTGAGTAAATAAATATATAGTATGGCTGTATGCACTGAGGAAACATTACTGGGACTTAGGTGAGCTGGTATCTCACAGACATTTAATCTCCATTCATTAGATTACACGTTATCTTCAGAACCTGACAGTCCAGGGCATATTTTTCCTTGCATTAAAATGTTAGTTTTACCAGACAAAAGCAATGCAAGTGATATAAATAAATAAAACAATATTTAAGAAGGAGTGAACGCTTTCCAGCGATGGTTGATTTAGAAGTAGCCGGAGCGCAGGGCCAGGTGTTAAGTTGAGTGTTAAGGTTCAGTTGAAAGGCTGGGCCAGGTTTGGTGGCAGTTCCCCTCAGTCTCCTTCAGTCTGTGTTCCTCTGTAGAATCTGGTCCAGTAGCTTCTGTCAGGAAACACAATAAGAAAATGCGGCTGTGACCAAAGGTGAAGATTGCACACAAAGGCACCGTGACACAACAGACCCATTCTGACCTCTCCTGTTACACGCCTCAAGAGAGAAAGTGGACTCCTCCCTCTCGTATGCTTGTGGGCCTGGTTGTCATTCCCCGGTCCCTGTGACATTACTGTCTGTGCTGAGAAGCGTTAAACTCGTGTCCAGACATGTATCCCCATGGTGTGGCGGTACTCCCCCTGCAAGCTCCACCTGTCCTCCTATCTCCGATGCCTTCCCCAGGCCCACTCTCTTTGCCTCGGGTGCCCGAGGCTCAGCCGCGACAGAACGGCTCGGGCTGTCCGTCGTGAAGGCCGCCGGAGGGTTCTCCGCTCCGCCCCTGTAGAACGCTGCCGCCGCCCCGCCACCCTGCCGGCAATGGCCCTTCTGTTACCGCCAGACCGCTGGCCTTCGCCACAGAGGACAAAGAGTCTGTTCACAGCTTGGCTGTGTTGCCACGGAGAGAGCTGGAACCCACAGCAAACACTAAGAGTCTGTTCTCATGCCATGGGTATAATATCAATGATTGTGGATCGGAAGCTAATGACAAATTTTGAATCACGCGCCGGCATACACACATAAAATCATTGAGTTTTAATCTCTATGTTCTGTGGGTGCATGGTTCAGTAACTCTTGAATGGTGTTCTGCATGTAACACACATTGAACCAAATCTTTGCTGTCTTTTTTTAAATTCTGCATTTGGGCCAAGTTTCTTTCGGGCACCAAAGGCAGGCTCCAGTAACAATGTCTGCCACAGTTGGCTGGCTGTGGCAGGGCTGAATCCCAGAATCTAGTGAAATCCAGGTGACCTTACAGAGCCAGGGGCCTGAGGAGGTTATAACCACATGTAGCAGATGGTTGGTGTATGCACTTGGTGTATGCAGCATGGATAATTGTTGTTAGTTGATCAGTTAAAAACTAAAAAATAACAGGATAAAAAATTACATAACATTATAAAAAAAACAATACCAGATGTATTTAATATAACAAGCCAATAAAGACATAATAATAATGTAATAAATAATAACCATCATCGGATCACTGAACATTTTAATGAGTGGGGTTCCATTTCTGGACTTTCTTTACCCTATAGCACCCTCTACTGATTCTACCCGATTAATACAACTATAGCCTACTGCCTGAGAGAGATACACTGCCATTCTAGCGCTGCTTCCTCCAATCTAGGCCAAGCAATTGCTGTAAAACGATAGGTACAATGACACCATGCCACGAGGAGAGTTGTAATTAAATCACAGGTAGTATTATATGGTTCCCTATGTCCCTCACACTGTGAACAAGAGAGCATCTCCGGCTACACTTCCCTCCCACCTGCCTGTGGACAAGCTGACAGTGCTGCAGATAACAGGATTTATTGCATACAACAGGGTTTAGGGCAGGGATGGGCAACTCCAGGCCTCGCGGGCCGGTGTGTATGCAGGTTTTTGCTGCCACCAGTTAACAATTATTTAATTAGCCCAATCGTTTACATTATCTGATATTTTAATCTACATATCCGCGATATGAACAGCAGCTGACGAATGTTCTTGTGCGTGTATTGTAGTGTTTTATAGTTCTGTAATTTACAAGTGAATCGTGAGTGTGTGTATGATTAATTAGTTGACTGAGACGTGGTAACTGGTGGCAGTAAAAATATGCATACACACCAGCCCACAAGGCCTGGAGTTGCCCACCCCTGGTTTAGAGTATCCAATATACCACAGAGGGGCTGATGGGAAGTGGAGTCCAGAGCATGCCAAACACTCCAGAATTTCAAGTACTGGACTTCACTTGGTCGTTGTGATATACTTTGCAATGCACTGACTTAGTCGCCCCACTTCTCCCCAATTTAGACAGCAGACAAGCACATGCTCTCCTTTGAACCATGCGATGTATCTGCCACTTCTTTTCACTTCTTTTTGACGAATCGGGCACAGACATGAGTCAACAGGAGACGCTTCACACGCAGCTCACCTTAGCAGGATGAGCCACACTCCAGGTCCCTACAAGACAGACACACACACACAAACACACTCACACACGCGCATGCACGAGCACACACGCACGCACGCGTACATCACACGTAACATTTTCCATTCCATTCGGTTTTAATCTCCGCATGCCTTTGTAACCAAATTTGTCAATATAAATAAATTGTGTCTCCTGTGTACGGCCAAGTTTATCGCTTAAAATCATTCCAAAGATGAAACTTTAAAAGATGACCAAGTCTTCAGAGAAGCTCTTTAGACAAGATCAGAGCATCACACATCAATCCTTGAAGCTCTCAGATCTGGCAGAAGTGTCCAAAGTGTGCCTTCAGCTGGTCTAATGTTCTGTGGGAACAGGAAAAGCCTCCGCACCTTTCCTGCCAGAAGTGCTCAAATTCCCACAAACCAATTTGCACCTAATAAATTGAAAATCCACATCTAATTTGAGCACAGCCCCCCCCCCCCCCACCCGCACCTTCCGATTAGTTTTCTTTGGCTGGTAACATTTCAAATCTCAGAGGTTCAGTTGCTATGAAACTCAAATTATTTCAATTAATCTGAGAATACCTTCAGGCATTTGAAAGCTATTATATCTAACATTTCACTCCATTTCAGAACACACATATTTTACAGTAGATATGAATTTTCCTTCAAAACAACACCTGTGACCTTTCAAAGTTTAATTGAGCTTTTAGGAAGTTTAAATATTCCATGCACTCTGCTTTCTAGTTATACGTTATGACACCATGGCTAAATTGAATTTTTAATGAAGTGCTGTCAACTCTGCATTTAGCCTGCTGTGCCTGTATGTATAACAGTTGTGCTTGACACCAGGGCTTCCACTGTTACAATAACAATGACATTTTAGACTAGAGGTTCAGCAGAGGCAGGGACATTTTACAAATACTACACATAATTAGAATTAGTACCTTAAAGCAGTGTGTGTCCCTCTGCCATGTACTTCATAACTCGGGAGCGGCATAGTTACCACATGTTTAATCCTCCTTTTATGTTGAAATTGTGTGATGCATTTTTATCAAATTGGCCCCAAATGTTTAAGCTAACACAAACGTATTGTAACAGAACAATTTCGACACTTTGTGCGTTGCCTTCTTAATATCTCTCAATTGACTAGTTGTTTATCCCTAAATATGAAAAATCTACAGCGCTGAGTGAAAGTTTGTGAAGTTTAAAACATGTATGGGAAATGACCCAGAATCACCCACAAAAAAAATCTGAGGTAAAAAATAAAAAAGCTTGTATATTTTCTTATGTTTTATACAGCTACAGAGCCTGGGGTCAAAGTGATCCCACAAAACGCCTTTGCATACCAAAATGGTACAAGACCTTTGAAAACAGCATCATGTTTATTGAATGTTTACTATTTAATCCCACCAAATTAGGGAGAGCCATAAAAGATGAAAGAAAATAAGGTGAACTGGTTTTTAAGAGACGTCAAACACTGAATGGGGTCAAGTCAAGTAAAACAGGAAATAATTATGACAATAATTTAACACACAATAAGTTCCACTCTCATCCCCAACCATTTAAAAAACCTACAGTCCAATTCCACAACAAGTGTACATTGCAAAGCCCCAAAATGCACGCATCGTCTAATGAAGTCAAAATCCCATTCCTGAGCTGTGGAGAGCTCTGCCAAGGGTCATACCTTCTTAAAGACCGCCGCCCGCAGTCTGTTAGTCTGTGACATCACTTTCTTCTTCTGTTCCTGTCTGTTACTCTTGACAGTTACATTGCTGTTAGCTCTGCCAATATTTGCATTCAAGAAAAAAAGTGAGAGGCGCAAAGATAGGACAAAGGTAATCAAAATGAGAGGGAATGTTTAACGAGTGCATTGCACAACCAGGAGCCACATGTATAAAACTCTTAAGTAAAAGAATGCGTAAAAGAACGCACAGGGTGAAAGTCGGAATGCATTTTCTACCTCTGCCTTTCTGTCACGGTGTCGCCATATCACACGGACTCCAAACATTACGTACGTATGGCGTCCATTGTGCGCAGAGGTACGCAGATTCTCACAGCACGTGTTATATTATACATCAAAATTTCTGCGTGGAAACTCGCTTACGCAGATTTCTGAGGGCATTATTCCGCTCAGCACTGTTTATACATGTGGCCCCCTGGACATGTAAAACCACATGCATGTCTGTTTTATATACATGCAGTCTTTATTTCTGATATACAGTATATCCATGTGTGTGTGTTCACATGGATCAATAGTTACACAAAGGAAAAAAAACATTATATATATATATGAATTTATCACTCTGATCAACTTTATATAACAGTTTTTTCTTGGTGTGCTAGATAAAGGGTTAAAAAACGCGTACACCTTGCAACATATAATCAGAAGGAGTCTTCTTCTGAGTAAATAATAGAAAAACATGAATAATCAGCAGGGATAGCAGCTGTAAGTAGACGATGCTGTAATTCCTCTCTTATGTGAAGATGATGTATTTATAGATAATTACAGTAATATAAGGAAAGAGGAATGAGTCTAATGTTAGCTGAAGATGAGGCGGTGATGCAGCTTACCTCTTGGATCTGAGCACCGTCTTCTTCCCCACAATGCCTCTGTCTCCGAGTTTACAACGGTTGTCTATGAACAAACACGCACACGCATGCGTACACACACATGTACACACACACAAACGCACACACACACACAGGAGGACAATTATGATGGAGCAAGGGATCCACAGTTCTAACGCTGGACGTAACAGTTTTTACCTCTCTGGGGTGAAACGACCGATCTTAATCATCACATTACGTTATCAAGAACTGCACTTAAAAGGCTCAGGCAGCATGACTGAAACCTTTGCGTGAGGATACCTATATTTAGGTTTAAATTAATCTTCTTAAGGGACTCATTTAATGGGCTGCTACAATGGTACTTCCGAAGCTTAGCTTTGGCTGTCATTACAAATCTCTTTATAAATGAACAAAAACTCAGAAAATGCCCTTGGGCGTTTCTATGGTTACGTTAATTTGCTCATAAACAAATGTATTTGCGTAGTTATTACTTGCTGTTTTTGTTCGTTTTGATTTTCCACACAAAAAAGCTGTTTATTTTCAGCAGCCAGGTCTCCACAGTTTTTAATGTGAAGAAAGAGTCCACCTGTCATGCGCTCTTCAATCGATAGCTGTCTTGCCTTAATATTTGAATTTCCCTGAGTAATCACAATAGAAAGAGTGCACAGTGAATGCCCAAGTTCTTTCAGGACAGATCCAACTCCAACACTTGTTTCTGAGACAATATGCCCGGCCATCGATGCCAGATGGCTGTGTATCATCCATTTTATACTAGTTTTTGATTAAGAAATCCAGATGGAGTGAAAAAGCAGTATTCATGGGCCATGCAGTGTGAGAGTACCTATTTATCTATTAGATCATATCACTTTTAATTCATGTGATGAAGCAATTGAGAACAAAAAACAGAGACCGCACACTGCTGTAATTCTCCTATAGGGTGTTTATTTGCACCACAAAAGATCAACGTTTCGATCAAAAAGATCTTCGTCAGGATGAAGATCTTTTTGATCGAAACGTTGATCTTTCGTGGTGCAAATAACCACCCCATGGGAGCATTACAGCAGTGCGCGGACTCTATCTTTTGTTCACGATTGCCTATCTGTTCGGCACCTGCAAAGATAAGTTGGATGTGTGTGTTTTATCTATTTTAAAGCAATTGAGACGACTAAAATAATATAATAAACTAAAATAATTATTTTTCAATAAATTACTATTACCCCCACAGGGTCCCTCCCACAATGGTTTGCGGAAACAAATACATTAGCATTCAACGGTAGCTGTAGAAGAAAGGTATAATGAATTCCCTTAAGCCTAATCCGGTGCAAGGAGTTAGACTGGCTGTGGTTAACCATCTGATCATTAAGGTGTACCGTAAAAGGCCCTGCAGCTGCAACATATGTTGTGCAATACGCTACGCTAATTCAAAGTAACGGGCATTTTGGGAACAAAAACAGCAGTGTAAAATGAACACTGATGGTGTACATTTAACACCCTAGGGTACTCCATGGACTCATATAAACACCCTAGAGCAAGGGGGTCAAACTCCGGTCCAGGAGGGCCGCAGTCTGCTGGTTTTCGGTGCTTTTCAGCACGAGTGATTAATTTAAGTCACTGATTGGCTAAGAGGTCCACACACCTTGTTCTCAATTGGCTAAGAGGTCCACACATCTTTTCCTGGGTGCTGATTGAAAGGAAACCACAAAAACCTGTAAATACTGCAGCCCTCCAGGACCGGAGTGTGACACCCCTGCCCTAGGGTGTTAAATGTATACCACCATTTTTGCTGTGTCGGGAAAGTATGCACTTCCGTTAATGAAATGGAAAAAAAAGCATAATATCAGCGAGTCAAACTTAATCCCAAAACACTAGTGATGAGGATGTTTTCCTCAGAGAAGCTAACAGGCTTTTCACACACGGTTGCCGGGACAATTTTGAATGCTTTTGTTTTTCATTTATCTTTCATTGCTTTGTTTTTCCCCGGCTTCTCTCCAAGCTTAATGCTGACCTTCAGAAGAGTAAGATGAATTGTAAAAATATATATACGGAAGAAAGGCTTCCGTAAAACCCAAGAACTATTATATAGTCTGTTTACTCAACAAAAATTTGGGGTAATATTTTGCGAAGCTAGTGTTGACTGTGATTGACAGGAAATTAGACGCTTTCTTGAGTTATCAAGAAATACCGAAATACGCAAATCAATCAGTCATATACCTAAAGTGGTCATTTCCAAGGGAAGAAAATGTAATTTTGAAAGGACTCACTAACCCGAGTTAAGCTTTCCAGTTTAACCAGCAGAGGGCAGAAAACCCACTGAAATGAGAGCGCGTTTTTGAGAGCAAGCCGCCGAACATGCTCAACAGTATTAATTCAAAACAAAGTTGTTTCATATGTCCAAACAGGCTGTTATATGAACAAATTAATGGCACGAAAAACTCATGATATCATGACTGATAATAACTATTGGGCAATATTGTGTGGTAATATTTTTACCTGCTATTTTGTAATTTGATTTCACGAGTGGAGACGTGCAATGCTGCCAGTGGCAGTGAAAGAGATGTTTTTCTATTGTGATGTCCTTTTGGCTGCACAGCCCACGCTTTGTGCCAAACTGCACAGAACGGTCTTGCGTGTGGCATCCGGCCACCGCAGCTGCATTGGGACAATGGAGGGCCACAAGAGAGAAAGGCCCACTGTGGTGCGCGAGTGCGCGGCATGGACACGGTACCGCTGAGGAGGGGATTAGGCTCGGTGCGGCAGGTCCTCCTGGTCGCCCGGGCGGACTCCGGTTCCGGTGTGCTGCGCTGCTGGGCCCTCCTCTTCAGCGCCCGCTGCTCCACCTCCTTGACCCGCTGCTGGGAGCGGCTGATGAAGTCCGGCCGCAGGAGCTCCAGGGCCTCCTGCAAAGATAGCGACGCTACTGCTGTTATCACTGCTGCTGTTACTGTTATTGCTATTGCTACTACTACTGCCACTGTTATTGATATTGCTACTGCCACTGTTATTGATATTGCTCCTGTTACTGTTACAGCTACTACTACTGTTATGGCTGCTATTACTGTTCGTGCTATAGCAACTCATAGCATTTGTGCTATTGACACTGCTACGCTTTGCTGTCATTGCTGCTGCTGTTACTGCAATTTCTGGATAATTTCTGTATTGTGTTATAATAGCACAGTCTAAAATCCTGTAAGAGATATGTCAACAGGGTACATTATTCATTCTTTCTGTTATGCACTTGCTACTGAGCTCTGTTTGCAGTGATGGCATAGCAGCCACTGAAGGGCGACACTTCATATGGGCGGAGATACTCCCTCTGGGAAGCTCCGGTGATTGGTTGGTTTATGGCAAGAACCGCATCGAGAACCACAACAGGCGCTCATTTAGTTTGTGTTCGATACCCGCCGAATGCATTCACTTTTAAGGGTTTCTAAAGTTCATATAGCCTTCCGTCACAACTCATTGGACTGGAATCGACTATAAAAAACAATTGAATGACTTCACTTCATCGATGTATTTTTTAAAGTGTATAATCATGAATATCCTGTCAGACTCCTACTCTAATCTAGTTTGTGCATTAGTGCATTGTGCATAGTGCCCAGCCCCAGTCTCATCTGTTTGTTCGTATACGGGAGGCTACATTTGTATTTTAAATGAGTTTGTTTTCTATATTCTGTGCAAAGACTGCAACAGTTCTTCCAGATTGAAGAATGGTTATTGTATTGTTACTGCGGAGCTTCAATCACAAAATATTGATTGGACCTGAAGAACGTATAAGGCACAGCGCTTGAAGTGGAAAAAAAAAGTACCGGGACTCATATGAAGCAAAATGTAAACTGTTCCGTTCTGGAATTTCCCATTTTTGAGCTAACCTAACACGTTGAAAATACAGGTTCTGTTACAGCAAAGCAATGAGAACGCAATAAAGCAGGTAACGGTCATAAAGTCTGAATGTATGTCAATGGGTGGGCTCACTTGAATGAATCGTTATGGACTACAATACAGACTGTTGTGGGAATGAAAAAGAGAATCTCACGGGCACACAGAGAATTTAAATACGTAGAATTTATGCGAATTAGCAGAATGCTTTAAAAAGTGCCGGTAGTCATTGAGCAAAACGTACAAGTCCTGGTATGATGTACCGGTACGTCCACTTCAAGCACTAATAAGGTTTTACTTTTTCTGATAACAAATCACGTGTTTGCCTTATTTAGAGCTTTAGTTCTAATATCGGATTTCTTGAACACAATCTTTTTGCAGTGAGAAAGTTTCCTTGAATCTGAATCCCAGTTGTGGGTGTGCCCAAACTTACTCTTAAGGTAAGTGGAGCTGCATTGTCCTCTTGTTGGTCAGAGAGAGGCTCTTGCCAGTGAATAGGGCGTGGCCGTCCCCTCCTCCCAGCGTTACCTTGGGCCCGTCTGACCACCCCTCCATCAGGGGGACCGCTACGGTGGCTCCCAGAATCCTCCACTGCATGAGACAGGAAGTAGTAATAACTGAGTAATAACTAGCTAGCGTAGCTAAATACTGCTACCGTTACAGTTACTGAAGAAAAGTCAGAAATAGAGCTGAACAGAGCACCCTGGTGGCTTAAATCAACACCTCTTCACCGTGTTTCAAAAAGAGATCAAACAAATGTTTCCTCACAATTGAGCTCATTATGACTTTTAGTGCGGGCCTTTCTCAAGTAGTCATATTTCGCAGTGTCCTTTCTTCTCCGTTTACCGCGGGAGAAAGACAGTTTGCCCTTTAATTTTAAACACAAAATGGATGAGTTCTGTCCCGGTGGGTGGGATCGAAATCATATCATAGTTGCCAGAGTGTGCACGATATCTTTCTTTTGTGCCCTTATCCCCACGGAGCTGTCACTCAAGAGTGACCATATGCCTTGACCACGCCTCCTCACATTCCTACTGTAACTGTTTCTCCTGTTCGGTTTGAACTTTTTTAGTTAATTCATTTTCATAAACAAGCCGCACTGGCCCTCGGCCATGGCTGAAAATAATGGCGCCCTACCCTTTTCATTTCCCATCTCTGAGAGCTCCTTTTTCTCCCGTTCCGAAAGAAGGCTGTCCATCTTGCTCATCCGTGTCTGGAGTTTTATGTTGGCGATAATGGCGGCGGCGTTCAGGGCCAAGATGGCCTCAGCGCTTTGATGCGTATCACTTTCTGAAAAGGAGGACAAGTCTGTTAGGCCCACATCAATCTTGTCGTCTGCTGGTGGCTGGTGAGACAGCTGAAAATAAAACGTGTAAGGTTTAGAAAAATACATGTTTGAGAAAAATTGCAATTTATCTATTTCAGGGCATGAAGTGATTGCGCGATCACCACACAGCGTGTCTTGACGTCTGTCATTCGCAAGGAAACTTCACTAATTCTTCTCCTACGGCTGCACGTTTGAGTCACATTATTCGGGTGTCACTCTCACCAATCGAGACGCCCATTTTTGTTGGCGGAGTACAGGCTCAGAGCGAGACCCGTATATCGGTCTTCTAATATGAAGAGAAGATTATCTCTGAGGCATATCATCTGCAACGAATGTCAGGCTCCTCCCCCCTGCAGTGCTGCTGCTGGTGATGCAAGGACATGCACCAGCCCCTGGCGACAGACGGCTGGATGGCGAAGCGCAAGGCCGAGCTGTGCTGGAGGGGAAGAGGACACTCGGACAAGCCCACCACCTCCCTGCGTTAGCGTACCCGCCAAACATGCCGCGCAGACGCGCGTGTTTGTGTGTGCGTGCGTTATGTGTATGCTTGTGCATCTATACGTTTGCATGCGTGCGTGTGTACCTGCGTATCTCTGTGCGTGCATACATGGGTGCATGTGTGCATGTGTACGTGCGTGTGTCTGCCTGCATACCTACACATACGTGTGTCTGCCTGCATACCTACGCATGCGTGTGTCTGTCTGCATACCTACACATAAGTGTGTCTGCCTGTATACCTACGCATGCGTGTGTCTGCCTGCATACCTACACATACGTGTGTCTGCCTGCATACCTACGCATGTGTGTGTCTGTCTGCATACCTACACATAAGTGTGTCTGCCTGTATACCTACGCATGCGTGTGTCTGCCTGCATAGCTACGCATGCGTGTGTCTGCCTGCATACCTACGCATGCGTGTGTCTGTCTGCATACCTACACATAAGTGTGTCTGCCTGTATACCTACGCATGCGTGTGTCTGCCTGCATAGCTACGCATGTGTGTGTCTGTCTGCATACCTACACATACGTGTGTCTGCCTGCATACCTACGTATGCGTGTGTCTGTATGCGTGTATATCATATGTGTGTGTGAAGCTTCTGCCCTCCTGTCACAAATTGGGGTTTCCGCTCCAATAATTTCTCACGAAACAAAAACGGTGCCACTTCCTATCATAATTGTGCATCACACTCGCTAAATAAAATAAAAACAATTAAGAAACAAAAGAACACAGTGCACGCAGCATAAAAGCAGCACTGCCTCAAGGTCAAAGGTCAAAAGCCGTTTGCACTTTGATTTAGTAAGTTTAGTCAGCTGATTATTATTTTTTTGTCCACGTGTGCTTGGCAGCATATAATTCCCCTGGAACCACAATGTTGCCCCTGAGACTGGGGAAGGATTATACATGCGCGCCAAGTGTGGGAAAATCAACTGAGGTGTTAATGAGTAAAAACCTGGGGGGCGGAGAGGAGCAGCTCGTTCGCTGCAGTCTTATTCGACAATGAGACGCCGCAGATGTGTTCAGTGTTTGTGTTTCATTCAGCTAGAGCGGCACTCAGGTGAAATAATGCATCTCATCCATTTTACATACAATCTCCGGCTTTGGTTTCTCAGAGCCGGAGGTGAATAGCCCTCCCCCTGGACTGGACATCGGTCAATCTCAGGGTCATTACCCACAATCCACCTCACTGAGCGCCGGGGATCGAACCTGCAGAGTCAGGGCTGACACACTTACCCCAAGGACCCTGAAATGAAAGGGAACTACCTATCGCTATCCCAACGAATGTCAGAAAGACAGCCTGAGCCTGTTAAACTGATGGAGCGCAGTACCTTGTGGTTTAATAGCGGCAGAAGGCTGGCTCCAGCTCGGGCCTGGGTGAAGACTGAGCCCCAGACAGGTGCCCGTATCTTGTTTGGAGGGCTCTGAGTTGGGCCGGCTTGTCCGTGCGCCAGGCTGGCTGGCAGAGGGGGGCCGGCTGTTTAGACTGCAGGCGGCGTCTCCCACACAGCCAGTGTTTGCTTTCTCTGGAGCCTCACGGCTCGGTTGCTTCGCGGCGGGAGCTGGCGGCCCACCCAGGCCGGGGTCGGCATGGCGGAAAGCGCCGGCGAAGCTCAGGGGCCGCCTGGGTCCGCCCGAGCCCTCCCCCGCCGTCCCACTGGAGGCGGGGCTGCATAAGTAGAGGGACAGGGTGGACCTGTATATCTTCTCCCCGCCCCTCTCTGGCTCCGCCAGCAAAAAGGAGCGCGGCCTGCGGAGCAGGACAGTGTCGGCGTGCCCCGTCTGCCCCTCTACGGGCGGGGCGGGGACTATTCTGCTCTGCTGCCAGAAACGAGAGATGGCGTTCTCCTTTTCATCTCCCTCAGTGTAGCTGTGTCTGAACTCATGTCTTTTCACTCCTGGGTGGGTCTCATCTGCACAGCGACTCCGCCTATCGTCCGTCACCTTTATTGTGGATGCCCGTCTTCTCCACACGCCGGGCTTGCCGGCGTGGTTTTCGAGGGCGGGAGGGGTGGAGCTCCTGGCCTCGTCCGATTTGGCTGTGGCCCCGGAGCTCAAGGGGGAAGTTTGGGACCGGGGGATCCTCTGGGCTGAGACCGTAATGGAGGAAAACTGCAGCTTCGTGGGCAGAGTCTCCATGCCAGCAGGGGGCGCTGTGGTGCGTGAGGGTACCGGAGAACTCACAGTTCTGTGGAGTGGGCTGTGTATGCGCGGTACTGCGTGCACCACGCCGTTGTTGTCACAAGACTGAATCCCATCAGAGAAAAACGCCGTCCTCCTCGCCTCCCATTCCTTCTTCCACCTCTCCCGGCCAAGTGGTGAATCACCCTCCAACGAAGCCAGATTCGAGTCCTGGTTGGAGAGGGGCAGAGACAAAATGGCATATTGTCATTCTGGCGTGAGTGGCCTGTCTTTCTCCACTTTGTTTCAAGTGTCTAACCTTAACAAAGGCCATTTCTGTGATCAGGGTCTGTGGCCAAGGCAGGCGTCCCTGTTATCTTTGTGAGATTCCAGCGGTTTGAACTCAACCTGCTGTTGTTACCATGGTGATGTTTAGTCTGTTGGGCAGTAACATTATTCCAGTTCTGAGATAATGGAGAGTGGGGTTTCCTGAATATCACATTAAGTGGAGATACACAGAGCTGTCAATCACTACCTATTTTGTTGTCATCAGCAAAACACAGTTATTGGTTCAAATCATAGTACATTGTTATCTCAGGTATTTTTTTCTTCATAAAGCCTCCTTCTCCCATTACTACTGACTACTATAGAACCAGTTGATAAGACAAAGGTTCTCTAGATGGAAAAAAAACATGTCAACGTGGAAATCCGTACTCTCAGTTTTTTGCAATCCGTATGTATGGGTTTGCAATCTGTACTTACAGTTTTGCAATCCATAGCCTATGTACGGTTTTTGAGTGAAATCAATCGGGTTAGCGGTTTAAATCTATTTGTAAATAAATGGTTAATTCACAGAGTCAGACACAAAAGTATCATGGCAACAATTCACATTGTATCCCATTTTCGGTGAAACAGGAAAAATATTAAAGCGATATTGCACAAGAACCTGTGGTATAATAAATATTTGCAAGGCTTGGGGATGTTGTTGCTTGGCGTTACATGAAGCGGTGTGCTGGCAAACCCCATTAGCCGTGTCAATATTCATGATATAGCCTACAATGGGTTAGAGTGCCATATCGCTTGCATAAAACGGTGTGAACTATAATAGTTCACCATAGAAAGACAACACAACTTTAAAAGTAGCCTAATATTTTAATAGATCTGCTGAATTTATTAGGCTACTAAGCAACGATACTCTCGGTTTTTTCAATCCATACAGATTGCAAAACCGAGAGTATGGATTTCCACGTTGAGATTTTTCTTTCCACCGAGGGTGCCGTGAGGGGCTCCGTAGGTTTTAGACAGGTTTTACTTTTAAATGACATACTTACTAATCAATTATATTACATACGTGTATATCCAGTGGTCAATTTGTAAGAGATTTTCAAGGTGGATGGTGGGGTCTGTAATATCACAGAGCACCATTAACGCAAAGGGGATGTTAATGGGCGATGGCAGTTTTACAAAAGGGATGGTTTTTGTCAATTTCTATTACGGGGGATGGCATCCCTTTGCTTCCCCCCTCAAAATGACCCCTCCATATATCTAATTATATTACGTATATCTAATTTACTAGCTAGCAAACAAGCTAACACTAAAATGCAGAAGACCACATATGGGAATTCGTCTTTACCTACATATTGGTGTCGAGACCGAAGTGTGGTGGGAACAGAAAGTTCTCAAAGAAGAAAAGGCACTGTGATCTGACTGAGGATATTTGAAGAGTTCAGCTGCAGGATAACTAGCCTATAGATGTGAATTTTGATGAAAGCATATTACGGCTAATGAGGACATTTGTGCTGAGTTACCTGTATAATATTTGGAGAGGCTCGACCAGATAACCTCCTGGTTCTGGGGTCCATGCAGTTTGCTTGTGTACTGCTATTATCTTTTTCTTCTGCTTCTGTGAATAAAGCATTAAAAAATTGTACTATGACACGCAAATACACTGTACTTTTCCTCTCTGGTACAATTGCTATATACAGTATAGTGCAGGGAGTTTCAAATTTTGGCAGCTTTGGATCATAAGTAAAATGGCTTTGTTTTTATTTTGAGAACTGTTTTCCCCACACTTATTTTCAAATGTCTACTAAAAACAAAGGCTATTTCGGAAAACAGTTGGTGAGTAATTATCGGCTTCGCTGGCAACATCAGTTTGATATCATGTATACATAGTATTTGTATAATTGCCCGCATAAAATGTGACAACACTTGTCTTTTGTGAATGTCCCCAAAATGTATGGTTTTGCCTTAGGGCAATATATGAATACAATACAAAATACATGCCATATATTATAGGACTTATCACAAACAATCATTCTCATAATAAGCATTTAATATGTATGAACATGTTTGATTCCTCACACTCAGAAATCCTAAATGCACATATATAGGCTAAATGAGTCGCCTATATGATTGCACAAAACCCTTCCAACCAGCGTACAGAGGACATATTCATTAATTCTGCCAAGAAGCATTAACAAAGCCATACAAATGCTTGGATAGTGTATTTACTTATGTACATTTTTTTTTAAAGACTTGGGGAGCAAATACAGAAAGGAACATGCAGTTTGGTTCAGATATGCTATATGTACTTACAAAAGACTAAGACCTACCCCAGAAAATGATTTACACCAGAGCAAAACAGATGTTTCCCCCACCAGACAATGGTGGCCAATGTCCTGCTTCATGACCTCAGATGTACCTGAGGAAGACTGTGAGCACCGTTCACCCACTTGCTGTGCACCAATTGAACTGACAGATGTCCCAGGACCAGACAGACCTTCCCGATTTAAGCTCAAGGTAACCCCTAACTGCCACTGCACCCTACCATCTGTTCAACCTCATTAATTATTTATGGCCATCCCCTTTTCCTTATATTTCCTTTCAAGAACGATGCACTCATGCACTCACACATTTATTCATGATGAAAAGCATGGAGGAATGAGCCGAGTACTCTGTCTTTTATTCAAAATAGAGAGTCTTAGTGAAAAAAAGAAAAGAAAAAGAGTAAACCGCACTATTTTGCACATCTCATTTGAAATGTGTAATTGCCACTGCAGATGTCCATTACTAAATCCAAATCTGATGGTTCAAAGTGTTTTGCGGGTTCGGGTTAAACAAAATTCAACAAGGCTCCGCCTGGATGAGTTAGAAAATGGTGAAATGAGCGATGCAAACTTTATCTAAAGAATTACCGCGTTTCAGGCTTCACTAATCAGAGATGGCTAGTATGTAACGATAAAGCAATATGAAGGAGGCATAGTGAAATTATTATCTCAGGACATAGGCCTACCTTTAATACGGCCCTAGAAAGTATAGGCTACTTGTTGTATCCCGAGTCACGACGAGATTGCAAGTAGCCGACATTTGCCCTATGAAACCACACACTTCACCAAAGCCAATGCTTTCGTCTCATAATTATTTACTCATTAACGGCATCCCACTTATTGTTTGTTAATTACATTTTTATGTCCGCGAGGATATAAAGGAGCCTGCTGAAGCAGGCAGCACACGAATAAACGACGTTATGACTATAACTGTCAGCTGCCATCTGGCGCCAGGGCAGAGAAAAATTGTGAAATGCAGACATTAACAGCCTGTTTCACTCGGAAAACATTTGATACTCATAAATACCAATGTCCTCTGCTTTCCCATCACCCTCTGTCGCTAACTGCGTAGCACGGTATCCGGGATTCATAATTTTACAACACGTCTCCGGATTTTTGTCCAGGGGCAAGATCTGGTATACAATGTCATATATTGTTTAGTATATATCGATTGTTGCTACATTGCTGCTGGAGCTGGCAATAAAGGAAAAGTGGCCTTTCCCAGAACATGCTATTGGAAAGTGATAATGAGTGTTTAGGCCCGTGCAAAGTGTTGGCCTTTAGTCTTCTTTTTTATTTTCAATATGTTTTATCTGTTGCCCCATACGGTTACTTTATTTATTTACTGATTTATTGTATTCTCTTTATTGTAGGGAACATCCTTCCCTGACTGAGCTGAATGTGCATTGTCACATACAGTACTGGTATTCTGTGGAGCTTAGATCAGTGCCATCATTGACAACCTACAAAAACACATTTCCTAAATCCAAATTCTGATAGTCTACATATTTCATGCCAACGGATTCCATCATTGCATATTTTTGCTGAGGAATTATGTTTTGTATTGTGTCAACTGCCAATTTATAAAACCAAAAATAACTCAAAATTACCTTGTGACATATAGCCTAGTAATATAGAACACACAGCCTCGGGATACAGCGCACATCATGAGAGCTATCCACGAGTTGTTGTTGCTCAGTTGAATTCAAAATAAATAAATAAATAAATAAAATCACACTACAGTGCCTTTTTGACAGAGTAACCTTTCAGAAGAAATCTATTTAGGATGTCAAAATCCTTTTAAATAAAAGAATGATCACAGCCTTTACTTACAAAACAAAATGTAAACCATTGTTACAATTTACACTTAAATTTTCTTCTGTGTTGTATCCACCAGTATGAATGTGTCTATTGCCTTGACAGCTGAAGCATCGACTGACTGACTGAAATGCAATAAAACATTTTCTTCTCCGCTGAATTTACCAGCCAGTGTAGAAAATTGCATTAAATAGATCCAATTTTTATGCTGCCCAATATTATTTCAAAGCCACGAAACACGTACAATCTTCAATCTGCGGACAGCTTGCAGGAACGATGTTACATAATGAAGCAAACCATCGAGCCATGTCTCCTTCTCTTTTAGCAGGGGGGTAATCTTCTGCTCCTCTCAGATTGGGCCCTTAACTTCTGTGGCTCAATCTGCCCAGTTAAATTTATTTTGTTTTGATCTGGAAGGGGAAGACATTTTTAATTGAGTTCTACCTAGCCTCTGTCCTTTTTTAACCTTGTGGTATTCTGATTCTCTATTGTTTTTTCCAGTTGCTCTTGCAAGCTACCCTGCTGTAGCATGCCCTTACTTCAAAAGTAAATGACTGATGTATGTAAATACTTGTTTATAGTGGCTTTTAAACCAAAAAATAAGCTCAGCGCATATTAAGACGATGCAAAACATTAAGCTTATCCTACCTGCCCCATATGGGCTGCTGTACCGCCCACAGAATGGGGATAAAGCAAATATCCACAAAGTATTAAAACACATCCGACAGACACGCCACAAGTTTGCTTGCACTCAGAGCATGAAAAGGAAACAATACAAAAGGACCCTCCCCATTTCTCCTTCATTTATTACATACTAAACCACACCATAAATGTTTTTTTATTTTTATTTCTAGTTTTACAGTCTTGTATATATTTGCATTTATATCAATGCCCTTTCAGCGTTCAGGACAGAGCCTGAAATCGTCGAATAGTTAAAAATCTATGTT
This sequence comes from Ilyophis sp. 1 JC-2022, assembly GCA_022702515.1. Lineage (NCBI taxonomy): Eukaryota > Metazoa > Chordata > Actinopteri > Anguilliformes > Synaphobranchidae > Ilyophis > Ilyophis sp. 1 JC-2022. The sequence continues at coordinate 96,475,703 of CM040405.1, forward strand.
TCGGTTGTCTGAACAGCGAGTGGTGTCCTTACAAGTTAATCGAGCAGCAGGGCAAAGTAGACAGGACTCTTAGCTTTAAAACGGGCCCTGGGAAGGCCCGTGTTTCAAAATACCCATTTGGGAAGTTTAATTTTGCCTTCAAAGGTCTGATATTCTCCATTCGGTTTCATGGGAGCTCCAATGCTTTGCACTCAACATGTGCAGGCTTACTTCCTGGGCTTCACAGCTTAAGTTGGCTGAGGGAGTGCTTTTCTTTTTAGTTAAGTTGGCATGTCCATGAGCTTAGCTGGGCATATAGTTCACTTGCAATGCAGGCCATTTAAATCGTCATTCTTAAAGTGGTCGCTGCCATTTTCAAAACAACATAGTGGTGTAAAATACATTGTATAACCTAATAATGGCACATAGTCAAATAAAATAGTATTTTACTAGTAAAAAGTAGTCTTTCCTTAGAAACCCTTGTTGAATTTGACAGCTTTTAGATATATGCATAATTTTCTTTTCAGCGGTTGGAGATGAACTGTTGGAGATTAACCGTGTACCATCATTTTGCCACTAGCTGATGTGAATTTTGACAAATAAACTATGTGTACTATGAATAATTTTCTTCATATTTCATAGGCTTTGATAATTTGATGCTTCAGTCTTGATGGCGTACTTGAGCCCTTCAAATACTGCCATCGTCCCTGTATCTGTGTGTTGCAACAAAGTTATAAGGCTTTATCTAAGAGTAGTGCAAACTAGGCAGAAATAGCGGAAACTTTATCTCAGTGTTTTACCAAGCAGAGCCCTTGTGAAATATGCACAATCAAGAAACTGAAAGAAAAAAAGCAATATTGACAGTAAGCAAGCAGGTCATTTTAGGATAGCACACATCACTTAGTGAATGCAGGCGTGTTTGTGTGTGTGTTCCTGCTGTATATTTTAATTAATTATCAATATTGTTCTAAGTTTTCTACAGCTATTTCCAGCATGAGTTGAATACAGATTTCTGACTTTGTTTGATTGGCAGTTCAGAGCAAACTCCCCATGGAAAAAAAAAAAGAATATGAATCCAAAAACAATTTCACCAGAATAGAAAATGATAACATTGTGTTCTTAGATTTTTTTTCTTCTTCTCTAAAGTAGCACTGGGAATAGGACAAACAGCTGCTGCATCTGGTGAAAACAGCATTGAATTTGTTATACAGTCCCTCGCCACTACGGATCTCCAGATTGCCATCGTTTGTATATGCAGTCAAAGGCTTGGCCTGATAATTAATATGTAAACAAGAGAAGAGCCAGGAGAGCTCAAACTAGAAATGCTGTTGGAAGGCCAAGAGAGAGGCATCACTTTCAGAGCCAAACCCTACAGAGTTTATATATGCATTACACTTGACTTTTTATAACTGGCTATCTGGCATGCACTCTCTCTCTCTCTCTCTCTCTCTCTCTCTCTCTCTCTCTCTCTCTCTCTCTCTCTCTCTCTCTCTCTCTCTCTCCCTTGCTCTCTTTATGTATTTCTCTCCTGTTCTCATTTCCTTAGTCTCGCACTCCATCTCTCTTTGTCTCTCTTTTATTCTCTCCCTCTATTTTCATCCGGCAGTGTTCCATCCATCCCCGGTTTGAAAACAGACAAAATAGGGTCTATGCAGAATCCATTTTGTTTCGGGGGGCTCATTGTGATCTTTCAATAGGGCCATTCAGTTAGACAGGGCCTGACTTGCGATAGGAGCAGTGTGACATTGGGCTACTGTCCGCTGAGAGACCAGGAGTACCAAGCAAACTCCTGCAATGGTCAATTTCCCCTGAATTACAACTGGGCTACACGCTGATGGGATGGTGCCAATGGTAATGACAATACAACATAACGCAACGGATAAAAACAAAAGAAGACTAATGTGGATTTATCATTCATTTTCTTGTCAAAACACTTAGGGCCTGATTTACTAAGACCTTTAGCATGCACAAAACCTTTTAGCACACGCAAAACTAATAACACAACCAACGATTGGTGCAAAACGAATACCACGACCAATCATTTGTCATGTTATTGGTTTTGCGTGCGCTAAAAGGTTTTGCACACGCTAAAGGTCTTAGTAAATCAGGCCCTAAATGGTGTTTCAGTCTTCGGACATGGACAAACATTTTATTAACATTAACTAAACGCAATGCTTGAAATGCGTTCTATTTTTATGTGAAATTATTTGTAATAGATAAACGTTCATTGGTTTCAGAAAACCGTGTTTTTTTTTTTCCTATGAATATGTTTTTATAATGCATATCTACAGTGCAAATACAGTTGCGTACCTACCTGTATGTTCCAAGGCATTCTTTTTTATATAACATTTGGGGTTTCGAGTGGTGATGGCAGGGTCATATTGATCCTAAAAGACAGAAATTGAGCAACAACTGAATTATCAGCGAAAAGCAAAGTTACGCACAACATTCACTGCATCGAACAGTAGGACAAATGGGGCGGCTGTGGCTCAGGAGGTAGAGCGGGTCGTCCGCTGATCGCAGGGTTGGCAGTTCGATCCCCGGCTCCTCCTGTCCACATGTCGAAGTGTCCTTGGGCAAGAACCCCAAATTGCTCCCAATGAGCAGGCTAGCGCCTTGCATGGCAGCTGCCACCATTGGTATGTGAATGTGTGTGTGAACGGGTGAGTGAGAGGCCATTGTAAAGCGCTTTGGAAAAAGGCGCTATATAAGTGCAGTCCATTTACCATTTACAAATAATTCACTTCACACTCTTACTTTCTCCCTCTTGCATACCTCGCATTTCCCTAATACAAGACAGGATGTTGAAAAGCAGATCCACAAGGCCTCCGCTTTGATGCCAACACTCTACTCTACCTATCAGCCATTGATGTCCATGATGAATAATATACGGTACTGTCATTCACCTTGAATTGCAAATGGATCCCTTTCAGTCTCGAACGGAACACATCAACAGTTTCTTAAACGTTAAAAGGACGATGCTGAAAACATTCCAAAGCTATTGAATATCCTCCTGTCTGTGTGGAGGAAGAGACATAATGCCAGTGCATCACATCTTACATCACCTCTTGCAGCATAATTCAGCAGAATTAAAGTGTTATGTTAGGTACAGTCAGTTCTGAGATAGTAAGCTTAAAAGTTTTCCCATCCAACATAATACAATTACGAGCACATTGCAGTGTAATGCCTTTCGCAGTACTTTTTGTTTCTTTTTGCAGGAGAAGAGGCTCGGCGCATGGAACAAACTTGAAGGAGCTTTGCTTGTAATTATAGACGTATTGCAGACATGCTCAACAGTTACTTACATATGTCACTACAGTTACATCCCAACACTGCGGAGGACGTTTTAAAGGCTATTGAGAAATGCTGAATAAATTACGAAAGCGCGAGTCATCACCCCTGATGATATACAATCCAAGAGTACACAGAAAACAAGCGTTGATTGTTTAGAAACCAGAGTCAGTGTTTTAAATGTAGTCTAGAATCTGGAGAAATGTATTTTGACAGGAAACAAGGTGGTGGAAAATGTTGGTATAAAAAAAAGGAGTACTGCTGATCTGGGAAACATCAGGGAAATAACACTTGCAGTCAAGTGGCAGTGCAGTGTAGCAGCAAAGGAGCTGGTACCTGAAGGTACAGTTTTAAAAACCGGCTGAGATACTGCCATTGCGTCCCTCAGCAAAGTATTAAACTTGAATTGTTTCAATAGGGGCGGCTGTGGCTCAGGAGGTAGAGCGGGTCGTCCGCTGATCGCGGGGTTGGCGGTTTGATCCCCGGCTCCTCCTGTCCACATGTCGAAGTGTCCTTGAGCAAGACACTGAACCCCAAATTCCTCCCAATGAGCAGGCTAGCACCTTGCATGGCAGCTGCCGCCATTGGTGTGTGAATGTGTGTGTGAACGGGTGAATGAGAGGCCATTGTAAAGCGCTTTGGATAAAGGCACTATATAAGTGCAGTCCATTTACCATTTACCATTTTGCTATTCCGCTGTATACATGTAGGTTGTATACATGCTGATGCCGTGGACAAGCATGTTGCCTCATCAAATTAATAGCCGTAATAAATTTCGGAATGTAACATTTAGGGACAAATTGGAATAATACCTTCTAAAAGGTACAGTTAGCTTGTTTTCTGCAGTAGGAGATTGTGCTAAAGGGCTATCTTCTTATTTGAAAATACTGCCACAGTTTCAATCAGAAACAGGCTTATGATAATATATTTTGTGACTGAAAATGTACTACACAAGTGGCTATCAAACCAAAATGGTGTGGAATTACAGGAGTTATCTCAAAATGGATTCAACACAGGCTTCAAAAAATGTTGACTTAAAATCTTATTAAACTGAATTTTGTGCCCGAGTCAATTTCACAAAAATCTGGTCTGTACTCTGCACACTGTTTAGGATTTACTCAAATAATTCAATAATGCATTTCAATATGATACAGAATTGTTCATAAAATTTCCACATGTGGACAATAATGATTTAAGGCAAAAACAATTTTATTGTTTTATGGGAGGAACTACATCTGAAAAGTACTTCAGTGTCGTCAGTGACCCAAGCCAAATTAAGACAAGTGGATCTAGAAATTGTGCTGCCACAGTAAAACTGGACGGTGGAATATAGTGCATAGAGAGTTTATGTATTTTCATGTGTACTCTGACTGTGAAAAACCCAACTCATCTTCTTTTTTTTTTTTGCTGTAGCTTTCATTGTGCTTCCTCAACTGCAAACTTGACAGGAACAAATTGTTTTTGTGAGGAGGGGTTTGTGCTTGGGCTGCACAGACAAAGTGCAAACCATTCCCAGGGTTGTACAAGTTTGTAGATAGCATTCTGCTCTCCTTTGCAGCAGTTTATATCCAACTAGGCAGTGGGCCCTTGCCACCTTCATCTATAGAACACAATTTCACCCAGCTGCAATAAAGCTAACAAGATGGTTCTGATTCTTCCTGGCAGCCTAAAGCTATCTGATTGGCTGGAGGGATCTCCAAAATAAAAACATGGTGCAAAAGAGTCATAATCATACATATAGCTTCAGGTGCCTTACCTTCAGGGGTGGGGCGTGGCAGGTGACGTCACACACCACCGCGCTCTTCCGAAGGGGCAGCCAGCCGTTTTTCACGGAGGCCAGCGTGGAGATCGCTACCGGCTCGACCTGAGGCGTGCTCCGGAAGCGGGCTGTCTCCAGTTGGCCAGGAGGGGCGAGGAGGTCCTCCTCACCGCCCGGCGGAGTCTCGCTCCGTCCGACGGGCTTGTGGGGGGCACGGTCCCGTCCATGGGGGTAATGCCGAAAAGGGGCCCCGCCCTGCAGGGTGGGCATGGAGACCGTCCGGTCCGAGAGAGGTGGCAACTTGGCGCAGGCCGGAGCAATACCCTGCGTCGTCTCCAGCTGCTGAAGCCAGCCCTCCACCCCGATGCCCCCGATGCAGCTCTGGGATCTCGGGCCTTGGGGTATGAGCTCCACCCCGATGCCCAGGCTCTCCCAGTAGCTTTCATCGCCAGACCTTCTCCAGCCCGGCTCTCTACTGGGATGCCCAGCTGACGCCTCCTGCACTTGTCTGGGGGCCTCAGATAATCGTCCCCAGCGCTCCAGTTTCACCTCCATCACAGCCTCTTGCCGAAGCTATTCTCTCCAAAAGAGTTCCCGTGGATACTTGACCGCAGGCTAAAGTGACTTTTCCAAAAGCCCTGGTTCCAAAAGACTGGTGTCCACAAGCAATCAGCAATCTGTCAAATGCCTAATTTATTTTGAAAGCAGAAAGGGTAGAAAACCTGTTGACATCTACACATTACCAAATAACAAAACTTACTTTCAAAATTATTCATATTCTCTCATTATATATGCAGAGGTTTTAATGCACCTGGTAACAGCCTTTTTAGAGAAGTACTCAAACTTTTTTCACATGCATTATTTGCATATTCCAAACATGAGAGCAATACACAAAGATGAGGAAAAAATGAAAGTTCTTTACCAAAAGTTCCAGTTGTGTGTTTATCCAGAGATCCAGTCATCCAAAGTAAAACAGCTCACTGTAAAGGACAACTTTTATATGAAGACCGTTAAAATGAAACGTCTAGACTTCAGCCCGGGAAGGAATTGCTATTATTGCTTTTTATCTTTCAATCACAGACTCATTTCAGCTGCAGCTTCAGAGGAAGGAGGTGCAACTGGTGACACTTTTGCCAGTAGAGCATGACTATAGCTGTGGCATCTGTGAATGAACAAAAGAGTGATAGAGCACGAGGGACCGAACTACCTCAAGAGGAGGAGGGGGGGGGGGGGGGTGCTTAAGCCTGTGGCTATTTTTTCAGACTAGATAGACCCTGTGACATTTAGAAATACCAGTCTTGGGGGCCTATTAGAGTACAAAACATTTTGACCTTTTTGTTTAATATAATTTTTTTTTAAAAGACTCCTTATCGTAACTCCTTATCTCGTTCTGGAAATCCACATCATGGTAAAGTCGATATCCTTATCCTGGCAAAAATAAATAAATGAATAAATAATTTTTAAAAACTTCCACTGTGTTTGAGCTTCTGTTACTCTTTTTCAGCACAAGAATTCTGACTCTTTGAAAACAAACTTCTAAGGGTTACTGTACAGTAGGGACCAGGATTAGGCCCGTAGTCAAAGAGGTGCAAGAACAATAACCATTTTATTTTTGGGCTTGTGTTCAAAAAGGTGGTGCATGAAAAGGGGTTAAATATAGTTGCTTTATATAGTGATCACTTTCCATGGGGGTTTTTAAGGCACAATGCATGCGAAACATTCTCGTAACCTTGACTTTCTTACTTTCTTTCCCTAGCAGGAACCAAATGGCAGGGGTCAAGCGGTGTGCAACAAGTCTGGAAGAATGTAAGAATGGACATAAAGAAGATTAAAGACTGTGTTTGGGAGGACTAATTGAACCCTATTAAGAGTGTGGATAATGACATTTTCAGTTCAAACCTCTACGGGTCAGTGGTGGAAGAATAATTTCAGGCATTTCTTAAGATCATTTTCACATGCATGATTAAGTTAGACATTCAGAATAAAGTTTTTTTTATTAACCTCAAATAGCTAGAACAGTTTTGTCTGTAATGTTTCAAATATTTTTCAGACAGCGTGAGGAGATCTACTCTCAAAAATAAGACTATAAGACTATTTCATAGTGGACAGAATACATATGATGTGGCTTTGCCAGACTGACGAAGGCAAGACAGCCAATATGTCCGTCCACACTGAATATAAAATATTAAAAAACCCCATAGTCTTATTTTGAGATCAACCTCGCCTTTCTCCAGATTTAGGTTTTATGTGCATGTCATTCATTCATTCAAATTCATTGTTTACATTTTTAGGGTGGGAACAATTGTGTTTTCTGTACTAATACTATTCTTAATTACACCAAGCCAATGCACGTAAAGTTATGAATTCTGTATACTCTAAAATAGCCTTAACAGATAGGCCCTTCTGGAGCATGACGGAGAGTGGTGTGCTGCACGTGTTCTAGTTCTCACAGAGGGAATTTTGTTTTTATTTCAGATCTTGTGATCTGACATTAGATCACCCAACGGACATCCTCAAGCATGGATCTTAGGCATGTGATCCCTATAAGATGAAGTGCGCTACGAGCATTCAACAGATGACTTCGCCGGCTTTTCGCCGGTGTCACGGCGACCCAAATGGCAGTTCGCAAATTAGCGTTAGGTCCCTATGAAACATAAATGTCTTTGGACCGCAAGCCGCAGTCGATTGTTCCGCTATGCTTTCGCGCTCATCCCCTCAGTCCACCAATTTGTCACATAATCCTTTTGAAAATAATTTGCTCATGACAGGAACACAAAACCCAGCAATCCCCTTGCAGTTTAATAGGCTAATATTCGGCTTACACTGCATTTCAAGCTGGATAAAGCTAGCAAAGCTCCCCTTTTCTCAAATCAAAATGTCAGCCCTATTCATTGGTATGAGATAAATCCATTCATGTATTAATAATGATTTATGGGTCAGTTCATTATTAGCTACTACTTTTTAAGAAAGCACACTCCATCTGTCTCTCCTGCCCTTTTCATCCCTTTTATTTTTAAAATAAGATTATCTCATTAAATATATTTCTGTGCAGCTTTCAGAGCTCTCAAAAAGCCGCATAAAAAGGTTTGTCAAGGAAGGAATAAATCCAGTACTCTATGAGAAGGATTAAGGGAGATCTGTGTAATGCAATGCAACAATTTTTACCTTTCCAAGCAAGCAGAAGGTTTACATTACTGTTTGTCCGTGGAAAGACAACACCATAAGACACATATTATGAGGCTGCTGGACGGCTCATTCGGTTGAGCCTCACGGCCTCGGATTGAATCCGGACCGTTCCGTTCCACCTGCGGCCGGTAGCTCATTGGATAGAGTTTCCACGCACATCTCTATTCTGGGACCTCTGGTGGATGATCAGGCGCCTGTAGAATGCAGTGAGAGCCGCATATGAATTGTCTTCCTCCCGCTCTGCTCTGTGCGAGCTTTGGTCTAAAGAAGCAACTGGCGACACCACGTGTTTCGGAGGAGAACCGTGCATAACAACACTCGCCCTACCTCGCCCAGGCTTTTTTACATTACATTTTATTATACATTTAGCATTTAGCAGCAGAGCGACTTTACACATTCTTTTTTTTTTTTTATACATAGTATCCATTGATATACAGATATATATATATGAAAAGCAATGCAGGTGAAGTACCTTGTCAAAAGGTACAACGGCAGTGTCCTGATGGAAAATCGAACCCAAATTCGGTTACAAACCACCCAGTTAACCCAACCATTATACACACTGCTTCGCGCATGCATGCGATTGACCTTTCCAAAATGGAATGTTGGATATACCCGGCCAAATAAAAAAATCTAAAGAACCATAATATTCAGATTATAATGATAAAAAAATGTGTTTGTCTGTGTTTGTTTCAAGGTGTGTTTGGTTACCAGGACATTGCTCGGACATAAGTATTTGTCTTAAAATCGTACATTTAAGCATTTCCAAAGAGGAGAATGTAATAATTTGGTTTTTATGTTTTTTTGTTTACTTGCCAGTAATAGATGTTATTTGTGCTTGTTTGACGGCAGCAGAAACAGTCAGGTGAATTGAAATGCTAAAGCGAGAGGAATTAGGAGAGTGGGCAGGGTGGCAGGTGGTCTGTTTGTGAGGCGCTACAAAGAGGAGAGGGGTCGACAGGGAAGACAGGGTGTGTGTGTGTGTGTGTGTGTGGTGGACTGGGAAGACAGGGTGTGTGTGTGTGTGTGTGTGTGGTGGACTGGGAAGACAGGGTGTGTGTGTGTGTGTGTGGTGGACTGGGAAGACATGGTGTGTGTGTGGGGGGGCACATGTGAGGGTGAGGGCACAGTGAGAATGGTAGACTCTGAATGGTAGACTCTGCAGTAAGGAGACTGAAGAGCCAAGAGCCAAAGCACATCGGAAGACGCAGTAAAGCCGTCTGCAGTGAGAAAGAATGAAAATGAAAGGAGAGGAGGAAGGAGTTTGAAAAGGGAGGGGAGGGGTGGAGACCTGTTTGCGCGGGTTAGCGACTACGGCCTGGATTATTTATTTTTTTATTAAAAAAAAAATTATTCTGGAAGAAAAACGTTTTTGAAGTAGTGATGGAAAATGAGTTGTTGGAGGGGAGACATTGAAAGAGAGTTCAGTTGGCATCTGTGAATTTCCTCCACTCCCTCTCTGGGGACTGTATAGCTTGACAGAAACACCAGAGAGGTGCTAGTTGGATCAGGATGCTTGTGCAGACCTGGATGAAAGGTGGCAAAGAGTGTCAAAACAGAGACGCTGGGTTTTGTTATTTTCGTTTTTATATGTGATTATGAAGCAGAAGCTATAGCTTCCGCACCACAGGCCCTCGTGAAGTCTTTCTGATTGACTAATTGGTCTGAAAAAAATATGCTGCAGAGAACTGTCATTGTCAGGATAAAAATCATTTCTCCCGGTAAAACAGGAATGAATAATGGGGAAACTTTTTTTTAACAGAAATATGGGTCAATACAGAGTACAGACAAGACTGCAGAGGAAAGGGTGGAGGAAGACAGGTTTAGTAGATTATTTTTAAAAAATGACAGCAGGCATAGAGGCAACCGGGGAGAATGAGTGTCATGCAATGCCCTCTGGTGGTCACATCGCTGAACTTTGCTGTGTTAATTTGACAGCATTTTACGCCGAGAATTTGCAAAATTCAATGAAAGATACATAATCACACCAGGCTGTCTGGGATGGAATTATGCTCAGCACTATTTAATTCCAGGAAGAACATTTATCTGAGCTGAAGGGAAATTTAATAGCACTAAAATTCTGTCTTTATGGTTGCATTGGGGAACCTGACATCACAACAATGAGGCCATAGCAGTAATGAACAGGCAGGGGATGGGTCATTTTTCTCAGTAAAGATGTTAGGGAAGGCGTCACAAAATTAATTTCGGGCAGAGTTTGTTGCTGTTCATTGGGTATATCACCCATGTTGTTCAGCACTTTCACACATTCGGGGACATATTCAGTTCAGAATACAACCTTTATATGTAACATTTGTATACAAGCAGGCTACAAAAAAAACAGAAAAGCTTAGTTTCTTTGTGCATCACAGACTGTGCATAAGCCTGTTAGAACATCAGCAGCCTCACTGAGCCTGTATTAATTGCTACAGAAAAATGCTCTGCAGGGAATGCAATAGACAATGATACAATGCATATTAGTGTCCACTGAAAGAGAGTGATCTTAAAGCCTATAGCCCTTATGGTTAATTTGCATAAAGTAGGTATGTGAGCATCACACCTCAAAATTCAAAGTAGGCGCAGAATGATACGGCAAAGCGGATAGGTCTGTGTTTTTATAGGTAGATTTCCTATGGCTGTTATATTAGAAGATGACCAGAAAACAATCAAGCGCAGTGATTTGGAATGGAGTCTGGATTAAATCTAGTTTTGGGAAACCCCAGAAATTTACTAAAATCATTACCATCTGCTGTTTATCTCATTTACATCCCATGTGGAATCAGCTTCATAACACACATACTGTCATAGGAAATCTGACATGCAAATAGAATAATGAAGAGATAATTGTGTATAAATGCCTGTTGCTAGTGGCAACAACAATTTCCAGAAGCCATTTAAAATGAACAAATTGTGGCAGCTAATCTGTAGTAGGCTATGTGCTTCCATTTTTTCAAGTGATTGTGATTTATATATTTTTTAAAGGTGAATTCAACTTTGTTCATTGTAACTTTATCAATCCATTATTTACATTCGATATAGCAGTGAATATATTTACTTTGTTATGGTGGTGGTATAATAATAATAATAATAATAATAATAATAATAATAATAATAACTTTATTTGTATAGCACTTTTCATGCAAAGCATGCAGCTCAAAGTGCTTTCACATTCCAGCACACAACAAAAAATAAAAATGATAATAAAATAGAGCAATAAAAGAAAAACACAATACTGGTTGGGCCCACAAGACAAATATCTCAACAAACACTCCAACAACAATCAGCTTGCTACCTGCTATCTGATGTGCACAGTACATAAAAATACGAGACAAGCATACTATGTGCCCCTTAGCCTCTGGTATATGCTGTCAGGATTCAATGGTACATTTTCAATAAAGACCATTTTAAAACAGTTTTTTCCCCCCTGGTTGGAACCCTTGATTTTTTTTATCTTACGAAAAATAAAATAAAAACGACATAACCTTAAATGACTCATAAACTCGTTTGAGTACTGTCATACTAGTTTTCACGGTGACGCGTTACACCACATGACAAAAAAAGTTTTCGCCCGCTCTCATTGTAGTACCCCCTTGTGGTTCTCCCTGTTACTGGTGGAAAATGGCGGCTCGGTGTGGTTCTCGGCACAAATAGTAAAAACAAAAAAGGCAGGAAAAAACTGGAGAATCATACAAGGAAATACAACAGCTATACATCAACGGAAAAAAGTTTTGTCTAACTTGTTATAATGTCTCGTTGGGTCCCCACGAAAAAGGAAAAGTACGGTGTCGGTGAGTAAGATTGAGACTTGCGTGTTCCACAAGCGGATAGCATCCGATTGCACAAGTTTTGGGAAGAATGGTGATTATGATATATTCTCGCACTTTCCCATCCAGAGCTCCCCATAGTGTCCGAAAAGGCCTGAAGTGTCGTCTAGCAACTTCTCTTGGATTACCGAGAATGCAAATATGAGTTCGGTTGCTTTTTTTGACCAACAGTGAGTTCTGCCTCTAGTTTTGAATCTATGCAAAGCAGGGAAAGCCTTGTCTTTGTAAGTTAATAACACTTAGACGTGCTTTGGGAATTGACAGAGGCGCGCCTAGCAGCGACACTGTATCCTGTGCGGCTGGGCCTCCGCTGGATTAGTCACGATTGAGAACATGTAGCGCTTGATCACGGGCACATTTACCAAACTAAAAAAGTAGACAAAATGTAGACTTAAATCCTTGTCCGTCTTTTTCCCCAGCCGTAGAGGCACCGCCTGTTAAGAGTTAATGTGCATATGCTGTTCACAGAGGCGATTGCATTTCAGTCCCGTTTATTTATTTGTAAATCACGCATTTTATTTTCTGCAAAACGCTATTTTGACACAGGTTTATGAATTTTCACAATTCTGACAGTGTTCAGTGATTTGAAGGGGGCATTGCAGTTAAATAAGATTGTCTTATTCAATCACGAAGTGAATCAAGTATTGATTCTTCTGTAGCCTATTGACGCGCTTGGCTGCCACATAACCCCGTACTTTCTGATGCGCTGAAATATGTATTTAAGACCCTACTTACTTTTTAAAAAAAGAACAAACGTGTTCTTTCAGAAATCAACGGCAGACAGAGTAAGTGTAGTGTAAATGGAGTTTGAGCTTTTCATCATCAAGGCTGTATTGTGGTTTTGCAGTGATGGTAATATGTTAAACTAATCGATCCTGCTTGCTAACCTGCCTCCCAAAGCAAATGAAGGCGGCTAACAAGACAAAAGACATCTCCGAGCACTGCATCTACAGTTTGGTACTTTTTGTAATTGTGATATGCTTCCTCATTCCTTCCGTTCTGAAAGCAGACGGGAAACTATTTCAGAGGGTCAGGACTGAATTGTTTTGTTTGTCAGCAAAGTATGGTAATAATGTGCCACATAAAGTAAGTAGATAACTCGTATGTAAAGAGGAAATAGTGGTAGTGCACTACTGAGGTAGATATACCACAGTCTCTCAAGATAACCTTGCGGCATTTCTGCATGTTGTATTGTCAGCGCAGCAAGCTGTAGTATGTATGCGTCATCTTGATGTATTTATAGGTGCTATGACTATGAGGCTCAAGTGCATCCTGGACACTGCACACAATACTATGGATGGGATTAAGAGGATGCGTAGCAGATTGATGTGTATGGCTCAGTGTTGTGTTTAGATGGGATCCCCTTAGGAGGAAAAATAAATAAAATAAGGAGAGAAGTTTGTTGTTCAGTTTTCACTTCACGCTGCACAGTGGCTATCCTCCTGTTTCAGCTGTGCTTCTGGGACAGGCTGTCTCTGTGGGCTGATCTACAGCCTTTCAGATTCCCGTACGTGTAGAAAGGCTGGGTGTGGTCAGAAATGTAATGGTAGACGCCATCAAAGGTTACGGCTGGGTCAGTTTGTGGGAAGTACACCAAAAGACACACCCGAAAGTGCCATCTACATCTTTATTAGTCTGTTTTTTTATCTTGTTTTGGAAGGCCAAGGGAGACCTGGAGATTGAATATATATTGAAATATATTTCCAAGATTATAACGGTCAGTAGTCAGTATTTCGGTTCACTTGACGGAAGCCATAAGAACTCCTGTGTGCTGGCCGCATGCCGTGCCATGTTTTAAAATAGCTTTTATCTTGGAAGCAGTATACAGTATGCGGACGCTACTTTATCTATTATGATTTGGTGTCTGTCTGGCGCCTGTTGGATATTTTGGATGCGAGTGCTTTTATTCCTTCTCTTGACTTAAAGGCAGACCTGGAGAGTTTTCGTGGCTTTCCTTTGTGGATGAAGTAGGAAAAGCCCACAGCGTTGTAGATGATGAATGACGACTATGGCCCCATTAACCTTCATTTGATTATTTAGCACTGGAGGGAAAATGAAGGCGATGTTTTGGCAGAGCCACGCGCGCGGTTTAATTGTTTTATGTTTGACTCTCACTTCTTGTTGAGAGCTTTTGGAGTTTCGGGGGCCAAGGTCTAAAAAAGAAAAAGGTTTGAGGAACTGAGGAAAGGGAAAAACGGTAGCCAGGTCAAATTCGAAACCCTTATGCTTTACCTGAAATTTAAAGAGTAGCGGGGTAGATTTTCTCTCAGATTCAAAATGAGCGCCACAATGCCCTCTCAAAGGGTGAGCCTGCTTGCTGGATTCACTGTATACAACCAATGTAAGAATTTCCCCCCTAAAATAAGCCTTAGCTATGTGGACTTTATTTAACAGTACATTCTAATACACAGGTGTTTTGATTGATGGATTGCAACCGATGCTTATTTCCTCGATGTTGGATCAGATAGACGGATAGAAAAATGGAACATATCACAGATGGTCAATAATAGACAGTTTTATCTCCTTAAAAGGTCATTTAGACATTGACGTGATTTCAACAGTCCCCTCCTCCATCAAACATTCTCGTTGAGTTCATAGGTGATGCCATAAAGCCGTTCAGCATGTTGTTGTTGGGAAGTATACATTGGTTCGCAGCTTGTTACTAATACCACTGCTAAAAAGCTGTGGTATTGTTAATAAAGTGATTAGGTAGTTTGTAGTTATAAGGAAAATGCATTTATATTACAAGATATCTTTGGGTTAAAATGTTTCAGAGTAACCAGTGACATGCTGAATACCTTCCTTCGAAACACAAGTTAGTTAATCATGCCTATTTTACTGGTAATGATTTGGTTAGCGTTACTTGTCAATGAAAACGGCCGTAATATTCCGTGAAGTGCGCAGAATCCTTGACGTTTATCAGCATGTTCATTATGAAAATGAATGAAACGGTTATGTCTCTTGTGAACTCAACAAACTCAGTGTCTTTCATCTTTTGTGATGAATTCGCACACGTCGTTCACGTCTCATTTTGTCTGAACCGTCACACCTTTCTATCGAAAGTACGGCACATTTTCTAAGATGTAAAATTACTTTCTAGAGAAAGTTCAGTTGATGCCGTTAAATCATGCACCCTGCACTTAGTCTTGAAGCCGTGATTCCGCGTAAGTCCTTAGAAGAGTCTGTGTCTATAGTGCTCCTTTCTAGAGATGATTTCAAATGGCTTTCATGTTCAGGGGTTATCCTTTATTGTGGTTGCAGGTAAGCTCAGGGGCCAGTGAGAGAGAGAGATAGTAGTCCAGTGGAGGAATGCCCCAAGCAGGCAAGATCTATGCTCGCTAATTTATGCTTTCCAAGTGTTTCACTTTGTTATTATACAAAATAATTAAGAAAGAAAACAAAACGGTAAATGATTTTGCTAATTTTACTGGTTGATTCCCGCAATATCTTGGTAAGTGTAAGCGATCTCACAGTTAAATTCGTAAACACGCAGTGAGCTGTCTGGATGTAGCCGAAGCTGAGATCTCAAAGGGGAACAGGTTTTTCCTTTTAGCTTTTTCACCTCACGGTTTGGAATTTCAGCGTTTGAAATCTCCGTCCTTTCATAAGATGTGGGAATCATGCACTTTTTAAAATGCCATCTCTGGAGAGCTTACCTTAAGGCGAAACAAAAAAACATGAACTTCCGGTGACTCTGAATGTCCCGAATTCCGCAGAAATGTTTT